>CM038217.1:148309333-148929333 GCA_021442155.1 Cymbidium sinense
TAAAAAAGCTAATTATTTATTTATTTACCTATTGATTTATTCTCTGCTTATTCGGATCTTCTTCCTAGTTGTTAATGAAGTCTTTAGCCAATTTGGCCTTTTCGATTCTTTGGTCTCTGCTGATGGTTTGGGATATGTGTTCATATCATTACTCTTCCCGACCGACCCTTGTCCTCAAGGTCAAATGTGGTAAATTTCTTTTATTTCTTTCTCCAAATCCAAGAGGTCTGCTTCGATAGCCTTCCCACTGTATTAATACTTCTTTGATTTGTTGATCTCCTCTGAGTATAATTCTATGATCCAACATCTTGATTGGTCTAATAATCATTTGTCCTTCTCTGAATTGATTTGATAAGTGTGCTGGATGTATAGTTGTATCTTCTTTGTAAGGTTTTAGTCTCGATATATGAAAACATTATGTATCCGGTCGTTGGTAGTTCCACTGTAAGCTGCTCCTATTTTCAGTAGCACTTTAAAAGGTCCATAATACCTTCTTTGTAATTTGGTGTATTGTCACAAATTTGTCCAAGGTTGTATTTTGACCAATACCAAATCATTGACTTGTAATTGAATGTCCTGCCTATGCTTATCACCATCTTGCTTCATAAATTTGTTTTCGTGGATCTCGTATGATTTGGTCTCTTTGTTGTAATAATCTACTTCTACTGACTAGTACTTGTAGTGCCCTCATATGGAATTAATGTAGAGGAATTCTACCATAAACTGCTTGGAAAGGAGTCATTTTGGTTGAAGTATTGATGGATGTGTTATAGGAAAACTCTGCCCAAGGAATAAATTGTAACCAAGTCTTAGGCCCATAACAAAACTCCTGATATCGCTCTAATATTCTGTAGTCACCTCGCTTTGTCCATCCGTCTGCGTGGATGATAGGCAATCGCTTAATGTAGTACCACTGAGTTTGAATATTTCTTGCCAGAAATTACTCATGAATATAGGGTCTCTATCAGCAATTATTCCTTTGGGTATCCCATGCAATTTGACAATGTCTGAAACAAATATATGGGCTATGTAGGCTGCTGTAAAACTGGTTGGTAAGGCTGAGAAATGTGCATACTTTGACAATCTGTCTACCACCACTAGTATAGCAGCTTTTGTTATGAGACTTTGGTAGACTGTAATAAAATCCATTGATACTTCTTCCCAAATGTTGGTATGGTAAAGTGAGGTTGTAGTAACCCAGTGCCTTTGAGTATCATATTTCATTTGTTGACATATAGGTTGCTATGAAATGTTGTATATCTTTTTCATTTTTTCCAATAGAATTGTTGAGTAATTCTAGCCCATGTTTTATGAACTCCCACATGCCCTCCAGGTGTAGAATGTCTCTGATAATTAGATTAGATCTGAATCGCATATGACAATCGCTTTTATAGTATATTAGTCCTCTCGATATTTATGTTTTGGAAACAATTGTATCGTCGCTATTTGTTGTCGCAGTTTTGTAGTTCAAGATATCGTAGTTTCTTCTTTAATTTGCATAAGACCATTGAATAGAGTATATATCGAGAAGTTTAATGACATTAAGGAGTCTGCTTGATCCTTAATCAAGTCGTTTCCTGTTAAACATTTTTCCTGATGCATCCGGCCGCTTTGTTTGTAATGCCCGGTTTATATTCAATACTATAATCATACCCCGTAAGTTTGACCAAAAATCTTCGCTTGGGTTTGAATTGTTTGTCGATTAATTCTCTTATGCTTTGTTGATCGCCTGATGGTAAACTTATTTCCTAGCAAGTATTGTCTCCACTTTGCAACCTGCTTCGTTATAGCATATAATTCTCTTGCATATGTTGATGTTTTTTGTAAAGTGAAAGTTTCTACCAAGTAAGCAATTGGATGTTTATTGTGAGAACCGCTCCTATGTTGATGCATCCGTTTTCAATGATAAATGGTTGAGCAAAGTTTGATATAATAATCGGTAATGTTGTCATTACTTGCTTTAATTTGATAAAAGTCGTTGTTGATTCTTCGTCTAATGGAAATGTTGTCACATAGATGTTGGGGAAGCAATTACGATAATTTTGACAAATTTTCATAATAACCCGTTAAACCCAAAATCCTCTTAATTTTTGATGAATTAGGTAATGTCCATGTTTGCACTTGAATCTTGTTGGGATCCACTTGTATGCCTTGATAAGATGTGACCTAAGTAGTCAATTTTCTCTTGTACAAATGAACATTTTGAGGGTTTAATAAACATTGAAGTGTTTTGTTTCAAAGACTTGTAGATGATATTGATGTAGTTCTAATGTCTTGTCAGATGAGAATATCATCAAAAAATACTAAAACAAACTTTCTTAGAATGGTTTAAGGACATTCATTAAAGCTTGAAATGTCAAGGCATGTGAGTTGTGAGTCAAAATGAAACTCAGTGTCCTTCATGAGTTCTAAAGGTCGTTTTATAAATGTCTTCTTGCCATTCTTATCTGATATCCGATTAGATCCAGATCCAGAAAATCCATATAACTCATCCATGAGTTCTTCAGTGAGTTGGAATGGAATCATGTATAGTAACTTTATTGAGGCTCTATAATCCACATGTAACCTCCACCATCTTTCTTTTGATTAATGGAAGAGAAAGGACTGATACTTTCTCTATTATACCACTTTCCAAAGATTTCTTTAATTAATCTTTCAATTTCTCAAAATGTGGATACTAATTTTAACTCACAGTCGAGTTCCATGTGATGGATTTGATGGTCTATATTTCGCTTGGGGTAAGTTTTTTTTGAAATAACTCCGGTAAGTGTAATACATTGTATCACTGCAATGTATTGAATTCTACCATAGACTGCTCGTTATTTGACTCATTTGAAAGCATGATAATATTTCTTCGTTGTCGCAACTTAGTGAACCGATGAAGGAGATTCTGTTGCTCAGATTTTGTAATTGTACTAATCATTCATTAATGTAGAATTTCATTGTTAGCTTCTTAATCAAATGTACATTCACCCAACTGCTCTAACCATTGAACCCCAAAACTATATCGCCTCAGATGCATATAGCAACTGTAATAAAAGTATTGCCTAGTTGAATAGGAGATTAGAACATATGCCCGAGCATTTTAAAGTTTCCATTGCCTACTAATACTTGAAATACGATGTCGGAGTGATTTTAAAATCAATAAATTTTGCTAATTTTGATTGAATGAAATTGTGGGTGATCCACGTCAATCAAAACTTGTACCTTTTATTTCCAATTAAACCTTGTAATCTCAAGGTTCTGTTGACACTGTAAATGCATGAGGGATTTCGTGGAATTCTTCTTGTAGATTTTGTATTTCATTTTCAGAAATACCGGTCTTGGTCCTCATTGACCTAGAGTAAACATTTTTGATTTGCAAATATGACCTCGATACTCTCATCACAATTAAAACATAATCCCTTCTTCCTTCTTTCATCCAATTGTGTCAATTTATGGGAATGTTTTGTTTATTGGGTATTCCATTGCTTTGATTAATTGCCGGCATTGGTGTGCAAAGAAAGGTGGTTGATAGTTCGGTTTTGTTTACTCAGCTTGGTATGTTCTCATATATCTTGGTATTATATCTTCAAAGTCTATCCTCCATCAATTTAGCTACTGAAAGTCAGCAGTTGAGCTGCCAATGCTCTAACCCCTTTTTATGTCTTGCCTTAAACCGATTCAAAGCAACTGTAAGAATTCGTGGAATTCTGATATTGGTTTGCTAATTCCTCAAATTGCTATAAAAATTGTGACTGCTGTTTTTTGTAATTTTGCAAGTTCACCCCTTAAATCTCTATACAATGAGGCCAAATCCTCAATAACTTGCTCTTTAAATTGTGTCCAAGAGTGTAATTGGTGATTAAGATGCCATCGGTACCAACTTAATGCTGGTCATTCATGTAAAATGTATTAAGAATTTTTGGTCTTCGAGAGGCTATAATATTGAAAGAATTGGTCCGCCTTTAAAACCAACCCCTGGATTCTCTCCATTGAATCTAGGCATGTCTACTTTCACTACTATTGTTGAGTTTGTTGTCTAGAGGAAAAGAGATTTCGAGTGAGGTTGGGTACATACTGATTGTTGTTGTTCTTGCATTATTTTCCAATTTTTCTTCAATTGAAGAGAGTCTTCCTGATACTTCATTGAGTATCATAGTGATGGATTGCATTTGTTCTGGCTTTGTTGTTACACATTCCTCAATAGTTTTCTGTCTTGTGCCTTCGCCATTGTTTGATTGAGGGATGTAGATGAGTAATCAGAGCACCAATGATAAGGTTCTTTTCTAATTCCTGAGTGATTAACTGTAATTGACATGGAGCTTGAGGATAAATTCTTCCAATTGAAGTCCGCTCACATCGCTCCAATTGGGTCTCATGGGTGTGAGTTGAGTCAAGAGTGAGTCAAACCTTTTGAGTTAACCCTACCGAAGGAAACGAGCTTTGATCCGCTGGATCTAGCTTTTCTTTCTCGCTGGATGGGCTCACTTGGATTGGTTTTTCTTCTTCTTAGGCCGATTTCGGTTATCTTTTCTCACCCTTGATTTGTTTGATCAACTGCTTCTCTTTCTATCGAGTGGATTACATGTGTTCACTCCGGCTGATCTGCCTTTTCGAGATCGCTGGATGAGCTGAGTGGAAAGATGTCAATGGCCGAATTGAATGAAGGATTGAATCGGTAATCTAATTCATTGCTCATTTCTTTCCCTCGGCTGTCTAGGGTTTCGAGGTGACTGAGGGAGAGAAGAGGAGATCACCGCGAGATGGTCATCCAAGGAAGATCCACCGTAGAAATGATCGGATGCCTAACCTCAGAGAGAGGAGATCCGGGGATACTGCTTGGGTTTTCCTTTTCCACCGTGAGAATTCTGTGAGGGAGAGAAAGACCAGAAAGAGGGAGAAGACAGAAGAAAACAGAGTTCTTGAGATAAATTCTTCAACCCTTTCTCGATTTCCTCCTATTTATAGTCTTTGTTCGCTTCTAAGGTTTTTTCGTTGGTCTAACTAATTTCTAGAGTCTTGCCTCAGTAGTTAGACTTGATCTTCATGCTATTAATCTTCTATGTCGGGTCGCTAGATTTCTTGATCTCATGCTTATTAATCTTCTCCTACTGGCCATTGTTATATACTTCTTGATTCTTCAATTCGCTTGGGACCGTCTTTTGTGATATTTTCTTTTATGTCCTCAGTAAAAGCTAATTATTTTATTTATTTACCTATTGATTTATTCTCGCTTATTCTGATCTTCTTCTGCTAGTTAATGAAGTCTTTAGCCAATTTGGCCTTTTCTTCTCTTTGGTCTCTGTTGATGGCTTTGGGATATGTGTCTATATCGATATCCACTCCAACATCACACCCAATGCTTTACGCTGCATTAAATCTCACGACACATCTATCACCCACACGCTGTCCCCATTATTTCTTTCATTAGGCCGCTTCCAAGGAATCAAATATGACCTAAGTTTAATGCTTGCCTATCAGCCAAGCTAAGAGATGGTGGGTATAAATTTTATAATTTTGACTCGTGACTGATGTTGATGTATTTAAAATGCCTTTCATATATGGGCCTCTTTCACGCCAAAATAATCATGAAAGTAGGGACATAGAAGAACATCCATCATTTGTCTCTGGACCCTTTCTATGAGAGAGATTTTTTAAATTCTGTTGGTCTGGGGTTTCAAATAATAAAGCCATTCTTTTTTTTTTAATATTAAAATAAATTTAATTATAAATTTATATACAATATATATATATATATATATTTAAATTCAATACATTTTCATCAAAAATCTGGAAATTTAGCCACTAGATTTAAATTATTTACATTTCATTCATTCACAATTATCTTGAAATTCATGTATTGGTACTTTGACTGTATTTTTTTTTCTCGAGGATCATTTTGTATATAGTCATTGTTTTATGATTAGATGTAATAATTCAGTCTCAAATTTTTTTTAAAATACTTAATATAAGCCATCTAAATCTATTAATTGAGAACTAATATTTCTAATCAACATATTTTAAATTCATGACTTTACATTTATAATTAAATCTACTTACATGTCATTAAAAATTATATTATTTTAAAGTTTTTTAGAAGTATTTCAAAATTTTAATCATTGTATATGAAAACATGCATTTAACTAAAAAAGTTTAATATTGGCAATATTTTTTATATAATTTTGAGTATTGTATAAATAAATATCACAGTTCAGAAGTTTTATATCCATATATATATATATATATATATATATATATATATATATATATATATATATATATATATATATATATATATATATATATATATATATGGATAACTACAAAGTTTTCCCATTTGTTACCGATAATTGAAGCTTAAAGTTTTGATGCAGTAACTTATCCGGATATTTCAAAAGAAAATAATAATAATAATAATAATATAAGGAATATATTAGTAATTTAATGAGCGACTTTGCAAAATCATTTGAGCTTTGAGAGTAGGGAAATTTAAGTTTTACCACCAAAATAAAAATGAATTATTACGTGCTATAAAAAATAAAATAAAATGCTCAACTCAATTAAGAAATTTATTTGTTAATTATTTATTGAGTTTTGACAACTATATGTTGTAATTAAGTTACATACACAAGAACATATATTCAATTTTTAAGAAAATAAAATTAGATATTCAAAATTAGGAAAGGTTAAGAATCCATCATCTCATAATTTATATGTGTTATTCACATCACCATAACTAGTTTACCTTAATAAGAAATACACTAACTTTTAACATTTCTTTTCTAAATATAAAAATATTTAAGATCACCACTAACAAATATTTCTACCTGAAATTTCTAAATAATTTAAGACTATTTTGTTTACATAATCTTTCTAAATTATTCAAAAAAAACATAATAATCACTAATTAATTTTAAAAATTAAAAATTAATTTTATAACAAAATAAATTTCTAAAATTACTATCAACTAATTTTAAAAATTATTTATAATAAAAGCATCACCACTGATTTTTTATTAATAAATTTTCTTAAAATATCTAAATAAAATTTGTTAAATTTACTAAAATATTAAGCTTAAAAAATTTTAATAACGGAATGCATTGAAGTAAATGTGAAGCTAAAATAGAAATCCAACTATTTAAATAAAAATTAAACATTAATTGAGAGGCTAGCCGTTAAACTTTCATAAAAAATCTGCCCCATGGAGCTAATTGAGTCAAGATCTTCATCTTAATCTATAGAGTTCTCTTCACTTCCATCTTCATCTTCATGATATATTTAATCCCAAAATTTTCAAAACTATTTAAGGCATTTTTTATAATTAATAATTCAAATAATGCATGTTCAATTATGAAATTTATATAATTATTTTAAATAAATTTAAGAAAATTATGGGATGCAAAAAAAAAGTGAACTTATGAAGCGGGTAGTTTGATAATTTTCAAAATTCTTCAATTTAGGGTTTTATTGTGTGCCTCAATCAGGATGCAATTAATTATAAGTGCTTACTCAAATGAGAAGCTAAAATTTTAAAATTATAAGTAAACTTTATCCAAAGTTCTTTATTAAGTAGGGAGAATTTGATAATGGTATGCATATTTTATTCTTTATTTTTTAATCTTTTCTGATTCGGCTTTTAAAAGTATTCTAAAACTATTTGTCTTTGCTTTTTGAAAATGGCTAAAACGGAGCTTTCAGATAATGAGCTAAAACGGTTTCAAAAAAGCACACTATTCAAACGGATATCAAAATTAAAAATTCACATTTTCAAATACAAAACACACTAAAAAAGCCCTCCCAAACGAAGCCTAGGGCTTGATAGCAAAAATAAGCTTCATCTCTTTGGGCAATATAGCCCACTCTCTATATTTCTCACTTTATAGATAAATATTTGCATGACATTGTTTCACCTTTCATTGAATTTTATAAAAAAAAGTATAATTATATAAGTTCCTCAAGAGTATAATTTAATTCTCTTAACCTACATTATCACATGAGAACCTTTCAAAGCCAATGACAACAGACATACTAAACATCTTTTTTTTTTTTTTCAAAAGCCATAATAGTCTCTTTAGTAAGTTCTAAGCATCTCATAACTTTGAGTTGATTTTTTACTAAAGCCTCAATCTCCCCCACTTATAAGAGAGTGTCATTATGGAGTTTCTTTAAAATTTCTTATCAATATCAACCTCACATAACAAATGATATGACCTATGACAATTTTCATGACACTTAAAGCAAATGGGTTCATTAGTACTCTTAAAACTTTTCTTTAGTAGAAGTCCCATTGGTAAGCATATTATTGGTGGGACGACTAAGTTTAGTAGTTGGTCTTTAGGTATGGGTAAATGTGATAATAAAGGGTATAAATGGAGCCTTAAACTTAAGGACGAATACCACCTTCTTTTATTTTTCCACCAAATGAACATAATGAAAGGTATCCTTAAAGTCTAAGGACCAAAAATCTCAAACTAATTTTTATTATTCATCTATGGACCAAACAAACTTGTCAGTAGCTACTAATCAATGTCACTATAATTAGTATTAGCTATGAGATTTGCAAAGGTATTGAGACACTTGACCACCTATTAGTTATCATATCATAAAGTTATCACTTGACCATATTTCTTCTTGTCATAATAGTAAGGACAGTACTATGGCTTCACTATTTTTTTAATCTCCACCCAGTTAAGAATCATCCTAGCTCTTATTTCTTTCGTAGTTGATATATTATTCTATATTATAGAATGAGTCACTTATTTTATTTTTAATAAAAATTATTTTTAAATAATTATCAATATATTTCCATTCAAAAAATTTATCTAATTTCAAAGTAGTCTAAGAATTTATTAGAATTATGGACATTATCATAAGTATGACTCTCAATTTTAATTCTTCAAGGATTATTAAAGTCATCTATATGCCTTTGATAGTCATTCCCTCATATTAATGTTGTCTAAAAGATTCATCTATTTTAAAAAGCGTAACTCTGAGTCCTATTGGTCTGGATTTAAAAAGTGTTAAAAAAAGGATTCATATTTCGTTGCTTATTTTGTGATATCTAACACATCATTTATTGCATTTTGTTCATCAAATTTTATATTTATCCATTTTATTGTTATATGAATTTTATTTTCTCTCCATTTTTTGAAACCTAACAATTAGCTCATTGTAAGTTTAGCTATGCTCTTTATTAGCTTTAGTAGGGTGGCTCTATATGACATGGCTTATAATACAAAATGCAACTATTATTATTATAATTATTATTAAAATAAAAGTTAATATAGCATGCAATATATTAATATGAAGTTAAAAGTTTTTCTCAATCCTTCTTGCTTTAGTTTTGGATATAATTAATGTAAGAATATAAAAGATAAACAAAACTAAATAAATAAAACTATAAAATAAGGAGTGCAACTTTGGTGTTAAAGTAAATAAGAACTCTAAGTTGGAGATATTTATACATGGAACATTCTCTCATTATAATGATTCACAAAAATAAAAAATAAAAATGATAAGGCTAAGTTCTTTCAAAGGTATGATTTGTATTTGTGGTGGTGGAAAATTGTTGGAACATCATTTCTACATCATAGATTTACATATGACATACTAATAACATAAATCTAACTTAATTCTTATATTATTTACTTAAGAAAAAACTTTAATTAGCTAAAGTAACTTTCTGGAGCTACCGCCATCTTAAAGCAACAAATACAATTTTAATATTATTCTTTTGTGAATTTGACAATTGATGATGTAGCTAGAATAAGCGTGGACCTGCAACAATAATAATACGTGTCATTCAAATAAGGGCGGACCTGCCTTAATCTTTTTTTCTCTTTAAAAAAAGTAGTTTTTTTATATTTTATACATTCCCCACACCAAAAAAACTAATTTAACCCATTACTTTTAAATAACTAATTAATCAATTAAAATAAAAATATATAAGTTTAATAATCTTGTCCATTTATATTTTTTTTTATAATTTTGGTGATATTATTTTACTACTTATTTATACTTTTTTCTATAAATATTAATTTTATATATTTTATATTTTTTAATTATATATTATTTAAAAAGTTTGCCCACCCTAAATTAAAGAGCTAATTGGGCCCCTCCATTCAAAAGTGTGACTAAAATAAAGAAATGTAATCTAATAATGATATTATTTTTAATTTAAATTTTTAAATCCTAAACTCTAAATTATGGCGCTTAGTAATATCTGCTTCTTCTTCTTTTTTCAAAAAAGGCTTATATGAATTTTTTATTATGAAAATAGAAAATATTAAAATTCATAGTGATTGGCACTTTATCTGCTATACATGACACTTGATGCTCGTTAATGGTAACTTGGTTTATAACTTTTACATGAACAAATTCTTATATTAAAATTTTATTAGATTTTATTTATTTATTTTAGCCCCTTTTGATCTCCCAAGGAATAATCAAGTTCTCTATAAGTTAATTAGCTTAATTGTGGCTAAGACTTCATTGAACTAACCCTAGGTAAACACCAATTAGTCTTCATAACCTAGTTAGATTAGTTGAACATAATCAAATTAATCAGTTCTATTCTCTTGATTGAAATAGTAATTTATTGTCACCAAATAAAAATGCATATTATCTTCTTTTTTCTTCTTTATGAATTATAATCATTCGCTCAATATATTGGGCATATCTCCTTATAATATTCCAAGGATGATTGTGAATCATTTATAAAGCATGAAATTAAGTTTAATTAATTAAATTAATAAAATATAATAATACACTTAAGCACAAAACTATTAATAAGAAGAATATAATTGTCTATTTTAATGATGTCATGTCAATAGAATTCTTTTTTATTGTTTAATTAAAAAATAATAATTTCTTGCAAAACTACATTTTGTTATTTTTATAATCGTGGATCGCATGGGCTGCTTATTAAAAATTTTTCGGGAGAATTTGTATTAATATAATTATATAATAAATATATAATAAAAGTAGAAATAATGTTTTAATTGTTAAATATAAAATATTTATACATAATTCTTGCATCTGAAGATGAAGCAGATTTGGGCCTTATTTGTGTAACCTAAATTATGGATATTAAAAGTTAAAAAATATTCTATTTTAACTATAATTTATTTTTAAGAAAATAATATTATTCTTTAAAACAACAAAGCTGCTCTTAAAGTTTTTTTTATTTTTTATTTATTTTTGAATGAGTATCCATCCAATAATTTATCTATCTGATGAATAAAATATTATTATGACTAATTTTATAAGAATTTAATGTCACAATCATTACTTACATATATGGAATTCTTACTTATTTTTTATCCCCTTTCACTCTAAAGAAAAATCGAACACCGATTAAGAAGTTTTCAGCCGTGCTCTTAAAACTTTCCGTACACTTTGTTCCGCGCGACGACCAAAATTCCAAAACTCGACAGGTCACAGTCCAGAGAACCGTCGACATCAACCGTTGAATTCAGCAGAACCATCTCGAGAACATTGTAAACCAATTCGGCGATTAATCAAATCAGGACCGTCGGTTCTATCCGATTCTGGTAACCGCCTCGCCGTAAACAGGTGACCGGACCTTGGAGAAGCGGAGCTGCGGAAGCGACAAGCAAGGCAAGCCCAGAAGCGGGCCCTGTGACTTGACGCTGCTCAAGGGGAAAAACCGAACAGTTAATTTTGCAAGGCATTTAATCTATTGGTTGAAAATTTTGATTTTTAATAAAAAAAAATTCTTAAATTCAAATAAAATCTCAAATTCGATTAAATATTTTAAAAAATAGATAAAATTAAATAATTTAAAATAATCGAATCATTCAAATAATATATAAAATAATATCACTTGAATAAATTTATAAAAGTTATTCTATTTAATTTTTAATTAAATTGAATAACATATAAAAATAATTTTTTTTATTTTTCTAAACAAATTTGAAACATAATTTATTAAACAATTTAAAACAAATAAAAATTTATCAATTTATTTAAATAATTTAACATTTATAATAAAAATTATATATTTATATTTAATTTCTTGATTAATTGAATAAAATGTAACTGAACTTTTTAAAACTAATCTGAAAATCAAATAACTTCTAATAAAAATTTGAATAGTGATTTTACAAACTGAAACAAACCGATCAAATAGCATCTATTTGATTTGATTTTTCGATTTAAATCAACTAATGCATGCTCCTATTTCTCATAACTTAATAAAAAAAATTTATATTTATAGATAATCTATTTTTTAAATATTTAAACAAATAAAATCACAAATTTACACATATATATATATGTAAAAATTTGATCTTAAAATCTTTAGGTTAGAAAATTAGAATACGATGGAAAAATAAAATTAAGTTGACAGTTTGAGTTCTAAATTACTAAGTTAAAATATCATATACAATATTTTTTTTAAAGTAACTATTTTATCTAAGATTAAGGTAGGCTCAGTTTTCATTTCTCACATCTCCTTATATATCAATGTTATTTTTGTATTATAAAATAGAAAGAAAAGCATATATAATATATACAAAAATAATCAATCATCATATTTTTAATCTATAAAAAAAATGACTCTAAATCATAATGCATTTAGCCGCATGAAGAACATTTATGTCTGATTTTAAAGTACATGTGTTTAAGAGTATAAACCATTATAAAGGATTCATGATACTCTCCTATAAAAGGATAATTGATTGCTTTTGATTTAGATAAAAATAAACCTCAGAGAATAACTTTTTAATTTTCAATGATTTGTATTGGAAACAAAGTTATCAATTTTATGGATTTTAAACATTTTTTTAGAGTTTTTAAATATGAAATATTACGTTGAATAGAAAAAGAAGAATAGTACGATGATATATATATATATATATATATATATATATATATATATATATATATATATATATATATATATATATATATATATATATAATCTTATCAAGAAAACACAATCTTAGTGGAAACTTGGAACCATTTAGAAAGTCTTCTTCATGATTCTGTCTAATATATAATTAATAATAATGATTCAAAGAATTATCATTGTTGCATGCTAGAAAATTAGTTGCGTGAAAAAAGTTTACGCCTTTAACCTCATTGTGAAATTCGACATACACACGTATTTAAAGATAACGAAAACTCCAAAATCTTTTACCGGAAAACCTAAAAGAGGAAAATCAAACAGCAGAATCTTCCACTATGTATTTGTTTCAGAAATTTCCGATAACCGGATTACAAAATTGTACATGAAGACAATGAGAATCCCAAAATCGCAACAATAACCATATAAGTAATGTGAATGACCGATGATGAAGGTCGTCGGATGGTGACAACGAAGATGGCGGATCGACGATGGTATTCGGCGGACCACGCCTGGTGGCGCGATGATGGTTGGCACGATGACCGGATGATGGTTGACAACGATGATCAACTACGAGGGTCGGCGGTAGTAGTCGGCGGTGACCACCGGCGACGGAGAGATCGAATGACGCAGATCGGCGGCGATGGTGGTTGGTAACCAACGGGATGGTCGACAATCAGTGGTGGCATGATTATGCACGGAGGATTTTCAAGCTTTAGAGCTCTCTTCTCTTGCTTCTCTCTCATAGAAGAATGAGAGGGCCATTTATAAAGGACTCTGTAAATACATGTAAAATGCGAACCACTCCTCTCCATCGGATGGCTCAAAATGATTCCTTTGGTCATATAATGTAATTTCTATATTTGAATGCCCAAATGAAGTCAAAATTATGAGATCTTGAGCTTGTTAGATCCGGCTCGTCAAGATGCTCGATTATAAACACTCCATGTTTAAGAGTCGATTGATAATAAGCGCTTGATCTCTAGTTTGATTGTAATCGATTGCTTTTGACATCAAGATTTGTGCTTCGACTAGTTGAATTTTCAGGATCATATCAGTTGCCCCTATTTTTGGATGATATTATCTCAATCATCCAAAAATATATATGTCGAATACTTGAAAATAGTAGATTCTTCAATGAAATTTACGGATCCATTAACCATACATTTTGAGAGAACATATATTCATGGGAACACAAGATTATGATCACGCGCCAGGGCGCAGATGTATGTGGATACGCAGCACAAGATTTGAGTTATGGACTATCTCGCCGACGAGCATTTGTGGCACGCGCGCGCAGAGCAGCTCTTCGGCCGCACGCCGGGTTCGGTCAGCGCAGAATGACGGGAACGGATGCGGGCCAGAAGGGCGAGCTGACGGGCGAGGCGCTGACCACGTGTGCGCGGGGCGAGCGGGCCCATGAGGGTTTTTTTGTCCGTTTTTGCCCGTTTTCGCCCGTTTTGGGCGGTTTTGAGCGGGTTTTTGTAATTTTTGGCAATTTTTGACTTTTTTGCCCCTATAGGGGTCTATAAAAACCCCCTAAGGCCAAGGGAGAAGTCACACTCTTCATATGCTTGAGTGTCCCTCTTCTTCTTAAGAGGAGGAGGCAGTCATGTATCATAAAACGAGACACCGATTTTTCCTCGAAAGAGGCCAACCGCCTGGACCGATTGGGTTCGAGATATTGGGGTCGTAGTCAGACGGAGAGCTCGTTTTCCCTCGAAAGAGGCGTCAACTGCCCTTGTCGGACCGACCGGGTTCGGAGGCGATCAAGGCCCGCGGTACATACGTCATGTCTACAATTTTTCCTCGAAAGAGGCATCAACTGTACTCGTCAGACCGACCGAGTTTAGAGGCGATCAAGGCCCGAGGTACATACGTCATGTCTACAGATTTCTCTCGAAAGAGGCATCAACTGCACTCGTCGGATCGACCGTTAAGTAATCATAAAGCGTAAAAATAGAGACGGTGGTTCCGCGATGCTCGATCGCGGTGGCGCCGGCGATGATGACCGACGACGGTGGTCGGCGAGGATAATCATCGACGATGGTGGCAACCGGTGGATATGGCCGGCGATGGTAGTCGACAACGGTGACCTGCGACGATGATGACCGGCAGTGACGCACGGCCGCCGGGCGGTGGCGGTACCGCAGTGGGTTGTCAGCTGAATCGGCAAGAATGACGCGGACGGCAGTGCGGCAGGATGAGCCGACGGTGGTGGTGACCGGAGATGCCGGCGATGGTCGATGGTGGTAACTGAGGCAGAATGGGTGACCAACGACGCGAGAAATTTAATGAGATCTGACCTATCCGGGTTATCAAAGTGTGACTCAATGACGCAACCTGTATGAAAGAGGTCGAATTGAATCCGCTGATTTTGACCTATCCGGTGTTGTACGACTAATGCAAACTGGAAGAGAGTTGAATTGAATCCGCCGGTATTTTGACCTATCCAGATTGTTTGTCGAAAGATGGCGACGTTAACTATGGAAATAGAAATGCTGATTTTTGACCTATCCGAGGTTGTTTGTCGAGTGTAACGATGACGCAACTGCATGGAAGAGGTCGAATTGAATCCGGAAGATTTTGACCTATCCGAGATTGTTTGTCGGTGTTACCCATGACGCAACTGTGGATGAGGTCAATTAAATCCGAGAATTTTGACCTATCCGAGGTTGTTTCGCGGTGTTACCAATGATGTTAACGTATGGAAGAGGTGGGAAGTCCACCAAGGAACTTTTGACCTATCCAGGTTGTTTGTCGAGTCTTTGCACGACGTTAACCTGTATGGAAGAGGTCAAATCAAAACATCCATTTGTGGTTGTGGCCAAAGTTGCTCCTTAACCTTGGTCGTGTTTTTCGATGAGTATGATTGAAAAATCGTAATTGCAAAGCTATATCTCTTCTCAATGCTTGAAATATCCTCCAACTTTGACTTATTTCTTGGGATGGTAATTGATTAGATGTTTAACATGGGCGATCTTCTGAGATTAAGAGTTGCCTCCCAATTTTCGACAAAATCTGAAAGAACGAAGTTTAATGAATCTTCATTCTTCGCTTGCGCTCCTTAAAATCTTGAAATGCTCCACCTCGATGGTGGTTTTGATCTTGTTGGGAAACTTGGTCGCCATACAAGATGAAATAATGAGAATTAGTTTCACGACTGCCAAAGCTGCATGCTAGAAAACCAATTGCGTAGAGGAAAGTTTACGCTTTAGCCTTGTGAAATCCAACACACAGGTATTTAAAGAGTGAACAAGAAAACTCCAGAATCTTTTATGTGGAAAATCTCGAAAAGAGGGAAAACCTGGCCTAGCCTAAGAAAAATCTTCGCTATGTATTTGTTTCGAGTACAAAATTTTTGATAACGGATTACAAAATTGTACATAAGACAATGAATCACAAAAATCAGAACAACAGCCATATATTAATGGTGAACGTAGTTAATGACAATGAAGGTCGATAAATAACGTGAAGATGGTCGGACCGACGATGGATACTACGGTGATGTCGGTGAGATGATGACCGGTGATGATGGTTGACGATGATGATCAACTAAGAGTCGAGATGGTTGGACGGACAATGACGGAGATTGACAAAGGCAGGATCGACGGCGACGGTGGTTTGGTAACCAACGGGTGGTGGCGACCGCCAGTGGTGGGACGATTATGCGGAAGATTTTCGCTTTAGAGCACTCTCTCTCTGCCTCCTCATATGAAGAATGATAGGCTATTTATAAATTAGAGTGACGTCAGAATACATACAAAATCCAACCACTCCAACCTGACGACTCAAAATGATTCCTTTGATTATATGATGTATTTTTTGTATTTGAATGCCCAAAGGAAGTCGAAATTGTGAGATCTTGGGCTTATTAGATCCGGCTCGTCGAGACACTCAATTTGACTATAAACACTCCATGTTTGAGAGCTATTTAGGGATTTAACTGATATCCCAAAGTTTCCAAGGATATTTTAAGAGCTTGATCTCGACCAGTTTCAACTCGGATCAGCTTGCTTTTAGCATCAAGATTCGTGCTTCGACTAGTAGTATTTTAAGTGACATATCAATACTGGTGAAATTCAAATCTAAAATATTAACAAAAACTTCTAAGGTCCCTTATCAATTGAATCAATTGTTACTCATAAATTCTAGCTATTTGCATATTGGGATGTAGTGATTATTTGATTTAAATAAGGTCATAAATTAGCTTAGACTTACGACTTCTATTATGAGAACCAAGAAGCAAACTTCTTAATCTAGAACTCTTTGGTTGATTACTTCAACATTGAAACCTCGTTTTAAAAATATAGGAGAATAAGATGTTCTCAATTGATTATTTATATTTAGAAGTTAATATTAGTTTTAAACTCTTACAAATGGAGTTGCACCAATCCCTTCTTCACTTACTCTTTAGTACACATCTTGTGGAAAATTTTTCTTAAAGGGTTAAAGGCTCACTTAAAGGCTTACCATAATGAACTTATTTAAAGGAAATTTGATACTCTCAAAAAGTTATTTTTAGAAAGTTGACTTCTTTCTACTTCCATTATAAATTCTTCATCTTTAGTTAGCATCAATTTAGATTTCAAAAAGAATGTTGATGATCACTTATAGTTCTTGTTCTAAATAAGTTATTTCTTAAGAGAAAGTTCTGATTACTTTTGTCATGTAGGTATTTATGGAGTTTCTATTATGATCATGAAGTTTATCTTGATGGTGATAAGACTCTTGTCATCATAATCATTAATACCTCCTGAGTTAATATAGTAAAAAAAAAATGTATTAGTTTAATTTAAATGAGCAATAGGTTGTTGATAAGATTAATACTAATATCTTCTGTATTTGTTATAGTGAGCTGATGGCTAACAAATGTTTATCACCATGTGGTGGTGTTATATGTGCTAGACAATCATTATTAGTGACTAATAGTCTTTTGGGAAATTTAGATACATATCCTACAATTTATATGCGCTTACATAAAGTTTGATATTTACAAATATAAATTTTTTTCTATGAATGAAAAGGTCAATTTTACTTTAAGAAATTAATTATGGTATTATTTCTTTTGTAATATTTAAGATTTGGATGATATTCATATAAATATGAATATTTAGATGTTAAATAAATAAGAATTGTATGCTATTTATATAAATTCTCTTGGTTTTTTTTATGATAATTCCTAGTGTGACTCATCATCCAATTGGGAATGTTTGCCCTCTTATCTCTATCAATATTGTTAATTCGATTATTTAGTAGCAGACACCTTGTGCTCTGACCTCTTAATGTGTTACCGAACTTCTAGAAATCTATCCTCATACATTTTATCATAGGAAAGTATTTGGGGAGTGTACTATCCTTGATATTGATTTCTTTCAAAGTACTGTATTCTATAATATTTATGCTAGTAGAAGGAGATTAATGTTTTAGCTTTAAACAAAGATTAATGTTTTAGCACTGCACGCTACAGACGCAACACTCCACGACGTAGCTATATATTCGTGATGCGCTAACCGATGCGAATGGTCCAATATCCCACGCACTCGCCTCCTTGCCAGGTTGTTAGCCTGACAGATTCAGTTCTGCTGCGTTGCTGATCACGTCAAGGCCCATGCGCACCAGCACGCAGTGACCCACTGCCTGGCTCTGTCCGGTTCCGCCTCACCATCATTGAACTCAGGCTTTGCTCACAAAAGATGATCAGGGCCCATGTGACATCGACTACAGATTTTATGATTCCTGACCCAATTAGCTCACACAGACCTTCTTCCTTCTGCCCAAATTTGAAATCGATTAAACCATCAGAAAACCTATAAATGTATGATTAATCAACCAGACCTAGTACAAGACATAACTCGACTCACAAATTTCATTGAAGAATTTATTATTTTCGATATTGACATATATATTTGAATGATTGAGATAATATCCAAAAAATAAAAAAATAAGACATGTCACTTACATACTAAAGCATTGATCTTGATGTTAAAAGCAAGTCGATGTTAAATGTAGACTTCTTAAAATATCCTTGGAATTTTGGGATATTAGTTAAATTCCTAAATAGCTCTCAAACATGAAATGTTTATACTCAAATCGAGTGTCTCGACGAGCCGGATCTAACAAACCTAAGATCTCATAATTCTAACTTCATTTGAGCATTCAAATACACAAAATGCATCATATGATCAAAGGAATCATTTTGAGCCGTCCGATGGAGAGGAATGATTCGGATTTTGCATGTATTTACAGAGACGCCACTCCTCCAATCTATAAATAGCCCCTTATTCTTCATATGAGGAGAGCCAAGCAAGAGAGAGGAGAGAGCTCTAACGCTTGAAAATCCTTCAGATAATCAACTGACCAGAAACCACTTCCGCTGCCAACTAGCCGGCCCATACCACCACCACATCCTCATCGCCGCCAATTTCGTCGATCTCTATCATGATGACCTTCGCCGCCGGATGTCTGTATTCATTATCATTCGCTACCACTAAAGAATTACAATCAACGCTGACTATTAATTGTTGATTGATTATAGCTTCTCATATACAATTATGATCTAAAATCAGATTCAAAATAAATATATAAATAAAACTTTTATCAGTGATTTTTATTTTCGGGTTTCTACGTAAAAAAATTAGTTGCTCAATTTTAAATCTATAGTTTGGATTTTATATAAAGTAAGCGAAACATTCACTCTATCATAATTATTTTTTTAGCACGCAACAAGTATCATAATAATGTCGTATCGTATAGTGGCAAAAAATAACAAAATTGATAGTCATTTAACAATTTTAACGCTCGAAAATAATACGTGGAATCCTTATCCCGTCCTTATTTATAATTAATCATGTAAGACTTATTTGTAATCTGCCTTATGCTCTACTTTAAATCAATAAAGAATACGGGTATTCAACGCTCCAATAGCTACCAATTTTAAATTACCTAAACATTAATATCAAGATTGTGTTCATAAATCTAAGTTCTGCTATTACCTTTTTTTTTTTCCTTTCCTGTGCATATCGCTTGGTTCTATCCTCTCACATAGTCTTACTAAATAAGAGACACCCCACGAGTTTCACTTTGGATGATTCCTTGGATAGTTGTAGCTGTTCAGGACCGCACCGTAGATCTTAATAGGGATCACGCTTTGAATATATATATACTTGTGGTCCACTAACAATAAAGGCAAATATTGCTTAATTATAGTTATAAATTCCCTAAATGGAAAAAAATTCAAGAATGTTCTGCCATAAATTTACCTTCGGATCATAGAGCTTCTATAAATAAGAATTGCTTAAAAGTACAAGAAAAACTCAACAATATATTATTTAAAATAATGATTTTTGAGTGAATCTCATAAGAATTTATTATAGCATAAATAGAATTCAAACTTAAGAATTTAAGAATAACTTTTAAGATTGATACCCATAACTAATTATTATTTTTATTAGTGTGCATAATATGACTACCATAAATTTAAGCTATAATGTCTAAAATTTTCATTAAACTTGATAAAATATTCAAATTTACTCATATATTTTTTAAGATTGTGTCTAAGAAAAATAAATAAATGTGATTATTGAGAAAAATAAAACTTGATAAACTAAAAATTTACAAGAAGTGCTAAATAATTATTTTTATTCACAAATGTTTTTAATTCTTCATGGTCAAAAGTCACACTTATAAACAAATATAACAAAAAATAAAAAATAAAAAAAATAAAAGTGCTCAATAAAAAACTAAAAAATTTAAAATTGAAATTGAAAGACACTTTTACTAGCAAATCTTTTTTAAAAAATTAACTCCTAGCCATGTTATTCAAGCATATTTGATTGATTCCCTATTTATTAATATGAAAAAAATTATTAATTTTAAAATGTTTTTAATGTTCTTATGCTTAATTTCACATCATTTAATTATTCATCATGTAGCATTATTAAATTTATAAGTTCCTAAGTGTCCTATTATCTTCAGCAACAGCAAGCCTTTATCCCACTATGTGGGGTTGGCTACATGAATCCTTCTTCTTTACTGTGTCTTATTAAGTGTCAAATTTTTATTTAGTTCTAATAAAAAAAGTCATTTTATAAACTCTCTAACCAAGTCTTTTTAAGTTTACCTCTACCTTTCTTAACATAAGCCAAATCTAATACACCTACTCCCTTAATTGGGTTATCGCATGTTTGACGTTTTATGTCACCAAATTATTTAAGGTGACTCTCTAATCTTATCTGTCAGTAGAGTTACTCTAACCTTCGGATGGCTGACATTTTATGTGACCAAATTATCTAAGGTGACTCTTTCTAATCTTAGTTATCATTATAACTACTCCAACCCTTTCACAGATATATTCATTTTGCATTTTAGCTCTAAGCGTAAAGTCACTCATACACCTAAGCATCACCATCTTTGCAACACTTAAATTTTATGCTTCACTTTTGCTAGCCAACATTATGTGCCATAGATCATTGCAAGTCTTACCACCATCTTACAAAATTTACTCATAAGTTCAAGTGGTTCTTTTCTATCACACAATAGCTTCAATGCATTCCTCCACTTCAACCATTCAACTTCAATTCTATTAATAACATCACCATCAGTTTGAACAATATATCTGAGATATCTAAAACCTTTACTCTTTTTAATTACTTGATCACCCATTGTTACAACCCCACCAGTAGATCTTCTTTAACTAAAATTGCACTACATGTAATTGGTTTTAGATCTACTCAAATGAAACCCTTTAGACTTTAAGGTTAACCTCCATAATTCAACTTGCTATTGAACTCTCTCTCTAGTCTTATCAACAAGAAAAAAATATCATCAACAAAAACATACACCAAGGTGCATCCTCCTATAAATGTTTAGTAAGAACATTCACAACTAAACCAAAAAGATATGGACTTAAAGCCGATCCTTAATATAATCTAAGAAAATACTCGGTCAAACCTTCTTATATTTAAACACAAGTAATAGCTCTAATATACATATCTTTAATGACTTGAATATGCACAAGATCAACTCCTTTCTTTTCTAGAACTCTCCAAACTACTTCTCATGTAACTTTATCATATGCTTGCTCTAGATCAACAAATATCATAAATAGATCCTTTTTATTCTCTCTATACTTCTCCTTCAAACCTCTCTACAAATGTATTTCATCCAAAGTAGACCTACCTAACATGAAAATAAACTGATTTTGATAAACTTTCATATCACGTCATAACCTATGCTCAAATACTCTCTTCCATAATTTTAATGTTTGACACATTAACTTAATTCCTCTATAATTTGCACACTTAATTCCTTCTAATTCCTCTATTATCTTCAATAATTGAAACATACTAAATTAATTTAATTATATTAATTATTTCATTAATATCTTAACTGTGAAAAGTAACCTTAATGATAACAAATTTGATCTCAATTATGTATTTTCTATGTTGAAAAATTCCCTTGATTTGAAATGTTATACATATTTCATTAAATTCGACTAATTATGTTAACGGTAATTTATAAAGTTTTCAAATCGATTAGATATATATAATTCTATTAAATTTAATAAATTTTAATTTGATCTTGATTCAGTGGTTTTTTTTAACAAATATTACAATTACTAAAATGTTTTATGTTCTATAATTCTATTTAAAAATGTTGCATCCTAGAAAACCAGTTGTGATAGAGTGAAAATTTACGCCTTAGCCTTGTTATGAAATCCAGTACACACACAGGTATTTAAAGAGTGAACAAGAAAACTACAGAAATTTTTACGTAGAAAAATCTCAAAAAGAGATAAAAACCATGGAGCCTAGCCCAGTAAGAATCTTCCACTATGTATTTGTTGAGTACAAATTTCCGATACGGATTACAAAATTGTAAAGAGGCGTGATGAGAATCCAGAATCCAGATAACAGACCATATAGTCCGTTCGAGGTTATTGATTTACTAGTGGTAGCAGATGATGATGAGCGGAGGATGTTGTGGCGATGATGAAGGTCGTCATGATGGTGACCAGAAGGAGATTGGCGCCAAGGATCAGGCGGGATTGGCCGTGGCGGCGGTGGTTGACAAGCAGTGGTGGCATGGTGCTTGAGGATTTTCAAGCTTTAGAGCTCTCTCCTCTCTCTCTTGGGCTCCTTATGAGGAATGAAATTTTTATAGATTGGAGGAAACGTCTACATAAATACATGCAAAATCGAACCACTCACTTCATCGGACGGCTCAGAATGATTCCTTTGATCATTTAATGTATTTTAAGTATTTGAATGCTCAAACGAAGTCAGAATTATGAGATCTTAGGCTTGTTAGATTTGGCTTGTCAAGATGCTCGATTTGATTATAAACACTCCATGTTTAAGAGCTATTTATGGATTTAACTGATATCTCAAAGTTTCCATTGATATTTTAAGTGCTTGATCTCGACTAGTTTCAACTAAGGATCAACTTGCTTTTGACATCAAGATTCGTGCTTCGACTAGTAGAATTTTTAGTATCATATCGGTTGCCCCCTATTTTTGAATGATATTATCTCGATCATCCAAAAATATTTATGCCATATACTTGAAAATACAAATTCTTCAATGAAATTTGCGGGTTCATTAACCATACATTTTGAGAGAACAAATCTTCATGAGCAAGATTATGATCGCACGTGCGGCGCGGATATGTGCATTATGCACATAAAATTCGTGTGCATGATGCCCGAAAGCCTGGGCGTGTGGGCATCGCGTCGGTTTGGGCGTGTGGGATGATGGAGTCCGGCGGTGCAGGTTGGTGGTGGTGGTTGGTATCGCGGGTCAGCGACGACCGCAGCGGCCCGGCGTTACGTGGCATGGGCAAAAGCGAGCCATGCGGCGAAATCTGTGAGCGAACAAACGCTTTCAATTTTGGATTTTAGCGATTTGGCGGTTTTGTGATTTTGTAATTCTTTTACTTTTTTCTCTATATGGGTCTATAAAACCCCAGGGCAAAGCACACTTCTCATGTGCTCTAGTGCTTCTCTTCTTCTTGAGTGAATGTCGTTCAAAGGCGATTAAGACCTGTAGTTCATACGGCAAGCTCCAATTTTCCCTCGAAAGAGGTGTCAACTGACCT
Source organism: Cymbidium sinense (assembly GCA_021442155.1). Classification (NCBI taxonomy): domain Eukaryota; kingdom Viridiplantae; phylum Streptophyta; class Magnoliopsida; order Asparagales; family Orchidaceae; genus Cymbidium; species Cymbidium sinense. Next base: position 148,333,281 of record CM038217.1, read on the forward strand.
CGTCGGACCGATCGATTTAGGAAGCGATCAAGACCCATAGTTTATATGGCAAGGTTCCAGTTTTCCTTCGAAAGAGGTGTCCGAACTCGTCGACCGGGTTGGCGACCAAGACCTAGTTCATAGAAGGCTCGGTTTTCCCTCGAAGAGGTGTCGACCTCGGGGCCGGGTTGAGGCGATCAAGACTAGTTCATACTCTAGTTTTTCAGAGATGTCAACTAATCTCATGGTTCGGGTTGGTGATCAAGACCCGTAGTGAGAAATTAGATTTCTTGAAACTTCAATGGATGGTTCAATGGCTGATAATTGCTAAGATGGGGAAGCGATAATTAGGAGCTGTCATTTGAATGACTCAAAAAGTTTGGCAGGTGATTTTAGAGCATCATTGGGGAGGAATAGTTTCTATTTCTCTTTTTTTTTCGATCTCACATGTATGCATATCCTTTTCGTCAGATCGTAGGTGAAAAATTCTAGCATGAGGCAGTCGAAAAGGGTATGCCCAAGTATTGGGGTGAGTGAGTAACTTCACAAAATTCTCAGATTTTTGTCATTTCTCCCCCTCTTTAATTATTCATTATATATTTTCACAGGGTGATGGCCGGAAGAAAACTCACAGCGTGGCAGCTATAGACGATATACCATCCCTTATCATAGCAGATAGTTTAATAGTGTTCCGTAGAAAATTTCATTTCCTTAATGAGTTGGTGGCTATTATTGCCAAAATGTCTGATCGAGTTTGTTCACCTCCGTCAGGATACTTCACTGTTTCTGAGATGATTCTTCATGCTGGACTGCGATTCCGTTTGGCTCCCGAGCTGATTGAGATCTTCAAAATATGTGATGTAGCTTTATCACAATTTTTATTTCGGGTTTTAGTGGTCATCGTCGGTTTGGCTGTCTTCTTTAGAGAACGTGGTGTTACTTTGAATATCAAATACTTGTGCTAAATGTGTTGATTCACATGTGATGCTCAGGGACGTGTTTCTTATTGGGCTATAAAGAATTAGATAGAATTTTTAGCACGAGATCCATCTAAAAATTGGTCTAATGGATTCTTTTTTATGAAAATTGAGTGGGGCCTCCCTGAGAGATGGGGAAGATTGAATGACCTTCCAGATCCATTGCCGATGAGAGAATGAGATCCTAGCAACTCTTAATATTCCTGATGTAGAAAGCTTGCAACATGAGTTACGTCACATTGACAAATATATAGTTGAAAATAGGATGTTCACGGTTGGCCTTTCCATCCAGGTAGGAAGATCTCATGCTCTTCCACTGAAGAGGTCAAGTAAAGGTGATGAAAGGTCTCCTCATACTCATAGGGTTCTCTCAAGAAGCCCATTATGGAATCACGGTGGTAGCAATGTTTTATCTTTATAGGAAAAGAAGACATGTGTTGAAGTGACTACGTCATATATCTACGAAAAGATGTTACCCCGCTTGGCCTCCGAATTTAGCTTCAACTCATGATGGAGGAGTTCGCTTCAAGCCACACATTCACGAAGAGGTGTTAAATCATATATGCTCTGGACGCCAACGAGCATAAATTGGTATGTTGTCTTCTCCTCCTTCTTCTTTTCTTCTTTTCCTTTGTGTAATATTTGTGATGGTTTTTTTTATAGGTAACTCAAAATATTATGACAGATGGCTCATTTGGGTGTCGGTTTAGATGAGTGGAATACTAAATTTGTGAAGATAAAATATCTGCAAGGGGAGTATGAGCGAAAGATGAGTGTTAAAGCCAAAGAAGTGGTGACTTTGGAGGATCAGCTGACCGGGTGCAGAACTGAGCTAGTGAACATGTCGACTTCTTTTTCTCTCCAGTGTTAGGAGGTGCAGTGCACTCATGATGAGCTGATTGAGGTAAGGACAGAGACTCGTCAGAAAGAGAAAAGACTCAAGGAACTTGCAGCGGAGAAGATAGCTCTCGAACTGGAGAATAAAGCATTACAAGATCATCTTTCTGAGAAGGAGCATATAATGTCAAAAGTGGAAGCAAATAAAATCTCCTTGAAGGTAGTGGAAGACTTTAAGAGCTCCCTGGCTTATCACGGTATAATCAAAGACCATGTCCAGGAAGCTCGTAATTATATTCTTGATGTTGAAGTGAAGGACTTGGAGCACCAATGTTTAGAGGAGGGCTTCATCCGAGAGTTCCTAAAAGGAATGCAGCATCGCAAAGACCGAGCTAGTATTGAGGATCTATCTCCCACCAAGTATCAAGATACTTCGCCGATTCGGAGAGAGAAGGAGTTGAGAGTGAGTCCAAGGGAGCATCTCCTGGTGAGGAGGATGTTGATATCACCAACTGATATGATGTAGCGTCACTTGAGGATGCATTTTTTATCTATGTATTGTTATTATTGTGTATCAGAATTTTGATTCTTTCTTATGTCATCATGTTAATGTTATTAAAAGTTTTTTTATTTTTAGGTGATATACTCTTGTTTTATTTTTACCCATCCAGGATGATTGGTCGGAATATTATTCAACGATGCTAACCTGCACGGATGAGGCTGTGGGAAGTCCACCAATGACCTTTTGGCCTATCCTAGGTATTAGTCAAAATATTATTTGACATCTTACCTGTATGGAAGAGGTCGATGTCCACCAAGGACCTTTTGACCTATCCTAGGTAGTAGCCAAAGCATACCTTGACTTCTTACCTGTATGGAAGAGCGGATGTCCACCAAGGACCTTTTGACCTATCCTAAGTATTAGCCAAAGGGTTACTTGACTTCTTACCTATATGGAAGATGTTCGATCAAGTCCCTGTGGGATTGATCATGCCCCGACTGAGATGCAACGTGAGTTGCGCATTTTCTCAAGTGGGAGGATTAAATGAAGGAGATTGTTTATATGTAACAAGCTTGAAAGGAAAAGCTATAAATTCATTACTCTGATAAGTTCGGCAATACAATCATAAGAAGATTTTAACACGGATATGAGTTTCAAGAGGAAATGACAACAACAATAATAAGTGTTTATCTCACTAAGTGGGCTCGACTACATGAAGAGGAAACGATAAACGAGACAAAATAAAAGTTGTAATAATTATGCGAAATTAGATAATATTTTTGGAGATTCTCAGTGTTCCAAGTTTGAGGTTAAGTTTTTCCCTCTGGATTCTTGAGCTTGAATGTTCCTGGCTTTACCATAGCTATAACCACATATGGGTCATCCCAAAGAGGTGAGAGTTTATTGCGTTGAGAGCCTTTGCCTATAGCTTCAAGACTTCGCAGGACCAATTCACCGACAGATATGGAACGGGGTTTTACTCTTCTATTGAAGTGATGAGCCCACGAAGTTTCGTAGGAGTAAGTCCAAGTGTCGCCGAGTTTTTTTAGCATTACCATCATGATCGAATAATTGAACTCTTGAACTTGGAACTCCGATATCTACTAGTATAATAGTTTCTGTGCCGAAACATAAGTTATATGGTGTCTCACCAGTCGGGGTTCACGATGTAGTGAGGTAAGCCCAAAGAACATTAGAAAGCTCATCAACCCATTGCCCCCCAACTTTCTCAAGATGTGTTTTTAGTCCTTTTGAGTATAGTCCTATTGGTAGCTTCAGTCAGTCTATTAGTTTGAGGATGTGCTACAGCCATATACAGTAGCTGAATGTGAAGATCTTTGCAAAAAGATGTAAACATTTTTCCAGTAAATTGGGTTTCATTGTCAGTGATGATCTTTGCTGGAAGACCGAATCGACATACAATATTTTTCCAAATAAATTATTTAGCATTTACCTCCGTAATTTTAGCTAATGGTTCGGCTTCCACCCATTTAGTGAAGTAGTTGATGACTAAAATGATGAACTTTCGTTGCCCTGATGCTATCAGAAAAGGTCCCATGATATCGATTCCCCACTGAGCAAAGGGTCATGGGCTTTGAATGGATGAGAGCTCTGTATGTGGCATGTGAAGGAGGTTAGAGTGCAACTGACAACTTGCATATTTTTTTGTGAATTCCAAGGCATCTTGTTTCATCGTAGGCCAATAGAACCCTTGCCTTATAATTTTAAGGGCTAACGCTCTTCCTCCTAGGTGTTCTTCATATATCTCCGAGTGAACCTCTCTTAATGCATAATCGGCCTCTGATGGTAAGAGATATTTGAGGTATGACCCAGAAAAAGCTCGTTTGTATAGTTCACCTCCGATGATAATAAAGTTTGAAGCTTGTCTTTGAAGATGAGTTGTAGTAGTTGGTTCTTCAGGAAGGGTCCCTTCTTGTAGAAAAGATAGGATGGGGTCCATCCACGAAGGTTCCTTTATCTCATTAATTGCTTGTATTACCCACGACCCTTAGATACTAGGAAAATATATTTCTTCAACATGCCTTCTCTTAAATAGATTTCCAGTAGCATATGTAACAAGCTTAGTGAGAGCGTTAGCTTGAGTATTCTTCTCTCGCAGTATGTGAATAATTTGATGTGTCCTGAAATGGGCAAGAAGAAACTTTACCAAGTGAAGGTATTGCGCCAAGGATTATGAGTATTAAAGCTTCCCTCAACTTGGGAGGCGACAAGCTGAGTGTCAGTGTGGATCACTAAGTCTTGAGCTTCGTAATCAATGACGAGTCTCAACCCTGCGATGAGAGCCTCATATTCAGCCATATTATTAGTTGCAGGAAATTTTAGGCTAAGTCCATACTCTAAGGTATTCTATTGGGGGAAATAAGTATTCTCACGACCAGATTTCAAGCTCCATCAACAGAGGGTCCATTGAGGAGATGAAAGGCGCAGGCGTGAGATAGCTCCTCTGGAGTTGGGGCAGTGCATTCCACTATAAAGTCTGAAGCAGAGACTTTATAGACCAAGGTAGAAATTTATATCAAACTCTCCCAATTCCAAACCATTTAATTAACCTGATGCGGTTTTGTAGGATGACCCTTAATGGTAAATGAGTGTAAACGTCGATAGTATGAGCTCGGAAGTATGGACGCAATTTTCGCGCTGAGAAAACTAAAGCCAGAGCCACTTTATCTATAAGTGGATAACAACTTTCTATATTAGAGAGAATTTTGCTGACATAAATTGGTCGTTGTATCTCATTTTTTTCTCGCACTAAAACTGAGCTTATCACGTGAGAAGAGACTGCTAGGTATAAGTATAACATCTCTCCTTGAATAGCCTTGGATAGTAGGGGTGGAGATGCTAAATACTCCCTTAGTTGCTCAAAAGTAGACTGACATTCATCAGTCCACTAAAAATTATTATTTTTAGTTCCCTTTAATATTTTAAAGAATGACAAGTATTTATCCCCAGAACGGGCTAGAAAGCAAGATAATGCAGTAATTCATCCATTCAAATGTTGAACTTCCTTGATATTCTTCGGAGGAGTCATATCTTTGAGAGCTTTGATTTTCTCAGGGTTGGTCTCTATCCCACGGTGGGTTACCATAAATCCAAGAAATTTTCCCGACGTAACCCCAAAAGCACACTTGGTTGGGTTGAGTGCATGTTATAACGTCAAAGAAGGTTAAAGCATATTTCTAAGTCAGAAATATGTTGTGATTCTTCCAAACTTTTTACTAACATGTCATCCACATATACCTCCTTTATGTGGCCTAATAGGTCTTTAAAAATCTTATTCATAAGTTGGTAGCACCAAAGATTTTTAACCCAAACGACATAACTTGGTAACAGTATAAACCTTTATATATTTGAAATGTTGTAGCTTCTTCATTCGTTGGGTCCATTTTTATTTGGTTGTAACCAGAGTAAACATCCAAAAAACTGAGCATTTGATGTCCATACGTAGCATCAACCAATTGATCAATTCGAGGAACAGGAAAACTTTTTTTTGGGCAAGCCTTGTTAAGGTCAGTGTAATTAATACACATTCTCCATGTTTCATTTGTTTTCTTAACCATGACAACATTCGTTAGCCATGTAAGGTAATGTACCTCTCATGAATCGCTTAGAGCTTGTTAACTTCTTGCTCAATAGCTGAGTATGCAAAACTTCACTTTTGAATGATCGGTTTGAATGTTGGATCAATCTTGAGGGAGTGCATAATCACATTGTGGTCACCACATATCTGGACTCCAAGGAGATGTCTTGATTTCTGTGCAAGAAGTCTATGTATTTTTTTCCTTCGTTCTTCTGAGAGCAGGGATCCCACTTGCACTATCGTGGTGGTCATCCGAATGCAAGAGAGCAAGTCTTCTATAAAGTAAGCTTAGGTACTTCTTCATCTCGAAAATAAAAATCTTCGATGTTGAAGGTCATAAAAGGGCATGGTTGAGCTTGTCTGAGGTAACATGATTGCGCTATCTGTTGATTTCTATAGATCACCCCAACTCCAAGGTTGAAAATTTTATCTTAAGATGAGATACTAAAGTGACTGCACCAAAAATTAATTGAAGAGGCCGTCTAAAGATAGCATTATATGTTTAATCTGACTTGACCACCATGAATTGGATTAAATGAGTCACTTGTCAAGGAAATTCACCAAGGATAATAGGAAGGGTGATTGTCCCCTCTACTTGCATTGGGCGATTATCAAACCCGTACAATGGTCCCAAATGTTGGAGCTTTTCAACTGCACCATGCTAAGAAATGTGGAGTAAAATAAGACATCAACAGAACTCTCATTGTCAATCAAAATTCTCTTAACATTATAGCATGGGTCACTGATCCTTGCACTGATGACAAGTGGATCTTGATGAGGAACATGGACTCCTTTTAAGTCTGAGTTATTAAAAGTGATGGAATGATCAATACGAGACTTCTTTAACTCTGGCTCTTCAGAGGTGGTAATGAGAACTTGATTAGATAGTATGTCCTTCTGCGATTGTTTTAATTTCTCTAACTGTTTGATGATTATTTTATTATTTCTATTATGATTGTCCTGGTTGCCCCCCAATTGGAGGTATGTTTATTTGAGTCAATTAATTCCTCATAAATCGATGTAGATATCTTTGTTGAATGAGCCTCTCGATTTCTTCTTTGAGTTATTTGCATGCCTCAGTAATATGTCCACGACTTCGATGGAAGTGATAATATTACTCATGATTTCCTGAATTTGGTTTCAGTGGATCTGGCCACTTGATGTTTTATTCATCTCGAATAGCCATCAGGAGGTTAACACGAGATGTGTTCAGTGGCGTGTATTCCTTTTCTGGTCGTGGTTCACGTCGTTGATATGAGGGTCGTGGGGGGAGATCACGACTGCCTTATTGCTTCTTTTGATGGGACTGTCGGTCCGCATTTCCTGGGGTGCTCTTACATTTTTCTGTAGATTGTTCAAATTGTTTGTGATGGAAATTAATAGCTTCATTAGCAGAGATTTGTGCTTCCACAGGATGAACTAAGTCGATATGATGGTGTGTCTGACTAGTGATGAAAAGGGCCTGACGAGCCTCCAAGGAAAACTTCTCTTAATAGTTCAGGGTCTACTCCAGGTATTTGGTGAGCTTCTAAGGAGAACCTTTGGAAGTATTCTTTAAGTGATTCAACATCATTTTGATGAATGCCGGAGAGATGGGAGAAATCTTTAATGATCCTCCGATTTGCAATGAACTGTTCCACAAAAATCTTGGCGAGTCAAAGGTATGGATGGATCCCTTTGGGGAGTAGAACCAAGTGCGAGCTTGCCCTTGAGAACGGGAAAGACAAAGGTGTCGAGCTTATTGGATATGCATGATAATCCTATAATGGTCAATGTGTTCATGTGGGTCAGTCGCCCCATCATAGGAATCAATGCTCGGAAGCTTGAAACCCACGGGAATAGGATGTTGAAGAATAGCTTCAACTAAAGGTGAGGATTCCTCATAGCCACGGTGAGAGGGAAGATGATTTATGTCTTGAAGATGAAATTCATCTTGCATTAAGCGTCATAATTATGCACATATAATATGATGAGTGGGGTCAACAGGATGAGAATGTGTCAAGCTACCAGCAATAAATGGTGGATTAGCAGTCGATTTTGCTACACGTGATGGATGAGTAACTAGCGGTCAAGGAGATCGATCCGCCTCTAAGGAACTTCGTGTCAAGGAGATTAGTATTTTGACCTCCCAGCTAACGATCGATCTTGGGGAGATGTGTTTGCGCGGAGTAGTATTGTGTTCCTCGCAAAAGTCAGATCATCTCATTTTGAGACTCTTCCATTCGGTGAACACGATCTTCTAAAGAGATTCTTGTCATGCCTTCACCGATAGGGGGGAGTGAGGCAGAAGCTTGGCATCCTTGGTTCAAGGATTGGTTTCGAGAGTGACGGGAGTTGGAGCGGGAGGCTCCGTTGTTATGAGTATTGCGTCTATTGTCCATAACGAAGGTGTTCACATAAATTGTGATTGAAGGGTTCGATTCCCACAAACGGCGTCAAACTATTGCATGCTAGAAAACCAGTTGTGGTAGAGTGAAAGTTTACGCCTTAGCCTTGTTATGAAATCTAGCACACATACAGGTATTTAAAGAGTGAACAAGAAAACTCTAGAAATTTTTACGTGAAAAAATCTCGAAAAGAGGGAAAAACTACGGGGCCTAGCCCAGTAAGAATCTTCCACTATGTATTTATTTTAGAGTATAAAATTTTTCGATAACGGGATTACAAATTGTACGAGAAGGGTCGACAATGAGAATCAATTAGATAGTCACATTCAAAGTTATAATAGTTGAAGTGGTAGATGATGAACAAATGACGCTGATCATAATGGACCGACGAGATTGACGACCGCAAGGGATCGATTCTACATCGATGGCAGCGCACGGCGGCGTGGTTGACAATCGTCGACTGGTGGCATGATTGTGTTTAGAGGATTTTCAAGCTTTAGAGCTCTCCTCTCTTTTCGCCCTCATATGAGGAATGAGAGGCTATTTATAGATTGGAGGAGTGACGTCTCAGAATACAAAACCAACCACTCCACTTCATCGGATGGCTCGAATGATTCCTTTGATCATTTGATATATTTTAAGTATTTGAATGCTCAAATGAGTAATTATGAGATCTTGGGTTAGATTTGCCACAAGACGCTCGTTTTGACTATAAACACTCCATGTTTAAGAGCTATTTATGGATTTAACTGATATCCCAAAGTTTATAATGATATTTTAAGTGCTTGATCTCGACTAGTTTCAACTGAGGATCAATTTGCTTTTGACATCAAGATTCGTGCTTTAACTAGTAGAATTTTCAGTGTCATATCAAAAATATTTTTAAAATAATCATTATTCAGCTACCAAATATGTGCTCGATAGAGAGAGCACTGGAGTGACTCTAGTTCGGCACTATCATGGAACCAACTTGATGGAATTCACTCAATAATAGAAAATATACTAACTGTATTTATATCCCTTAAGGCGAAGTAACCATTTGAAGGATGATTTATTAAGGAATCACTGCAAGTACATATTTAATTAAGTTTTAAGAAGTGATTATATATAATACAATTTTATGTGAAGCTTTGAAGAGTTTAAAAGCTTTTATTATGTATAAAATAATTTTTATGTATTTTTAATACTTTTAAAAATTATCATCTAACATATTCTATTTTGAATCTTGAATTAAATATAGTAAAATCAAAAAATCAAAAATAAAAGAGACCTCAAATAACTTCTAATCTTTTCTTAAGTGTTATTTTTATATAATTTCTTTTCAATTTAGTGTAGTAGAGATTAAACTTACCATTAGTTGGTGATTTTATTGATTCACCACCAAGTTCAAGTTTTAAATAAGGTTTTTATTATAAAATTATCTTTGGTGTTTAGATTGCCTAATCAATTAGGGTAGGTGATTGGGTTCCACTTATTTTTCATAAAGAATGTGCTTATTGTAAAAATCTATATACCTACTCATTAAGTGAAGGAGCATGAGCTTGTGATAATAAGCTAATTAGTGAAATTTTAATCTTGGTGGGGACTAGATATGGATATAGTTCAATTGATTGTCAAATCAAATAAATTTATTACTCATATTTTTATATCTTACATATACATTTTTATTTACATCTTTAATTTTTGCTCGGGCTTAAATGTTTATTTGGTGAACAATAAATTTCATATTAATGTGATCTTATTTATTATACTTGCAAGTTTATTAGTATCATAATTCATAAATCAATTTGCTTCACCATATTTGTATTGTGGATCTTTATGTTTGGTGACTATGGTATTTAGTATATTAATTGTTGTCGCTTGTGTGGTTAAATTACTTATTTACATTATGCTTAATGGTTATAGACAAAAAAACTTGATTTATCATTTAATCTACATCATTGTCCAATACTTGTAGGCAAATTTAATTGAGTACATGTGTATATATGTTATAATTTTTTTGTGTAATATAATTTGGATTATGATTGATACTTTTATACTCATGTATATTGATGATATCTTGGCTTCTGTTATCATCGACTTATTTATATATTTAATTAATATATTTAATAGTCAAATTATTAGTTTTGTGTATTTAGTAGTGAGAATTTGAGTTGGAAAATTTTAGAAAAAATTGAAGTGCCATTAAACATAAATCACCAAAATTTAAAACCCATAAATACATTATAATAAATCCTACAACTTTGTTATGTTGGCAAAATGAGAGGGTATTCTATATTCTTATTTTGGAGTAAGAAATAAAGAGTTCATTAATGGAAAACTTTCAAATTGCTAAGGAACAAGTCCATACATTAAATCTTCTCTCTCTTACACCAACTCCATAGATTCTCTCTTTGCTTTATTTGATTCTAAAATTAAAAGCCATGATTATATCTAGATCTAAAATTTCAAAAAATTTAATGTGCTATTCTTTTATAGAAGTAAGAAAATATTGTAGTAAAAGAACAAGAATGTTTATTACAAGAGATCACACACTAAACTTCTTGAAGTTATAAAGAGGTGAATAAAGCTATGTTGGCTTTATAACTACTTAGTAATAATCATATGAATCATGAAATCTCTCAACTCTTAATCAAGAATCATCCCAACACCTTCTAATTTTATTTCAAGCTTGTGGTGTTTATTTTTTTCTTTGTGTTGTGTGTGTATGTGAGGGTACACCACACAAATCTGAGGATATACTTATTGAGGTGATTGGGTACGACATTAAGGAATAGTATACTATCTCGAAAGATAGAAATCACTACCCTATAATAGGCCAAATCTCCTAATAAGGACCCCTAAGGCATGATGGGTCTTCGAATATACCATTGATTTTTTCCATACTTCACATGAGAAAGTAAATTAGAGTTTATTTAAATCGGGTTCATTAAGTTTCTTATGGAGGCAAGCCTCCATAGTTAATTACATCCTAAGAAAGGTGAGTTTCTTAAGAATACTCTCGATTAAAGTAGGCGATTGTTGTCTCCAAAGAATTCAAAGATAGGACTATCAATAAATTGGTTATATTTTTAAAAAAGGGAGAGTTATTATCAAGATAAAAGAAGATGAGTAGAGAGTGCTCATGATACTAGAAAGCCTAGTGAGCACCCCAATCTATCATATTATTGAGCTTTATGTATTCAAAATTGAGGAGATTTATTTATTTGAGTTGAAAATTTATTAGAAATCTAGGATTTATAATTCCACAATACAAGGTTCTAGAAATGCCTAAGATGATGCAGGGCGTCATCATCACCAACGTCGACGTCATCATCATAAAGCTTAAATCCATGATTGGGCCTTTTTGTTATAATTTAAGTTATGTATTATTGAGCTTTTATATTTTGTATATGTCTTGAGCTTATATGTATTGGGTTATTCTTATATCATGGCCCATGAGTCATTGTAGTAGGTATGATATTTTGGGTAGGTATGGAATGAGTGGTAAGTTTGATAATAGTGGTAGGTTTGATAGAAGGTGGTGATAGGTATAATTATTATGGTGTTAAGTTTGAGTTTGGAGTTAGGTTTGAGTATTCTTAACTCTCTCTTTTAATCCTATAAATAGGGAGGCTCTTGTAATGCTTGACACTTGGATTTAGAATAAAAGTTATCTTCTTAAATTTCTTTTATTGTTCTTCTATGTGCTTTCCTCTTGAGTGATGGATTACTTGAGTGTGTGAACTCACAACCCTTAGATAATGACTTCTAAAGAAGGAACGTGATCTCCAATGATGGACTGTTTGTAGAGGTCAACTTCAACTTATCCCTGCTTCGTTGCTGGTTATTTTAAATATGCTACAGGTTAGATCGTTTATAACTTTTCAGTTATTTCTTTGCACTTATAAGAGTCAGATCTCTAGTGTGGTTAATATAACTTTAATCGAAATCTTTCAACTTCACTAAATTCATAATATTGTGGATGTGCTCAATAGTAGTGTGCATTTATCATTACTCTTTTATGAGGATTTAAGAATTATCGGTGTAATGAATATCATATAATAAAAGGCACTCTTGTACTACATCATATTTGGTATCAAATCAAGTATGTTTTTTTGGGAACATCTTTTTTAGTATTGAGTTTTATTTTTGCATTAGAGTAATCTTGTAATTCATTGTTAAAAAAAAAGCATACAAAATTTTTATTTAATTAGGGCATTTACTTACTTTTTTTAATCGTGTCTTTGATTTCATTACATTGTATATTTAAAAAAATTTTAATTAAACATTTGCTTATATTAAAATTTTAAAAGCATATAATCATGTCAACTCATAGTAGTCTTAAATATCAAGATCAATCTTTAGATGAAAAACATGATTCCTATGAATTTTTACTAGAAAAAATAGAAAAGCTTACCCTTATGCTCCAACAAATTTTTAATAAATTCTAAAAAAGATTTGAAGTTTTAGAACAAAAAGTTGATAGGCTTACAACACATTCACCAGAAACTACCCAATCCTAGAATACCAACTTGAAGAGAGAGATGGTCATCTTGTCGATCTCGTTCCTCTTCCTCTCCCTTCTCATCCACATTCTTCTATTAGACCCCGCTATCGCCCTAGAAACAACTTTAATGAATATCCCAAGTTTGATGAGATACTTCCTCACCTACCTCTCAATAGGAAGACAATTAAGACGAGATGAAGGTTATACTCATCAACTCTGAGCATTATCCTACATTATGAAGAGTCATTATTTTGTTGCTCGTGTACACTTAGAGAACTTGATGATGATGTTATTCGTAGAGTTAAAATTGATTCATCTACTTTTGATGGTCGACTTGATCCCAAAATTTTCTTAGATTGGTTAGTAGATATGGACCAATATTTTGATTGGATGCCCATGTCAGAAGAAAGAAAAATTCATTTTGCCTGCATGAAACTAACTAGCCATGCTAAGATTTATTGGATCAATCTCATATAAAAATTTTAATGATTAGGACAACCACCTATTGCTTCTTGGGATGAGATGAAAGAAATTTTAAAGCAAAAATATATATCATTAAATTTTTATGATCAACTTATAGATGAAATAACTATGCTTAAACAAGGATCTTTGACTGTTGAGTATATGACATGTTTTGATGAATTGATGACCCGTTGTGATGTTAGAGAGGATCACCACACCACAATCACTAGATTTAGATCTGGGTTACGAACTGATATTTATAATGAAATGTTAACCCGAGAAATTTATTCTCTTGAGGATGCATTTCGAATGACAACTCAAATTAAATAATATCTTAGATCACAACCTTATAAGTGATTCACAACTTCATCTGGAAATAACTCAATACGTGTTTTACCTAGTAGTTCCTAAAGGACCTAACAAAAGGAAAAGCTTTAGTGGAACATCCAGGTTCTAAGACTTCTAGCATTACTTGTTTTACATGTGATAAAATTGGTCATTATGTACTTTTTCTAAAAAACATTCACTTAGATTATGAAAATGAGGATCAACAAAATGAAAATAATGATAATCAAATTGACCCTTGTGAAGAAGCTAGTGATGGAAAGTATAGATGAGTCTCATATAGCTATTATGCGTTGTGTGTTAGCTACCCCACGAGCTAATATTTATTGGAGGCGCACATCAATTTTTCACACTTATTTTAAGAGTGGTGAAAAGACATGTAAATTAATCATTGATAGTGGCAGCTGTATGAATGTTATTGCAACCTCTATTTTGGTTAGGATGAAGCTCACCCCAGAGACTCACCCACATCCTTATAAGGTTGTCTGGGTAGATAAGACCTCTATCTCTATATCTCAACATTGTCTTGTACCCATTCAATTAGGAGAACATAATGATAAAATTTGGTGTGATGTTCTTTCGATGGATGTTGCTCATATACTCTTAGGTAGACCTTGGCTTTTTTATATGGATGTCACAAATTATGGGTGATCTAATACATATGCTTTTAATTTTCAAGGTAAGAGAATTGTGCTAAATCCAACTAATCCTAAAGAGGTCACTCCACTTCAACCCCAAAATTCTTCTCCTCCCATAGAAAATAAATCCCTCCATTTTATTAATAAATATCAATTTCAACAAGAGATTAATGGGAATATCATTTTTGCATTAGTTATCCTAACCTCTGAAAATCAACCTTATGTTGAATCATTTTTATCTGAAGTATGTTGCTCATATACTCTTAGGTAGACATTGGCTTTTTATGGATGTCACAAATTATGGGTGATCTAATACATATGCTTTTAATTTTCAAGGTAAGAGAATTGTGCTAAATCCAACTAATCCTAAAGAGGTCACTCCACTTCAACCCCAAAATTCTTCTCCTCCCATAGAAAAGAAATCCCTCCATTTTATTAATAAATATCAATTTTAACAAGAGATTAATGGGAATATCATTTTTGCATTAGTTTTCCTAACCTCTGAAAATCAACCTTATGTTGAATCATTTTTATCTGAAGTATGTTGCTCATATACTCTTAGGTAGACCTTGGCTTTTTTATATGGATGTCACAAATTATGGGTGATCTAATACATATGCTTTTAATTTTCAAGGTAAGAGAATTGTGTTAAATCCAACTAATCCTAAAGAGGTCACTCCACTTCAACCCCATTCTCCTCCCATAGAAAAGAAATCCCTCCATTTTATTAATAAATATCAATTTCAACAAGAGATTAATGGGAATATCATTTTTGCATTAGTTGTCCTAACCTCTGAAAATCAACCTTATGTTGAATCATTTTTATCTGAAGTATGTGAACTTTTATTGGAATGTCGATATATTTATCCCGAAGAACTTCCTAGTGAGCTTCCTCCATTAAGAAGTATCCAACATGCCATAGAGTTAGTTCATGGATCATCACTCCCAAATTTGCCACATTATCATACGAATCAAAATGAACATGCGGAGCTAAAACGATAAGTAGATGATTTATTAGAAAAAAGATTTGTTAGGGAAAGTTTATCTCCATGTGCAGTGCCTACTTTTCTTACCCTAAAGAAAGATGGTACTTGGCGTATGTATGTAGATAGTCATGCTATAAATAAAATTACTATTAAGTATAGGTTCTTCATACCTAGACTTGATGACATGCTAGATATGATGGCTGGATCAATAAATTTCTCTAAAATTGATCTTAGAAGTAGATATCATCAAATTCACATGAGAGAAGGTGATGAATGGAAAATAGCCTTCAAGATAAAAGATGGTTTGCATGAATGACTAGTAATGTCTTTTGGATTAACTAATGCTCCAAGCACATTCATGTGAGTGATGACTCATATCTTACGCCCTTTTATTGAAAAACTTTTAGTTGTGTACTTTGATGATATTTTAATTTTTAGTCAAACTAAGAGGGATCATGAGAATCATTTATGATAAGTCTTTGAAGTGCTTCGTAGAGAAAGACTATATGTTCACTTAAAAAAATGCTCATTTATGATGTCTTTAGTAATCTTCTTAGGATTCATTATTTCTTGTGATGACATCTCTGCAGATCCCAAAAAAAATTAGGCTATGCAAGAGTCCCCAACCACAATTCATGATGTATAGTTTTATGAGCCACATTTTATCGAAGGCTTATTCATGGATTTAGCACTATTATGGCCCCAATAACTCAATGTCTTAAAAATGGAGACTTTGTTTGGACAAAGGTAGCTACTGATGCCTTCTCTAAAATTAAAAAACTTTTAACAAGATGATTATCCTAATTGTAAAGATTTTCAACAAATTTTTGAATCCTTAAAATTTAGTGTTTCAATTAATAGACCATATTATCAAATACGAGACAGCTATCTATTTCGTGGCACACAACTATGTATCCCAGATTCATTACTTTGAAATTTTCTTGTTGAGGAAATTCATTCAGGAGGTGTGTCAGGTCATTTCGGTTGTGATAAGACAATAGCCATGATGGAGGATAGGTTCTTTTGGCCTAGTCTTAAGAAAGATGTTGCTCATATCATTGCCCAATGTCGTACTTGCTAAGTAGCAAAAAGTGAAAACAAAGTTATGGCACACCACTCCCCCACAAATCATGGGAAGATCTTAGTATGGACTTCATCTTAGGATTACCTCGTATTGCACAACATTTTGACTCTATCCTAGTAGTTGTTGATCAATTTTCTAAAATGGAACACTGCATTCCATGTTATAAGACATTAGATGCATCATATATAGCGACTATTTTCTTTCGTGAGATAGTTCGTTTATATGGACTTCCTAAGATAATTGTGTCTGATCGTGATGTAAGGTTTATGGGCTATTTTGATGAAAAAGCTAAGCACAAAACTCTTATTTTCTAACTTACCACCTCAAATAGGACAAATAAGTTGTTAATAGAAGCTTAAGAAATTTACTTAGGTGAAGTGATCGATCATACTACTATTGGGACCTAGTTCTTCCTACCAGAATTTGCTTATAAAGTTCAATTAATAAGTCAATGAGTCCTTTTCATATACGGTTATGATCCAAGAAAACTAATTGATCTTGTTGAATTGCAACATATAGGTTCAACATTTGCATCTTCATTTGCACAAAGCATGCATGATTTACATCATGAAATTCAACAAAACTTTACAGTTATGATAAATATAAAGCTAATATTGATGCACATAGAATATGTAAAATTTAATGAGGAGATTTGGTTCTAAAGTTAGACTTAGATTTTCAATAAACTTTAAGAAATTAACTCTCAAGAGATCTCGTACTTATAAAGTTGTAAGGAAGATAAATGATAATACTTATGAAATAGTTCTTCCAATGAATGTTGAGATTTCTCTAATATTCAATGTATCAGATTTAACGTTCTACCATGGGCAAGCCACAGATAACACTATTCCCTCTATAAATAATACTAACATGTAGGTTAATACTTCATCACCAACTCTTATACCATCTCGTCGCTTAAGATCACATCGACAAGATCAAATTTTAGAAGACCAAATTATCATCACATCTGATGGTGGCACTCAAAGGTTTCTCCTTCGTTGGAAAGGTCTTTCTCCACTTGAAGATTCATGGGTTACATTTGATGAGTTACATCAACTAGACTCATAATTATTACAAGTGTACCTGGATTTTCATTCTCCAGAGGAGAATCTTTTAAAGCTGGGGAGTGCTGATGCAGGGCATCATTGTCACCGTCGTCAATGTCATCATCATAAAGCTTAAAATCCATGATTGGGCCTTTTTGTTATAATTTAAGTTATGTATTATTATGCTTTTATATTCTGTATATGTCTTGAGCTTATATGTATTGGGTTATTCTTATGTCATGGCCCATGAGTCATTGTAGTAGGTATGACATTTTGGGTTGGTATGGAATGAGTGATAGGTTTGATAATGGTGGTAGCTTTGGTAGTAGGTGGTGGTAGGTGTAGTTATTATGGTATTATGTTTGAGTTTGGAGTTAGGTTTGAGTATTCTTAACTCTCTCTTTCAATCCTATAAATAGGGAGGCTCTTGTAATGCTTGTCACTTGGATTTGGAATAAAAGTTATCATCTTAAATTTATTTTACTATTCTTCTGTGTGCTTTCCTCCTGAGTGACGGACTACTCAAGTGTTTGAGCTCGCAATCCTTAAAGAAGGACTTCTAAGGAAGGAACGTGATCTCCACAACGAAGGACTGTTTATAGAGGTCGACTTCAACTTATCCTCGCTTCACTGCTAGTTATTTTAAATCTGTTACTGGTTAGATAGTTCATAACTTTTCAGTCATTTCTTTGCACTTGTAAGAGTCAGATCTCTAGTGTGATTAACATAACTTTAATTAAAATCTTTCAACTTCACTAAATTCATAATATTGTGGATGTGCTCAATAGCAGTGTGCATTTATCATTACTCTTTTGTGAGGATTTAAGAATTATTGGTGTAATAAATATCATATCATAAAAGACACTCTTGTCCTACATCATAAGAGGTGATGGTTTATGCTTGTAGCCTGCTAAAAAAACATCAACCTTAGATCTTAAATCTAGAGAGCTTTGGCGAGGGCCAAATCACAACCTAAATCTAAGGAGAAAGTGGGTATATGGTCTATCTCTATAAGACAGAGTAAGTCACCCAACTACTCGACTTATTACCACATGGAGTAGTAGCTAGCTAACTCCTCATATGCTTTAAATCTATGTAAGCATATCATATACTTTGCAAGATGGTTAAGCTGTTATTTATTTAGAAGAAGAAACCAAGTCCTTAAATCCACTCCCTAAGAGATTAGATCATGAAGAGCATGAATAATGACTTAATTTAAAGAAAATTTTATCAAGTTTTATTTTCTTTTTGGACTCTTTATTTTGACACATGCTATAAAATTTTGTATGCCTAAATGCATGAGAAATTGATTATGGCCAAATCAAAAAAGAAAGATGTGTCTTTCTATTAAAGGCTCTTATAGGTTAAGCCTCTATTCTCTGACACAGATGAAAGCCCTCTCTTAACAAGAGTGAAAGAATATGACATGCATGATATTATACATACATTCATCGTGCTAACGGGTTACTAAATATTTTTTATATTGATTTAATTCCTAAGCTTTTGTATGAGATTGTGAGTTATTTTAAAATTTTAGTTATTAATTGTTAGTGAGATAGAAAATTTATTTTTCATCATAAGAGCCTAAACGGATCCAGGCCACACAGCAATCACCAATCATAAAGAAACTATAAAAATACATGTTATTTGTAATGCACAAGCTAAACAAAATATCAAATAATTTTATAAAGCTATCACAAAAGAATAAGAGACTGGTGCGATTGGATACCGCCGTACAACCAGAAAAGAAATATGGATAGCCGAGCTCTACCCTTATATATCCTGGTATAATGAAAGAATAATTATAACTATAAAATGATAAGTGTTATGGGGGGTCTTCATTCTTCATCCTCCATTCTTCACTCTTTATCTTTAATTCCTTCATCTTGATTTGCTCCATTTCTTTTTTTTCTTTTAGCTTGATTAGGATGTAGCTTATTTTAAAGGCATCATATGATATATAAGACATGGTCTTATAACCAATGCTCACCCTTAATTCCCATAATACTTATCCTAATCTTAATGTAAAATTACATTAAGAGAAGGAAAGTAAATCTAGCTACACCTATAAAATAAATGTTAGCTAAACACATCATACAACCCAAGCAGTTATATGAATAATTTGTACTTAGCACCCCACACATGGGTAACCAAGCCCACATGTCCTAACTTGGGCTATGCTTAGGGGTATAAGCAACCTGCACAGTAAAAAATATTTATAGTTTTATTACAACACCCCTTAAGCACAACCCCCTACAAAAAAATATGATTAGGCTAATACCGGCCTAACATCCAGACTACACACATACATCCTAACATCCAGTCTAAAATAATACATCACAAAACCAAATATTCATCAAACCATGCACCGCCTTAACATAAAGCTAGTAATGGTGACTTAATCTAATGTGTATGTATTAAGGTTTTTGTGATATGTCCTAACTAGGCTTTATGGTTATAATTTGCTAAGTATGAGGGATTTAATTTATAAATGATTGATTTCTCTTTAAGTGATTTAATTGATTTGACGATTTTACTTAGTATTTTCTTTTATTTCATATAATCTACACTTAGCAACTACGTGTTATAAAGAGAATAAAGAGAGAGAGAATCTCTCTTTTATCTTTACTTTAAGTCATTTCTAAGATAAGTTAATTAGTGAATTTCTTTTAGTGAATAGTTTATTATGTATTTTAATTAACCCTAAGTTTAGATTCACTCTAAATAACCCTATTCAAAAGGAAAGGTATCTTAAGATTAATCGAAATGGATTACTATCACATAACACACATTCATTCATTTCTTTTCATCATGTATATCATGTATATGAATAATCCTAAGAATACTTATACATGCAATGTAAATCTTAATACACTTTGATGATGAATGCAAAGAAGTGTATTTAGAATTTAAATATTTCATTTTTGATTAAATTATGAATACATATCTTTATTACATAGAAAAGAGGAATTTTTTTCATCCATTAGCTAGATACATATTCACATGTATAAAAGTTTTAAGTGAGTACGACACTATTATTTTCTACACAAGGGGTATAAGGTACAAGACCTACTTAGGGCTACTTAAAGTCTCGTAGCCTCGGGATATCAAGCTTAATATATCACTTTTCTTAGATGCATGTAGATGTATGAACCACTATAAGGATAGAAAAACCCATGCAAAAGTTATGTTTGATTTATGATTCTTATTCATTGGCCACATTATATATGCATATGTATCAGAGTTTTAAGTGAGTACGACATCATTGGTTTCTATACTAGGGGCGTAAGGTACAAGACCTACTTATGGCTATTTAAAGCCTCACAACCCCGGGATGTCCAGACTAATATACCACTTTTCTCAAATACATATGAATGAACAAAAAGAACCACGTAAATAGGAAATCATGCAAAAAATGATGTTTGATTTCATTATGTGATTTACATATGTGATATGAAATTCTTCCTAAGTCTTAACATGGAGATGCAGAAAAGTAGATTTAGGCAAGTGTTATGTTCTTTTCAAATGAACTATACACTTGCAAATCCTATGTGAATCCATGTAGGATAAGGAAAGAGAAATTCATATTGCATATCTTATATATTATCATATGCAAGTATATGGATATTTGTAATTAGCATAACTTCATTTATAATAATTAACTTATTGGATTTTAAAAATAGTTTTTGATTTAATAGTGATAATAATCACACATATTTGATTTAAGTCAATACATGCAATTTGACATAAAAGAAAATATTTCATTTAATTAATTTTTAAAAAAGAAACGAATGCATGATTTCATATGACAAACAATATTTAGCATGATTGGAAAGAAATAAAGGAATGTAAGCACATGATTTTATTCATCCCAATTAATTCCCAAGGACAATCAAATTAGATAAAGCTATTTAAAATAAGCCAAAATTCTTTAAAGACATTTTTAACTTTGAGTTTGATTTGATTCAGAAAATATTTACGTGGTTTGCTAATCCTAACCCAATTCCCTATGTATGAATTAATTTTGTTTAATGAAGAATATTTAAGTTAATTTTATATTTTAATTAGGTTAATATATGAATTAAGTGAATTAATTAATCCTTATATCACCTTAAGTTAATTAACTAATTAATAATAAGCTAATATGATATGCAACTACATGAAAAGTAAATTTATAATGCACCTAAGAAATGAAAGGGGCCTAATGCAATTGGCTTATGATTAATAATTAATTAAACTTAAGGTATCTCACTTAATTACTTTTATGATTTTCTCACACATGTGAGCCAACCATAATTTTATTATCTCTCACCTTGGATTATTGAACACCCAAGGAGCTACCCAAGATCAATTAAGGGTTGCTTATGTGTGGATGAATTGATTTTTAATTTTAATTTCATTAAGCCTTTAATTAATTGATTAAACTTGGTTATGTTTTAATTTGAATGATGAAATTCATTTAAGGAAAATAATCAAGGACAAGGCCCCAATCCTAATCTCTAAATTATTTAAACATTCAATTAGATTCTAATTTCCTCACTTTTGAAGACTAATCACTTAATTAATTAATTTATCATTCCATTAGTCATTAATTAATTTGATTTTTTTAAAGGTAAAGAAAACTTAGGAAATGGATTAGAAAAGTATCCCCAACCACATCTCCTAAGTCATCTTACTGTTCAATAGAGGTGATTATGCTTAAATGATTAATTAAGTTATTATTCATCCATTTATTATGATTAATTAGATTAAGAGAGTGATTAGGGCTTAATCAAGTGATTTCCCTAATTAAGCAATCAATAAAATTCTAGAAAAATAGAGGAGGCAAAGGTCATCCCCCTAAACATCCACAGAAAATTTGAGATTAATTGAGTGCTTAATTAAGGTGGAATTAAGCTAATACAATTTTTGATAAAATCCTAATTAAGCTAAAATCCCTGCTCAAAATTAATTAATGATAATTTTCCTAGATTCTACTATGAAATATCTTCAAAATGAGCCTAAGTTTGTATTTTTTTGGATTTTTCTATAATTAGTTATGATTTTATGAAGTTTCAGGATTAAAAACAAATTAATTAGCCCTAATTAAAGCTCCCATCGAGAAACGTGGCGGCTGACGTGGGGCGCTTTCCACGTGGTGCGACAGGATTGACTATTTAAGTAGTCACATCCGTGTGCTAACTCAGCCGAAGGAGGATGCACTTTCTCTGTGGACCGTCCGAACTAAGATTGGATGGCTACGATTCGATCCGTGACTTAGGAAAGGAATCAGAGACTCTACCGTGGTATTTGATCAGAGCCGTTCATCTCGATCACGCGGGATGTATGGCTTATGATCTATCCCGTTCACGAGCAACAAAATATGGATGTCGTCCATCTTCCCTCATTCGATCAGAGCTCACCCAAGTTCAGATTGTCTCGAAATTCTTCCCACACCTTCGAGAAAGAGAGACACACACATCTAATGGTCAATTTCACATGGAATTCAAATTTACTTCACAAAGTACCAACCCACTTTTCCATATAAGGCTCGACTTGTGAAATTACCTTGCCAGAGCTAATGTCTAGCGGTGCAACACCGGAGGTAGCTTCGCCTAGTTGAGGTGAGGCCCTGTTGATGAAGTTCGGGCTTGATTTGGTGTTGGATGCTCTGTAGACCAATCCACGCACGCAAGGAGCTCGACTTCAATAAAACTCACTCCTCCTGTTGCTTGAAAACTTAGAAATTGATTCGTTTGTGCTCGACTAGGTACGATGATGGTGCGGTTAAGAGGAATTTGGGTTTGATTGTGAAATGAGGGAGTATTGCTCAGGATTGGGATGCCTTATT
The DNA here is from genome assembly GCA_021442155.1 of Cymbidium sinense. Lineage (NCBI taxonomy): Eukaryota > Viridiplantae > Streptophyta > Magnoliopsida > Asparagales > Orchidaceae > Cymbidium > Cymbidium sinense. Next base: position 148,356,441 of record CM038217.1, read on the forward strand.
TCAGCTTTACTCGGGAATGGACAATGTCGATCGAAGATGGTTTGGGGATCCTTGGAAACACTCTGAGGAGCTTCGGAATTGACATAGGATGGCTCACAATGCAAGTGTGCTTGAAATTATGCTCTAATTAAGGGGGTATACCCTTCAATTTTCAATGATGGACAGACGGCAGCGTCTACAAGATTTGCACTAGCTTGCCGCCGTCCGGCCGCCGGACTTGTCTCCATCAAGTCAGGGTGGCAAGCTAGGGATGGGAGGAGTGATGGGAGGTTGTCATGGAACCATTATGCAAGGATGCAATGGTTCTGATCCAATGGGTGCTCGATTTGGGTTGGAGGTGAGTCAACTCACCTCCCAAAGTCCTTGGCCGAGCTAGGGTGGGTTAGGTTGGCTAGGTGGGCTAAGTGGGGTCAGGAGAAAGTTTCATGGAGCTAATGAGCTGCAATGGAGATGGGAAAGTTGACTTTGGCTTGGATCCATTGATTTTGAGATTTAAATACCATGGTTTGATGGTTAATCCCCTCGATGGGGCCCACTTGGTTTTTGGGGAAGTTTTAGGCTGACCTAGGGTGAATTTAAGTTGAGTTAGGTTAGCCCACATGATTTCATAAGTTGAATTTGAGTGGTTTGGTTTGGATTTGTCAAATGGGTTTCATTTGGGCTAGGTTGGGTTGGGTTGACCAATTGCTCAAATTGGATCAAAGCAAGGCTTGAGTTAGGTTCATATGATGATTTGGGATGTTTTGATTCAATTAATTTGGATTGGTTTGGCCTAGGTTTGGATTTGACTCATTTGGATTCAAAAGGGTCAAATTAGTCAAGTTGACCAATTTGACCAAATTGGGTTGGGTTAGGTATTGAGTCATGTTCAATTGGTTGATTAATAATTCTTGTAGGATTTAGTTTGATTTAATTTGAAATTAATTTGGATTTTGGTCAATTTGGGCTAGGTTGGGTCAAGTTGATCAATTGGTCAACTTGGGCTCAATCATGGCTTTGGTCAAGCTCAATAAGTAAATTGGAATGAACTTGAGCCATTGGTTATAATCAATTTGGATTAAATCATGATTTGACCCACTTTGGCTTTTTAGATCAATTTGGGTCAACTTAGGTCAAGTGGCCAATTAGACTTGGTTTGGCTCAATTGATGGCTTGGTCATATTCAATCATTGATTATGAATGAGTTTGAGCCAATGTTTTCAATCAATTTGTTATATGATGGATTTTGGCTAGTTTGGGTTTCATTTGGGCTAAATATTGACTTGGTCAAAGGCTAGGTTTCACTTGGTTTGACTAAATTCAAGCGGGTTTATCACCCCATAATGATTGTTGATCATGATTGAGATTTAGGTAGGCTTAGTTCGAGCCAATTTTGGTTGGATTAGAACTTGGCTCAAAAAGGTCCTTTAGGTCACTTTGGGTCAAGTGAGCCTAAATGGGTCAATTGGCTTTATCAAGGTTTGATTCAAGTTTAGTTGAACCCACATATGAACTTAGGATTGAAATTTAGTGATGGATTTCAATCATTGGATAGTTGGATTTATTTTTGGAATTTGAATTTGAATTTAAGGTTTGGGTTGAATGAAGGAAGCAAGGATTGGGTTTAGGCTATAGGGTAGCCAAGTCCTCCTAAATCCCTAAGGCACAATATATTCCTATGACTAACTCTTCTAAGTCTCTAGAGTTAGGTTAAGTGTTCACCTAATTACAAGAAGTATCTTAAGACTAAAGAACTCTTAGTGTCTATAAGAGTCCTAGATCTATGATGATGAAGCTGAGAGCTCACTCCAAAAGTGAGGTCAACAAAGCTTAAAAAAGTTTTTTTAATAGATCATACTAGGTATTTGAAGAGAATATACATTTTCTAAAATTAACTATGCTGAATGACACCTCCAAAAAATACAATTAATAAAAAGGTATGTATGTGCTTTGATTTGACAAGGTTAATATTGAAGAGTGGACTATAACTCTTGGATCATTATTTTAATAGGATAGTTTATACTTTAGGAAAGGCTAGTCTATAAGATAGAGGATGAATCATCATAACTAAGAGAGATGATTAAGTCTTCATATAAAAAATTTATATGATGTCAATCATTGAATCTCCAAAAGTTGATAGAAGTGGTAGTGCTAAAAAAAGATTATGAACACTAGTAGAAAATTTAATAAAATATAGAAATAACTTAATTAGGAATTCATGAATCTATCACCCTATTTTATTAAGCTTGGGATCACATAAGTATAAAGAGAGTCACCCAAGCCTAGATATTAGATGCTCTATCAATTATTTTTTAGGAGATAAATCTAGAAAGATGTAAATATTACAATTATTAAAGGTATAATGATCTAAATACTCAAAATAAGAAACTTTAAATAATAAACCCAATCATTTCAAAAGTAATGATTAGTTAAAGACAACTTGATCAAATTGACCTAATTGATCTAATATGTTCATTTGGATTAGATTAGATTAAATAAAAAAATTGGCCAAATTTAGCTTAGTTAAGTATCAGTTAAGCTCACATAAGTTATGATTGATCGATTAATAGAGTTTTTAATAGTTGATTTGATTGAATTTGGTCATATTAGCCTTAAAATTTTAATTCGGTCAACTTAGACTAACTGAGCCAATTTGCATGTGCAAGGGTATATACAGGCAAATTCAACTATGTTTTTGTTTAATTAAAATGCTTTAAGTATTTAGATTCAATCTCTCTAATGAATTTGATGATTTTAGTCTTATAAAGTCAAAAGAGTTCATTTAGGCTAAATTAGCTTCAAAGTTCAATCAAGCTACACCAAAGATTTATTTATCTCTATTTGATCATTAATAAATTCTTGAGACCTATTGGAAGATTTCAACAAGGTAAATTTGGCCAATTCCATATATTAAGTTTTCTTACTAATCTAATTTGGTCTTATTGAGTTAATCTAGAGTTTAAAAGCATTTAACACACTCTAAGAGTCAATTATAATCAAATTATTTATAATGTTTATGATCGTAATACTATAAAAAAGGTGTGCCATGTGTTTGAATTATTTAAATAAAAATTAATAATCTAATTGAGGGTATAAAGAGCACTAGGGAAAAGTTGATAATATGCCAAATCTTTTCCATTAGATCAAACTTAGTCCCACATGTTAAACCCAAGAGAGTCCATATCTATCATAATGCACTAACTTATGACTGATTTAATGGCAAAGAAATTAATTGCTAAAACTACTATGTTCACTTAGACTAATTAGGATTAAGTAAGGAAGAGGTTTATCCTAGAGCTAACTAAGATAAAATCTATGAAAATAATTGGATAAAAATTCAAAATTAAATGATCAATGTGCTCCTCCTATGATATTGTTTGTATTGAGTAGGGTTTTTTTATAGTCATCCTAAGGTCTTGTCTTATTCAACTTTGGCTAAGTGTTAAGATATGATTTATATATAGGCCAAGCTAAAATTATGCAAATTGATAGGCTAAAAAGTATAAACTAAATAAACTTTGAATAATATGGAATGCTTGAAATATTTCTAGAAAAGTTAGGGCTCAAGCAAAGATTGTTAACTTAGTCAAGTTCAAGTGACCTAGACAAAGTATGGCTAACTCACTTCAATATGCCAAACCAACATGGACTAGTCAATCCAAAGCATCGAGTCATTTGAATATATATAATTTTTAAAATAAACATTAGAACTTATGATTTAATAAGTGAATTTGTAGTCTCTTGATATTTTTTACTTTCCTCAATATCTCCTATATGATACTTTGATATATCACATTACAACTTATTCTCCCAAAATCAAGGATGATTGAACCAAAAGCCTTATGATCCATCTCTTCATCTTTCCATCATCTGTACTAAATAAAGAGATCATTCCCTTGAAATTTTTAAGCAAATTCTCACTAGATAAAAATGCTCAAATCTTCATCTTTTAGGTGATAAAAAATATTATATTTATTAAATTTCTTAAAAGTTATATTCAATAGTGCTGACAAAAAGGCATTAATAATGTCATCTCCTACATTTAAGTAAATGATTTCATGTTGGCCTATTGCACTGGTAGTTCCTAATTACTCTATCTTGGAAAACTAAATAGATAAATCAATTTAACAGGCTAGAGATAAAATCACCGCCACATATGGATATATGAAATAAAGATAATAAAAATTAAGACTTTTGTGGTTCTTTCTAGATTGACTTACAACCATAGAGCAAAAAATTGTATATTGTTTAATTATAAAATAATGGAAGTATAGTTTAAAAAAATTAGTTCAAACTCTCTTCTTTTAAAACTATCAAAGGAGTGAAGATAATTTCATCAGATTTTGAGTTTCCGAACTTGAGAGAGCTAAGACACAAGAGAAGAAATTACGCACCAAACACTCCAAGAAAAAAGAGGGCAAAGGTAGTCATTTTTCTCTCTTCTTTCCTCTTTGTTCGAGAACTAATGAAGAAGTTATAATAGCAGCCTAAGAAGAAACTTGATACTCTCATCCGATTACTGAAGTAGTCTCAGTTAGTTCACGCTATAATTATCCTTTAGCATTATTTTTTTTTTTTGCATTATTTTGCATTATTTTTTTCCTGTTAAGGCTTCAGGTTTTGGATGCATAGGAATATGTTACGTGGGGAGCTATTTGGATTATTTTAACTAATTTAGTTGAAAACTCTATCAATATATGAATTTTTTTTTCTTGTTTGATAAAATAAATATAATGTAAAGTATTTTTTAGATTATCAGCGGCAGTGACGTCCGATGATCGGCGGTGGTGGTGACCAGCGGTGGCATGGTAGCGGCCAGCGGTGGTCGGACCGACGGCGATTGACGGCAGGCGCTTGACTAGAGGAGGTGGGGCGCTCTGAGAGGTCGGCGGTGGCGACGGAGGGTGGTGGCCGGCAGTGGCGATGGAGGGTGGTGGCCGGCGGTGGTTGACAACGGCGGGTAGTGACCAGCGGTGGTCGGCAGCTGAGGACAGCAGCGATGAACAATTTACACTGACCGGTGCATTTATTGGGCGAATTTCAAATATACCCAAAATGATAATTCTAATATATTTCAAATACACTACAAATGTATTAAAATTTTACTTTGCACTATACCAAATACTCAAAAAATTAAATTCTTTATATTTATTTTACTTTACATTATAAATGCAAGCAACCAAATAGCCCTTAGGTTAGTACTTCAAGACAATTACTCAAGTGCAATTTAACATTTAACACACATATAAGTTAAATCAATTAAATCTAAACTTTAAAAAATATGAAGGACAAAGCTCATCAAACTTTGTCTAATATATAATATGCAATATAATTTTGACTTTGCATGTTTTGAAAATGTAAAAAATGTTTTATTTTTTGTTAAAATAATTGATCAATTCTTGAATAAATCTTTGGAAAATATAAAAATTACAAATAATATATAAAACAAGGTGAAAATAGGTGATATAATTTGTTTATAAGATGAAACAAAAATATAAATATATATTTAAACTATTATTTAAAATAAAGGGATGCAGTTCTATTTTGTTCAAGAAATGATCAAATTTTAATATTAACAAAACATCAAACTCTTTCTCAACTGCAGTATTGGCTTACTTCATTTGATTGATCTTAAAATTATTAATTCATTACTCCTTATTCAATTTAGAATAGGGACATTATATCCTCTCTTTATTTTTTGGAATGGGTATCCACCCAACACCCCACCCATCTTGTAGGTGGGGATTAATATTGTTAATCTCAACCACATTCATCCCACGTGCCTCACTTACTTTTTCACCATTATAGCTGGAGAGAAATTGAACTTCGGTCAGAGGTTGCCCTCGCACCGGCAAGAGACGATGAGTATCCTCTCTTCTTTCAGAAAGCTTTCTCTCAAACTAAGAAAGCTTTCTCTCAAACTAAGGATCACATGAGAACGGATTGGGATTTGTGATGAGCTGTGACTAATTCCTAATTTTAGTTTGATTCAATTTTTTTATAAATTTAAATTAATTATTCATGAAAGTGTAAATTCACTTCTAAAATACTTTGGGTCTCAATTTCTCTATGAATATGAGATAATGGGGGAGCGCCCCAATTTCATAAGTTATCTTTGGGTCTCTTTAGGATTTGCTTTTTGATTGTTATTTTATTTTAGAAATATTTATGAATTAATCATTTAATATATATGTATTTACTATATAACTATCATATTTTTTTTTTGAACTACATGATCTATATATTTATATGTGTCACAATCAAATCATTAAAATTTTATAAAAATAAAAAATATGAGCTGCACTTTTATTATGAATTTTAGTATTTTAAAATCAATTTAAAAAATTAAGATTGAAAGAGGATAATTTGTAAATATAGAAAATATGATGACCAGAGGATCCGAAATTTTTTTTGAGAGATGATAAAATAATGAATAATTTACTTTATATAAAATTAAAAATCAAAAGCGTCATATAACAAAATAAAGAAATCAAACCTCATAACATAAATTTTTTTACATTACATACCATTTATAACTTCTCCTCCAGTCATATTTTGAAAGCGTTGTATCAATTCTTTATCAACACTTAAATACATCTTTTCAATATATGTAATAAGACAATCATTCATCCAAGAATCTCCCATTCTATCATTATCGATTTTTTTACGATCTTCATCATGCTCTTTCAATTGATATTGTAGCGATTGGCATATCAAAGCTTTATTAAAAATATACTGAGAGATAAATATCATTTTCTAACTTAAATAAAGGCACTCACTCTAAAAAATAAATCAATAGTATTTTTTAATAAAGACACACCGTCGGTCTTTATTAAGAAATAATAAATCAATAAATTTTCAAAAAAAGGCACACTTCTACTTTATTAAATAAAAAAATTCACATACCTTAATTAATTGTGAAGGCGTTCCAGAGAAATATTTCGAATGTTCGTTCTAAAATCATAAAACATAAAGCGTATAAGTAATGATTAAATATACAAAAAAATAAAACTTTGTATATCCAATTGCATACATTTTAATCGCCTTTTAAAAATAATAATTATCCAATTAAAAATCCACCATTATACACTTGCGTAAGTTGAAAAGAAACAATGAATGATAGTTAATATTTTTATAAACATAACACAAAATAAACCAAGCACTGATTTATGAAATTTAACCAAAGTTGGCTGTTATATTATTCTTAGCCCGTCAAGTGTCAAAAAAAATAAAATAAAGATCCATGACTGAAAGTTCAAAGCAAAGTATTTTTTCCTCCATCTTTATAAAACTAGTATATGAATTTAAATGTTCAACTAATCTATTGAAAGCATCCTGCCTAGTTCTTCTCCATTGAGCTAAAAACAGGCTTTTTTAATGATTTTAGAAGAACAGGAAGAAGAGAAATAAAAATTCAATTCCTTTGGAAGACGGGAAGTCTATAGGACTTACCGATTATGAGAACAGAGGATGTGAAGAGTAATTCAAACTATTTTATTCCCTTAATTAAAACTATTTTATTCCCTTAAACACTAATACACAATACTGAAAGTTATATATATATATATATCCATACCCAAGTTCGATATTTCAAAAAGATGTGTCAAAAAGGAATCAAAATCCAACTTTCAAATTCCTTTTGCTCTTAATGCCTGCACATTATAACTTCCAAACTACTGAATCTCAAGTTTAGGTGAGAAATATGATATAGCTCTAGTAATTTAGCTCATAAATTGTAAATAAGTTTACTCTGCATAATTTTTTGAAAGCAACAAATTTTATAACAAGTCAATGAAAAAATACATGATAACAAGGCTACGAAAAGCAGAAACATGGAAAAAACACATCATAGCAAGCAAATTTATAGAAAGGAGAAACGAGCAAAATGGATATTACCAACTCAGACATCACTCGAGTCTAGAATGCCAAAATCAACAAGGAATTTATTATATCTCGCTTGGAATTTGGCAAATCTAGGAGAATGAAGAAAGACTGTCTATCACTTAAGAGTCTTGAGAAGAAAAATACTAACTAAAATCAGCAAAATTTTTAATATAATATTGAGATTGAAAGAAACTAGAATCACAAAAGCTTTTGGCAAAGATCTGCAAACTATTTTGTACTCAAAGTTTTGGAGTGCCAAGAATTGTGAGCATGAACAACCAAAACATCCTTAAACTTTTATTGCAACATATCTAAAACCAAGAAATCAATTTTATATCGAAATAAATTCGCACAATATTTGTATAGGCACAAAAGGCTTGAGAAATCAAATATTAACTTTCTTCCATGTCTTTCTTTACTATTTGTTCATTCAGTTTTATTAAATAAAAGTATTTGCGTCCCTCCACAGTGAAGAAGTTAATTTCCATCCATAACCAAATAAAAAATAAAATGCATTAGGATAGATGGCAGAATTCAAATAGGAAAGAGCCGATGAAAGAGGTAGCAAAATATGAAATGAAAACAGGAAGAAAAAAAAGAAAAAAGAGGAGCACAAGGAACCGTTATAACTCACCGAATGTAACCCCTAAGCTGAAACTTTCACCGGTGACGGTTATCTCGATGTGGTCATGTAGGCGGAAGAGAACAAAGCGAAGCAATCTTCACATTTTCCTCTCAAACTCCTTCACCGCTTCACGAATCGCTCACGGACACAACCGATAAACATACACTCATCAACCGCCGACGGTTTGAAATGCGAAGAATCCAGAAAACAAGGCTACCAATGCTTTCTGATTTCAAATATTGAACAATTCTAAATATTCCACAATGCAAGTTTCACTCCCTCAAGCTCTAGAAAACACAAAATTACACTTTCTTGTTTCAAACCAAAAAACCCAAATGAAAAATCAGGCACTAAAGCAGCACGGCATGCGCTTCACCGAAAAAAAACAAAAAACAAAAGAAGAAATAGAAAAATTACCTGGCGATTGAGCGTAGTAGGATCGTGGCGAGTCACAGTCACGGAGTCACGGCCGTGAACGGGATTCAGAGAAGCAGAATAGGAAAAAAAAAGGGGGATTCTGTATTCAGCAGAAGAAGAAAACGCAGAAGGGATTGCCGACGGAGGGGGAAAAACGCGTGCTGCAACTGCGAGGGTTTGGAAATAAATTTCGCTTTGGTGGTGGGCTGGGGCACGTGCCCCAGTGCCCACTGTATCCCTTTATATATATATATATATATATATATATATATATATATATATATATATTTTTAACAGCAACATCAGACATTGTATAAATATTATATTAATATTAATTAATACAAATTAAAAAAAATAGATTAAAAAAGGTCACCTAATAATTTTCCTTTGATGTTATATTATTACTTGGTCCAAAATTTTGATCTCTCTCACATCTAAAAAAATACTGACTGATATTCGTTAAACATAAAGCACAGTCATATTCCCACATTCCAATTTTCCACCCATTCGAATTGGACGGTAAACTGTGGAAGTCATTATTCTTTCCCTTTTGGAAGAAGACAGAGCGGTAAATTTCTTTGATTAGCTAACATGTGAGTTTTAGAACCTATTTCGCAGGAGATCTCCTTTCGAGCTTATCGCAGATGCACAGAGATTGAGTTAGGCGAACAGAGCTGTAAAGAAACTTAGAGAGAGAGAGAGAGACTCTGTGTGTGTGTGTGTGTGTGTGTGAGAGAGAGAGAGAGAGAGAGAGAGGGATCCGAAACCATTTTCAAAGCATATGCTTCTGTAGATATCTCATTAGCAATGGCATCTCACAGAGATCTGGATTCTGGAGCTCCTCTAGTTCTGACATACATCAAAACCATAGCTTGAGATCTCCAACCCTGCTACTATCCCATCTCGTCTCCTCTTAGATCTGTCTTCTTCATCTTACCAACTATTTCGAGATCTTTCACCAACACAGATGGAACTCGTCAGAAGAGGAAGAACAAGAGGCGGATCATTACCAATGACCACTCTGCTGTTCTGCACATATCTCTGTTTCTTCTCCACTTCCGTTCTGTTCTCAAGCAACTCCAATGGCGATTCTCCTTCAGGTGAACAAGATTTGATTTTGCCAAAAATTCGTCCATTTCACATACTTTCTCTCATAAACCCTTCATTTTTTTTCACCCATCCAATACTGTATCTTTTCAAAAGATGACATTTTTGACTCAAAACTGTCTCCTTTTTTGGGTTTTCTTCTTTTTTTCTTCGCAGAGAGAGGAAAAAGCTCAGGAACAACAACCTTCATCCAGGTAACAGATTTTTCCGTGATCTTCTCTCCCAGTTGAAGAAACCCTCACATTCCCCGGCAGCGCCGCCGCCTTATTTGCGCAATTTAGTTTGAAGTAGGGGTGAGTTGCTAACGTGAACTGCCTTGATCTATCTCATGCAGGGGAAAGAGATGAGGGAGATGGGCGGGCCTGGAGGCGGGCCGGGATCATATCCTCCGCGGTGCACGTTAAAGTGCGGCGACTGCAGCCCGTGCTTCCCGGTGCACGTGCCCGTCCCCCCGGGCACCCCCGTGATCGCCGAATACTACCCCGAGGCATGGCGATGCAAGTGCGGCAATCAGCTCTTTATGCCTTAATCACATCCCCATCAGCATCATGATCGATATCATGATCACATCATCATCATCATCATCATCATCATCATCATCATATTTTCATTATCATGAGAATACCAGGTTGGTGATTGCATGCATGTATGAGTGACGATTGTCTCCACATGCATACATACATAAAGGGAGGGCATCATAGATTGTTTGCCTCCTTGTAGAGCTCAAGAAAATGTAGAGATGCTTTACTTCTTGAATATATTCATAATTGAATCATCATTAGGTTATTAAATAAGTAATTCTTTATCTATTTTTTTCTTAATTTTAAACTAATAAATATTCTTTTTTTTTCAAAATGAGTAATACGATTCTTAATTGTAAGTGCGCTAATAACATATATTTAATTTTATATAATCTAGAAATAAATATATTAATTAATTAATAATTTTAGATTATCAATTTATCTCTTGAATAATATATGGACATTGCAATTTTTTTCATGAGATTTGAACAAGTGAGTTCATTAATATATAGTGCTTGGTGAAGTAACTTATTTAATATAAGTGATTATTGAAAAATTAGTTTTCAGAATTAATCCTTTTTTTGTGTGCATTTAATAGAAGGAACGCACACATAAAAAAATTTAGAGGGATTTACATAGCACAATTCTAATATATTTATATATATAACATTTTAATTTTAATTTTGACATATATAATACTTCAATTATCAATATCATATCAAAAATATCATCATTATTTATTTATTTTTAAATAAAATGTATTTTTTTTGCATAAAAACATATTTGATAAATGAATATGTAAGTATTAATTATATAAATACATAAAATTATGTGTTATATATATATATATATATATATATATATCTTTCAAAATTTTAATAAGGGAATAAGTCACTCGTATCAATTATGAGTTTTTTTTTTGGGAGATTTACATTCATGTCACTCAATTCTTACGTATTTACATATATTATAATTAAAATTTTATATTTATATATAAAATAGTTTTGTGATATAATCATATTAAAATAGCATGAAAAAACATATTTGACTTTAAAAAAATTGTTAACAATGATATCTTTTATAAATATTTAAATTTATATATTATATATGTAAATATATAATAATTGTATGATATGTCTGTAAATCTCCTTATTTTTGTGTCTACTTGTGTTTAGCTTGATACGAAAATAATTTATTACTGGACTCACTGACCCGTTGGTCATTAGAATAATATTAAAATTATGGCAGGTTATATTTTTTGTGAAAAAGTCACCGCCAGTCTCCACATTTTTTTTTCTCCAACATTTAATATTTTGCATCAAAATGACTATAAAAGCTTCATATTTCTTAGTGTTATATGTAAAATTTAAAAACTTTAAATACTTGAAATAAATGTCTTCAAAATTATTACAAATACCTTCAATTTTTTTGTATAAATTTTGAATCGAATATGAAGTATTCAAACACGTGATCTAAATTTATGGTTTACGTGTCATTATCTTAAACCTGTTTAGAAATAATACATATCAGAATATCTTGATATAAAAAAAAACATTTCACTTAAAATCTACGTCATAATAATGTTACAATGAACAGCGAATATGAGAATTTTGTTGAAAGTATTTTTTTTCTCACTTTAGCACTATAAAATTTTAAATAAACGTAATAATAAAATCTTGAATTGTGGCTATCATTTAAGTATAGAATAGAGGTTATAAAAGTATTCAATGATTTATGATCACTAATAACTAATGTTAAGAGATAAACTTTTTTTCTATATAACCATATAATCTTCACTGGTAAATCATCATACAAACAACTTCTCAAGCTTATTATAACTTTTGTATATGTCTAAGGATCTTAAGAGAAGTTTCGACTATTTTGCACTGAGAGATACAAAAGATGGCATGGGAGTTTAGGATATTAGGATAGAGAAATGGAATAGAGTGGCCTATGGATGTTGGTAAATTATCAAATCATACAAAACACTACTGTTTTATATATATATATATATATATATATATATATATATATATATATATATATATATATATATATATATATATATATATATATATATATATATATATATAGAAAATCTGCAGAATGATATTGTTAGATATAGGATATCACTTTAGTATAATATATCTGATCATACATTGAGGCAGAAGTCTTTGCTCATTTTAGATATCACTTTTAGAGATTTATGTTTTAGACAAGTTTTACTGTATATGTCATTTTACAATTGTTGAATTTTGAAAATTTTGCATAATAAATTAATATTAGAGCCAAGAAGTGGCTTAAATCAATTTCTAATCACACCAAGAGATTGTGCTTATCAGTTGAAGTCAATAGATAGCAGACATGTCTTGTCAATACGTTTGGCAAACTCATTCAAGCCTCAAATTCTAAAAGTTGATTATTTAATGGCTAACTAAATATTTTACCAATAAGGTAAGCCTATCAAGCAATCAAAATTTGATAGTGGACTGTTAATAAGTGGCGCCATGCAAAGAACCATGCTATGCATTGAAAAGTTTTAGATGAAGAAAGGTAATGTGAATATAACTTTGGTGTGTAGTTCTATAAAGTTCAAGCTCTTGTATTTGGGGATCAAGAATTCCTTTCCTAATAATTTATTATTTATTTATTTTATAACTCAAGTAGGTTCTATAGGATTCATCTTATGGTGAGAGTGATTAAGCAATTTAAGATCTTTGGATAAATTCTATTACAAATTGAGTTTTTCTCATGGGAGGTAATTCATTGAAAGCTATACCAAAAGCTTTAAATAAGAGATCGGGCACAACAAGGAAAAACTTAAACTTCGAAATGAAATGAAGATGAATAAAAAAAATTCATTCTTTTAACGCTTTGAAATTTAACATTTTGAAATTTTAAAAAAAAAAAAACCCTTTACCTCTCATTTCACTTCATATTTATTTAAAAATTTTCTGTAATTTAGACTGATTTCTATAGACAAAATTAAAAAATTGATCAAGTTAATAGATATCCTAGATTTTGAAATCCATATAAATGATTTAATAATTAAGAAATTTTTTAAAAAATAAGAAATTTCTAATTACTCATCAATAAAGTAACAAAATCCTTACTTTGAGTACCTATTCATAATGTGCCTATTAAATTAAATGAAGAAAACTAATATATAGACAATAACGAAGATTAAATCAATATGAGACCACCAACTTATCGAAATGATAGTAATAAAGATAGTCATTATAAAATTATTAAATATTTTAGTAACTTTTTCAAAAGAGTTAAAGTTAAAGTCTCGACGTATAATTATATTTATAACTTAAATAATTTTTAGACAAATTAATTAAAATAGATAACTTTTTTAATTACTATACAATAAATGTAGGACTTGTTAAAATTTATTATACAAATACTCTAATAATATAAAGTAAATTAGGAAGAACTAAACTTACCCAAATAAAGATAAAAGAAATATTCTAAATATTATGATAAAAAAAATTATATAAGTAATTATTAACTTCAAGTTAAGATAGTCTCCTAATTATTGAATACATATATAAAGATCTTTAATAATTTAGTTTTTTGGAGTTAATTATGGTGGAAATCTTAAGTTCATGATTAATACCTAACATATGCAGATTTTTATGGTGGGGCCACAAGTGCGCTGGAACCGGTTTGACCGGAGCGAGTAGGTGTAATATATGTGGAAATGAACCGGGTCCATGCCCGGCGGGCAATAATAATGGGAGGGGACAAGACCAGGAGCTACTGTGTAAATGGGCCCTCCTTTGGGCCGATCCAAAAGACCGGCCCTGACGCATTTCTCTGCGCCACTTTCACCAATAAAACCACCCATCACAGAAAGAGACTGTGATGAATGGTCAAATTACTTTTTCTGTACTCTCTCTCTCTCTCTCTCTCTCTCTCTCTCTCTCTCTCTCTCTCTCATGATTTGGCAATTTAGACGCGGGTAATTAGGTTTTAATGACTTTCTTTGTTCTAGTATTGCATAAGCGAGAAATAGTATTTATTCTGATAAGGGAGTTTTAATTAAATTTATTTTAATTACATTAATTAAATATTATTCACTAATTGGCCTCACAACATTACACTTTGAAGGAATAAAGTTCTGATTTTTTTTATCAATTTTACATTTTATAGGACATGGAATCCTTAAGGTAAAAATTAAGAAATTTAAATACATATCAATAATTTATATATATGTTTAGGGGTCACGAAGAACTTATATATATATATATATATATATATATGAAAATATGTGATTCATTTTTAAAAAAATAGTGATGATGATATTTCTGATATTTACATATATATAATTTTTTTTTTATGAAAATATGTATTTCATTATAAAATTTTAGTAATAATGATAATTTTAATGTGATATAAACTATTTAGGTATTATTTATGGAAATATTAAAAATTAGATATTATTTATATAAATATTAAAATTTTGGTATTAGATACTTAAATATATAAGAATAATGTGGTATGTATATAAATGCCTCCAAAAAAAATATATTTTTAAAGAGATTAATTTTTTAAATTATAATTTTTCTTAAATATCTAAAAATATTAATTTTATTTGTGTAATTAAAATAATTTTAAAATATATTTTTTATTTACAAGTAACAAACTCCCCTAGTCGAATATTCAAATGATATGCTATTTTCCCTTCAAAATAATAATTAAATTTATTTTGATACCAATGAAAATTATTAAAAAAATTATAAGCTGAACAAATGATGCCTACCCGTTTGTTAACTTCAATTTGATCAAATCTTCTCAGCAGAAAAATGATTGAGTATCGGTAAAAGTTCAAAACATAAATAAAATATTTGGAATAAATGATAGACTTTTATTTATTTATTTATTTATTTATTATTATTATTATTATTATTATTATTATTATTACTTTGATAAATTTAACTTAGGACCTTATTGAAGCAATGTACGTCAAATCATGCCATCGAAAGGAATAACTGTTTCACCCGCAGACCGCAATTGTCAAATTTTTATACCTTTACATATTAAAATGATATAAATGTAATATAGAATTACAAGAGATTATTAGCTCTTATGTTCAACGTTAGACTATTTTATACTGTGGATTCAACGACATTAGCATTTTTCTAAAGAAAATAAAAACAATGCCTGAATGTGCGTGAATGATAAAATAAAATAAAATCAAGAATAAATATAAACTGAAAAATTATTTAAAATTTATTTGGGGTTATTTCTATTGTTTTTAAAATATATTAAAATAAAAAAATTATAATTATTTTGTATTTTTATTAAAAACAACATAATTTATTTCCAAAAAAAATCATTAATTTCTTTTCCCAGCATTGAACTTGGTCCCAGTAAGGAATTCCATAAAAAATCAAGAAGTAAGGTTTTAAAAACTCTCAAAGTTATTTAACAAAAATTATGTAAATATCTGAAAAAAAATTAAAGAAAATCGACACTGAAAGTCTTTTATTTTTAACGTTTAAACAATAGAAGAAATAGATGCTCAATATCATTTAATTTATAATAATTATTGGACAAATCTTTTATTTTATTTTATAATCTTATTCCACTGAAAGTCTTCCATTAATGAGAGAATCAACACTCTAAAAATCATTTTTAGAAGTAAGCAAAACTTAATTGGAACTAAAAGGGCCGAATAAAAGAAAAAAGATAAAATAAGCAATTGAAATAAGCCAAATGGTTCAATTAAACTGTCAATAATTTAACTGCTCTTCAATAGAAGAAATTTTATATTAAACTGAATAAATTTGTGCATCGGTTAACAGTTCGAGCGACGCATGCGAAAACTTATAATTTCTAAAAGTTATAGATATATTTAGATTGCACCAAGAATAAGTGATTCTAGCTTTTAGATTCTATAAAGCAGAGGTAACAATGAGGAATTACGTGAATATTACATGTAGCACATCTGCCAAGTTTTAAGAAAAGCAGCTTTTTTGAAAGCTTCTATGTCTATATTATAAATTTTTCACTTACAAAAAAAAGTTCAGATAGCATTTGTATAACTTCAAAACAAGCAAATGTAGTTATAAAAAATTAATTTTCATCACAAAACACTTAAAAAAATAATAAAACGATCATTGCTAAACAGTTGTGTGCATAATTGTTGTAGGAATGATGGAGTTGATGGCGATGATGATCATTAAAATAAAAAATAAAAAAAATTAAAAAAAATATTATACAAGAGTTTCATGATGAAAAATTGGTCAAGATGATTTTAATATTTAGTTAATTTATTCTAAATTGATTGTACACAAAAGATAAAGAAATTTTTTTAAAATAAAAATCGTTATATACTTAATTAGAAAATTAAATATTATTAAAAAAATAGAAATAGGTATAGTCACCCACTAAATGGGTGACTAGGTAGCCACTTCAACTCCAATGTAACGTGAAAGTTGCCACGTTAATGTAAAGCCCACTTAGGCTCTTAATAAGTTTTTGGATTCTTGAAAGTTCTGGTTTAAAGTGCTCGAAAAATTATTTGTCTTTTTTTGAAAGGCTAAAACGAGCTTTCAAGTGAGATGGAACTAAAACTCGCCAAAAGCACACTATTCAAACGGGTATCAAAATTAAAAATTTAGGCTCTCAAAAGCAAAAAGCACTAAAAAAGCTCTCCCAAACGGAGCCTTAGTAGGCGACCATTTACAAGCTAGTCCCACTTAGTGGACGATTCATTAGCACCCCACTTAGTAGCAGGGTTAAAAAATCGGGCCGATCGACCGATTAGCCATATTCCTTCCCTCTAATCCGTTCGTTCCTTTTCGTGCCTCCAACGCCTCCACCCGAGCCACCCACTGTTTTACCCCTTCCGAGCACGGTCATCTTCATCTCCAAGCTTCCTGACAGCCATCAGGATTGCTCCAACCGCCGGCATTGTTCCATCTTCTCTTTCTAGCCAAAACCAGCTCGTTTTCTTCCCTGACAGCCGCATCCACGTTGACGACTTCTCTCTCCATCTAACAATCCTTGGAACCCAACATTAGCTTCCGGCGATGATTCCGGCGGCTCCATTCCGTTCGAGGAAGTTTCCTATGACGGATTATACAGTTTTTTGCGCACATTCCTGCCGTTCTTCGTCAACACACTGTAAATCCCTATTTTATCTCATTTATAAATTAGTAGATTATGTGTTCTAGGGCTTAGAGCTATATGGTTAGAATTTTGTGGTTAGATTTGATTTGTAAGTTTGTGTTAGCGTAGCAGTTTAGGTAATTTATTTGTAATTTTAGGTGATAATATATCGAGTATACTATTATTTAGGGTCTACGACATATTTTTGAATGGTATGAGTTGGGTTTGAGTTCTTGCAGTTGGCCTATAAGCTTAGAGCCCCATTACTTATAGTCACGTTTAGGTAGGGTGTTGTATAACGTGTCGATTAATTTAAATTTCCTATGATTTACGTAGTTTGTTCTACAAAAAAAGTTTGGACACACAATATTTTTTTAGATTTAGGAAATATTGATATGATTGGTTATTCTCTAGTTATTTGAGAAATAAGTAGAGAGTTTATTTCACTGATCTTTTTATGGAGGCGAACTAAATATCGATGAGCAGTTCACTCCAAGTTATGTGAGAGGTCAAAATTATCAGTTAAGATTCTGCAGCACAGCACCTTGCTAGAATTGAAATGCGAATTGTGATGTCATTGAACATTGATTCAAATCGCCACTCTGTAAGTCTTACATGCCGTTATCCGATGGATAACGGATTTATAGTGTTTGTTATATCTGACGATGAAGTTTGCAATGTTACACTGGACGAAGCTTTCCATCAGATATTAGTGTTGTATATGGAAGTAGAAGATGCTAATGTTGCATCCACATTAGCTGATCCGCTAATAAGGTCAGTAGATATACCAATGACGTATACACAGGATTTCATCGCACATGCACCTGTGGCGACACAACGCAGCTTTTATGAATTGATTCCCAGGTAATATCTTGTCAACCTTTCTCTGTTTATACTTGTAATATTTAATATCATTTGTCATCCTACTTATGAGTTTTGTGGTAGCAATGATTTTATTTATCGTTCAGTGGAACCGTATGTGCATCAGAGTGCTGTAGGCGATGATAAATATTAGACTATGAGTAGTGGTTTAAATAGTGTGTTTGAGCAGGATATCAGTGATGATGATTATTTAGTTGGGTTAGAAGCTACTGTGATTGGGAATGTAGCCAGCCATGATCTTTTAAAAAATCATTCACTCCAGAATATTGCTAGTGAAAGTCAGATGTTGTCTACAAATAAGTATGTACGGATGTGTCAAACATCAAGAGAGTGAGACAATGATATTTATTTTGATGGTCCATCTGGTGAAAATGTCCTAACAGACGATCTTGAAATCCCAGGTGACCTTGTTGAAGGAATGTGCTTTACAAGTAAACGAAGTCTTCAGTTTGCTATTATTGGATGGTGTATAGTGAATAATGTTCAATTTCAAACTGTTACCTCTAACCAAAAGAACTATATAGTTACATGTGTGCATCATGATAGTCCTACCAAACCATGTAATTAGCGTTTGCATTATAGAAATACGAGGGGTGCTTGGAGAATATCCAGAATTGGGGAACACCATTGATGTATCAATGTAGAATGCAGGCCATCAGTGCGCCAAATTCATAGCTTATTTCATTATACCTGTGATCAGGCATCAAATTGATCTGAAACTTAGGGAGATTATAAGTAGAATGGAGTCAAAAGTTTAATGTTAAAGTTTTCTACATGAAGGCCTGGGATGCAAGGCGTAAGGCAATAAAAATAATCTTTGACAGTTGGGAAGAGTCTTATAGGACTCTCAGCCTTTACATGGAATCAGTTTGTACTACTTTACGACAATATAAATTCCCTAACAAGATACATCACTTTTAAAGACTTTTGGGCATTTGGTCCTTCCATTATGGGTACGCTGCTCAAACAAATTTACATTTTGTTAGGAAAGTACCATGGTACGTTATTAACTGTTGTTTGTTGTTGTAGAGTCTGAGTCAAATGATTCTTGGTTATGGTTCTTAATATACTTACATGATATGCTACCTGTAGTGTCTTCTAGACGTGATTTGTGCATCATATCTGATAAACATGCTGGTTTGTTACATGGGTGTAGAGAAGCTTTTCCATGGGCTGCTCACAAACACTGCTTGCGCCATCTTTGTGAAAATTTTAAAAAGGTGATAGATAGATTAAGGATTGGTGATGTTGAATTTCTATGCTAAGATATATATGGTATGAAACACTGACGATATTCGTGAGTTTAATCATTTCATGTCAGATATTAAAAATATGAAAGAAGAAGCTCATAAATAGCTTGTGGATTGCGACCCTGTTAAATAATCACTTGTACATAATGGTGGGATGCGTTACGGTACAATAATGACTAATGCATCTGAATGTTTCAACGGTGTTCTGAAACATGCTCATGGTTTGCCGATTCAAGCTCTAATTACTGCTATTTATTACAATTTAGTTGCATTATTCAAGAAAAGACTTGCCTCTGCAACTCAGCAATAGGAGGCCAACTTATCTATTTTCACCCAAAGGGTATCCACAATGTTACAGTGTACTGAGAAGGAAGCAAGACATTTTCTGAACTGGTGAACATCAACTCCCGGGAGATGCAGGTGTTTGACAGGTCAAGCCGATCATTTAGAGTTGATTTGCTTGATAATAGACTTTCCTTGTAGATTATAGTACTTTTATTTTAACTTACTTTATATTACAGTTTTCCTTTTCATTACTTAGAACTGTTCTGACACTGACTCATTCATTTATTTTCTTCAATAGATGGTCGGTGGAGCCGCTCACTAGTAGACCGATCGAGGCCATGCTAGGGAGGCCACCCCATAGTTGGAGCAGCCACCTACTGAGGTCCACCCTAGCATAGCCTCCCTACGTGGATGGCATAGAGCCGCTCACCCTGATATTGTAAGTAATATGTAATTCTACGTTACACTTGCATAATATTCATTTTGGCTAATGACTGATTGATCATATTATTTTTTGTAGAGCACTGTTCTAGAGGCTAGTTCATACTTGTTTATGCTGAAGGAGTAACCCATCACTTGCAAAATTCATCAATGGACTAGAGGCAGCAGACCTACAGTGTGCTAGCCAGCTTCATTTCATCAGCGTAGATCATCATCTGCTTATTGTCTTGGTTGAGAGATGGTCTCCACAGATCAATATCTTTCACCTAGCTGTTGGTGAGATGACAATGACACTCCAGGACGTGTCGATGATCTTAGGATTACATATTGATGGGCCACTTATTGCCCAATTGTGATCGGTGAGGGGAAGAGATGGGCTAGCCGGGCTGCACACGAAGTTGTTGGACGACACCCTATACCGTGATGTGCACTATGACCCTACCCACACATCATCGACCTTGAGGATGGGTCGCATAGCAGAGCATGCCATTGAGGCGGCTTAGGTGATCTTTTTACAAAGAGTCATACGCGCATTTGAGCACTGATGAGCTCTTCAGGAACCTACGTGCCTACATTCTATTTTTTATTAGGTGTTTCTTACTACCAGATACATTAGGTTCTGAGGCTCACCTGCAGTATCTTTCACTTCTAGAGGACCTAGATTCATTCAAAATATTGTCTATAGGAGGAGCAATTCTGGCCCACCTCTATAGAGAACTCTACGAGTCTACTAGGCCCAATAGGGTCAACATTGCTGGCTGCCTACACCTCCTACATATATGGTCTTGGGAGCATCTTCATGTGAGGAGGCCAACCCTACATGTACCATATCCAATTGATCTTGACTGTCTCAACATTAGTTTGAGGTATATTTTACTTTCTGCACTTTTAAATTTTTAACGTATATGTTTGTTTTAAATGTGTTGTGTGCATAGGTGGAACCAGAGATATGTTCGCCAGATGTCAATGACGAACGTTGCATTATATAGAAATGAGCTGGATGGTTTGCTACATACTCAGGTTGGACTTGCAGAGTACATTTTGATTCAAATTTCTATAATGCATATTCTAATTTAACATAATTTTTAATATGTGCAGGTGATTTGGAAGCCATATGCTAAATAGATTGCGCTACGTCTGTCACATACATGCTTAGCATGCTCTGATATATGGTTGGCACGAGTCTCGTTGATCAGTTGGAAGAGGGTGGAGTGGCATTTAACTGATCGAGTATTACGGTTTGGACTCATACCTAGAGTAGATGTGACACTAGTTGACCCTAGTTTCAAAACGATCGATGGTCGAGGCAAAGAGGATGTCGACTGGGTTGATTACCACCAGGTGCACATTGTTGCTTGGGAGAGGCGGAGAGATTACCTCGTCGAGGGATTGGATGAAGATGAGGATAGACTAACGGCTATTAATCAGTACATGTGCTAGTTCAGATCTTGAGCTTCTCTCTACTTACTGGCTGCCTCGACAAATCCTCCGACCACTTACTATCTGAGAGCACCTGTAAAGCGTATATATGTAAGCATTAACATAAGTATTCAGTTGAATTCAATATGTTACTTGAGTCTAATTTCACATACTATTTTTTCATGCAGTCAGAGCATATCTTGATGACTTAGGACATCTTCGGCCGTGCCGGTGTAGATAAGCATGAGTAGAGCCATAGATAGCGAGGTATCGAGACTTGCGATTACATGTACATATCGGTGACACACATTAAGGATCGGAGCCTATGGAGGATGTCCCACAGCATGATTGGGGCGCCGGACCATCTACATATGCTGATCCAGTTCCATCTATGTATGTTGATCCAGGTTCATCTACATACCATCCTACTTATGAGTCACAACCGCCTATCTTCCCATCACAGGACTATCCGACGCAGACTTCTGAAGATCTTGCATCGAAGGGCCACCATCTGCTACGTGATCGTCCATCGCACCATCACACACATTAGTGCGATTCAATGAGCAGCGGAGGGTTAGATGTTTAGGATAGTCTATTTGTGTGTTTGTACTACATTTGTTCTTATCTATTTAATTTTTGTTTCTCGATCATCCATTTATGTAAATATTTATACTCACTTTTTGGAATGACTTGTAGAACTTATATTCATTTTTGGAATGAATCATCCATATACTTAGTTTTAGATCTACTTAAATGAAAACCTGCAAACTCTAAGCTTGACCTCTATAATTGACGATAAGGGCTTAAAGCTCACAAATGGAATATCTAAACTTAAAATAAAAATATAGGAGCTTAAAGCCAATCCTTGATGTAATAGCCAATCGCATGTAAAAAAAAAAAAAAATTCTCAGGCTTCAGATTCTGAACCATTCGTCGGTTAGTGGGCGACTACCCTCAGATGTTATAGACCTAGTCGCCACTAATTAGGCGATTAGACCGTACACTTACTGCACCGTCGGGTTGGCGTGGATACCTCAGTGGACGACTATACTTATTTCTAAATTTCTTTTTAATGATACTTAATTCCCTAATTAAGTTTATAATGATACTTATTTAAAAAAAATGCCCAAAAGATAACGGATTATGCATGTATTAAATGTATTTTAAAATAAATTCTAAAAGTTATAAAATAAATATTGATGAGAATATCTTACCTTTTTTTCCCGAGATTTATAATATTGCATGCAATATTTTAATTATTGCTAAAGTTTATGACCAACAAAAAGATATATCTTTAAAATATACTTGATTTTCTTAAATTAATTTATAAATATTTTTAAAAATAATTTTTAAATTGTATTTTGAGTATAATTCAATTTTTTAATTTTAGGGAGATTTACACACATACAACATAATTTTTATATATTTACATATCTAATAACTAAAGTTAGATATTTACTTATCTAATATTTTTCTATGTTTAAAAAGTTGCATTTCACTTTTAAAAAGTGAATAAAGTGGTATTTTTGATATGATATTAAAAATTATGGTGTTATATATGTAAAAATTAAAGTTTAGATGTTAGATATATAAATACATAAGAATTGTGTGGTATGTATGTAAATCTTCGTAATTTTAATGATTAATAAACTGTAATAATATCTTTTATCTATGCTGAATTCCATACCACTTCATCGTGTTAGTTTCTTAGATTAAAAAAAAAATACTCCATGAAAAAAAATCAAATATATTTCCATTTAAAGAAAGAATAAAAATAAAATATACTATAATAACCATTAAAATAAAACGAAAATGAAAAAAATAAATAAATTTTGTGGCATAATTGACAATGAATTTTACTTTTGAATTGAATGAATAAATAATAATATAAATTGAATCAATTCATATTTCATTTATTCCAAAATTAATCTAAAGATTACAAAATCATCAGAAAAAAATACATGCAAATGTCTCATCGAATTTTATTGGTACATGAAGATGTTTGATTGATTGAAAGAAGACTGTAGTATAAAAAAATTTAATGTAAAAAAAATTATTATATATTTGAAATATTTTATGATTATTTAAATTAATATAAATTAAATTTAAGAATTTATTTTTTGATATTTAGTTTGAGTAAAAATAAAATTAATATAAATATCAAAAGTGGTAACCAACAGCATTGGCAAGCGCTGTCAGTTGTGGTGACGGCCTATTGATGGTGTGCGAAAGTTGGCAATTCGAAAATAGTGGAGTGACGGGTGGCGAGTGATCGACGGTCAGTTGGTGACAACGTGCGATCGACGATCGGTGGTTAGCAGCCAATGGTTGAAGCTAGTCAACTAGTGACAACTGACTTTACACTTACTGATATAAAATAAAATCACCTAAGATAAATGATTTTTATTCATCAAATTTAAATTAAAAGATAAAAATAGTGCATCGAAATTTTTTAATATATATATTTTTTATTCAGTCAATTAAATAGCCATACTCTATAGCAAAAATAATCAGTCTGGAAATGCTTCCCTTCCAATATTAAGGGGCTATTTGGTTAGCTAAAAAATGCATTCAATGTAAAAAAAATTCGATGTAAAAAAAATTTAATGTATTTGAAATACTTTATAGCTATTTGGATGGATGTAAATTAAATTCAAAATTTTATTTTTTGGTATTTGGTTTGAATATAGTAAAATTAATGCATAATTAGTGGAGGGTGGCGATGATGAGCGGTGACTGGTGAATGCAACTAGCGAGGATGAGCGGTGTCTGCTACATTCACTTTGCACCGATCAGTGTAAAGTAAATTGCTCAAATGAGAGAAAAGATGAAAAAGAAATGCATTGAAATTTTATATTTCATTTTATTTTCACTCATCCAAAAACTTATATATATATATATATATATCTATATATATTTCACTTTCTTGTTTCACACAACTAAACAGCTCCTATGTCTTTTAAATAAAAATAACTTTTCCTAATTTTTCTCAAAAATGTATACTAATCACACGATGTATC
Organism: Cymbidium sinense; assembly: GCA_021442155.1. Lineage (NCBI taxonomy): Eukaryota > Viridiplantae > Streptophyta > Magnoliopsida > Asparagales > Orchidaceae > Cymbidium > Cymbidium sinense. The sequence goes on from CM038217.1 coordinate 148,381,393, forward strand.
CAACTAATTGATGGCGTTACACAGCACATCTCAACAAAAAAGAGCTAAATATGTGGGCTAACAGGCCTGGCTTCGTACTAGCCTGGTGGGCGGTCTTTGGTGGGCTGAAAACAGCACGGTTTTGTCAAGGCAATGAGGCCCTGATTGTGTATGCATGCTTGAACTGCATTCGATCGTTCCTAAAGTCCTAGTGCAACTCTCAACAATAAAATATCCGATAAAAGTCAGAGATTTTAATCGTGTTAATCCTATATATTTCAAGTTTAGAGATTATTTGAGATCATTTTTTATATTTTATTCTTTTAATTATATTTTTTTATTAAAATATTAACATACATATTATATAATTCCTATATGTTTACATATCTAATACCTAAATTTTAATATTTATATTTATGACATTCAAATATTTAATATCACATTTATTACTTTTTTTAAAAGTGAATGTCCCTTTTAATGCATAGATAAAATATTAGATAAGTAAACATCAAACTTTTAGTATTAGATATATAAGTATATAAGAATTATATGGTATGTATGTAAATCTTCTTTATTATATTTGTATAATATATATTTTAATTTAAAATAAAATATATGATATCTTTAAAACTTTTGTTATTATTGAATTTTAAATAAATTAATTTATAGGATAATAATGTGATCGACATTACACTAGTGAAGGCAACATAATAGCTAAATGTAAAGACTAGCTATGAGGCATTGATAGGCAATAAAAAAGTAGCCCATATTTATAATAAGTTGTTTTAAGACCCTTAAATTTTGTAAGTGTTTTTAAATATATATTATTTTATTTTGAAAATTTAAATAAAAATATATGAAATAAATATATTTAAAAAAAAAGTAAAAATACAAATAAAGAATTAAAAATAAAAAAAGAACTTGAGCACTTAAGAGTCATTCGGGATCACTTTTTATTTTATTTAAGATTTTAATTTTTAATTTAATTTATTTAAATTTTAAATTGAAATAAAGTATATTTATTAACTTAAAAGTATGTTATTTTATTTTTATATGGTGGTATAGATAATCATCGATGTTAACAACTAAATTGATGGCTAGTTGTGGCAGTAATGTTAACCAACATTAATGGTGAGCGGACGATAGTGGTGAAATTGATTGTAAGCTACAACTAGCTATGAACGTGGGGCTGATGATAACAATCAGAGATAGTATCGATTGTTAATAATGGGTGTAGTTGTGGGTGATAATAAGCGATAGCGCAGTGACTGATGATAATTATTTTAAAAGCACTCAAAGTCTTGACAAATTTTTTTGGGTGTTTTAAAATAATGTGATTTACTTTTAAATATAAAAAATAAAAACACATAAAATTTATGTCAAATAGGCTCTTAGTTTTTGCCTTTCATCGATCAAGATTTACTAAATTGAAATTTCTAAGGATGCCTTTTCAAAAGAGTTTGGCATCTCATATTTAAAGTTTGCCCTAAGAGTAGAGAGCTCAAAAGTTAAAATTAGATAAATTTGACCAAAATAGTTACAATTTGGCTACTCATTTTTTATTTAGTTGAATCAAATACCTTTAAAGATATTTTTTCAAATTGAATAATTTTTAAATCATTAGATTATAATAGTACAAATCTAACATATGACATCAACCATAAATCGTAAAGCTCCCCATTGAAATTCCTAAGGATGCCTTTTGAAAAGAATTAGGCATCTCATATTTAAAAATTTGCCCTAAGAGTAGAGGACTCAAAAGTTAAAATTATATAAATTTGATCAAAATGGTTACAATTTGCCTACTCTTTTTTTTTGTCGAATCAAATATCTTTAAAGATATTTTATCAAATTGAATAACTTTTAAATCATTAGACTACAATAGTACAAATCTAACATATGACATTGTTGGTGAAAAAAAATTTCCTATATAGTCGCCTTCAAATCTGTGGAGTAAAAGAGGCAAGAATATAGAAATTTGTCTTTTTGGGATGACACGTAGATCCGCAGATGTATTTATTCAGGTGATCGGGTACATCATCATTGAAATAGTATACTATCTCGAGAGATAGAAGCCACTACCTTTTAATGGACCTGATCATCTCAATAAGGACTCTTAAGGACAATGAGTCTGCATATGTACCAAAGATTCTTCCCCTACTTTACATAGAAAAGTAAAGCGGGTTTATTTTAAACTGGGTTCATTAAGTTCCCTACAGGGGCAAAATCCTATAGTTAATTACATCCTCAAGAATAAAGATTTCTTAAGAAAACTCTTGATTAAGGTAAATGATTGTTGTCTTCAAAGAATTTCAATAGAAAAGGACTATCAATCGATTGGTTTACTTTTTGAAGATCAAATGAGATTGATCAAAGAGAGAGAGAGAGAGAGAGAGAGAGAGAGAGAATTATTATTGAAGCCAAAAGATAGATAAGTAGGAGATACCCACGATACTAGGAAACCTAATGAGCATCTCAAACTAACCTATAGTTGGGTTTTACATTTTTGAAATTGATTTAGTTGGTTTGAGTTGTATTTTTCAATAAAAATTTAGGACTTATGATTCTTTAACACAAGATTAAAGAAATTCCTAAGAGGTGAGGAATTATGTTTATGACCCACAAAAGGGAGAAGCAATCTCAGAACCTAAATCTAGGAAGCTTTGGCGAGGGCTGAAAGCACAACCTAAATCTAAGGTGAAAATGGATATTTGATTTGCCTCTATATGAGAGGACAAACCACTCAACTGCTTGGACTTACAACGGGATGGTCGCCAACTAACTCCTCCTACGATTTTAAATACATGTAGGCAAGTCTTATGCCTATGCAAGATAACTAGACTGTTATTTATTTAGAAAGAGACTAAGTCCTTAAACTCACTCTCCAAAGAGACTAGATCATGTAAGGGCATGATTCAAATGACCTAAATTTAATGCAATTCAAATTTCATTTTTTATTTTTATTTTTGGACAATTATTTTGACTCAGGCTAAAAGAATTCATATGCCTAATGCATAAGAAATAAATTTATTGGCAATTAGCGAGAAGGGAGGAGGTTTGTTTTCACCATGGCTCTCAAAGGTCAAGCCAAGTTTCTCTAGCGAAGGTGGAAGCCCTACAATCAACAGTGAAATAAAATGCATTTGTGCATGATATTATAAAGAAATACTCATCGAGCTAAGTCGCTAATTCTTTTATCTTGATTTTAAACTTAAGTTTTATGTGAGATTATGAGTTCTTTATTTTAATTTTGAGTTATTAAGTTGGGTAAAATATTTATTTTTTCCTAAAGAGCCTAATCCACATCCAGGCCATACATAAAGTGGTTGGGCACCACCGCATAAACTCAAAAATAACAAATTAGGTAGCTGAGCTCTACCCTTATGCAACCTGGATTATAAATGAATTAAATTACAATTAAGCAAGGAATTCATTGTCATGGGGGGCTTCAAGCTTTATTCTTTATTCTTCTTTTCTTCTTTTTTCTTCTTCTTTTGTCCTTTCTTCTTTGGTTCTTTTTTTCAGATGGTTGGAAGGTAGATGCTCCAAGACTACACATGGTACATAAGATAGAATCTTATGACCAATGCTCATCCTAATCTCCATAATAATCATTCCAAAATCTATTCTTTTCAAATGAATAGGATATAGAATTAAGTAAGTGCTAAGTTCTTTTCAAATGAACCATACATCATACTAACTCCTATTCAAAACTATATTAACATAAAAGAGAAGGGAAACATATGCTAAGCACATCCTTATATTTTCTTCACATGCAGGCTTATAATTAAAGTATAAGTAGCACACTTTCAATTTTATGCATTTGATTTATATATTTTAAAAATTATTTGAATTTAGTAGTGATAATAGCCATTCATTTTTCTACTTTAGCCAATACATACAAATTTGATATAAAGTAAACAATTTCATTTTTAAATTTGAATTTGAAAAATATGGATGCATGAAATCACATGACATACACATTTAACATGTTGGGGAAAGAATCAAAGCAATGAAATCATGTAAACACATTCACTTTAATTAAATCCTAAAGACATTCTTATGGAATAAGAAGGCTTAAAATAAATCAAAGTTTAATTAATGTGATTTTTATTTGATCTTAAGTTTGATTTAATTTTGAAAAGGTGAGTTGAGTTTGCTGTTTCTAACACATTCTCACATGTGTTTGATATTTTTGGTTAATTTTGAGATGATTAAATTCATTTTTGTGTATTAATTAGGTTAAGGTATGAATTAAACAAGTTAATTAACCCTTACCTACACCACCTTAGCATAGTTAACCAAGTAATTATGAGCCAATGAGATGACATAAAAATTGACAAGAAATTTAAACATGCAATGCATCTAGGAAGAAAAGGGTCTACTGCAATTTGGCTCATGATTAATGATTAATTAAGCTAAGGGTTTAGCTTAAGTAATTTCAAAACACCCCTTCACACATATGAATTGAGTTTTGATTTTCTTAATTGAACTTAGGCTCTTAAACTCCTAAGCATCTACCCAAAGTAGATTGATTAAGTTTTGAAAGTTTTTAGAAATTTTATAAATTAATTAAGGAGATAATTAATGAATTAACCCTTAATTAAGAGAGGATTATGGAAAGAAAAGGGGGTTTAGGGAATAGCTTAGGGGAAATACCTAAAAATTATTTCCTAAGCCTCCTATCACTAGATATAATCTTAATCAACCTTAATAATGGATTAAAACACTAATCCAACTTTAATTATCCTTAATTACATAAGAGGATAATTAGGAAACATATTTGCAATTCTCCTAATTAAGAGTTAAATAAAACCCAAGAAAATTGGGGAGAGGTCATCCCCTAAAACATACCCAAGAAGTTTGGGATTAATCAGGGATTTAATTAAGAGGTAATTAGCAAAATAAGATTTCCTATAAAACTCAAAATTAGAGAAAAGTATAATTTAAAATTCATTAAAATTATTTTAAAAATATTTTAGGTTTAATTTTCTTTTCATAAAATTTTACCTCATATTTTTTTGAATTTTATTAAGAGAGATATAAATTTTTGAAGATTAGATGAAATAAAATTAATTAAATCCCCTAACTAATCCCTTAACTCACAAGATGGTTCCGGTGGTTATGGCGGCATGGCTACGCTTGATCTGTCGTCGATCAAGGATTGAATGCCGTGGATCACCCGCGGTTTCTAAAGGGATAATTTAATTCTAAAATGTGAGATTATTTGTGACCGTCCATCCAAAATGCATGGATGAATGACGGATCAATTTCTTCCTTAGGCTCAAGAGACCCATGATCTAAGGGAAGATCCGAAGTTCGATTGAGCTCTTATTGGAATGAGATTGTACCCACACCATCCAAAGAGAAGCCTATCCAACGGTGGATTTCTCATGACATGAAAATTTTCAAAAGTCCAACTCCCCCTAAGCTAAGTGATCAAAAAATTTCATACCTCATTGGAGGTGATCACTAGCGCTCGAGCTCAATGTGGTAGCTTTGTCTAGTGGAGACAAAGCTCTATTGAAAGTTTCAAGCCTTGGGGTTGAGTGGACCTCCCTATGGACCAACACCACTTCACCTTGCTTGCTTTGTTCCAATTGAGACTCTCCTTGCTTTGGAAACTCGAATGGGAGCTTGGGTGCACTCAACTTGATCCCCCGAGGGAGTGTGCAAGAGGAATTGGAATGGATTTGATTGAAGAGGAAGTTCAAGATTGAAGTGAGCTCCTCTACTTTTCTAAGGAAGAAAATTGAGAAATGCACTTCTCAAATCCCTCTTAGAAAGCTTAGGATGGCTCTCTGATCTTTCCTAACACTCTCTAGGCTTCAATCGAATATGAGATTGATGATTTTAAATTGAATTAGGGGGAGTATATCTCCCCCTATAAAATCGGATGGTCGAGCCTTAGTTTGCCATTTTGATCCAATTGACCACATGTGAGGGGTTGTTTGATCTATTTGGAGTTGGCATATGGTTTGAGGTCTTGAGTGGATTGTTAACCTCCCATGTGCATCAATTTGAGTGGAAGGAGGATTTTGAAATGGCCAATTTGAGCTAGGGAGTTTGGCCTTGGGTCTATTTGGGATCCAAACCCATTGGGTTGGTGCACCACTCTTCATTAGTCCACTTGAGCTAGTAGGAAGGCATCAAGTTGATATGAAGAGGGCATGACCAAAGTACCCATGATTTAGTCCATTATTTGTTCTATGGCCTAGGGGTAGAATGGTCATTTGGTTGATTTTTTAATTGAATATGTTGGGTATGTGGAGAAACTAGGTTTGCATAGTTTCATGAGATTTGGAATTCATTTGATAAGGTTTAACTCATGTTGACCCATTTAGGTCAAAATGGGTCAACTTGAATCGAGTTGACCAACTGGTCAAATTGGGTCAAACCAAGGGTTTGGTAAAGTTCATATGACCATTTGAAATATTTCGATGGATTTGGTTTGACTCAATTTGGATTATTTTTGAAATTTGGCTCTTTTGACTTCATTTAGATCAAATGGGTCAAGTTGATCAATTTGACTCATTTGACATATTTGAGCTAGGTCAATGGGTAGGTTTAGGTTTGGTTAGTCATATGGAGTGGATTGTATATTTATTTCCAATCAATTTTGGTTATGTTTAAATTTGGCTTAACATGACCCCTTTAAGTCAAGTTGGGTTCAAGGTCAATTAGGTTAGGTCTAGTTAATTGAGGCTTTGGTCAAGTTCAACAAGTGATTTGGAATGAACTTGACCCATTAGTTTGAATCAATTTGGCTTAGATCAAGTTTTGACACTTTGACTTTTAAGTCAAGTTGGGTCAACTTGGGTCAAGTGGCCAATTAGGCTAGGTTAGGCTCAAATGTTAACTTGGTCAAGTTCAAACATAGGTCATGAATGAACTTAGATCAATGGTTTCAATCAATTTGGCCTATGGTGGATTTTGGATATGTTAGGTTTCATTTTGGGATAGTGTTGACTTGGTCAACCCTTAGGTTTGACTTAGTTTGACCCAATTTGATTGATTGATCATCCCATGATGATTGTTGATCATGATGAGAGACATAGGTGAGTTTGGTTCAATCCAATTTGGTTAGGATTAAAATTTAGCTCATAAGGGTACTTTAGGTCACTTTGGGTCAAGTGAGCCTAAGTGGGTCAAATGGCTTGGTCAAAGCTTGATTTGAGTTTGATTGAATTTGAATATGGACTTATGATTGAAATATAATCCATTTGCAAGTGGTTTGAAGTCAAATGGGTTTTGATTCATTTGACAATTTCATATTCAAAGGAAGAATAAGAATTTTTATTTTAATTTTGAATTGATTTTGATTTGGTGATTCAAGTTTGTATTTATATATGAATTCATGATTGTAGGTTGATTGAATCATGAGGAAAATTAAGAGTTTGGCTTGATTTGAAGTTGATTTGGCTAAGTTCAAGATTTTGACTTGAAAGGCTTAGGATTTTTTGAATTTGAGTTTGATTTTGGAATTGGTTTTGATTTTTGAATTTATATTTCATTTATACATATGAATATAAATGATCATGAGAAATTTTAAGGATTTGAAGTGATTTGGTCATGATTTAGGCTAAGTCCATTAAAAGGGATTTAAAGGACTTAGAAATTTTGGAGTGATTTGAATTTTTTTGAATTTGGTTTGATTGATTTGAATTTATATTTCATTTATATATGTGAATATAAATGAGAATATAAATGAATTATAAGAAAATCTCATGATTTTGATTTGGTTTAGATCATGATTTTGGCTAAGTCCTTAGGAAGATTAAGGACTTAGAAGATTTGAACTTAGAATTTCATTCAGGGTTTCAATCATGATTTCAATCATGGATTTCAAGCATGGATTTCAATCACATGGAGTTGATTTGAGTTTGGAGAAAATCAAATTAGATTGATTTGGAGTTTGATTGAAGGAAGGAAAGTGAGGAATGGTTCAAGTGGAAATTTTCCTAACACCCTAAGGCATGACCTATTCCTATGGCTAACTCTTTCTAAGTGGCTGTGAGTGTCCACCTAATCACTAGATGTATCTTAAGACTAAGGAAATCTTAAAATCTAAGAGGAGTCCATGTCTAAGATGGAGGTTGAGAGCTCATCCTAAAAATGAGGTCAACAAAGGGTGCCTAATGGTGTGGTGTGACTAAGGAACAGAGTGGACCAAAAATCAATAATATGAGAGATCATAAGCACTAACAAAAACAATCTATCCCTAACCCAAGGTGTGTAGAAAGAATCTGAGTTTAGGGCAGTTCTACTTATGTCCAAGACATAAGAGAGAGGAAGAATCCACTAAGGATAGAGTGAACCTTCCACTAAAAAGTTCAAGTCATCCACAAGGGATGAGAGGTTTGATTTGATTCACACCGGGAGAAAAATATTTGTTTGGTTCACAGGGAAGTGGTTGAATTTGTTTTAATTTTTTAGTTTGAATTCTGTTGGTATGATGGGTGCACAAGTAGAGCCATGGGCCAAGCCCTAACTCAGATTTACCAATCCAAAAGGGTAGTCTACTAAGCACATAGTAGGACTAGCCAACTAAAGGGATTCCTTTTGGTATGCATCAACTATTAAGAAGAAAGTAGAGTCTTACATCCTCCAAAGTAGAGACTAATTGTGATAATCTATTGGCAAGACAGAAACCCAACCTGGGTTGACTATTGAGTGAATGTCGCAGTGGACTTAGATCAACGGATAGTTGAGGTTAATTTCATTTGTCATTTATTTTGTTTGATTATGATGATCCCATGGTTTGGCGATAAACTACACAGTATGAAGACCTAACCTAACTGCATTTATTAATCCAAAGGGAGTACCAACCACAAGGTAAGACTATCCAACCAAAGGGGATGCCTTTGGTATACAATGGTCAGTCTTAAGAAGAAAGCAGACTTACATCTCAAAATAAGAAACCATGATGTTGTTTTGGGCAATAACCCGACCTGGGTCGATATTGAGTGAATGCCACGGGACTTAAATCAACTCAAGATAGTCAAGATTGATTTTAATTTTTTAGATTTGTTTGATGGATTCGTTGGTTTCATGGATCACACCGAGAAGGAGCTTATATCGCCTAGACTATCTCAGATTTACTGAACCAAAGGGAGTAGCTTCCCGGCCGATGGGAGAACTATCTAACCAAAGGAGTGCCTTTTGGTTTGCAATGATCAATTGAAAGGAAGAAAGCTCGGGGACTCACATCTTCCACTAAAAAAGACCACTAGGGTGATCGGTTGCTTTGGGCAACAAATTGAACCCGACCTAGGGCTACCAATCAGTTTATGACAAGCATGGTAGAAAGAATGTGTCATAGTCTTACATCTTTCAAAATGACGTAATTGATGGCATGGATTTGAACTATTAAGAGTGAGTACCACCGGATTTATCTCAACCAGTCGCAATTCCTATAGGGAGTTCTGACACCGCCTCTAAAGATAGATGTTTGCTTGGGGGGCCCTTTGGGATTTAATTCTAATCAACAAGCAATTAATCTTTATTTATTTGTTTAGGATCATTTGTTAGTTTGTGAGAGATCAACCAGAAGAGAGACTATAAACCTATCTTAGATTTATCAACCAAGTGGAGTATCTAAGGTATCCAAATAACAAGGGATGGGGCCGCAAAAGGCTTAATCCAACACTCGGAGAAGATGACATGGAAAGTCATATATCCAAAGTATTCGTCCAACTCAAGGAGAAAGTGGGACTCATATCCAAGAGTGGTGTATCCACGGGTGAGTCGCTGTCGATAGAACATCAACCAACCTAAGGTGCCCATCGATTTGCAAAATAATCGCCTAGAAGAAAGCTCGGACTCACATCCTCATATGGAACTAACATTGGGATATATCTTCGCCGATATATCCGACCTAGGGACTATTGAGTGAATGCCACCGGGGACTTATATCAACTCAAAAGTAGTCAAGAGGAAAGGAGCCTCTGGGGACTTATCCTAAACCTCAAACATACTCACCTAGTTAGCATGATGGTGGTTCAAGAAGAAAGCACAGGGACTCACATCTTCTTAAACAAAGTCAACATGAGGTAACTTACTTGGCGGAACTACCATACTAATAAAGGCCCATTGGTTTGTAATGATCAAGTTAGGAAGAAAGTGTGGGGACTCACATCTTCCAAATAAGTGACCACGGGTGACATACCAAGAGGTAGTATGTAGACCCGACCTAGAGGAGCTAATGAGTGAGTGCCACAAGGGGCTTACTCCCACATCAAAATAGAGACAAAAGATTTGTTTTTTTTGTGCATATGTTAAAAGAATAGGATGCCTCGGGGACTCTTACACCTACCTTAAACACACTAGGGTTTTTGATGAAATGGTGCCATGGATGGCAAAAGATTCCCACTAAGAAAGGATGTCGCTGGTTCTCACACCAAACTTAGTTGCTAATCAAAAATGGATGTCTCGGGTTCTCTTACACCTATTCTAATAGCATCAAGAGATTATATTTATGTTGTGAAAGAGGGATAGGATGCCACTGAGGGACTCTTACACCTACCCTAAATAAGTCACGCCGATTCACATACAAGCAAAACAACGCTTCAAAAAAGAAGAGAAGATTTGATGAATGGAATCAAATTTTGTTCTTTTATTAATGATTATTTTCAAACATGATTTGTTTCATAGATAATATTTTTAGATAGAGCCCATTAATTGGAAGCATCGGTGTTCCCCTTTACAATCAATAAGTCGATAAGATCCTCTGGTAGGCCTTCTATGACATGGGCCTTCCCAAGTGGGTTCAAACTTGCCTCCCATCTTTGATGGGCAACAATTGGTCTCCTTAGGACTAATACAAGTTCTCTACTCAAAAAGACCTAGGTGGACCAGCTTGTTGTGAGCTTGAATCATTTTGGCTTGTACAACTCGAGGTTTTGGCATGTAGAATTTTCTCTCCAAACCTTCGAGCTCTTCTAACCGAACTTTGCATTCTACTCAGAGTGATCTTATTACCCAATGCTATCCTTAGTGATGGGAGAAGTTTCTAAAGGTAGAACAGCTGGACCCATACACTAAGGAAAATGGGTAGACCGAGTTGAGTTCATATGTGGTGCAGAGCCCATAAAGCTTCAACCAACTCATTCACCGTCATTTGTTGTCATCAAGAGTCTTCTTTAGAGATGAGAGTTTTGTTGAATGCTTCAAAGCCATTTATTCTGGGTAGTAGTAGATGGTGGAGTATCTCCAATCTATGTCAGTTTCAAGTTGATCTTCATGCTTTTGAATGCACCATTATCAATATAATTTATCGAGGCACCCAACCTATATAATATGGTAAAAAAAGCACATGTTGAGAGTGACCTCTTGAGTGGGATGGCCGCCCACTTGGAAAAGTAGTCGGGCCTAAGATGAATCGATGCCCCTAAGAAGAAGGGATTGATCGGACCTACAATGTGCACAACACTCAAATGGCCATGAAGCCAATGTGTAGAATGTATTGGTTGGTGGAGGACCACACCGTGTATCTAACACTAATGGCATCTCCTAGCTACATCCATGTAGTCTAATCATCAAGGCTTTAGATATCCAAGTCGATCTTCATCTTCATCTTGAATTGATGTGCTCCACATAGACTGAATGTACCTCGCTACATTATATGCTGTTTGTCTAAATAATATAACCACATTTGGTCAAAGGACCGGTGATACAGAGTACCATCGACAAGAGCATAGGAGAGAGCTCTCTGCTTCACCTGATGAGCTTGTGACCTTTCTTGAGGTAGTTTTCCGGTGTTCAAGTAATCTATGAACAATTGTCTCCAATCTAGCTCCTTGTTCATTTTGGCAATGACAACTTCCCCTTCAAGAGAAAGTATCTCGATGAGTTCAACATCAATAAGGGATAGGATTTGTCTATTTTGGACCCTTATTGAAATGGACTCATCTTCCGGACATGCCAATTCTTTTGGCAAGTTTGGCCAAGGCATCTCTACATGTTCTCTACTCAGAACCTTTGATGGTGACTTCAGAATTTGGGCCAACAACTTCATGGTATACTCGTAGTAATAATGAAGCTTGGGTTTGAGGACTGTAGGACCATAATCGGTTGATGACCAACCAAGAATCCCCAAAGATGTTGATGCTCTTGACAGTGATGGCTAACTCTGAACAATCAAAGCCTCATACCAGCTTGTTGTATGCAAGGGTTGAAAAGATAGTATGAGAATCTCATCACATCGTTTGGAGTTAGAAGAACTATTCCTACCGCTTTCCTTGGAGAATAGATCATGGTGCTTCACTTTAAGAAAAGAAGCATCACCATCAAAATACATCTCCCATCGGTTTGCCTCCCTAAGTTCATGATTTGTTCATCGGAGATCGCCACTAAGCGAGAATGAGAAGTGAGTGTGTCGCTAAGAAATCTACTAGTGCCTTTTACATATGGAGGGTACAATGTGATATCAAACTAGAGAATCATGGACCAATAAGCCAAACATCCAATAGCATGTCACAGATATCAGAAGTGGATTTTCGAGATCAAGTTCACCTTATGAGAAGCATATAATGTCGTAGCTTTTGGGAAGCAAAGATCAAAGCTAGGCAATGTTTCTCAATAGGTGGATAGTTTCTTCAACAAGGAATCGACAATGGTTGAGGTAGAGAGCACTTTCCTTCCCTTCATTGGCTTGGGCCAACAGAGCACCAGAGAGTCATCCAATGCGAGTAGAGGATGAGTGGCTAGGATAGGGTCGCTAGAACCGGTGGCTTCACCAAATACTACTTGATGTCTTCAAAGCATGTACTTATCATCCCACTTGAACTTGGATCCTTTTGACAAGTGTTGAAAATGGCTTGCATCTCCTCGATAGGTTGAGATAAAGTGTCTTAGATATGCCAACCATCCTTGAAAGGATCTCGAGTTGAGTTAAACTCTTAGAGGTGGCATTTCTAAGATAGCTTTAATCTTTTAAGATCTATTTCTATTCCCAAGATGAACAAACCCAAGGAATTTTCTAAGCTAATGCACATACGGGGATTCATTTTGAGGTTATATTATCTTAACCGCTCAAAACTACTCAAGTCAAAGAGGTGGTCTTCCTTTTCTCTACTTGACTACTAGATCATCAACGTAGCACTCAACCCCGATGATGGATGAGTTCATTGAAGATCCGAAGTCATCCATTGGTATGTAGCACCAGTATTTTTAAAGCCGAAGGCATGACCCTATAATAAAAGATTCTGATTAGGGTTTGGTAAGAAGTGTTTCTTTCATCTTCAGGAGACATCTTGATTTGGTTATTGCCAGGTGATCCATCCATGAAAAAGATGATTGCATGAGATGAGGCAATGTCCACCACTAATTCTGGTATAGAAAGAGGAAACTCATCCTTAGGACATGCCTTATTTAAGTCCCTAAAACTGACGCAAATATAAATTTGGCCATTCTTCTTCTTAAATGGGACAACACTGGCTAATCGGGTAGGATATTTTTCTTCTCTGATGAAACCAGTATCGATCAATTTTTTGACTTCAGAAATGAGTTCAATTTCTAATCGCATGCCTAGGAGCTTGCTTAATAGTAAGTCTATTGCTATCTGGACTACGCCGAAGATAATGGCATCTCTTCATAACTCCATGTGAAGAAGTCTTTAAACTCCCAATAGCCTAACTAAGTCATTGGTTTCTTCTTCATTCAACAATAACGATGATGTACGCATGGATTTTCTTCTATCCCAGGTTGATTTTTTTAAGCTTGTCATTATTGAATGAATCTCCTTTCAAATTCTAGTGCTTTTGATTTGGAGATCATCCGATCATTTGAGATTTCTAAACACACATTCTCATAAGAGTTGGTGTTGTGAGAAGAACTATCGACTCCAAATGATTGGTAACAATTAAACAGTAATCATCATCATGACACCCACTATCAAATCTAGCCCCGCTTTGATTGTGCTTCCCCTGCATTGTTCCATAGCTTTAAAGTACTGCTGGTTGGACCATGTATGAGGAACTAAACCTTTATATAAGATTTTGAACACAAGGTGAGTAAAAGTCAAAGGTAATTCCATTAATTCTTTAAAGTATCCTCCTCAAGTTCTACATCAACGGACTTGAGGATGATGATCCCAAAAGAACTTCTACTTCATGTCATGGAAGACTTAGGGACTTCCTTAACTACTAAACCTTCAACTTTTGAGATGTAAGTGAGGTAAGAGCTAAGGTTCAACTTGCCTAATAGTTTCACATAAACCATTCAATACTTTTTTTGCTTGGAGGCTGGTCTTCATCTCTCCCGATCAAAGTCACCTCCAATGGAACCCGAGAGGGTTGGCTGTATACCAATCACATTAGACTCATCCTTCCAGCTAGATTCCAAGTCTATGTGAATAGTAGGGTACTCTATGAACTGGAACACAACCTCTATTGATGGCCAACTAGGGGTCTCCCACCTGGAACTCTTTCTCTACCTCTGTGGAGGTTGAGCCATCCTACCCACATGTCCATATGATGGAATGAACGTGGTGGAATGTGATATGCGATCTATTTCTTCTTCAATTCCCCTTTCTTGTTCACTTGGACTTTATTTTTCTTTTCATTTTCTTTTATCTTTTCTTTTCTTCATTTTCTTTTCTTTGTGTTTGCATTTGAATTTTGTCCAAGTTCACGAGAAAGGGTGTTTTGAGGAAGATAGTAGGTCGATCCTCATAAATCTCAACCTCTTTAATTGAAAATGCTTTTCATCTCCATTGACCTGAATTCAATTCCATTTTTTCAACTTGATGCACTAATGAAGGGAGGATGGAATGATCTTATTCTGATGTATCCAAGGCCTACCAAGAAAAAGCAAAGGAATGAAGTATTCAATCAATGATGTAGAACTTGGCTCTTCACCACCTATCTCCAAAGGTAACACTATAGAACCTAAAGCCCACTCACCTTGGTCATTGAATCCTCTCAACATCATCCCATCTCCTGAGTGTGAGATGTCGATCCTCAAATAGGCAAGGTCTTTAGACTCATAATGTTCACCGATGCACAATCCATGAGAACTCGGCAAGTCTAAACTTGTCCATGTTGACGTGATGTGAGGGGATGTGCTCCAAGTCCCTAAGAAGGTCTTCATCTGAAGGTGATCCCTGATCTTCTTTTGTATAATGTGCTTCCTCACCTATAGTGGTCAAGCTAAGCATATTTGGATCAAGGAGAGCCTTGATTAGTGATTCCCTCATCTCTTTGGATAAGAGGGCATCATATATGCTTAGCTTAGATGACAACTTTCTTAGATGAGAAAGGACATTGTAGTCCACCTTCACCATCTTCACAAGCATATCCAAGGGTGGAGCATCCTATGGAAGGGCTTCGATCTTCAATACCAATGACTTGTTTCCCTCATCTTGAGGTGCCGCCGGAGAGAACCTGCCACTACGGAGGTTGACTTGATATCTCGGTGGTAATGGAAGGTTCTACCGCACATCGGCTCACCTACACTTTCTCCTATGGGACTCTCAAAATTGGATGATTCCAAGTCTATCTCAAGAGGTAAATAGTATTGAGTAGGAAAGTCCAACTCAAATCGAAAGAGGAAGATCAATTATTATAGTTATTTTGACTTGAAGAGTTATCATTAGGAATAAGAAGATAACCCATCAAGTGACACGATGTAATTCAAACTAGCTTTATTATTCAATTTCTTGGATTTAATAGAAGGTACGAAGTAGAAATCAAGTAACATAAGTGAGTAAGGGATTTGATGCCCTTATCTGCAGATACAAGAGTTTTACTAGTAGAAACATAAGAGCTAGAAATGAAGAAGTCAGGGAAGCTGACAACTAGAGGTGGAGGTCGACATGGTCGGTGGCTATGCTAAAGGGCTATCTCTGCCGACACATGTCGCTTCTGCCGCTTGAGCTCCCCTTTTCTAGAGTTGGCATTGGAAACTTGCAAACCTTCCTTGATGTTGGAGGTTTGAGTGACTCGTGCACCTAAGGAAAGCTTGATTCTCGATGATCTTCTTAGAGGTTTTGAAAAAAATATCCCAACCTTCTTTTAGTTTTGGTAGGATCACATGTATCCCCAAGGATTACCCTAATGGAACTGGATGGTTGTTCCACAAGGTATTCCTTTGGGATAACTACAACAAAGCCTTGTTCAAGCCAGTCCTTGAATGTGAAGTAATCCTCCAAAATGTGTCCTAGCATACAGTGATAAGGGCAGAAGTTTGGATCATGACTTTTGCCTATTTTCTCTGGTCTAGTTCTGCGAAAAATCGCTTTTAAGAGATTCTTAAAGATTTTCTGATTACCCCTCTTAAAAGAATAAGGTTTTTAACTTATCTAAAAGAGTAGGTGGACCATAGCTACTAGCGCGGTATGCATGCGCCGGTGGTATGAGGTGGTGGTGGGCCATGAGTGTGGAGGCCAATAGGCTCGGTGGTGGCAAAGGAGGTGGAGGTCCGATGATCTCTGACCGATCTCTAGCTCGCTCTTATCAACCAGCTACTACCCCGGCTTCTTCTCATAAACCTTTTCTCTTTAGTAACCGATCTTGAAAAGGCAACCGCTCTCCTTGTAGACTACTACCTTATGATTAGCTTCAAATGTCTTGATAGTGAAGCCCTTAAGCATGAAGGACCGCCATGGATATTCTTCAAAGAATCTCAATGGCATGCTGCTCAAACAGCTATGGTTCACACTTCATACTCAGCTTACACCATTGGAGAATATAATCAATAAGGGACTCACTAGGGTGTTGTTGTGCTACAATGAGATCACCTACAGTAACTCTTTGTTGAGCTCTAGCAAACCTCTTGATGAAGAGTTGTTAACTCAAGAATAATCGAACTATTGGCAAAGATACCAATCAAAAGCAATACCCTAGGCTACTAACAATGAGGCAAAAAAGTAAAGCGTCATGCCCACCTATTGCAACAAGGCCTCAAATGCTATGTGCTACCTTGGGTTTCCACTGCCATCAAAGCTTTTGAAGGAAGGAGGCACGAAACCCTTGTGATATTGGATAACATTGAATTCCTAGGTAGGGTCTACCTTTTGGAACTGATGATCCACCCTGGGCTTGAGCCAACGCTTCCTTCACTTGCTGCTCAACCATGGATTTTATTTTTCTTATATGGAGGTACTTTCCAGTACCTTCCTATACAGGCTAGTGCTACCTTGCTCAACGGGAGGTAGAGTCTTGACTGGGTCCAAGACATGCATTAACTCACTGATGTCGACTGTAGTAGGATGAACTAAAGGGGCTTATTTTTGAAACTCAAGTACTAACAAGTCCTCTAACTGCGTCATCCACCGCTCATCCTTCGCTCAACCATGTTGAGGTTTGCCGATGTTGTTGTGTCTTCCCGATCAACCTCATCACCTTCCATGGCTTGTTCCTAAGAAGAGATCCTCTAGTGTCAACCATGACTCTACTGAAGTCTCCCAACAAGTCATCTTCATTGGGATCAAGCGACTTTCTCTTCATCTCATAATCATACAAGATCTTCTTTTCATGAAATAATGTCACTATCTCATCTAAAGAATGATCCATCAGCAAGTACAAATAATCTATCAGGATCACTATTGCACCGAGGCACCGACTTATCATTGAGAGTCAATCCTATATGGATTGTCTAGATGAATGACACTCATTACCAGGCTATGAGAGGGTAACAATCCTAGGATGTTCCACTAACCGGTGCAGACTATCATCCGCAATATTCGAAATAATCACCATCTCCACATCCCGCTATACTAGAGTTGGTGAAGGGATGACCATGATGCTTCGGCACTCCACACCACTCAGAAGGTCGAAAGAGAGAGCTCTCACCACAATGGAGGTGTAGAAGGGTAGGATCCTCGCCATAGGATCACCAACGCGCGCTTCTCCTGATATGGCCTTCATGGCCTTGATGGAACGGGGACATATAACTGACCGGTGATGGCGAAGGGTAGAGCGGGTGGAGACACCATCGACTCTCTATGCACAAGAGCCTCCTATGACTAGTCCAGTAAGAAGGATGCTCATTATGGTCACGGTAGTGCGCACTGGAAAATCAACAAGTGGAGGTTATCGACTATAACCTCCATCTCTCCTACTATGATATGAGTGTATGGGCCTCGGCCCCTCTCGTGAATATGCTTACACTATGGGGATGATGAATTGAGATCAAACTGAGCTCGACTCTAAACATCCAGATTCTGCCACTGGGTAAGACAGACGGAGGCCTGTACACCTCCTACTCGGTAATTGTTGGTCGACCGCACCACCGGAGGAGGTGATGATGATCCTCCTAACATCCTCCCCTTCGACGAGAGAGGATGGAACTAGTTTTCTATAACTGGTGAAGTAACAATGAAACTCATCAACATGAATAAAGCGCTCATCTCCTCGATCCTGGTGTGGTATCGCTTGATCATGCAGTTCTTATTCCTACACTATGTTCTGGTAGGATGGGAGGAGTGAGAGATAGACCCATACTCAAAAGTGAGGCAAGCCCGAGACTGGGGAGCCTTACCCTTAGAGGGTATGAGATGGTGCTAGCCCTCACTGGGCAAAGATGAGAAACCATGGGGCAACAACTGGGGCGACTATGGGTACTATGAACTACTATAATTGAAGCTCACCGCTTCAATGAGGAGACATCGAGTGAGGAGAGATCAATCCCGATGACCGGCTTCCACCGATCACTGGTCCTCGAGTAGGGGAGTGCCCTCACAAGTAATCCTCACTCCCTCAATCCACCAAAGTGGATCATGTATGGTCCAATGGGAATTTGGCTTATCCAAAGCAAATCCATACCATGGGGAAGGTAAAATGAACTTCGGAACCACCCATTTTAGAACAACTTGTAAAGACTAAAACTGAACGTCACTATACCATGTAAGAATTTACAATGAAAATGAGTTTGTAGATTTCTATCTTTATAGATTTTAATTTGAATTGAAAATTTGAACCCACATCCAACAACTTGAAGTGTTAAGTGGGTTCAAATAGATTTGAGAATTGATTGAAAGGAATTTTGAATATGAATCAAACTTTAACAAATTTAGTATGTTGAAATATGGATTCAAATATTTTGATAAAGTTGCTTCCATAGGTTCATGTTTGTTTGAATTTGAAATTTTGAGAGGACCTTTCCTTTAACAAATTTGGGAATGTTAAAGTAAGGGTCAATTGATTTTGTTTTGTTTAGTGATTTTAAATTTTTCTTACTTAGTAAATTTGGTATGCTAAGTGTTTTGAAAATATTTGTTTCTTTTGTGAATCTTGTTTTGATTTTTTTGGAAATTTGAATTCTACTTAGGAAATTTAAGTATTCTAAGTGAAGAATCTAAGTGTGTTTGTTTGATGTTTTGAAAATAGGATCCTTATCAAATTTAGGTATGCTAAGAAATCTAAGTGTTTCATTTTTTGTTTTGATGTTTTGATTTTTGAAAAGGTAGGATCCTTAGCAAATTTAGGTATGCTAAGAAAATCCTAAGTGTTTCATTTTATTTTGATTTGATTGAAAGTGGAGACTTTACTTTAGAAAATTTGGTATGCTAAAAGATGAACCCACTTAGTTTTGTGAAATAAAAATTTACTTAGTAAATGAGTTAAAATGAAATTCCAAAAGATGTGTTCAAAATTTTTATTGTATTTTGTTTTGAAAATGAAACTTCTCCTTAGAAAATTTGGTATGCTAAGAAGAAGTTCCAAAAGGTGCTTGAAAATTTTGGTTTTGACTTTGGAGACTTAACTTAGCAAATTTGTGTATGCTAAGAAGATTCCAAATGTATTGAAAATTTTGATTTTGAATTTGGAGACTTCCTTCAAATTTGAGTATGCTAAATGAAGTTCCAAAATGTTTGAATTTTGATTTGATTTGGAGACTTCACTTAGCAAATTTGAGTATGCTAAATGAAGTTCCAAATGTTTGAAAATTTTTTATTTTGATTTGGAAACTTCACTTAGCAAATTTGAGTATGCTAAATGAGTTCCAAATGTATTTGAAAATTTTGAGTTTTGAATTTGGGAGAGAAACTTAACAAATTTAATTATGTTAAATGAAGTTCAAAAAATGTGTTTGAAAATTTTAAGTTTTGAATTTGGAGCTTCAGAAAATTTGAGTACTAAATGAAGTTCCAAAATGTGTTTGAAAATTTTGATTTTGAATTTGGAGACTTCACTTATCAAATTTGAGTATGCTAAATGAAGTTCCAAATGTGTTTGAAAATTTTGATTTTTTTTGGAAACTTTACTTAGCAAATTTGAGTATGCTAAATGAGGTTCCAAATGTATTTGAAATTTTTTTATTTGATTTTGAATTTGGAGACTTCACTTAGCAAAATTTGATTATGCTAAATGAAGTTCCAAATATGTTGGAAAATTTTGAATTTTAAATTTGGAGACTTCACTTAACAAATTTGGGTATGTTAAATGAAGTTCCAAATGTATTTGAAAATTTTGAGTTTTGAATTTGGAGACTTTAGTTAACAAATTTGGGTATGTTAAATGAAGTTCCAAATATGTTTGAAAATTTTTGGATTTTAAATTTGGAGACTTCACTTAACAAATATGGGTATGTTAAATGAAGCTCCAAATATTTTTAGAATTTTGAAAATATGATTTTTTAAGTTTTAATTTTTAAAAAGAGGACCCCCATTCAACAAATTTGGGTATGTAGAATGGAAATCAATCTTATTTTTGAAATGTAAAAATTTTGTTTTTTGTGTGATTATTGCTTTTAAAGAGGAATTCCAACTTAATCACATGTGAGATATGTTTAAGTGGGATTTCCAAATGATATTATTTTTAGTTGGGAATGAAATCTTCATTTAATAAATTTGAGTATATTAAATGAAGATGTTCATATGTGGTTTTTGAAAAGTTTAATTTTATTTGAA
The DNA here is from genome assembly GCA_021442155.1 of Cymbidium sinense. NCBI lineage: Eukaryota > Viridiplantae > Streptophyta > Magnoliopsida > Asparagales > Orchidaceae > Cymbidium > Cymbidium sinense. The sequence continues at coordinate 148,402,223 of CM038217.1, forward strand.
AATGAAACTTCTATTCAATAGGTGTGAGTGTATTGAATGGGAAGGTTTATGCGTGCTTTTTGAAAACTTCATTTTTTATTTTGATTTTTGGAGATGATTGTTAATTTTATTTTAAAATGAAATCTTCATCAAAATGAATTGAAGAAGATGTTCATTTGTGCTTTTGGAAAAGATTGTTAATTTTATTTTTGAAAATCCCTACATGTAACAATTATGAGAATTGTTATATGAGGGTGATAAAATTTTTGTGAAAAATATTTTATTAAGTACATTTTTTGAAATAGTGCTTTTGAAAAGCAAAGTTCTTATGGAAAATTTATTTTGTTTTATTATTTTAGAATGAACCTTTCCTTATCATGAAAATGATAAGGAGGAAGTCTTTAAATATTTTCTTTTATTTAGATCTTTTTTATCTTTACCCATTGGAGAATCAATGGGGTTTTAAGACCAACAGGAGTGAGGTCCTAAACCTAAAGATGTTGGCTAACTCAACTTAAGAATGAAATAAACTAAGTGCCAATGGAAGAAAGATAGTCTGATTCATACCAAAGTATAAACCCACTATCGATACTCGAAGACGAAGATCATTTATCAAAGATGGAGAGAGGAACCTTCCCCAACGGAGCCGCCAGAAAAATCTATTGGTGAAAAAAATTTCTATATAGCCACCTTCAAATTTGTGGGTGAAAGAGGCAAGAATATAGAAATTCATCTTTTTGGGACACCACGTAGATCCACAGATGTGCTTATTCAGATGATCGGGTATGTCATCAAGGAAATAGTGTACTGTCTCGAGAGATAGAAATCAATACCCTTTAATGGACCTAATCACCTCAATAAGGACTCCTAAGGATGATGAGTTTGCATATGTACCAGAGATTCTTCCCTTGCTTTACATGAAAAAGTAAAGTATGATTTATTTTAAACTGGGTTCATTAAGTTCTCTACAGGGGCAAGCCTCCATAGTTAATTACATCATAAGGAATGGATTTAGAAAACTCTCGATTAAGGTAAATGATCATTGTCTTCAAAGATTTCAATAGGAAGGACTATCAATCGATTGGTTCATTTTGAAGATCAAATGGAATTGATCAAAGAGAGAGAGAGAGAGAGAGAGAGAGTTATTATCGAAGCCAAAAGAAAGATAAATAAGAGATGTCCACAATGCTAAGAAACTTAGGGAGCATCTCAAACTAACTTATAGATGAGCTTTACATTTTTGAAATTGATTTAGTTTGTTTGAGTTATTTTTTTCATTAGAAATTTAGGACTTATGATTCTTTAACACAAGATTAAAGACATGCCTAAGAGGAGAGGAGTTAAGCTTATGGCCCACAAAGGGGAGAAGCAACCTCAAAATCTAAATCTATGGAGCTTTGGCGAGGGCTAAAAGCACAACCTAAATTTAAGGTGAAAATGGGTATTTGGTTTACATAAGAAGATAAACCACTTTTGACTTACAAAATCAGGGGTGGCCAACTAACTCCTACGATTTTAAATACATGTAGGCAAGTCTTATGCTTATGCAAGATAGCTAGGCTATTATTTATTTAAAAAGAGACTAAGTCCTTAAACTCACTCCCTAAAGAGACTAGATCATGTAAATGCATGCTTCAAATGACTTAAATCTAATGTAATTTAAATTTCATTTTTTTATTTTTGAATAATTATTTTGACTCAGGCTAATATAATTCATATGTCTAATGCATGAGAAATAAAGTTATTGGTCAAAATTAGGGAGAAGGGAGGAGGTGTGTTTCCACTATGGCTCTCAAAGGTCAAGCCAAGTTTCTCTATCAAAGGTGGAAGCCCTCCAATCAAAGAGTGAAATAAGATGCATTTATGCATGATATTATAAAAAAATACTCATCGAGTTAAGGGGTTGCTAATTCTTTTATCTTGATTTTAAACCTAAGCTTTAGGTGAGGTTATGAGTTCTTTATTTTTAATTTTTAATTATTAAGTTGGGCAAAAGATTTATTTTTTCCTAAAGAGCCTAATCCACATCCAGGCCATACATAAAGCAAGAATGAAACTAGGAAAAATATGCCACTTAATGCACAAGCTAAACAAATCATCAATCAATTTATAAAGTTAATCACAAAAAGAAAAAAAAAGCTGTTGTGGTCGAGCACCACTGCACAAACCCGAAAATAATAAATTGGGTAGTCGAGCTCTACCCTTATACAACCCGAATTACAAATGAATTAAATTACAACTAAGCAAGAAATTCATTGTCATGGGGGTCTTCAAGCTTTATTCTTTATTCTTCTTTTCTTCTTTCTTCTTCTTTCTCCTTTCTTCTTTGGTTCATTCTTTTGGATGGTTGGAAGGTAAATGGTCCAAGGCTTCACATGGTACATAAGATAGGATCTTATGACCAATGCTCATCCTAATCACCATAACAATCATTCCAAAATTCTAATTGCACAAATTAGAAAAGAATAAAAATCTAACTAACACCTGTAAAATAGAGATTAGCTAAAAAAATCACAGAAATCTCAAGTATGTATATTGGACTTATCACCCCACACATGGATGACTAAATCCACTTGACCTATTGGATTAGGCTTAGGGGTATAAAGCACCTGCAAGCAAAAATATTTATATTTTTATTTATGATAGGTCCCCTAAAGCACAACCCCCTGTAGAAAATAATAGTTAGACTAAAAGCATCATACCATTCATTCTACGAGCATACACCCTAACATCTAGTTTAAAATATATATCACAAAATAAAACAAAACATCAAACCATGCACTGCCTTAACCTAAAGCTAGAAGTGGTGACTTAGCTAATTTGTGTGCTTTGGAGGTTTGTGTGGTATGCTAAGCTATGGCTTTAAGTTAAAATTTTCTAAGTGTGAAAACATATTCAACTTAGGGGAGGGTTTCATTTAAGTTGTTTAATTATTTTGGATTGATTTTATTTCAAGTTTTGATTAGGTTTAAGTGAATCCTACAATTAATTACTAAGTTATGAAGAGAGGGAAAGAGAAGTTCTCTTCTCTTTCCTTCCCTAACCTAAGTAATTTTTAAAGTAGATTCATGTTATAGTTTTGTTTAGTGAATGTTTTGATTAATTATTTTAATTAATCCTAAGTTTAGAACAAACTATTAAAAAAAAAAGATATTTTAAGATTAAGTAAAATGAACCAAATTCACAAAAACACACATTACTTCATTTCTTTCCAACATATAACATGCATATGAATGAATCCTAAGCATAACTATACACAAAAATGAGAATATTTAACATACTTTATGATGCATGCTAAGTAATTCATTTAAGGAAATTTGGAAGTTTAAAATGCATGATTTTCATTAAGTAGAAAGGGTTTCTTTATCCAAATTTTCATATATACATATAAAAGTAAGAAAGAGATAAGTGAGTACAACGTCATTATTAACCAGAGGTATAAGGTACAAGACCTGCATAGGGCTACTTAAAGTCTCACAACCTCGGGGTTGTCCAGACTAATATATCACTTTTCTTAAATACAAATATATGTACAAAAAAAAATTGGAAAGAAAGAATACAAAAGTTGTATTAGTTGATTCATTTTGTTTATGCAATTTATGTGCGCAAGTATAGATAAACCTTCTTAAGTGATAGCATAGGAATGAATAGGATATGGAATTAGGTAAGTGTTAGGTTCTTTTCAAATGAATCATACATCTTACCAACTCCTATTCAAAACTATATTAACATAAAAGAAAAGGGAAACACATGCTAAGCACATCCTTATATTTTTCTTCACATGCAAGCTTATAATTAAAGTACAAGTAGCACACTTTCAATTTTATGCAATTGATTTATATATTTTAAAAATAATTTGAATTTAGTAGTGATAATAACCATTCATATTTCTACTTTATCCAACTCAAGCAAATTTGACATAAAGTAAATAATTTCATTTTTAAATTTGAATATAAAAAATATGAATGCATGAAATCACATGACATACAAATTTAACATGTTGGGGAAAGAATCAAAGTAATGAAAGCATGTAAACACATTCACTTTAATTAAATCTTAAAGATATTCTTATGGAATAAGAAGGCTTAAAAAAAATCAAAGTTTATTCAATGTGATTTTTGTTTGATCTTAAGTTTGATTTAATTTTGAAAAGGTGAGTTGTGTTTGTTGTTCCTAACCCATTCCAACATGTTTTGATATTTTGTTTAATTTTAGATGATTAAATTCATTTTTATGTATTAATTAGGTTAAGGTATGAATTAAACAAGTTAATTAACCTATACCTACACCACCCAAGCATAGTTAACCAAGTAATTATGAACCAATAAGATGACATAAAAACTCATAAGAAATTTAAACTTGCAATGCACCTAGGAAGAAAAGGGTCTAAAATAATTTGGCTCATGATTGACGGTTAATTAAGCGGGAGTTTTGCTTAAGTAATTTCAAAACACCCCTTCACACATATGAATAGGGTTTTGATTTCTTTAATTGAACTTAGGCTCTTAACCATCTAAGCATCTACCCAAAGTAGATTGATTAAGTTCTTGAAGTTTTTAAAATTTTTAGAAATTAATTAAGGGATAATTAATGAATTAACCTTTAATTAAGAAAGGATTAAGGAAAGAAAAGAGGGCTTAGGGAATAGCTTAAGGAAAATATCCCAAAATTATTGCCTAAGCCTCCTATTCACTGGATTTAACCTTAATCAACCTTAATAATGGATTAAAACACTAATACAATCTTAATTATCCCTAATTACATAAGGAGGGTAATTAGGAACATATTTGCAATTCCCCAATTAAGCCTTAAATAAATCCCAAGAAAATTAGGAGAAGCAAAGGTCATCCCCTAAAACATACCCAAGAAGTTTGAGATTAATCAGAGGTTTAATTAAGAGGTAATTAGCAAAATGAGATTTCCAATAAAACCCAAAATTTGAGAAAAAAATTCAAAATCCATTGAAATCATTTTAAAATATTCTAGGTTGAATTATCTTTCCATAGAATTTTACCTCATATTTTTTGAATTTTATTGAGAGATATGAATTTTGAAGATCAAGAGATTAATTCAAATTAATTAAATCCTTTAACTAATCCCTCAGCTCAGAGCGCGACACGCGGTGGTGGTGGTCAATACGCTTTACACGCGCTGCACGATGAGGGGCTCACATAAACGTCATGTTAGGGTGGTGGCTCGGCAGCGGGATGCACTTTGATCCCTGTCGTTCGATCAAGGATCGGATGGCCAGGGATCACCCCGTGGTTTCTAAAGGGATAATTTAATTTTAAAAATGTTGGATTAGTCATGGTTGTCCATCCAAAATGTGTGGATGGACGGTCAGGATCATCCGAGTTTCTTCCCTTATGCTCAATAGAGACCGTCCATGATCTAAGGGAAGATCCGAGCTCGATTGCTGGAAATGAGATTGTATACATCATCTAAGACAAAATTTTTAAATAAAAGACATTCTTAATCTTAAAGAATTTAGGATCAAAATTTTTTTTTATGAAAATAGTAATGGCTCCTAAACGGACGACTATTTTTTTTGTTTTTTGCTTTCGTTAGAGAGAGAGAGAGAGAGAGAGAGAGAGAGCACGAGAGAAAGAAGAGAATATATAAATAAATAAATAAATGGTATATATATGCATTAATAATTAAATAAAAAAAATAAAAAATAAATTTTTTTTATTTGCATGTTTTATATGCATTAATAATTAAATAAATAAATAATTTTTAGTAAATAATTAATTAAGTATATATATATATATATATAATTTTTAATATATATATAAATAATAATTTTAATGCATATATATTTCACGTGACTAAAGATGAATTATTATTTATTTTTTTATATATTTATATTTTTTATATTTTTTGTTATTATTATTATTTTAGACTTATTTCTTTTTTTTCTTTAAATTTATAAATCTTCATAATTTTTAATAACTTTGATATTATAAATTAAGAAAATAGTATATAAAAGTTATTAAAAATTATGAAGATTTATAAATTAAAAAAAAAAGAAAAAAAGAAATAAGTAAAATAAATAATAATTCATCTTTAATCACGTGAAATATATATGCATTAAAAATATAAAATATAAAAAATATTATATTTATGCATTAAAAATAATAAAATATAAAAAATATAAAATATAAAATAAAAAATAAAATAAAAAATATAAAATAAATAATAATAATAACAAAAATATAAAAAATATAAAATAATAAAATATAAATAATATAAAATAATATAAAAATATAAATAATATAAAATAATATACAATATAAAAGTATAAAAAATCTAAAATAATAATAATAACAAAAATATAAAAAATATATAAAAAATAAATAATAATTCATCTCTAATCACGTGAAATATATATGCATTAAAAATTATATATAGAGAGTTAATTATTTATTTATTAAAAATTATTTATTTATTTATTTATTTAATTATTAATGCATATAAAAAATATGCAAAAAAATTATTTATTTATTTAATTATTTAATTATTTAATTATTAATGCATATATATACTTATTTATTTATTTATTTATTTAATTATATATATATATAATCTCTCTCTCTCCTCTCCTCTCTCTTCTCTCTATGCAACTCTCTCTCTCTCTCTCTCTCTCTACTGAAAGCAAAACAAAAAAAAAAATCCTGACGGACGACGCCGACGTGATTCATGCCGTTGCTACCGTCTCATCTGACGACTAGGCCTATTTTCATAAAAAAAAATTTTGATGTCTAAATTACTAATTAAGATTAAGAATGTGCCTATTTTAAAAATTTTGCCCACCATCTAAAGCTAATGAGAAGCCTATCCAACGGTGGATTTCTCATGACATGAAAATTGCTTTCACAAAAGACCAACACCCCCTAAGCTAAGTGGTCAGAAAATTCCATACCTTGCCGGCGGTGATCACCGACGCTCAAGCTCGATGAGGTAGCTTCATCTAGTGGAGACGTAGCCCTGTAGAAAGTTTCAAGCCTTGGGGTTGAGTGGATCTCCCTATGGACCAACACCACTTCACCTTGCTTGCAGCTTTGATCCAATTGAGACTGTTCTTGCTTTGGGAACTCGAATGGGAGCTTGGGTGCACTGACTTGATCCCTTGAGGGAGTGTGCAAGAGGAATTGGAATGGATTTGAGTGAAGAGGAAGTTCAAGATTGAAGTGAGCTCCTTTGTTTTCTAAGGAAGAAAATTGAGAAATGCACTTTTCAAATCCCTCTTAGAAAGCTTTGGATGGTTCTCTAATCTTTCCTAACACTCTTTAGGCTTCAATCGAATGTGGGAATGATGATTTCAGATTATCATAGGGGGAGTATATCTCCCCCTATGACAATCTGACGATAGAGCCTTAGCTTGCCGTTTTGATCCAATTGACCACATGTGAGGGGTTGTTTGATCTATTTGGAGTTAGCACATGGTCAGTTTGAGGTCTTGAGTGGATTGCTAATCTCCCATGTGCATCAAATTGAGTGGAAGGAGAATTTTGAAATGACCAATTTGAGCTAGGGGGTCGGGTTTGGTTTTGGGTCCATTTGGGCTGACCCAAACCCATTAGGTTGGGTGCACCACTCTTCATTAGGTCTACTTGAGCTATTAGGAAGGCATCAAGTTGATATGAAGAGGACATGACCAAATTACTCATGATTTAGTCCAAAATTTGTTCTATGGACTAGGGGTAGAATGGTCATTTGGCTGCTTTTTTAATTTGGATATGTTGGGTATGTGGAGAAACTAGGTTTGGCCAAGTTTCATGAGATTTAGAACTCATTTGATAAGGTTTGGCTCATGTTGACCCATTTAGGTCAAAATGGGTCAACTAATCAAGTTGACCAATTGGTCAAATTGGGTCAAATCAAGGGTTGGGTCAAGTTCATATGACCATTTGAAATGTTTTGGTGGCTTTGGTTTGATTCAATTTGGATTAGTTTTGAATTTGGCTCATATGACTTCATTTAGGTCAAATGGGTCAAGTTGACCCATTTGACCTATTTGAGCTAGGTCAAGGGTAGGTTTAGGTTTGTTTAGTTATATAGAGTGGATTGATATCTTTATTTTCAATCAATTTTTGTTATGTTCAAATTTGGCTCAACATGATCCCTTTAGGTCAAGTTAGGTCAAGGTCAATTGTAGGTCAGTTCGATTAAGGCTTTGGTCAAGTTCAACAAGTAATTTAGAATGAATTTGACCCATTGGTTTGAATCAATTTGGCTTAGATCAAGTTTTGACATATTTTGACTTTTTAGGTCAAGTTGGGTCAAGTGGCCAATTGAGTTAGGTTAGGTTCAAATATTGACTTGGCCAAGTTCAAATATAGGTCATGAATGAGCATAGATCAATGATTTCAATCAATTTGGCCTATGATGAATTTTGGCTAGGTTAGGTTTCATTTTGGGCTAAGTGTTGACTTGGTCAACCCTTAAGTTTGACTTGGTTTGACCTAATTAGGTTGATTGATCATCTCATGATGATTGTTGATCATGATGAGAGGCATATGTGAGTTTGGTTCAATCCAATTTGGCTAGAATTAGAATTTGGCTCATAAGGATACTTTAGGTCAGTTTGAGTTAAGTGAGCCTAAGTAGGTCAAATGGCTTGGTCAAAGCTTGATTTGAGTTTGATTGAACTTGTATATGGACTTATGATTGAAATATGAATCCATTTTGCAAGTGGTTTGAAGTCACATTGGTTTTGATTCATTTGACAATTTCATATTCAAAGGAAGAATATGAAGGGATTTTGGCTTTAATTTTTTAATTGATTTTTGATTTTGTGATTGAAGTTTGTATTTATATATGAATTCATGATTGTAGGGTTGATTGAATCATGAAGGAAAATCAAGAGTTTGGCTTGGTTTGAAGTTAATTTGGCTAAGTTCAAGATTTTGACTTGTAATGCTTATATTAGATTTTGAGTGAATTTAAGTCTGATTTTTGGAATTGGTTTTGATTATCTGAATTTATATTTCATTTGTATATGTGAATATAATGAGAATATAAATTGATCATGAGAAAGTTTCAAGGATTTGAAGTGATTTGGTCATGATTTAGGCTAAGTCCATTAAAAGGGATTTAAAAGACTTAGGAAAATTTAGAGTAGGGATTTGAATTTGGTTTGATTGATTTAAATTTATATTTTATTTATATATGTGAATATAAATGAGAATATAAATGAATTATGAGAAAATCTCATGAGTTTGATTTAGTTTAGATCATGATTTTGGCTTAGTCCTTAAGAGGAAGATTAATGACTTAGGAAGATTTGAACTTAAGAATTTCATTCATGGGTTTCAATCATAGATTTCAATCATGGATTTCAATCACATGGAGTTGATTTGAGTTTGGAGAAAATTAAATTAGATTGATTTAGAGTTTGATTTGAAGGAAGGAAAGTGAGGAATGGTTCAAGCTAAGGGTAGGCAAGTTTTCCTAACACCCCTAAGGCATGACCTATTTCTATGGCTAACTCTTCTAAGTCTCTAAGGCTAGGTAAAGTGTCCTCCTAATCACTAGATGTATCTTAAGACTGAGAAACTCTTAAAGTCTAAGATGAGTCTTATGTCTAAGATGGAGGGGTTGAGAGCTCATCATAAAATTGAGGTCAACAGACATCAACCCTAAACCCTAAACTAAATAAACCTTAAACCCTAAATCCTAAAAATAGTCCTATTTATAGATATTTTGAGGGTCATTTTGATAAATTTAGCTAAACTCACAAAATACTATAACAAATGAATCTTATTGAATCTTTTGATCATAGATCATTATTTTAATATTAAAGTGACATAATGATTTCAAAATTATGTGATATTAAGCTTGTCGGAATTTTCTCATCGAAATATTCTATTTAACTATAAACATAATAGATTTTAAGACTATTTGACTTATCAATTAGTACTTTAAAACTTCAAAACACGCTTCAACGACTTGATTTGCACTTATTTAGAATTGGATTGTGACACTTTGATGTTGATAGGATCATCTCATTGAGATTTTCAATTTGACTATAAATTTATTTAAATTGAATTTCAGATGATATCAAATTTCATCTCAAATGATTCTAATATATATAATTTCGAGATTCATGCCCAAACAACTAAATTTTAGGGTGCTACATAATACATCCCATATTTTTGAATGTTAAATTTATATCATCCAAAAATATATTAAATTTGTGTAAAACCATAACTTTAAAATTTATAAGGTGCTATTGTTCATTGGATGTCAATATAGCTCTCTTGATGTCATGAATTAAGTAAATTATCAAAATTAATTTTAATTTTCATTAGATAGCTTATTAATCGATGTAAAAAAATGATAAAATTTGGTTATAAGAATATCAAATTTAGTTAAAATTACATATAAAAGCTTTATTGTGTTCTAAAAATTTTAAAATTGTGTTAGGAGTGGCTTCAGACTTTTAAAATGTCAAATTGGGCATTCTAGATAATTTTAATCAAATATATATTTTTTTACTATTTATTATTTTGAAGATTTATATATATATATATATATATATATATATATATATATATATATATATATATATTATAATTTTATGTATTTATATATCTATTTATTTATTTAATATTTTTTATATTTAAAATATATTTTATTTTAGAAATTAAATAATGATAATATTTTTAATATAATATTAAAGATTAAGATATTATTAATATTAGATATATAAATGAGAATTTTGTGGTACGAATGTAAATCCCTTTATTATTAAGGTGGGAGATTGGCACCACTTAAGTGCACAACAGGACACCTACGGGTGCGCTGTCCTCATCTACTATTATTTTTACTATTATTATTTTTAAATATTTGTGTCTTTTCTGATTCGTGTATTTTTCTTAGGTCTATTTGTTTGGTCGGCTGAAGAATGCATTATAAAAAAATATATATAATATAAAATAATTATTTTATATTTATTTGATTGAGAGTTTTATAAATTTATAATTTTATTTTTTTTAATTTGGTTAAAAAAATATAATGTAAAATATTTTAAAAAATTTTACGTCGGACGTTGGCACGGCGGCACTAGAGTGATGGGGCATGGTGAAGGGCGTGAAGGTGGCGGCAGTGTGAAAGCGGCAACGTATCACTTTTTAGATGTATTTGAAATTCACTTAAATCGAGAGAATTCTAAATATACCAAAAATATCATTTATAATATATTTGGAATACATTAAATTACCTTAAAAATTTTAATTTACTTCAAATCAAATATCAAAAAAATCAAAATTCTTATATTTGCTTTATTTGTACTCAAAATTCTTTCAACCAAAAAGCGTTAAAGATACCAAGGCAATGTGTCTCCAAGTTTTAAATTCTTTTATTATATAAATTTATATTAGTTATTTATTTATTTTTGATTAGGAGTTGGCATTAAAGGCGTGAGAAAAAAGTGGGAGCACAACACCCTTCAATTAATTCAATTTTTAAATTTATAAATATTTCTATTTTATCAGATATTTTATTTATTATATATATTAATATTATTTTATAATAATAATAATAATAATAAAATAATAATTGATATATCTCTCTAAAATTTATAAATCAAGCACGAATCTCAATATAAAGCATATATATAATTAAATTAAATGACTTAGTAAAATGTGTATAATAATACTAGAATGGGATAAAATCGAGCTCCAATAAAGCCTGAAAGTTATATAAGAAAACTTCAAAATACTGACTAGATGAACAAATGACTTTCAAATTTGATATGCCTATAGTCGAATCGAGTGGCTCGACGAGACGAATCAAATGAGTCTAAGATTACTCAGATCGAAGGTCATTTGAATGATCAAATTATCAAAAAAATTATCTATAATCAAATGAATCAATACAAATCGTCTAATAGAGTGTTTGAGATTTTAGTTATAATGACAAAAATGCCCCTCTCAGAATCCTATAAATAAGACCTCATTCTTGTCATGAGAGGAAGAAGGAGCTCGAACTTGAGAGAGAAAGGCGAGGAGAGAGAGAATTTAAGTTAAGTTAAATCATCAATTGTCGCATCGTCGCATATTATCATCGCCAACAGACGGCCGTTATAGTCATCGTCAGATATTTGTGAACGATTTTGAAATTCCTTATCAGGATTTCAAACATACAATCTCGTAATCCCGCTATCGGGAAGATTCAAATTTTGTACTCCAAAGTTGATATATAGTAAAGCATCTTTACTGGGCTAGGCCCCGTGGTTTTTTTCCTCTCTTCTTGAGATTTTTCCAAGTAAAAATTCTAAAATTCCTTATTCTATTTTCAACTATCCATGTGTGTGTGCTAGATTTCCATATAAGCTAAGGTATAAAGTTTTATTCTATCATAACTGATTTTTTAGCACACAACTGTTTGACATCATCTGTGGGAAAACAATTCACATTACTTCATCATGTCAGACAATCAAGTTTCTCAACAAGATCTAAACTACCAGCCAGGTAGAGCACTTTTACTTTTGTGAAGCGCATGCGACGAATGAAGATTCATCAAACTTTGATTCTTCAACTTTTTGGGACTCTTAATCTTAGAAGATCGTTCATGTTAATATACTAAGCATTTAATTTATTACTAACTCAAGAAATAAGTCAAAGTTGGAGGATATTTTAACACTAAGAAAAAGATAGCTTGACAAACTGTTATCTTTATATTATAAGACAAAGATCAAGGAGCAACTTTGACTAAAATCTCAAGTGGGTGTTTTGATTTGACCTCTTCCACACAGGTTAAAGTCATCGAGTAATACTTTGATAAATATTCTTGGAAGAATCAAAATGTTTAACCTCTTCCACACAGGTTAACGTCATACTTTTACAAAATAACCTCGGATGAGAGTTAAAACTATTGACTTCTTCCACACAGGTTAAATGTTTTCGAGTAACACTCTGACCTTAGATAGCTCATAACTTTGTACTTACTTTACACATGTTATCATTATCGAGTAATACTCTGATAAATAATATCGGAAGAATCAAAATGTTTAACCTCTTCACACAGGTTAACGTCATACTTTGACAAAACATGCTCGGATGAGAGTTAAAACTATTGACTTCTTTCACACAGGTAGTAGTGTGTATTATTTGGTTTTAAACAAAAAATCAAACCAAACCAAAGTTTTTGAGTAATTTAGTTCGGTTTTGAACTTAGGAATTTGGATTTTGGTTTTAATTATTGAAAACTTTAGTTTTTGGTTTTTGGATCAGTTTGTTAAATAAAAATTTGGATGGAACTAAATAAACTGAATTTATTCATTACTTGGTAAATTTTTTTCACCCATCATAAAAATTTAAATATTTTTAATGCATGAAAGTAAATAGGCTTTTCTAATATATATATATATATATATATATATATATATATATATATATATATATATATATATATATATATATATATATATATATATATATATATATATATATATATATATATATTATATATTATTATTTTCATTATACAAAAAAAAATTACATAATGAATATAAATTTTACAAATAGTTTTTAAATATAGTAAATTTCGGTTTATCCAAAACCAAACAAAAATAACCGAACTAATTTACTATTTGGTTTGTTTGATTTTGTATTCTATTTGGTTAGTTTGGTCTAATTTTTTTGGAAATCTAAAACCAATTAGTTTTTAAAATTCATCATCCTAACCATCCAAACAAACCAAATGCACACCCCTACATATGTTAGATGTTATCAAGTAATACTCTGACAAACAACCTCGGATAGGTCAAAAATCTTTTATGGATTCCTCCCTTAGAAGGCACGCCCCTGAGGAAGGCTCGATGGGAAGCTAGTCATGGGCAAAATCATTACTAGAAAGACTCCAAGAGAGCAAGTGATTGACATGGTCTTCATTCATCAAAAATTTTAGAAGGCAAAAGCCTTAGAAAGTATAGATACATCTAAAATCTCAGAAGACAAAAGCATCATAAGGTACATGTAAATCAAAAATTTTAGTAAGCGAAAATCTCAGAAGATACAAGTACATTAAAATCTCGAAGGCAAAACCTCGAAAAAGTACATCGAATCTCGGCAAAAGCTTTAGAAGGTATGGATACATCAAAAATCTCAAAAGGCAAAAGCCTTAGAAGGTACATGTACATCAAAAACCTCAATAGGCGAAAGCTTCAGAAAGTACAGGTACATCAAAAATCTCAGAAGACAAAAGCCTCAGAAGGTAGAGGTACATTAAAAATATCAGTAGGAAAAAGCCTCAGAAGGTACAAACACATCAAAAATCTTAGTAGGTAAAAGCCTCAAGGTGATACATCAAAATCTCATTAAAAGGAAGGTACTCATCGAAACTTCAATAGGCAAAAGCCTTAGAAGGTATATGTACATCAAAAATCTCAATAAGCAAAAGCCTCAGAAGATACATGTATCAAAAATCTTAGTAGGAGAAAGTCTTAGAAGGTACAGGTACATCAAAACTTTAGAAGGCAAAAGCCTTAGAAGGTATAGGTACATCAAAAATCTCAGAAAGTAAAAGCCTCAAAAGGTACATGCACATCAAAAATCTCATAAGGTACATATACATCAAAAATCTCGGAAAGTAAAAACTTCAAAAGGTACATGTACATCAAAAATCTCAAAAGACAAAAGCCTTAGAAGGTATAAGTATCTCAATGGAGGAGAATAAGCTCGTTACAATCTTTTAGGAGGAATAACTACCAAATCATTTGGAAAATGAAACTTTTTCCTGAAGATTATCAAAGTATCACCGTTGATGGTTGGCGTTACATCGTCGAATCTCGCCGTCCCCATATGTTTTCGCAATCCATCATCTTGTATATTTTGACATTAGGATATATGTTGAAGGATACTTACCCATGAAGATACTCTCTATTTTTCAAGCTTGGAATCACACTAGAGCCTGAATTCGAGATGCGCGTCGCCTAACCAAGTTAGTTGGAAACCCGAGATCTGAAACTGCGAGGGGTCGGCATCGTTATCTGAGTCGTGGATGCTACCAAAGAGAAGAAAGCGGAAGCACACTGAATTGGATGTGCCGCCTAACAGTCAATTAGAAACCCCGAGATCGGCGAGAACTGGAGCCTACGAGAGGGGTCGGTATCGTTATACAGGTCAGTGGAGGCTACCAAAGAGAAAAAAATGGAAGCACACTGGTGCCTGAATTCGGATGAGCTCTGCCTAACCAAGTTAGTTGGAAATCCCGAAATCGGGGAGAACTAGTGCTTATCATGGGAGTCAGCATCGTTATACAAGACATTGAGGCTACCAAAGAGAAGAAACTGGAAGCACAATAGAGTTTGAATTCGGGATGCACATCGCATAACTAGGTCAATTGGAAACCTTGAGATCGGGGAGAACTGGAACTTGCGAGGGGGGTCGACACCGTTATACAAGTTAGTGGAGGTTGCTAAAGAAAAGAAAGTCGAAGTATACTGAAGCCTTATTTCGGGATGCACGCCGCCTAACTAGGTTAGTTGGAAACCCCAAGATCGGAGAGAACTAAAGCCTGCGAGGGGGGTCGGTACTATTATACAGGTCAGTGGAGGCTACCAAGGAAAAGAAAGTAAGGAAAATAAGGTGTAAATTTTTCATTACCTTTTGGAGGTATTTATACTTTAAAAAGAGACTCTTCTAAAAATTCTAAAATAAAATAAAATAAAATAAACCCTTTATTTTCTTTTAAAAAATAATAAAAGAAGAAGAAAACTATTCACATTCCTCACTAAAAAAAAATAAAACTATTCATATTCCTCACTAAAAAAAGCAGAAAATTCTTCACATTACTCATTAAAAAAACTTTTACATTACTCATTTTAAGAAAATTCTTTATATTTTTATTAAGTAAAATAAAATAAAAAATTAAAAGATCTTTCTATCTCCTCTTCTCTCTCTCTCCTTCACGCCAAAATGAAAAAAACCTCTCTCTCTCTCTCTCTCTCTCTCTCTCTCTCTCTCCACGGCTCTCTCTCCACTTCTTCCTCTCTTCTCTCTCTCTCTCTCTCTCTCTCTCTCTCTCTCTCTCTCTTTACAGTAAATATTGGCCTCTCTCTATCAAAATTATATATATATATATATATATATATATAATAAATTGATATATACGATAATTACAAATCTTAATAATTTTTAGTTAAAGTGATTTTATTTAATATATATTTGAATAAAATAAGTTTTATTATTTAAAAATTAGACAAATGATATTTTTTCTAAAATTTATAAATTAAGCACGAATCTTAAGGAAAAATATGTATACAGTCAAATTAAATGACTCAGTGAAATGAGCCGAATAATATTAGAATCGAGTAAAATCGAGCCCAAATGAGCTCAAATCAAATCCGAAAGCTATAAATTAAAATTTTAAAATACTGACTGGATGATCAAATGACTTTCAATTTTGACGTGCTTATAGTCGAATCGAGCGGCTCAACAAAACGAATCAAACGAGCCTAAGATTACTCAGATTGAAGGTCATTTGAATGGTCAAATTATCAAAAAATTATCTATGATCAAATGAATCAATACGAACCGTCCGATGGAGTATTTTTGAGATTTTGGCTATAATGACCAAAATACCCCTCTCAGAATTCTATAAAGACACTATTCTCATAGAGAAAGAAAGAGGTGGAAGAAGAAACTTGGGCAGAGAGAGCAAGTCAAGTCATCACCACCGCCGTCTATCACGCTTCTATTATCTAGCTTTAACTATCGTATAGATATGCCAGAATGATTCTAATTCTTACTATCAGAATTTCTCATATACAATTTTGTAATCGTTATCGTGATGATTCAAATTTTGTACTCCAAAGTTGATATATAGTGAAACATCTTTATTGAGCTATGTCATGTGATTTTTTCCCCTCTTGCTGGGATTTTTTTCCGTAAAAATTCTGAAGTTCTTATTCTATTTTTAATTATCTGTGTGTGTACTAGATTTCCATATAATCTAAAGTGTGAATTTTTATTCTACTGTAATTAGTTTTCTGGCATATAACAATAATAATAATAATAATAATAATAATTATTATTATTATTATTATTATTATTATTATGATTATTGTTATTGTTGTTGTATATTTATAACTTAAAAAAAAAAAATCATAATAATCTGAGGAGACTTTTTGATTTCTCTCCACTGGAGAGGGGAATTCACTTTTCTATTTCTCCACCTATCTCTTTTTAGAGAAACTCTCCACTATTCTACATATGCAATACATAATCCTCTTTCACAGTATTTAGTTCTTCCTTCGTAGACAAGTTCAAATTGAAATTACATGTTTTTTTTAATGTATTTTGATACTTTTGGCCTTTAACAGAAGTATGGTATTTTTGGAAGATTATACATTTCTTACTTATTTTTAAGGACTTTGCATTTTAGTGGAAGCATAATATTTTTTATTGAAAATTGCATATTTATTATGTCATTTAAGACTTTTAGCCCTAGTGGGAGCAAATTATTTTTGAGTGAACATTACATATATTTTTAAAAGAAATAGGAAAAAGGGTACACAATCTTGACGAATTACTTCAGAATTAGACTTCATTCATAAATCATATGTCAAAATCATAGCATTTCATGATTAATTGGTAAATTCACTTTGATTCTCTATCAACTAAGAATGTTAAGATCTTTTACATGATAAAATAGAAATTATTTGAAGTCTAGGCATAGCATAACAGGATACTCTTTCTACTGGTACCAAAAAGGTTTCAAAAAGAGAAAAAAAAGAATGAAGAATTGAGAATTTATCCGATGTACAACACTCATATGGATAAAATTCTTTGAATCATAATGTATAACACTCATATGGATAAAATTCTATCTTTCCCACTTTTTTATCCACCGCACATGTAATGTATGAAACTTCTAGTTTTCTAAGATTTTTTTTTTTAAATGTATATATACTTCTAAGACTCTTAGCTTTTTAAGAATTTTCTATTATTCTATATGTACCCTTTGAGGTATATAGCTTTCCAAATTTTTTATGCATATGTAACTTTTAAGACATTTATCATATGAGACTTTTTTTATGTAGATATATCTTCTGAGACATTAGCTATTTGAGATTTTTTTTTAAAATATATTTATACCTAAGATTTTGAAAATCGGATGGGATAAAGAGTCAAAAGAAAGAGATGTTCAAAATTCAATGATTACAAGTTAAACTAGATGATATAATAAATATTAGCATTATTAAAAATAATCAAAATAATTTAATAATATAAATATATAATAAATAAAATAAAAAATAAAAATACATAAGCAATAGTTTTAATAATTATATATTTAAAAATAAAATTAAAGTTTAAAAAGATATAATTATATGTCGATTATATATCTAAATATATGTATATTAAGTATATTTAGAAAATAAGATTGTTGCGTGCTAGAAAATTAGTTGCGGTAGAATAAAAGTTTACGTCTTAGTTTCGTTGTAGAGTTTAGCACACACACATATATTTGAAGTAATAATAATAAAACTCGAGAATTTTTACGTGGAAAAATCTCGAAAAAAAAAAGCTAGCAGAAAAAAATCTTCCACTATATATCTTTGAGTAAAAAAGTTTCGATATGAGATTGAATTGTATATAAGAAGGGCAACAATGGGAATCCAACCGCAATACACGCTCAGTTGTAACAAATTGAGTAGATTTAATAATGAATATGGGAGATTGATCGACGGCGAAGGTCGCGTGATGGTGACCGGATGGATGGCCGGGCGGTGGCATGACCAACGATGGTAGTCGACGGCGGATCGGTGTCGGGTCGACGGCGATGATGGCCGACGATGACAACGACGATGGTTGAGCATTGCCGCGATGTGGTCTACGGGTGACGATCGGCACGTGAGATTGACGACGCGAGGATCGAATACCGACGGCCGGCGACGGTTGGCAACCAACGGGTGGTGACCGCCGAGTAGCAGACAATTATGCTTGGAGGATTTTCAAACTTTAGAGCTCTCTCTCTCTCTTGCTTAGCCCCACTCATACGTAAGAATGCTATTTATAGAAGAAATGGGCTCTATAAATACATGCAAAATCCAACCACTCCTCCATCTGGACGCTCAAAATGATTCCTTTGATTATTTGATGTATTTTAAGTATTTGAATGCTCAAATGAAGTAAGAATTATGAGATCTTCTTAGATCCTCATCGAGATGTTCGACGGACTATAAATACATATTTAAATTATTTAGATTTAATTGATATCCCAAAGTTTCCAATGATATTTTAAGTGTTTGATATCAACTAGTTTCAACTGAGAATCAACTTGATTTTGACATCAAGATTCATGCTTCGACTAGTAGTATTTAAGTGTCATATCAAAGATAAAGTTTTATATAGATTTATAAATTTAAATATAATTGATAATAAAAATATAAAGTTTATAACATTAAAAAATATTTTAAGATTTTATAAAATATAAATAATATTAATATACATAATATTTAAATATTTCTAATATATTATTATAAATTTAATATTCTTAAATAACTTATTTATATTATAAAAGTTTATAATAAGAGTATAAAGTTAAAAGCAAAATATTATTTTTGAATTTTTATATTTTAAAGCCCATTTAATATTTTCAAATCTCAACTCTCTAGTTCAATTCTGTATTCCTATAGGGCAAGTCAAGTTTAACATACTCGTAAACTCTTTTGTCTCACATCACATAGAAAAGCTAATGTTGTACTTTTTATATAGAGGAAAAGAGCATTAAAGAAAATACTTATGATTTACTTAAGTGGTGGCTTGGTAATTATATTATAAATTAATTAGGATAATTTTATATTTTTTATAATAAAGGATTTAAGATTTATTAAATTTATGTTAAGAATATTTAATTAAGGGCATGCCCTCTAATGGTTATGAATAAAGATCTCATCTATCATAAATTTTTATGGGGTATTTCTAGTGAGAACTTTGTGTTTGCCACTACCTATTCATCAATGCACCTCTTGATTGTACCTTTGAAGGGGTTTATTAGAAAAAAATGTAATATAATTTTTAATAATGTTTTTTCTTAAAGGATAATTCCATGCCTTTAAATGATAAGAATATAAGCTCATTTACATTTAATTTCTTCAATTTAAATAAATACAATTTTTAATTAAATGTCCATTTAAATGAGAAAAATAATACTACTTAGATTTATCCCTCATATTTTAAATTTTCAATTATTTTGGCCACTTTACATTTAGAATTCTAGATTTTCATTATAATATTAGCCATAGATTAAGAGATTAGTCATTAGCCATTTAAAAACATTTAGAATTCTAGATTTTCATTATAATTATCTTATTGGGTTGCTTAATTTAACTATAAAATTTATTAAATCAGAGTTCAAATGATCTAGAATTTAACATCAAAAAAATTTAACAGATTTTATCTTTAGAATAGTGCCCAATCAATCAAATTTTGTTGGCAGATCAAGTCAAAAAAATTTAAGCAAATAAATATTAATATTATTTTTAAAGATTAATAAAGATAAAAGAATTCAATTATAACTTTTTAATCATATTTCTTAAGAAAATTAACTGATAATGCAACATTCAAAGATAAAATGAAAGTAGTATGCAACACAATAAGTAAATTAGGCAAGGCTGTGTTATTTAGGGTTTTTTTTTCTTATTTTTTGAATCAATAAATCAATATTTATTCAATTCAAGGAGTGAGACTCACATAAAATTTAAATTAATAATAATAACTCACATAAAATTTAAATTAATAATAATAATGAACTGACACATCAAAATTTATCATGGCATCGAAGCTCTCTTAGCTGGTTTGGGTGAGAATCTGAGCTGCTGATTCTTTCGCAGGCCCGCCACGAAAACATCGAGTGACTACATTATTTAATGTACTCGTGATTAGTTATAATATCCTCATCCACAAAGATAGGAAGATTTATTGGATTAGCCCCCAAAAAAAACTGAGACAAAAGAGGTTGAGAATATAATATACAAATAAGGCACATCATTAATTAGTAATAATAATAATACATGTACTTTTGAAATGATTAATATGCTATATTAATTAGCTTATTATACCTTCCTATGATTCAAATATGATGCCTTTTGCAAAGGGAATCATTGCCCATCTGCCGACGTTATTAAGAAATGTTGGACTGTCCGGAAAATTTGGGTGCTAATCGCAAAAAATGGATATTCAAATTTTTTAACTTTAAGCGGCTGTTGAAGATTATTTTTATTCGTTAATTTCTACTTTAATTTTATTTTATTTAGGGGCTATTTAGAATTAATTTTATTTTGCATTTTTATTTTTATATTATTTTTAAAATATTTTTGTTAATAATATCTTTAAGTATTTTTATTTTCTAAAAAATTATTTATTTTAAAAAAAAAACACAAAATAACATTTGTTTAAATTTTTTTTTTTTAAAAAAAGTTAAAAGTTATCTCAAACTTTATTTTATATTTTAATTTGAAATAAATATATTTGATAGTAATATTATTTTTAAAATAAATAATTTGAAATATTGAAGAATAAATTGTATGCCAAATGACTAAAAGCAATGGCCACAACTACAGAATTCATTATCCAAATATATCATTGATGTGCAGCCACTAAGTTCAAAACTATACACTTTTTTTTTTTTTTTTTTCAAAACTACACTTGAATATGTATAAAAGAGAGATTGATAGAGCCAATCAAATTGCTACTTCAAATTAGCTCTCATTGTTGAACATCAATAATGTGCGAAGATGCAACATTTTTTAGTGTTTGTAAGGATTCATTATATCTAATTAGAAACATCAATTTATTCACTACATTCAAAATACAGTTAATCTCCTCATTGTAAGTGCTTAAATTTCTTGAAATAATTCAAAATTTCTAAAGATGTATGGGAGTATTAGAAAAATTTTATGTTGAAATTGAAATATTTGGAACAGACTATCACAGATACACTCAATCAAAGTCAATGCAAGGGATCATTCAAGAATACACTTAGCTTGTTGCAGCGAAGACTTTGATCAGTCTTCAAGAATATTATAATAAGGTTGTTCCTTCAATCTTAAGTCGGTTAGACTTCCACTAAGTAATAAATTTTTTATAATTTCTAAAGGATTGCCAAAGTCATCCTAGAAATATGAAGATAACTAAAACAACATATTTCTAATAATTGCATAAAAGATCATCACCAAAAATAATATCTCCAAAAGCATCACTTAGAGTCATGAACAAATTAGTGGAATTTTGAAGCATAAAAATAGAAAGATCACCACATCTCACTAATATCCAACTATCACTCCATTGAGTTTGGTAAAGGCTAATGTTTTTGAAACATTTGTGATGTAGAACATCATGCTGATTCAAAAATTAGAGCTCAAAGTCCATTTATAAAATCTCAAGCTAAAGCCCAAGAAAATTCAAGAAAGACGCAAGTTAGCTTAAGGTGCTCATTTTATGATTTCATTTTTTTATTTATTTACTTTTAATTTTCTTCTAGAATTTCATATTTGAAATTTTGTATTTAAAAATTTAAAGCGTCGTGAGATGGTTGAATCCACATAAAATAATAAGCAATAAAAGGAATGACATAAAAAAACGACGCATTTAACGCCACATTAATGTACCACTTTTCCATATTTTGAGTTCTTTTTTTTTTAAAGATCTTTGTAATGCTATAAATAGCCTCTTACTAGAATGAAAAGGATCTTTAACAATTATAAATTATCGAGTTATTCTGATTTTGAGAGGCCAAACATTGGCAAGACTGTGTTATTTAGGATTTTTTCTTATTTTTTTTGAATCAATAAATCAATATTTATTCAATTCAAGGAGTGAGACTCACATAAAATTTAAATTAATAATAATAATGAACTGACACATCAAAATTTATCATGGCATCGAAGCTGAGATAAAAGAGGTTGAGAATATAATATACAAATAATGCACATTATTAATTAGTAATAATAATAATACATGTACTTTTGAAATAATTAATATGCTATATTAATTAGCTTATTATACCTTCCTATGATTCAATTATGATGCCTTTTGCAAGGGGAATCATTGCCCATCTGCCGACGTTATTAAGAAAAGTTGGACTGTTCGGAAAATTTGGGTGCTAATCGCAAAAAATGGATATTCAAAATTTTAACTTTAAGCGGCTGTTGAAGTTTATTTTTATTCGTTAATTTCTACTTTTATTTTATTTTATTTAGGGGCAATTTAGAATTAATTTTATTTTGCATTTTTATTTTTACATTATTCTTAAAATATTTTTTTTAATAATATCTTTAAGTATTTTTATTTTCTAAAAAATTATTTATTTAAAAAAAAAATACACAAAATAATATTTGGTTAATTTTTTTTTTAAAAGTTAAAAATTATCTCAAACTTTATTTTATATTTTAATTTGAAATAAAATATATTTGATAGTAATATTATTTTTAAAAATACTTAAAATATACAAAAATAATTTTGAGCTCATTTAAAAATAATGAGTTACTTTTAAAAATAAAAATATTAAATAAATATATTTTTATAAACAACATAAAATAAAAATATAAAATAAATGGGGAGTTTTGTTTTTTTAGTAGTCTCACAACATGGAATTATAAATTTTATTTTGAAAAGAGTTCACCAAAATCCAAACTTCCAATTGGATATTTGTTATCATTATCCGAATTAAATTTGCAAATACAAATCCTACTACGGCCAAGCAAGAAAGATCAACTCCACGTACTTGTCAAAAACATGGCTAATTTGTTGATAAGTGCCCGTTAAAAAGATTATATAGTGTCATCTAAAGCTGTCGAAGTCTACTTGTCAAAGCTTTAGAGTCATTTTTATTAATATTTAAATAAATTTAATCATAAATTTACAAACATTATATATATATATATATATATGACACTGAAAATTCTACTATAAGACGAATCTCGACGCTCAAAGAACCGATCCGTTAAAACCTCAAGCCAAGAACTTAAAATATTATAAACATTGGGATATCGTTAAACTCAAAAAACTCTCAAACATTTATGAAAATCGAGCGCCTCGACGATCTACCAAGCCCAAGATCTCAAAATTCGACTTTATTTGAGCATTCAAATATTTAAAATACATCAAATGAGGGGATCATTTTGAGCCGTCCGATGAAGTGAGTGCACGGTTTTGCGTATGTAGACGCTACGCCAATCTATAAATACCTCATTCCTCATATGAGGAGAGAGCCCAAGAAAGAGAGAGGAGAGCCTGCTCGGAGATCCTCCAAGACAATCGTGCCACCACTGGATGGTCATCGCCCACCGCCGGGCGCCGCCGGGCCGTCCGCCGATCCTGTCATTAACCTTGGTCCCATCATGACGACCTTCATATTAGTCACTATTTCGTTGTTTGTCATCATGCTACCACTAGTCAGCACACCGAACGACTACATAATCGTTGTTCCCTCATATACATAATCCCTATGGAAGATTTTGTACTAATACATAGTGGAAACTTTTACCTGGCTAGATTTTTCCCTCTTGAGATTTTCCACGAGTTTTGAGTTCTTATTCACTTTTAAATACCAAGGAATTTCACAATGCTAAGTAAACTTTACTCTACTGAATCGGTTTTCTAGCATGCAGCTTGCCGTCGTGGATAAGAACCCTTCAATCAATCAACACCCTCAGAACGACGTGAGCCTCCCACCAACTCCCCGCTCTCAAAACCAATCTCAACCAAGGACGCCAACCTTCGCCACTTTCCCCGATAGTGGACCAGCAGAAGGCAGTGAATCTCTTTAAGATCGTGTGCGAATAGAAGAGTTTCAAAATGAGATGATCCAACTTTTGTGAGAAACACAACTGCCACGCAGAACACATCTCCTCAAGATCGACAGCAATGGGAGGTCAAAATGCTAATCTCCTTGACTGAAGTTTCTCCGTAGACCGTGATGCATCTCCTCGACACCGCTCTCTACTCATCCATCACGTACCAATCGATTGCTAATCCACCACTATTTGCGGTAGTTTTAGTCCGCTGACCCCAGTCACATTATATGCGAATTACGATTTAATGCAAGATGAATTTCACCTTCAAGACAGAAATCATCTTCCCCCTCACCGCGGCTATGAGGAATCCACACATTTAGCTGAAGCTATTCTTCAATATCCTATTCTCGTGAGTTTCAAGCTTCCGAGCATTGATTCCTATAATGGGGTGACTAACCCATATGAACACATACCATTAGACTATCATGCATATCCAATGAGCTCACACACCGCTTTGTCGCTTTCCTGCTATCCTGGGCAAGCTCGCACTTGGTTCTACCCTTCCAAGGGGATCCATCCGCATTGACGAACTCACCAAGATTTTGTGGAACAGTTCATTGCAAATAGGAGGATCATTAAAGATTCCTCCCATTTCTCCGACATTCTTCAAAATGAGGGTAAATCACTTAAGGAATACTTCCAGAGGTTCTCTTTAGAAGCTAGCCAAATATCTGGAGTAGACCCTGAACTATTAAGAGGAGTTTTCCTTGGAGGACTCCGTCCAGGGCCTTTTTACTCTTCATTAATGCGAGACACGATCCGCTCATATGCCGACTTGGTTCATTGTGTGGAAGCACAAATCTCTGCTGATGAGGCTATTACTGCCCATGGCAAATAATTTGAGCAATATACAGGAAAATGTAAAGCATCCTGGGAATGCGATCCCCATCGAAGCAACAAGGCTGTCGTGATCTCCC
Source organism: Cymbidium sinense (assembly GCA_021442155.1). Classification (NCBI taxonomy): domain Eukaryota; kingdom Viridiplantae; phylum Streptophyta; class Magnoliopsida; order Asparagales; family Orchidaceae; genus Cymbidium; species Cymbidium sinense. Next base: position 148,427,924 of record CM038217.1, read on the forward strand.
TCCACGGCCCCCATATCAACGACGTGAACCAAGGCCCGAAAAAGAATACATGCCGTTGAACACATCTCGTGTTAAACTCCTAATGGCTATTCAAGATGAAGAAAATATCAAGTGGCCGCATCCACTGAAACCAACTTCAGGAAATCAGGAGCAATATTGTCACTTCCATCGAAGTCGTGGACATACTACAGAGGCGTGTAAACAACTTGAAGAAGAAATTAAGAGGCTTATTCAACATGGATATCTATGTCAATTTGTGCAAAACCAACCAATTCAAGCAAACATACCTCCAATTGGGGGGCAACCGGGACAATCATCACGTAAACAAAATAATATGATAAATAGTTGGAGAAATTGAAACATTGCAAGTGGGCCACTACTATCTAATCAAGTCTTTTGAAGAGCCGGAGTTAAAAAAATCTTGTATTAATCATTCCATCACTTTTAATAACTCAAACTTGGAAGGAGTCTAAGTTCCACATCAAGATCCTCTTGTCATCAATGCGGGTATTAGCGACCCCTGTTATTTTGTTAAGAGAATTTTGATTGATAATGAGAGTTCCATTAATATTTTATTTCACTCCACCTTTCTTAGCATGGGTCTGGTTAAGGAAAAACTTCAACCAGCTACACGACCGTTATATGGGTTAATAATCGCTCTGTACGAGTGGAGGGGATAATCTCCTTTCTCGTTGTTCTTGAAGAATTTCCTCAACAAGTCACTCACTCAGTTCAATTCATAGTGGTCAAGTCAAATTCAGCATACAACACTATATTTGGAAGACCCATCAATCAATCCCAACACAATCATAAACCAAATGTTTAACCACGCTTCAAAGTGACCTTCAACATTGAAAATTTTAATCTTCAAGATAAAGAAGTACCTCAAAGGGTTTTGCTCAAAAAGACCCGCTCACTTCATTATCGATGACCAACCGTGTTATAACTAAAGATCAGGAAAAAATCATCCCTAGAACTTGGAACAAGAGGGTCTCTAAAAAAGTGTTATATGTAATCCTTGGTGTATAATAGTCTTTAATTTATCTTTATTTTTCCTCTCCACCTCTTGTCTTTAACCTTTCTAAAATGTATCTCATCCCTTTTGTTAAGTTATCTTGTGATAATATTGTATCACCAACATTGTCAAAGTAATGATTTTATGGCATTTTCTTACAAGCTTATTTCTTCTTCATTTAATCCTCCCACTTGAGAAATATACAACTCATGTTGTATCTCATCGCATGATCAATCCCAAGGGACTTGATCCACCTCTTCTATACTGTAAGAAGTCAAGTAACACTTTGACAATACCTGGATAGGTCAAAGGTCATTAGTGGACATGACCTCTTCCATACAAAAACGCCATCTAACACTTTGGATGATACAGATAGGTCAAAAGGTCTTTGGTGGACATCACATGACCTCTTTCATACAGGTTAATATCATCAAGTAACGCTTTGACAAACAACCTGGATAAATCAATCCTCGTGGATTCAATTCAACCTCATCCATAAGGGTTAGCCGTCAATAATATTCATTACCCTAATATGTAAAACAAAATAAAAACATATCATCTATAAAAAAATGATGACAACATTAACATGATAATATAAGAAAGAATCAAAATTCTGATACACAATAATAACAATACATATAAAAAATGCATCCTCAAGTGATGCTACATTATATCAGTTGGTGATATCAACGTCCTCCTCACCACTAGGAGATGCTCCCTTGGACTCACTCTCAACTCCTTCATCTCTTGAATCTGACGAAGAGTCTTCAAACACTTGGCTAGGAGATAGATCCTCAACACTAGCTCCAATCTTGCGATGCACTAAGAGAATTCCTTTTAGGAACCCTCGGATGAATCCCTCCTCTAAATATTGGTGCTCCAAGTCCTTCACTTCAACATCAAGAATATGATTAGCTTCCTGAACATGGTCTTTGATTATAATAAGCGAGCTCTAAAGTCTTCCACTACCTTCAAGGAGATTTCATTCTCGCTTTTGACATTATATGTTCCTTCTCTAAAGATCTAATGCTTTTCTCCGGTTGAGAGCTCCTTTCTCTGCTGCAAGTGCCTTGAGTCTTTTCTCTTTCTGGTGAGTCTCAGTCCTCACCTCAATCAACTCATCATGAGTGCACTCCACCTCCTAACACTAGAGAGAAAGAGAAGATGTCAAGCTCGCAGCATTCATGATCCTCCAAAGTCGCCACTTTTTTTGTCCTTAGCACTCATCTTTCGCTCATACTCGCTTTGCAGATATTTTACTATCACAAATTCAGTATTCCACTAGTCTAAAGAGACACCCAAATGAGCCATCAGCCCTAATATTTGAGTTACCTATAAAAAAAATTATCACAAATATTACACAAAAGAAAAGAAGGAGGAAAAGAAGAAAAGAAGAAAGAAGGGAAGGCATAACCAATGCATCTCATTGACGACATATGTGATTTAACACTTCTTCAGTAATGTGTGAGTTCAAGAAACAAACTCCCCCATCATGAGTTGAAACAGCTAAACTCTTAGAGGTTAACTGGGGGTGAACATCTTCTTTGCAGATATCTGACGTAGTGACTTTAGCGCATGTCTTCTTTTTCTTTAGGAAAGAAATATTGCCACCACCCTAATTTCGTGATGGGCTTCTTGAAAGAACCCTATGAATATGAGGAGACCTTCCATCACCTTTACTTAACCTCTTTAGTGGAAAAGAATGAGATCTCCCTGCGTGGATGGAAAGGCCAACCTTGAACATTCTATCTTCAACTATATATTTTCTAATGTGATGTAACTCATGTTGCAAGCTTCCTATATCAGGGATATTAAGAGTTGTCAGGATCTCATTCTCTGACATCAGTAATGAATCTAGAAGGTCATTCAATCTTCCCCATCTCTCAGGAAGGCCCCACTCATTTTTCACAAAAAAGAATCCATTAGACCAATTTCTAGATTGATCCTGTGCTGAAAATTCTATATAATTCTTTATAGTCCGATAAGAAACACATCCCTCGATCACAAGTAAATCACATTCACAAGTATTTGATGTTCAAAGTAACACCACACTCTAAAGAAGATAAACCGGATGACCATTAAAGCTCAAATAAAAATCGAATAAAGCTACACCACATATTTTGAATATCTCAATCAACTGTGGAGCCAAAGGGAATCACGTGAAGAATCATCTCGTAAATAGTAAAGTACTCAAGAGGTGAATGGGCTCGATCTTTTGGCAACAATGGCCACCAACTCATTAGGAAGAAAACTTTATGGAACACCATTAAACTATCGATGTGACGGGATGGTATATCGTCTCATGCCACACTATGTTTTCTTCCGCCATCACGTGAAAATATATAATAAATAAAGAGGGAGAAATGGCAAAATGAGAATTTTGTAAAATCACACACCTCAATGCTTTGCTTTTTTTTGACTCTCTCACTCACGGATAGCTACATAAAATTTTTTCACCTACTATATGACAAAAGGATACACATAGAGAAAAAGACAAAAAAGAGGAGAAGAAGATATTCCTCTCGATGATGCTCATAAATTACCGCCAAAACTTTCAGTCGCTTGAACAATAGTTCTCTAATGCTCCTCGCCATATTACGGTTATCAATCAATCATCCATCAAAGTCGTAAGAAATCCAATTTCCTAAAAGTTGGAACCGTGCCTTGATTGCCCAAACCCGAAGACGAGGCCGAGACGCTCTTTGAGGGAAAACCGAACAACGATGTATATCCGCGCCTTGATGCCTCCAAACGACGGTCGACGAGCTGATTTATTTTGAGGGAAAACTGAACAACAACGCGTATGCCTTGATTGCCTCCAAACCCGACGTTCGAAGGCCGGTTACGCTCTTTCGGGAGAACCGAACAACGATGTATGTACTGGGCCTTGATGCTCCAAACCCATACCCGACGAGGCCGCTTGACTCTCTTCGAGGGATAATCGAACAACGACGAATGCCCTTGATCACCTCCAAACCTGTCCGACGAGAGGTTGGCTGACGCTTCTTCGAGGGAAAACTGGAACAACGACGTAAGTACCGTGGGCCTTGATTGACTCCGAATGACCCTCATTCAAGAAGAAGAGAAGCACTAGAGAATTAAAGAAGTGTGCCTTCTCGCTTGGCCCTAGGGGGTTTTTATAGACACCTTTTAGGGGAAAAAGGGTAAAAAACCATCAAAAATCGCCCAAAACCTCCAAAAAAAACCAAATCGTAAAATTGCCATTTCTCATGACAGGCGCTCAGACCATACTTGATGCGCTTCACTCTGCTTTGCACGTATAGCCAACCGTGATGTTGTGGCGCCATGCTTTTTCATGCCGCATTAAGATTACGCCATTGTTCGAGCAGAAATGCCAGCTGTACCGCTTACCGTCGCGACCGCGGCCACTAGTCCTAAATCGCTGCACTATTGGTAGATGGCACGCGACGAAGGAACCGCCACCATGGTGCCTCGACCTCCGTAGGTCTAGACTCCATAACCTAAAATCTCATACTGTATACCTACAATCCACCCCATTCGCTTTATATTCATAATTTGTTCTCGAAGATCTATTCTCTATTGTATGATTAAAGGACTCTCAAATTTCATTGAAGAATTTATTTTATATATGACATATATATTTTTTGGATGATTGAGATAATGCCATCCAAAAATAACGATATGACACTAAAATTCTACATAAGCACAATCTTGACGTTAAAAGCAAATCCGTTGAACCGGTAAATCAAGAACTTAAAATATTAAAAAAATTTTGGGATATCGTTAAACCCTAAAAACTTTCAAACATAGAGTGTTTATATAAATCGAGCCTCAACGAGCCGATCTAACAAGCCCAAGATCTCAAAATTCAGTTTGAGCATTCAAATATTTAAAATACATCAAATGATCAAAGGGGATCTTTTGAGCCGATGAAGTGAAGTTTTGCATGTATTTGCACGCCACCAATCTATAAAACCTCATTCCTCATATGAGAGCAAGCAAAGAGAGAGAGATTCTAAAGCTTGAAGATCCTCCAAGCATAATCTTACCACCGGCTATCAACCACCCGCCGAGTGGGCCGCCGCCGATCCTGCCGCCGCCATTTTTCATCATGAATTCATTAGTCCTCGTTGTCGCCATCATCGCTACCAGAATTGTTACTACGTGACTACATAATCGTTGTTCTCTCATATACAATTGTAATCCGATCGGAAGATTTTGTACTCAAAATATATATAGAAACTTTCTGGGCTAGCTGATTTTTTCCCTCTTCGAGGTTTTCCAATTTTTGGAGTTCTCTTATTCACTTTTAAATACTTATAGTTTGATTTCACAAAGGCTAACATAAACTTTTACTCTACAATTGGTTAAGATTTAAAATATATATATATATATATATATATATATATATATATATATATATATATATATATATATATATATATAAGATTTTAATTCTAAAATTGTTTTATTGAAAAAAACTTAAACACTCCATCACTAGACTATAGTGACTTGAATGAATTAAGTTACCCGCCAAAACTTAATAAGCTATGATTAATTTGGCCAACCATTTTACATATACTTAACCCATAAATGAGGCTAAAAAAGGGCATCCATGATCCATGTGAGTAAATAGTTATATGTTAGCCTTATTTATTTTATGGCAACTAGTTTTTTGTGATTTATACTTATATTTATGTTTGTGTAGCTATTCATATATAATTGTTCCTTAGCCTTAGCCTATAAGTAATAAAGAACCTATATCCTTTGTTATAGTCATGAACTCTTTGACAATAAAGTGAGATCTCAATTATTATCTCTTTAAGATTCATTTTATTATTTTCACTGGTCTCTTGGCCATTTATTTTACTATGCTCTGATTCCAACATCCTTTCAAATAAAATAAATTAACACGGATAAATGTGAAAGATCAAAACCAATTATTAGCACTAAGATATGCAAAATAAGACAAAAGAGATCAATCAAAATGGAGAACCAAAACTTTATTATTGTTGGTATTTAACCAAATAGAGGAGAGAGTAGCCAAAATGATTGAGAGAGGCTTAGAGAGCATTCTAAAGAATAATTTTATTGATAGAAATTTCATAAGATGAATCCTCTGACTCCATTTGTTAATAATCATCAAGTTTGAGAATATTGAATTTAACTTTATGCACCAAGAGATTTGAAATATATTTAAGAATAAATTGTATTCCAAAGGACTAAAAGCATAATTACGAATTCATTATCCAAATATATCATTGATGTGCAGTCACTAAGTTCAAAACTATACACTTTTTTATTTTTTTTTCAAAACTATATACTTGAATATGTATAGAAGAGAGATTGATAGAGCCAATCAAATTAGCTCTCATTGTTGAACATCAATAATGTGCCAAGATGCAACATTTTTTAGTGTTGCTAAGGAGTCATTATATCTAATTAGAAACATCAATTTATTCACTACATTCAAACTACACTTAATCTTGAAGTGCTTAAATTTCTTGAAATAATTCAAAATTTCTAAAGATGTAGGAGAGTATTAGAAAAATTTTATGTTGAAATTGAAATATTTGGAAACGATTATCATACAATTTAATCAAAGTCAATGTAAGGGATCATTCAAGAATACACTTGTTGCTGAAGACTTTGATCAAGTTAATTAAACTCCAAACACCTATATTAGTGTTCAAGAATATTATAATAAGGTTGTTCCTTCAATGTCTTAGACTTATTAAGTAAGAAATTTATAATTTCTAAAGGATTGCCAAAGTCATCCTAGAAATATGAAGATAACTTAAAACAACATATTTCTAATAATTGCATAAAAAGATCATCACTAAAACAATATCTCCAAAAGCATCACTTAGAGAGTCATGAACAAAATTAGTGGATTTTTGAAGCATAAAAATAGAAAGATCACCACATCTCACTAATATCCAACTATCACTCCATTGAGGTTGGTAAAGGCTAATGTTGTTGAAACATTTGTGATGTAAAATATCATGAGGATCCAAAAATTAGAGTTTAAGGTCCATTTACAAAATCTCAAGCTAAAGCCCAAGAAAATTCAAGAAAGAGAGCTCATTAATTCTAAGGCCCATTTTATGATTTCATCTTTTTTTATTTATATACTTTTAATTTTCTTCTAGAAACTCCATGTTTTAAATTTTGCATTTAAAATTCAAAGCATGACATGTGAGATGGTTGAATCCACATAAAATAATAGCATGTGAAATGGGTGGATGACATAAAATAATGAGGCAATTTAATGCTTCACATTAATGTGGCCACCCACCTTTCCCTCCATATTTTGAATTCTTTTCTTTTGAAAGATGCTTGTAATGGCTATAAATAGCCCCTATTATTAGAATGAAGGAGATCTTTTGACAATTACAAATTATTGAGTTATTCTTGTGGTTTGAGAGCTTGGTGGCCAAACCTTGGCAATCATTTGTGTGAGCACTAGTTATCCAACATATCTTCTTCTCTCACCTCCAATACCCACATTCTCTCAATCTCATCAAAAGAAAGAATGCCACATCCATCAAATTTGGTATCGAGTGAAGGAGCAAATTTGGTCAAAATGCTTCAACAAAGGAGCATCTCAAGTCTTTGGACTTATCTTCAAACTGTGAGTTTTCTTGGACTTGTGAGGTTAATTAATTTTCTTTTATATGATAGTTTAAATACATATTAGTAGCTTGAAAGATATATATATTGCTTGCAAGTTTATGGTGATAGCATAAAATTTCAATTAGTAAGTTTCATTATATATTTTAATCATTTTCAATTGTGTGAACTTGCGCTCCCCGCCCCTCCCTCAAAAAAAAAGAAAAAATTAAGAGAACACCTTAGTGAGATAGTGCTTCACCTAAAAAAAAACTTATAGTAAATCATCAAATCTAATTACTTGTTTTATTATATTTGTTGTATTTATGGTTAATTTTAGAAGTTTCTTTGATTAACTTATGATAACTTACTTTCTTAAGAAAAAAAAAGAGGCTTGATAAATTTGAGCATTCTTTTCATTGCATTAAAAAATTTTTAAAAATATGCATGCATAATAATATAAGTGTGTTAAACCTGGTGATTTTAGAAGTTAAATAGAACTTTGTCAAAAAGACCTAAACTGTCTGAGGAGAGCTTGAGATTTAAGTAGTCTTGTACCACCCTCCTTACCTGGAAGTTTTCTTATCCTAAAATTTTACTTTGATTGCATAATTATAATATACTTGTTTATTTTATTTCATTTTTTATTGATCCCTTTTCATACTCATGGCACTAAAATCTATCTCTCAAGATCAAATTGAAAATTTGACTAGATTAGTTGATGCCTTAGATCTTAGGATCCATGACAATGAATTAAAAATTCAACAAATATTAGAAGAAAGTAAGAATCAAATGCAAGAACTTAAATAATAAATGCAAACTCTTATAGCGCATCTACAAAATAATAGAGTACCAACTCCTCCTCCAATACCCACTCAAAATGTGCTAATAGGGATATATGAAGAAGATTCATATCAAAACCATAGAGAAAATCAGCCACTTAGATGACCATCAATTGCTAGAAATAGTGGAAGGAGAGAAAATTATTTTAAGACTATAGAAGACTCTAATGATCTATCTCGAAGAGTTAAAGTAGAAGCCCTAACTTATGATGGTATACATAACCCAAATAAATTTCTTGATTGGTTAGTTCAAATGGATGACTTCTTTGATTAATATAAAATGGATGATTACCAAAGAGTTACTTTTGCTAAAATGAAATTGATAGGGCATGCTAAAATTTATTAGACAAATACTTTAGCTAAAGAATAAATATTAGGAAGGACAAAATTCACTTGGATAGAAATGAAAGAAATGTTAAGAGCAAAATATCCCCATCATGAGAAGCTACATATTAAATTATTAACTTTGAGATAAGGTAATTATCTTATAACGAATACTTGAATACTTTTGAAGATCTAGTTTCTAGAAGCATTGTCGATAATGATTGGAAATTAGCAATAAATTTGTTATTGGACTTAGAATGACATTAGAAATGAAGTTGAATTATTTGACCCACAATCTTTAGAGGAAGCATTTCATTATGCATTATGGCAACAAAAGAAATCTGCCTCCCTCTCTAAAACTAAAAGTCAAGTACCTTTCATTTCATCTCATTGATCTATTGTTAGACCCGCCCATCCAAATGGCCCAACCCCTTTGCCTAAAACTTCAATTGAAGGGAGCTCTAAGAACACTAGGGAAGTAATATGTTTTAAATGTCATAAAAAGGGTCATATGCAAAATCAATGTAAAGCTCAAATCTTATTTTTAGAAGAAGTTGAAAATCCAATAGATGATAATCTAGAAGAAGTTTATGATGACACCCCATTATCTGATGAAGAATTGGAATTAACTGATGACCCTCATGTTAATGTGATGAGATGTCTTGTATAATTAAAATGAGGTAGAAGATTGGAGAGAAAATATTTTAGCATGTATGTTTTGTGTAATGAAAAGAGATGTAGGTTAGTTATGATGAAGGGAGTGCTATGAATGTCATTTCAACACACACCTTAACTCGAGCCAACCTAAAATTTGAACCTCACTCAACCATTTCATGTTAGGGTAAATCATACATCTCTTCCCATCACCAATGTTTAGTTCCTATTAAAATAGGAAGCTATGAGGATCAAATTTGGTGTGATGTTCTCTATGGACATTGCTCATATTCTCTTAGACGACCTTGGCTATATGATATGAATGTTATTCACTATGGTAGGAAAATACTTATATTTTAAACATAATAATAAGACTATTAAACTCCTACCAATAAAGCCAGAGAAAACACCATCCATAACACCACATAAAACAACTTCTTACTTGTAAACTAAGCCTCTATTGAAGAAAAATGTCAAACTATAATTAATTATCATAGAAAATCCTACTATTATGCATAATACTATCATTTCTGATTCTTGCTTTAAAACATCTACTCTTTCTCCTTTGACCCCAAAGATAGAAATAATAGGTTTTGGAGCTTTACGAAAAGAATTTCTGATCAATTTTTTTTTTTCACATATTACATGTAAAAGAAGTCATACTAGACTCTAATGAGACTCACATACCTACAATGGTCTCTTCTCTTCTTTCTCGATTTTAAATATATTGCAGATGAGCTTCTGAGCTACCTCTAAGAGACATTCAACATGCTATTTAGTCCTTACCCAGTTCTCAACTTCCTAATCTTCCACATTATAGGATGAACCCTATCGAGTATGTTAAGATTAAAAGACAAGTTGAGAAATTATTAAAAAAAATTTCATTCAAGAGAGACTTAACCTTGTGCAGTCCCAACATTATTAACTCCAAAGAGAGATGGAATATGGCAAATGTGTGTTGATAGTCAAGCAATAAATAAAAGTACTATAAATTATAGATTTTTAATTCCTTGATTAGATGATATGTTAGATTTAATCTATGGAGCAAATTTTTTTTCAAAGATTGATCTAAAAAGTGGATATCATCAAATTCAGATTATATCAAGAGATAAGTGGAAGACGGCTTTTAAGACCCCTAATGGACTTTATGAATGTCTTGTCATGCCTTTTGGACTTTCAAATGATCCTAGCACATTTATGAGATTAATGAATATTATTCTTAAACCATATATTGGTAAATTTTTAGTGGTGTATTTTGATGATATTTTTTAGTCCAAGTGAAAATGAATATCTACAACACTACAAAAGTCTTTGAACTACTTAGATAAGAAATTATACATTAATTTAAAAAGTGTTTCTTTTGAGTCGAGGTAATCTTTTAGGCTTTTATTATATTCACCTGACTAAAGTGAAAGCAATCTTAGATTGGCCATCACCTAAAAGTTTGACCTAAGAAGCTTCCATGGTTTTTTTTTAGAGATTTATCAAAAATTTTAGTACCATTGTTGCTGAATCGATATACTAAAATTAGATAAATTTTATTGGACTCCTAATACACAAAAGGCCTTAGATTAAATTAAAGTTCTTATCACTTCTACACTAATCCTTAGGCTTTCTGATTTTTCTAAAGCCTTTGAAGTAGCATGTGATACTTCAAGAATTAGAATAGGTGGAATTTTAGGTCAAGAGAATCATCCTATATCATTCTTTAATGAAAAGTTAAATGAAGCCAAACAACGATATTCCACTTATGATAGAGAGTTTTATGCTATAATTCAATCCTTATGGCAACACTATCTCTACATAGAGAATTTATACTTAATTGATTATCATCATGCCTTAAAATTCATTAATACTCAAAAAATTAAGTCGCAAAATGGGTTAAATTTTTTACAAGACTACTCTTTTATTCTAAAGCATAAGCGGAATTGAGAATAAACCTCCGATGCTTTATCTGGTAAACCTAATGATTTTCTCTTTAGAATTGAGAATCTTAGGATTTGATAGGATTAAAGATGATTATATTATGTGCCCTGACTTTCATCTAATTTATTTTGAACACCTAGATAAATCAATAACTTTATAAGGGATATTCTTGATAACAAATGGATATTTATATAAAGGAAAATAATTATGCATTCCTCGATCTTCTCTTAAATAATTCCTTATCACTGAGCTACATGATGGGGGTGTAGCTGGTCATTTTAGAAAGGATAAGACCATATGTTTATTAGAAAATAGATTTTATTGGTCTTCATTAAAATAAGATGTTCAAAAATTAGTGACTCAATATTTAATTTATAAACAGGCTAAAACTATCAAATGAAGGTCTAGACAATACATTGCCTTAGCTATTCTTTATAGGCCTTCGGATGACTTATCAATGGATTTTATTCTAGGATTACCTAGGATAGCTCGAGGACATGATAATATTTTTGTTGTAGTGGATAGGTTCTTAAAAATGGCTCATTTCTTACCTTGTTCAAAAAATAAATGATGTTTATTATATAGCCAAATTATTTTTTAAGAAAATAGTGCAACTCCATGGTCTCCCTTTAGCCATTATTTCTGACAGAGATGTTAAGTTTGTCTCATATTTTTGGAAAATATTATAAAAATTATTAGGTACTAAATTAAAATTTTCTTCATCTTTCACCCACAAATGATGGACAAATAGTTAATCACTTAGAAATTTTTTTGCTGGTAGGTAAAAGTTAGGAAAGTGGGATTTACATTTATCAACCTAATTTCTATAATAGTACTATATCTACAAAAAAATCACCATTTGAGATAGTCTATGGTCAAAACCCATGACGACTAATAGATGTAGAAAACCAACCATCACATGTATTTTCTGATGCATCATTCTCATTTGCTAAAGATTTTCAAAGCCTCAATGAAGATATAAGTAAGAAAATTACTAAAAGTAATGAAAACTATGCTTCTAAGGCAAATCATAATCGTTCAATGAAAGAATATAAAGAAGGTGATTATGTATTGATTCACATTCGACCTGAGCATTATCAAACCACTAGATATAAGAAATTACATGCACGAGCTTGTGGTCCATTTAAAATTCTCAAGAAAATTGGAACTAATGCTTATCACCTTGATTTGCCTGCTGATATGCTCATTCATCCAATTATTAATATTGAATATATTCTATCATATGAAGGAATTAACAAACCCACTTGTTCGTAACTCTTTATAGAGATATAGCATCGCATTGTGAAGCCCTCTTCCTTTGAAGTTGACTATATTATCAATGAGGAAGGACACATTAATCTAGCTTCAAACATCATTTTCTAGTTCGTTAGAAGAATAAGCCACAAGACACATGGTCAATTAATGATTTGAAGACTTTAGTCCCACAATTAGTAGACTTCTTAGATTTCAACTCAAGGAACAGTTCAATTGAGCTGGGAGTTGATGTAGGACATCATGAGGATCCAAAATTAAAGCTTAAGATCCATTTACAAGATCTCAAGCTAAAGCTCAAGAAAATTCAAGAAAGAAGAAGAGCCCATTAGCTGCTATTTTGATTTCATCTTTTTATTTATGTAATTTTAATTTTATTCTAGAAACTCCATGTTTGAAATTTTGCATTTAGAAATTCAAAGCATGACATGTGAGGTGGTTGAATCCATATAAAATAATAGCATGTGAAATGGGTGGATGACATACAATAATGAGGTAATTTAATGCTTCATATGAATGTGGCCACCCACCTTTCTCTTAATGTTTTGAATTCTTTTCTTTTGAAAGATGCTTATAATGGCTATAAATATCCCCTCTTACTAAAATGATGGAGATCTTTTGGCAATTATAAATTATTACGTTATTCTTGTGATTTGAGAGCTTGGTGGCCAAACCTTGGCAATCCTTGGTGGGAGCGCTAGTTATCCAACATATCTTCTTTTCTCACCTCTAATACTCACGTTCTCTCAATCTCATCAAAGAAAAGGATGCCCACCTCCTTCAATTTGAGTTAAAGATTACTCTGCAAGTTCAAACTAATAGGTGCAATGCTCTGGATCCTTCAAATAATATCTTCTTTAAAGTTTATAGCCATTACATTATGAAATATTGACACCTTCAAAGATCTAGTTAAGGAACTAATCAAGGTGGGGGATGACCGAGAGGTAAATCTTAGCAAAGCCTAAGAGACTAACAAAAAGGCACTTATGGTTATGGAGGAACCACATAGTGAGACAAAAATGACCCAAGCAATTTACATCATTAGAATACCCTACCCATTATGAAATTAACAAGAATAGAACAAGCGCTTTAAAGTAAATGAGCCTCAAGCAACGTACGTAACAAAAATGTAAATTTAATCACTATATCCATGACATTGGTTATAGAAGTTTTCTCGATGACTTTCACTGAAACTAAAAGTCCAATGAATGGTAATCCCTATAATGATGTAGTTATTTGGACCATCTTATTCACCAATTATCAAATAGGTAGCGCCCTTATCTTGTTATCATCATTTCTAGAAGTAATCTTTTAAAAATGAAGCCTGGTTTTTCTTGGTTGAAGCCCATTATTGGGCCCCTTTTTGATTGTTTTAGTAAACATGAAAGATAAAGGATAAGCCTAATATTAATCGTTTCGAAGTAAGAGGGCATCAATATACTTCCATGGATGACTTCATTATGGTTAATGCCCATAAAACTAATAGTTCATTATTTTGTCATTCATCCTCAACACCTTTAGGGCTATAGTCTTCACCTATTATTCCACTATGTTGTTTTATTCGTAGGACATGTCATCATTTTTCAAGAAAACCTACTATAGCCAAGAGCATAACATATGAAAGTGTTGGAAGTGCTCGAAGGAAGCTTTGCAACTTAAGATATATATATATATATATATATATATAGAAGGGAATTGCGCTCGATATTTGATGAAGTTGATACAAAAAATTTTATTTCCAAAGAATATTAGCCCTCCAAATCAGTATCTTATTGGATAAGAAATATCTTTTTTAAATCTAAATAATCAAACACATAAAATCACTAACCTTGAATGGCAAGCTAAAGAGAGAAGCAGTAAAATTGAGCCTTAAAATTTTGCCTACCGAATCATTAATCACAAGAACAATCATCATAGTTAAGGAAGGCGTAAAGAATAAAAATTGTCAAGCAACTTCAAGCTTAATTATTTGCTCATATAATACTTTAATGTCCCTTAGAATTTTGAAACTATCTTAGTCTGAATTATACTTTCAAGAATATCTTTACAATAAATGAAATAAAGATATATTTCTTTAATTTTGGATATGATGAGTAAATTAAAGTCTATTTAAAAAAAATTAGAAAACATTTTATCCAATCCATTAACAAAGTGCAAAATCAAGAGATCTCTATCAATTAACTCTATAAATATTTCAAAATGCAATAAATCAATGTAACATTTGGAACAAACAACTAATCAATCATTAGATTGTACAAGTTTGATCTCTCATTTATACTGCTATGTCTACAATTTTATAGATTTTATTGTAATAAAATTAAAAACTTTAATAATTATTAATTAAAGCTTTAATTTAATTTCTATAGATCGTTCGTTAATTTTAATTAAATAATCTTATGTTTTGGCTCATTGCCCTATATATTTGTTTAATTTTTCTTTGATAGCTGTGCTGCATTGATTTCTATTTGGCAATTTCCGTTTGTATTTTTTAGCCAAAATTTTTAAATTAGGTTTAATCCTAATCTTAATTAACAATTTAGACAAAAAAAATTTTTTTTTTAACAAAATAGGCCAAATCTCTCGTTGAAAGGGATGACTTTGCAACGCAATCTTAATTGCTCTTTTTAATTTTTTATGGGACAGCCCAATGAATTGAGCAAATTTAAATCGTTGAATAACAAATTTTATACAACTTTAGGTCAAAATTTAAGATTGGCATCAAATTTTGCTAATGCAAAAAAAGTATGAGAAAATTTGAGAATGTCAGATTTTCATCCAGTCATACAAAGTTAATAAAGAACTTGGTATCGTTAAAATTTTCTATAACTTTCATGTTGGTTTAAATTTTGATTCAGCTGATACCAAGTTCCCCAAAGTTTCGACTTCTGCAAGAATTTTGCTCGATTCACAATTGTAAGTTTTTACTAGCATGAATGTTGTAGCAAATTTGTTACGATTCCAACGATACTAATTTTGCTCAATTCTGACATAGTATGACTCCAATACTCACAAATATGACACCGAATTTCAAGTTTTCGAAGATTCAAAAAAACTGCTAGATCGCCACAATTTTGACCAACATGAAAGTTGTAGAAAATTTTTACATTCTAACGATACTAAATGACAACCCGACATATGACTCGACATGCAAAATACGAAGATGCCCCTAATTTTTTTAAAAAAATAAAAAAATAAAAGAGTCGTCGTTGAACTGACGGGCGGTTGAGATGCCATACGCTAAGTTGTCCTGGGAGACTTGGCCTATTTTGTTAAAAAAAAAAATTTCTGCCTAAATTGCTAATTAAGATTAGGATTAAGTCTAATTTAAAAATTTTACCTATTTTTTACTCTTTAACTTAAATATTTTCTTTCTCATGCAGTGACGCAAGGATTGAAATTCTTTGTTTTGCTTTGTAATAAATGAATAAAAAATGGAGATGGTAGACCTTACTAGATTTGTACTGAAATGAAATAAAATAAAAAATAAAAATAGCGAATGCTAACCGACTATATACTATTTAATTAATATGTCATCTATGTAGCAAACAAAGCATCTAGTGCTAGTAGTGCAAAATACGTTTTAAAAATGTAAATTATTCTTTAAAAATATTAAATTATAATTATATTATTATTATTATTAATCATTTTTCAATTTAAACGAATTAAGTAATCTTGGATGAGTGTTTCTGAGTTAAATTAATTTTGTTATTGAAATAATTAACATTTGCTGAATTTTGAGTTTTTCTATGATAATAAGCACTATTTTTTTATTCACATTTTTAACATATCCCAAATATGAATTTATAATTTACGTCAATCTGTTTTTTTTTTTTATATATATATAATTTGAGCTTATATGACTCATATTAGTTAAAATTAGATAAATATGTCATCCAGTTATTTTTCTAAAAAAAAATATGCTTGAAAATTTTACTTCTGCTGAAATTACTCCACTTGTATTGATGGATTGCTTTTTAAAGTTTATTACAAACAAAACATATTCAAATTTATTGAAATTTGTACTTTTGTCCTATTTGAGCAAACCCTAGTGTGTGTTAGAAATGCATCTCTATTTAGAATAGTTGCAGCTATTTAAAAATAGAGTTTTGTTGTAGAAGAAGAATCTAAAATTTATGATGGGCATTACATTTTTTTTTATTTTAAAAAAGTCAAATCATAGCTTTATATTGACCATCGTACTCTGCTAGGTCAATTTGAAAACATTTTTTCGCTTCTTCAAAACTAACGGGAACACAACTTGTCAAATGTTCTATGGTGCCGTTCAAACCACATCGCACTGACACCGCCGCCTCAAACAGAACCTAAGTGTGAAAGAGAGATAAAGGCTTTGATTTGATCAAAAAGTGAGTAAAGGAGAAGGCCATTGACAAGGTCCAATGATGTGTAGAAGACATTGGTGAGATTCATCATTTTTTAAGAAAAAGAGGAGTTTATGAGGGTATCAAAGTGATCTAATAAGTATAAAGGAGAATGGAAGAGACATCCATGAAATTTTGTAGAAGAAAAGGGGAGTTCATGAAAGGATGGAGGAATTTGTGATGGATTCCTCATGAGAATTAATTTGAATCAATATTTGAACCCAAGTTTAAATTGGAATAAATTCAAATTAATTTTTGACACTTTGATTTAAAAAAACAATAAATAAAAACAATTTGTTATTCATCTCTGCAAGTAATTTCATCCAAAATAATGAATTAATAAATATATTTGACTAATTATGCATATTTTGTATTATGAGGCATATTAAGTTTTTTTTTTCATTTTTAGAAAATGTATAGCCTAAAACTGTGGGCTAAAGCTATCGGCTATAATTGTATTAATTAAGCTATGACATTAATAGGTTTAAGATTTGTATTAGTTAAATAAATAAATATTTAAAAATTGAAATAACCTATTAACGACAAACCTCAACGTTTTAGTACAAGAAACAAAAAGATTTATTCAGAAAAAAAATTCCGCCGGATTATTGGATGGCAATATTAAGAAAAGGAATTTTTTTTTTAAATAATGCCTTTTCCTTATATTGCATTAAAGGTTTATTTTCATTTACAAAACAAACCAGCTGATTAAGGCCGATAATGATATTTAAAATTCTAAATTTATTTGATAATGACTCTTATTTTAATGGTTGAAATCAATTTGCTTCCTTTTGAATGAATATTTTATATGAGTGAATTAAAAATCATTGAATCAGAGAGAAAAGTGTATTATGTTATATGAAGATAAGATATTTTGATTAAACTTTAATTTTTTTAAAAAATTAAAGATAGAAAATTAGTCTGTAGGAGCCTAATAATGACCCCAACCAATCAAATTATGTAAAAAAAAATTAAATAAAATTAAATAAAAAGTGTTAACAAAAACATAAATAATTATATAAAAATAATAAAAGAGTAAGGAATAGTTAGTTATAGCTAGTTTCTATACTGCAACAAAAGAAGTAGAAAAGATAAATATAATAGAAATCTTAACCTAATAAAGAATAGTGTTAACATTACAGTTTAAAAATTCACTCTCTCTCTCTCTATATATATATATATAAAATAATTGTCAATAAAAAAAAACGATAACGTGAACAAAAATAAGAGAAAGATTGATAAATGACCAACTGATTTCTCATCTGACAAAAGAAGATTTCAAGATAAGGTCAATCGTCATTTATTCAAAACCGTCAATTTGGTTGAGGTCAAATAAAAATTTTTCAATTTCTTCAACGCGAAAATTTTTCTCCCAAGAATTTTTCGAAGGTTCTGAGTTATCGAAGTAATTTCTATATATATATATATATATATATATATATATATATATATATATATATATATATATATATATATATATATATATATATATATATATATATATATATATATATATATATATATATATATATATAAGATATATACATAAATGTGAGTAGTATATCAACTCTTTAGGTTAGATCTCTGTCACTTTGGATCATCCCATATGCCTAAATAGCCTTTTTAAACTAAAAAAATACTAAAAGAAGAATAAATTTATGGTAGTAATCAAGTGCAAACATAAAGATTTATCTTTAAATTTTTTATATTACATAGTATGCTGAGCATTTAACGACTATTATAGCGATATACGATATAGTACCTGCAAAAGATATATCTCCAACATAATATAAATAATTATAACTAAATAACATAGCTAACTTATTATTATATCACACAATGAACTAATTTTTAAAAAATGCAAATTTTACTACAATTTAGCTCTAGGATGCTTGAGAATGTACATTTCTCAAATTTTTGTGTATGCCTTGTGGGTGTGGATAACTGATGAATATTTGATGTTAAGCTTATACATAAGAATGTGAGTGTTCGAATACATTAATATTGATAAGATTAATCTAATTTTTAATTATTAATAACTTAAAAAATTCATTAAATTTTTTTTTTTTTTTTGCAATTTGTATACTTTATTGTTAATGATTATTAAAAATCCAAGAGAGATGAATGGCTATTCCAACTTCCCATAACATATATTTAAAAATGTTTAATACTATCAGGAACATGGTGGATAAGAATTGTTAGCTCTATAAGTTTGAAGGTTCGCAATTTTGATTTTAAAGATAACAAACATATTCATGTATGTCCTAATATTTGTATGTTTGCGTTAAATTCATAATTTTTCAATGACAATATGTTACATGAATTATCTAACTAACATACTCTCTTTGTTGTTAAATTAATCATAAAATAAAGCAAAACAAGTGCCTTAGCACTCTAGACACATGAGTGGAGGTTCTACAAGGTTAGTTGTGTAATAGAGGTAGTTTACTTGCCTAGTTTCATAAGCTCACAATTCAAAATCTAATCTAATAATTTTTTTAAATATCTAAAAATGCTCTTCAAATGCAAAAAAAAAAAAAACAAAAGAATTTGTTGGCATCTATTACAAGGTGGTTGACAATCATTTCAAATATAGTAATTATATATATATATCTATGTCATGCATGTTTAGAATATCTTTTATATGTGAAATTATATATTGGTTTGTCGAAATTAGTTGCGAGCATGTAAAATTACTTTTGATCAACATCACTAAAACACTAATCATTTCACAGGCATTTATGCATGCACCTAGTTGCTTTTCTATACATGCATGTAGCCTTATATGCACACATTAATGCATCCTAGTGTATGCCCTTGGCTCCTCCATCTGCTGACATAAATAATAATGAGTTAATATAGCTCTCTTAAGCAAAATTGTATATTCTTTTTGACATATTTTCTATGTTAATGACAACATAGTTATTTATAAATCCCAACTAAACCTAAAATTGTATACTAAACCATGTAAGCCAAACACGAACAAATGCACACATTAATATATACGAACATGTAGCCTTATAGACACACACATACACACATTATATATACTAAACCTAAAATCCCAACTCCTATTTCTTAAATCGAGCCATGTAAGTCATAACCCTAAATCCCTAATATATTATTTGGTTCTCCTCGACTTCGAGAGGCAGCCTCCCGTAGACCGCAATCCCTCTCTCTCGTTCTTGTGTGTCGTCTCGAGCAAGTGGAGCTGTGTAGGTTTAGGGTTTCTTTGTTCCTTTATCCCTCTCTCTATTTGCTCCTCTGAGTCGTCTCTGTGATTCCCTCTATCTTTTGACACTATTAACTCGTAATCTCAGATTCTTTGCCGCTCGACTTGCTCAAGTATTGCACGATCCTCTTTAGCTTTTAACCAATATGTGATTCTTGTAATTATGTGATCTTTTCTAGAGCTGAATTGCTCTTATATATCGAACCTCCATTGGAAGTGATTCTACGATTTGGAGTTGGCTCTATTAAATTTTTTTTCTTAATATGGAATTGATTCTATGTTGAAAGCAATTATAATGCCTTTCTTTTTTATTGTGATTTTCAGTTATTTAGGGTTTCACGTACATGTGCTTTTGAAAGCTTTAAAGTTTCACATAAATGTGATTTGGAAAGGTTTAGGGTTTTCTAAGCATACCTCTCTTGCAATTGATTCTAATGTTGATTTCTTTCAGCGTGGTTCTGTGATTTTCGAGTTTCACTAATGTATGATCTAGGATGAGATCAATATATGTATTCATTTCCAGATAGCCTATTCTATTCATATAATCTAGAAACTTTAGAAAATGCTACCATTATACCATGTTATAATCATTTTTAAGTCCTTGGAACACATTGACTGGTGGCACCTAAACTGCTCTTGATCATTTTAAGTCTTTGGAACCCATTAATCTGGGAACTTCCTTTAGTATTTTTGTATGTAAGAGGCTACCTTAACACGAGTTGCCTTTGAATAAAATGATTATTTATTGATTTTTTACAATTTCATGAGTATTTGCTCGCAACAGTCTTAGAAAGTGAAAGGATAAACTCAAGACACTTTTTATGCATTTTGGGGTAAGATTTGCTTAACAACTTATAGAATTTGTAGAACATATACCATTTTTATGTATTTTTTTATGTTTTACTTCCCTAAATCACATTGAATTTTCTTGGTGCTTTGATGTTACTCATTAACCTTAGGAAGTTTCTATAGATAGGGATGCCGACTTTGAATAAGGATTTACTTTTTATTTTCGTCAATAGTCTATTTGAACTAAACCGCTCTTGATCTTTTTGAATTTTCTAAATGTATCATATTATGGTGTTTATATTTTGATATGTATAGGGGGACACCATGTAGATCGTAGGGAGTACTTATTAAAGTGATCGAGTATGACATTGAGGTATGATGTGCTATCTCAAAAGATAGAGGCATCACCCTTCAATGAACCTAATCACCTAATAAAGACTCCTAAGGCATGATGGATCTTCAGATGCACCAAAGATTTTTTTCCTACTTTATATGGATGAATAAAGTAGGGTTTATATTAAACTGGGTTCTAAAATTTTCTATAGAGGCAAGCCTCTATAGTTAATTATATCCTAAGGAAGGTGAATTCGTTAGGAATACTCTCGATTAAAGTAGTCAATTGTTGTCTTCAATGATTTCAAAGCTAAGACTATCAAAGGATTGGTTATGCTTAGAAAATTAAATGGGAAAGATCAAGGAGAAGACTTATTTTTGTAAGCTAAAGGAGATGAGTAGGGAATGCTCATGACACTAGGAAGCCTAGTGAGCATTTCAATCTATCATATAGTTGGGCTTTATATGTTTAAAATTTGGAAAATCAATTTAGTTAAAGTTGACAATTTATTAGAAAGCTAGGACTTATAATCCCACAACACAAGATTATGAAAATATCTAAGAGGTGAAGATTTATGCTTGTAGCCCAAAGGAAACAGCTACATCGGATCTTAAATCTAGGGAGCTTTAGTAAGAGCCAAAGTACGACCTAAATCTAAGAGAAGATGGGTATAAGGTTTACCTCCACAAGCGACCACCGACTCTGGACTTATAATCTTTCTGACTAACTCCTCTTACGCTTTAAATCCATGTGGTCCGGTCATATAAAATTACAAGATAGTTGGGTTGTTATTAATTTAGAAAGAGACTAAAGTCCTCAAACACACTTCCTTGAGTGACATGAATAATGACTTAATCTAATGAAAAATCTTTTTAAATTTTATTTGATTTTGACACTTCATTTTGGCAAAGGCTTTAGGATTTTCTATGCCTAAATGCATGATGAAAATAGATCATTGGCTAAATCAGTAAGAAAGGGGTGTTTTCCATCACAAGGGACGTCTTCATAGGTCAAGCATTCCCCTATTATTCAAGGATGGAAATTCCCTATTTTCAATGAAGTAATATGATATTGGAGAAAAATTCCTATAGAGGAGTTGCCTTCAAATCTGTGGGGAGAAATGAAAGAGACAACACCTATATAAAAATTCATCTTGTTAAGACACCATGCAGATTCACAGATATACTTATTCAGGTGATAGAATATGTCATGGAAATAGTGTACTATCTTGAGAGATAGAAACCAGTACCCTTTAATGGAACCAATCACCTCAATAAGGACTCCTAAGGATGATGGGTCTGCATATGTATTAGAGATTCTTCCCCTACTTTACATAAAAAAATAAAGTAGGGTTTATTTTAAATTAGGTTTGTTAAGTTTCCTACAGGGGAAAGGCCCCATACTTAATTACATCTTAAGGGACGAGTTCCCTTAGGAAAACTCTCGATTAAGGTAAATGATCGTTGTCTCTGAAGGTTTCAATAGGAAGGACTATCAATCGATTGGTTTATGTTTGAAGATCAAATGGGATTGATCAAAAGAGGGAGTTATTATGGAAGACAAAAATGAGAGATAAGTAGGAGATGCCCACGATGCTAGGAAACCTAGCGAGTATCTCAAACTATCCTAAAATTGGGCTTTACATTTTGAAAATTGATTTAGTTTGTTTGAGTTGCATTTTCATTAGAATTTTAGGACTTAAGATTTTTTAACATAAGATTAAGGAAATTACTAAGAGGTGAGGAATTATGCTTATGGCCCACAAAGGGGAGATCTTAGAACCTGAGCTAGAGCTAAATCTAAGGTAATGGTGAGAGAAAAATGAACTTACAATTGTTTGCCTACTCCTCATAAGAGACACATACCAAACTACTTACAATTGCTGGGGTGGCCAATAACTAATATAATTTTAATTATATAGGCAAGTCTTTATGCTTATGCAAATAGTTGTTATTTTTTAGAAAGAGACTAAGTCCTTAAACTCACTCCCTAAAGAGACTAGATCATATAAAGGGACATGCTTCAAATGACATAAATCTAATGCAATTCAAATTTCATTTTTATTTTCATTTTGGACAATTATTTTGACTTAGGCTAATAGGATTCATATGACTAATGCATGAGAAATAGAATTATTGGCCAAAATCAATGAGAAGAGAGGAGGTGAGTTTCCACCATGGCTCTCAAATGTCAAGCCAAGTTTCTTTGGCAAAGGTGGAAGCCCTCCAACCAAGAGTGAAATAAGATACATTTGTGCTTGATATTATGAAAGAAATGCTCATCCAGTTAAGGGGTTGCTAATTCTTTTATCTTGATTTTAAACCTAAGCTTTAGGTGAGGTTATGAGTTATTTAATTTTAATTTAAGTTGTTAAGTTGGGTAAAAGATTTATTTTTCCCTAAAGAGCCTAATCCACATCTAGGCCATACATAAAGCAAGGAAGAAACTAGAAAAATCATGCCACTTAATGTAAAAGATAAACAAATCATCAATTAATTTATAAAGTTAATCGCAAAAAAAGAATAAATGGACATTGTGGTCGGGCACCGTCGCACAAACCCGAAAATATCAAATTGGGCAGCTGAGCTCTACCCTTATACAACCCGGATTACAAATGAATTAAATTACAATTAAGCAAGGAATTCATTATTATCGGGGTCTTCAAGCTTTATTCTTCTTTCTTCTTCTTATTTCTTCTTTTAATTCCTCCTTTGGATTGTTGGAAGGTGGATGCTTCAAGTCTTCACATGGTGCATAAGATAGGATCTTATGATCAATGCTCATCCTAATCCCTATAACAATTATTCCAAAATCCTAATTATATAAATTTTTACATGAAAAGAAAAAGTGGAAATCTAACTAGCACATATAAAATAAAAGTTAGTTAAAACACACCACACAAATCCCAAGCATGTATATTGGACTTATCACCCACACATGAGTGACTAAGTCCACCTAGCCTATAGATTATGCTTAGGGGTATAAAGCATTTGCAAGTAAAAGCATTTATATTTTTATTTATGACAGCACCCCTTAAGCACAATCCTCTACATAAAAGAATAGTTAGACTAAGAATGTCCTTCCATTCATTCTATGAGCATACACCCTAACATCCAGTCTAAAATATATTTCATAAAATAAAATAAACATCAAACCATGCATCGACCTAACCTGAAGCTAGAAGTAGTGACTTAGGCTAATGTGTGTGCTTTGAAGGCTTGTGTGGTATACTTAGTTATGGCTTTAGGTTTAAATTTTCTAAGTGTGAAGAACATGTTCCACTTAAAGGAGGGTTTTATTTAAGTTGTTTAAGTATTTTGGGTTGATTTTATTTCATGTTTTTATTTGGTTCAAATGGATCATACAATTAATTACTAAGTTATGAAGAGAGAGAAAATAAAGAGAACTTCTCTTTCCTTCTCTAACCTAAGTAATTTCTAAAATAGATTCACATTTTAGTTTCATTTAGGTGAATGTGCTGATTAAATCTTTTAATCAATCCTAAGTTTAGATAAACCCTAAACAAACATATTCAAAAAGAAAGGCATTTTAAGATTAAATAAAATGAATTAAAATTCACATAACACACATTACTTCATTTCTTTCCCCAACATATATACATGCAAATGAGAGTATTTAACATACTTTATGATGCATGCTATGCAATCCATTTAAGAAAATTTTGAAGTTGAATATGCATGATTTTTCTTGAGTAGAAAGAGTTTTCCTTATCTAAATTTTCACATATATATGAAAGTAAGAAAGGCAAAAGTGAGTACAACACCATTATTAACCAGAGGTGTAAGGTACCAAACCTATTTAGGGCTACTTAAAGCCTTGCAACCTCAGGATTGTCTAGACTAATATACCACTTTCCTTAAATACAAACATATATATTAAAGAAATGAAATAAAAAAGGAATATGAAAAAGTTGTTTAATGGATTCATTTTATCTTATGCAATTTATGTATGCAAGTATAGGTAACCCTTCTTAAATGATAGCATAGGGATGAATAGGGTATAAAATTAAGTAAGTGTTGGGTTCTTTTCAAATGAACCCTACATCTTAACAACTCCTGTTCAAAACTATGCTAGCATAAGAAAGAAAGGAAAACTACACTAAGCATGAATTTATAATCTATCACATGCAAGCTTATAATTAAAGCATAAGTAGCACACTTTCAGATTTGGTATTTGATTTATGTATTTTGAAAATAATTTAGATTTAGTAGTGATAATAGCCATTCATATTTCTATTTTAGCCAACACATGCAAATTTGACATAAAGTAAACAATTTCATTTTAAAATTTGAATTTCAAAATTATGAATGCATAAAATCACATGGCATACAATCTTAACATGTTGGGGAAAGATTCAAAGTAATGAAAGCATGTAAACAAACTCACCTCACTTAAATCCTAAAGACATTCTTATAGAATAAGAAAATTTAGAATAAATCAAAGTGAATTTCAAAGTGATTTTTGTTTAATTTGAAGTTTGATTTAATTTTGAAAAGGTGAGATTAGTTTGCTATTCCTAACCCATTCACACATGTGTTTGATATTTTTGTTTAATTTTTAGATAATTAAATCCATTTTAAGCATTGATTAGGTTAAGGTATGAATTAAGTAACTTAATTAACCCTTACCTACACCACCTTAGACAAATTAACTAAATAATTATGAGCCAATGAGATGACATAAAACCCACAAGGAATTTAAATTTGTAATGTACCTAATAATGAAAAGGCCTAATGCAATTTGGCTCACAATTAAAAGTTAATTAAGCTAAGGGTTTAGCTTAAGTAATTTCAAAACACCCTTTCACACTTATGAATGGGTTTTGATTTCATTAATTGAACTTCAGCTATTAAACACCTAAGCATCTACCCAGATTAATTAAGTTCTAGAAATTTTTAGAATTTTTAGAAATTGATTAAGGGGATAATTAATGAATTAACTCTTAATTAAGAGGAGATTAAGGAGAGCAGAGGGGGTTTAGGGAATAGCTTAGAGGAAATGCCCCAAAATTATTTCATAAACCTCCTACTTACTGGATCTAACTTTATTCAACTCTAATCATAAGGTAAAACCACTAATCATACCCTAATTATACTTAATTATATAAGAAGGGTAATTAATAAAACCATATGCAATTACTCTAATCAAACATTCAATAAATCCCAAGAAAATTTGGAGAGGTCATCAACTAAAACTTACCCAAAAAATTTGGGATTAATTAGAGGTCTATTCAAAGAGTAATTAGCAAAATATACATTCTAATAAAACCCAAATTCAGAGAAAATCATAATTCAAAACTCATCAAAATTAATTTTAAAATATTTTAGATTTAATTATCTATCCATAGGATTTTATTTTATATATTTAAAAATTTTCTATGAAGAGATATAAATTTTTGAAGTTCTCTAAGTGAATTAGGAATTAATTAATGCATTTTATTAATCCCTAACTAATCCCTCATGGCATACTGGTGGCCGTGCTTTACGCCACGCGAGGGGTAACAAGTTGTCACCTCATAAACGGCGATGGCGGTGCACGCGTTGTAATCCTTGGCCATCCGATCAAAGATGAGACGGTTGAGAATTCCCCCAAGTTTTAAAAAGGATAAACGGATATCTAAATATTCTAAATAATCTCAGCCGTCCATCTAAAATGCACGGATGGATGGCTGAGATGATCCAAGTTCTTCCCCTTGATCAACTGAGACTGTCCATGATCAAGGGGAAGATCCAAGCTAGATTTAGCATGGAATCACACCAAATTCAACCCACACCATCTAAAGACAGAGATCGGCAAATCCAATGATCAAAAATTGATGGGTGAACATTATTTTACAAAGCTCCACACCATATTGAGTTTAGTGATCAGAAAATGTCATACCTCACCATTCCCTAGGAGAAGCTTTGTCTGGTTGAGACGAAGCCTTGCTGAGAGTATGAGCACTTGAGATGAAGTGGATCAATGTATGGACCAACGCCTCCTTGCTTGAGCTTCAACTTTGATTGAATTTGATCCTTTGCTGTGGGAACTCCAATAGAAGCTTAGGTGCACTCGACTTAACTCCTAGATGAAGTGTGCAAGAGCAATTGGAAGGAAATCAAGTGTGGAAGAAGTTGGCAATTCACTCTACCTCCCATTTTTTTGCACTATGCAAAACTGAGAAATAGAAAAAATGGGAAGAGCTCGAGGAGGCTTAGGATCAATCTCCAATGGATCCTCTAGCTTCCTATTCTTCAATCAACCTTGAGTGAATGAAAACAAAAGTGAATTAGGGGGAGTATATCTACCCCTTGAAGGATCGGACGACCGACAATGCTCTTGTCATTTTGATCCAATTGATGATATTGGAGAGTTTGTTTTGACTGTTTTGAGTCTGCACATGGTCGGTTTGATCGAAGGAATGAATTGCCAACCTTCCATGTGCTTGAATTTGAGCTTAAGAGGGAGTTTGAAAATTCAATTTTTACGGGTTCTGGGACTGGGTCCAACCCAAAACCATTAGGTTGGGTGCACCGCTCATCACTAAGTCCCCTTGAACTTTTAGGGAAGCCTCAAGTGAATGTGAACAGGGTATGACCAAATTATCCATGGGTTAGGCCAAAATTTATTCTATGGCCTAGGGGAAGGATGGTCATTTTACTATTTTTTTCACTTTGGACATGTTGGGTATGTGGAGAAACTAGGTTTGGCCAAGTTTCATTGATTTGAAATTCATTTGATAGAGTTTGGCTCATGTTGACCCATTTAGGCCAAAATGGGTCAACTTGGGTCAAGTTGACCAAGAGATCAAATTGGGTTAAACCAAGGGTTGGGTCAAGTTCATATGACCATTTGAAATGTTTTGGCGGCTTTGGTTTGGTTCAATTTGGTATATATTTGGTTTTGGCTCATATGACTTCATTTAGGTCAAATGGGTCAAGACCTATTTGACCCATTTGACCTATTTGAGGTAGGTCAAGGGTAGGTTTAGGTTAGGTTAGTCATATGGAGTGGATTGGTATCTTTTTTTTCAATCAATTTGGGTTAAGTTCTATTTTGGCTCAACATGACCCGTTGGGTCTAAGGTCAATTGGGCTAGGTTAGGTCTAGTTGGCCAATTGAGGCATTGGTCAAGTTCCACAAGTGATTTGGAATGGACTTGACCCATTGGTTTTAATCAATTTAGCTTAGATCAAGTTTTGACACATTTTGGCCCTTTAGGTCAAAATGGGTCAACTTGGGTCAAGTGAACCAATTGGGTTAGGCTTGGCTCAAATGTTGGATTGGTCATGTTCAAACATAGGTCATGAGTGAACTTAGATCAACGGTCTCAATCAATTTGGCCTATGGAATTTATGTTAGGTTTCATTTGTTAAAGTGTTGACTTTCAACCTTAGGATTTGACTTGGTTTGACCTAATTTGATTGATTGATCATCCCATGATGATTGCGATCGATGAGAGAATATAAGGAGTTTGGTTCAATCCAAATTTGGTTAGGATCAAAAGTTGGCTCATAGGGTACTTTAGGTCACTTTGGGTCAAGTGAGCCTAAGTCAAATGGTTTGGTTAAATCTTGATTTGAAGTTGGTTGATCTTATATATGGACTTATGATTGAAATATAAATCCATTTACAAGTGGTTTGAAGTCAAATGGGTTTTGATCCATTTGAAAATTTCATATTCAAAGGAAGAATATGAAGGATTTTGGGTTTGAATTTTTATTTGAGTTTTGATTGAATGATTGAAGTTTGGATTTATATATGAGTTCATGATTATAGGGTGATTGAACCATGAGAGAAAAATCAATAGTTTGGCTTGATTTAGAATTGATTTGGCTAAGTTCAAGATTTTGACTTGAAAGGCTTATATTTGATTTTTGAGTGGATTTGAGTTTGATTTTTGGAATAGGTTTTGATTGTTTGAATTTATATTTCATTTATATATGTGAATATAAATTAGAATATAAATTGATCATGAGAAAATTTCAATGATTTGAAGTGGTTTAATCATGATTTAGGTTAAATCCATTAAAGGGAATTTAAAGGATTTAAGGAAATTTTTAAATTGAAATTTAATTTTTGAATTGGATTGGATTGATTTATATTTATATTTCATTTATATATGAGAATATAAATGAGAATACAAATTAGTTTTGAGAAAATCCCATGAGTTTGAAATGGTTTGATCAAAGTTTAGCTAAGTCCATTAATAGAAAATTAATGACTTAAGGAGAATTTCAAGGATTTTAAATTTGAAATTTAATTTATGGGTTTGATTTGATTGATTTATATTTATATTTCATTTATATATGAGAATATAAATAAGTTTTGAGAAAATCCCAAGGGTTTGAATAGGTTTGATCAAGATTTAGGATTGATTTTGGCTAAGTCCTTTAATGGAAAATTAAAGGAACTTAAGAAAATTTTCATGAATTGATTTTGAATTTTTAGTTTAGTTGGATTGTTTTGAATTTATATTTTATTTATATTTCATTTATATATGTGAATATAAATAAGAATATAAATGGATTATGAGAAAATCTCAAAGGTTTGAATAGGTTTGAATCATGATTTTGCTTAAGTCCTTAAGGGAAAATTAAGGACTTAGGCAAATTTTGGACTTATGAATTTTTGATGGATTTTGATCATGGGTTTTCAATCAGAGATTTCAATCATGTATTTCAATCATATGGAGTTGATTTGGATTTGAAGGAAATCAAATAGAATTGTTTTTGAGTTTTACTTGAAAGAAGGAAAGGAAATTTTCCTAACACTCCTAAGGCATGACCTATTCCTATGGCTAACTCTTCTAAGTCTCTAGGACTAGGTTTGAGTTTCCACCTAATTACTAGATGTGTCTTAAGACTAAGGAACTCTTAAAGTCTAATAGAAGTCCTATGCCTAAGATGGAGTGGTTGAGAGCTCATCCTAAAAATGAGGTCAATAGATATGCATATTGTGAAGCATTTAACCATACAACTAGGGGTTGCTAAATCTTTTAATTATCTTGATTTACATCCTAAGCTTTATGGCGAAGTTATGAGTTGTAGAAAATTTTAGTTATGAGTGATTACTTGAGTAAAAAATATATTTTATCCTAAGAGCCTAATCGTATTAGGGCCACACATTAAAGCATCAATCATAGGAAACTATGAAAAGCATGACATTTCTAATGTGCAATGTAAATATATTTTTTTATTTTTTTTTTTTTTTTATTTTCATGTGCAATGTAAATATAACATAAAATAATTTTTATAAACTACCGCAAATGAATAAGAGGCCGGTGCGGTCGGGTACTGCCGTACAACTCGAAAAGAGAAAATGGGTAGCCGAGCTCTACTCTTGTATAACCTGAAATATGAAAGAATAATTATAATTTATAAATGAATAAATGCTATGGAGGGTCTTAAAATCTTCATTCTTCTTGACTTCACTTCTTTCCTGCATCTATTTGTTGGACTTTAAGGCATCACATGGCACCCTAGGACAAAGCCTTCTGGCCAATGTTCATTCGTAATCCCCATAGCACTAATCCTAATTCCTAATACAAAATTATATTAAAAATAGGAAAAGTAAATCTAATTACACTTTCAAATAGAGATTATCTAAATATACATACAATCCCAAATAGTTATATATAATTTGGACTTAGCACCCTGCATATGGGTAACCAAGCCCACCTATCTTAACTTGGATTATGCTTAGTGGTTTAAGCAACCTGCAAAGATAGCATTTATATTTATTTTAAGCTCCCCTCAAGCACAATCCCCTATAGAAAATATGATTAGGCTAATATCAGCCTAAAATCTTATGAAACATACACCCTAACATCTAGTCTAAAATAATACAATACAAAATAAATTATACATCATATCATGCACCGTCCTAACATAAAGCTAGAAGTGGTGACTTAGTTCTAATGTGTGTGTTAAGCCTTGTGTGGAGTGTCTTAACTAAACATTAGTGTTATGATTTTCTAAGTATGAAGGACATTAATTTAACATAAAGGGTCGATTTCACTTGAAGTTATTTAATTGATTTGAGAGTTTAGTTTTTGTTTTGTTTTGTTTCATTTGATTACACTTAGCAACTAAGTGTTATAAAGAGAAGAAAGAGGATTTCCCTCTTTCATCCCTACCTTAAGACACTTTAAATAATCTCTTTAGTGAATGGTTTATTAAACATTTTGAATTATTCTAAGTTTAGGCCCACTTTAAATAATCTCATTCAATATGAAAGGCATCTTAGAATTAATTTGATTAAACTACTATCACATGGCATATGTTAAATCATTCTTTTCCATCACATGTAACATGCGTATGATTAAATCTTAAGTATACCTACACATACAATATTTTTAGCACACTTAAATGATGGATGTGAACATGCATATTTAAAGTTTATATTTTTTCATTTGATTGAGTTATTTAATCATATTGATTTTAAAGCTATATCCAAATTCTTATACAAAAATACATAAGGGTGAAATTAAATAGGTACATGTCATTATTAACCAGGGAAGTGAAGTAATCAAAAGACCTCCTTGAGGCTAGCTAAAGCCTCGTATTTCTAGGATGTCCAAACTTTATACCCATTACATTCATACTTATATAAATTTGCATACATGAATATAAGAAAGAGAGCTCCAATTTAGATGATTAATTAATCTAGCAACTTAAACAATTAATGAATGCATGTAGTTTTGATAGAAAAGAGGATTGCCATCCTCTAATTAAACATACACATACATGTATAAAAGACATAAGCAAGTATGTGCCTTTGTTAACCAGGGAAGTGAGGTAATCAAATGACCTCCTTGGGGCTAGCTAAAGCCTCACATTCTTAAATACATACACATGTATTCATAATTAAGAGGATGAAAATCATGCAATAATATTTTCTTTAATGGGATTATTTAGGTATATCATTTAAAGCTCTATATAAATTCTTATGTTAAAGATACATAAGAGTGAAATCAAATGAGTATGTGCCTTTATTAATCGGGGAAGTAAGGTAATCAAATGACCTCCTTGGGGCTGCTTAAAGCCTCGTATTCTCGAGATGTCTAGACTATATACCCATTATGTTCATACTTTTGTAAATCAACATGTGAATAAAGGAAAGATACTTCACTTCATATACTTAAGGTATAATCACATGCATATTCTATGTATTTATAACTAACATCACAACACATTTATAAGTTTTTGAAAAATACATTTGAGCTTAGTAGTGATAATAACCACACATATATTAAATTAAATCAATACATGCAAGCTTAACATAAAAAAGAAACTTCATTTGATTTAATTAATTTTGAAAAAGAGATGGATGTATGGATCAAATGACATGCAATGTTTAATATGATTGGAAAGGAGTAAGTGAACATAAACACATGATTTCATTCAATTAAATTAATTCCTAAGGACAATCATATGAAATAAAAATCATTTAAAGTAAACAAAAGCTTTTTTATATCATTTTTAATTTCATATTTAATTTAATTTAAGGAATGTGAGAAGAAGTTTCCTAATCCTAGTTCCATCCCATGTTTGTGAATTGATTTGATTTAATGGAATGTAATTAGATTGCTTTTATGATTTAATTAAGTTATGGTATGAATTAAGTTCATTAATTAACCCTTACTTATGATTCCTTAAGGTAATTAACTTAACAATTATGATCTAAGATGATATGCAAATGAACTAAAAAGTAAATTAGTAATAGTCCTATGAAATGAAAGGGCCTAATTCAATTAGCTCATAATTACTGATTAATTAGATTAATAAACTTTAATTAAGTACACTCATGGCTTTCCACACATGTGAGCTAACCATAATTTCCTTAAATATCTTTAGGTTATTGACACCTAAATATATACCCCTAAATTAATTAATTAGGTTCTAATATGTTTTAAATTTTAATTAAACTAATTAAGTAATTAATTACCCAATTAATCTCTAATTAATTTTCTCTTGAAAAGTAAAGGAAACTTAGGAAAAAGATTAAGAAAGAGGCCCCAATCACATTCCATAAGTCTCCTCACTATTAAATAGTGATAAATGATCCAATTAATTAATCAATTTACTATTCATATGCTTAATTAACCCTTAATTAAGTGAACAAGGTAATTATGTCTTAATCAATTAATTTCTTTAATTAATTAACCAATAAAACCCAAGATAATTAGGGGAAGCAGAGGTCATCCTCTTAAATAATCTCAAAAAGTTTGAGGTTAATTAGTTAATTAATTAGGGAGTAATTAATGTAATTAATTTTTAATTAAACTTTAATTAAGCCTAAATTATTGTTCAAAATTAATTGAGGATAATTTTAATGGATTCCTCTCTGAAATACCTTTAAAATGAGTATTTATATGTATTTTTTGGATTTTTTATGGTTTGTTATGACTTTATGAAGTTTCAACCTTAAAAATATATTATTTAAGCCTGATTAAGCATAATCCCATCAGCGCCATGTGGTGCGCTGATGCAACATGCTTTCCACATGACGCTGTGGAATTGGCTATTTAAGTTGTCACATCTGCATTGAGGCATCTAATGGCGGGACACGCATTTCATCTCTGCTGTCTAACCTCGGATCGGACGGCGCTGATCAATCCCATGGTGTAAAGGGGATAAAATTGATCGGATTTAATGGATCTAATCATGACCGTCCATTTAGATCACATGAAACGGATGACGCATGATGTACTTTCTAGTGAGCGATGAGAGATAGAGCCCATCCACCATTGCTCACACGATATGAGCTCACCCGAGCTCGGATCCACTCCAAATTGATCCCACACCTTCACACGAAGGATATAAGAAGATCCAATAGCTTTGATCGGCATACATGCACGTTCCCTTCATAAAGCTCCAATTTTTTTTGCTAGAGGTCAGTTTTAATGGTGTTACCTTATCGGAGCTAAGACCAGCTACTCGCATGCTTGAGGAAGCTTCATCTGGTAGAGATGAAGCCCTATTGAGCGGCAATTGAGTTGATTCCAAATGGTTTGCTCGGGAGGCCAAGATCTGTTAGTTGGAGCTTCAGCTTTGATTGAACTCCTAGCTCCGGTGATCGTTGAGCCTCGAGAAGGATTTGTTTAGCTTTGATAGGTTGAGGAGATGGTGTGGGAAGGAGCAATTTGATCCAAGTGGGGAATTGGTAGAGTTTGGATCAAAGGATGCTTGCCTATTTCATCTTCTCTCAGGAAAGAGAAATTTCATTAAGGGAAGCCTTGGGAATGCTTGAGAGCTCATAAGGGAGTTCAGAGTTCACTTAGAAAGCTTGGATGATGTGAATGGTGGAGTTTCTTGTGCGAATTGAAGGGGTATACCCATTGATTTCTTGTGATGGATGGATGAATCGAGCTCCTCTTTTTTGGCTTCTAGCCAGTGCTAGAGTGCCGAAGTTTTCTCCATAAAGTCCACTTGGCTCATTTTAGTTGGGGGGAGGATTGATGAGCTCAATGTAGGATTTGGTTGGATTGCATCCCTTGGATCCCTTGGATTCTTGAATTGTAAGGGAGGTGAGTTAACTCACCTCCCTTTGGTCCATGGAATACCCACACATGGGAGGTGTGGATAAATTCGACCTTTGGGGTGTGAGGGTTGTCAAGTGGAAAGGAGAAGTGGACTTTGCTATTTTAGGAAAAATCCCATATGGGGTGGCATATACAAGGGAGATCTCATTGGGTTTGGGCTGATTTTAGGCTAACCCAAGATGGGATTGGGTCGAGCTTGGTCAGGTCCCAATGTATCCTGGGTTGGTTTCGAGGGATTTGACTCAATTTGACCCTTATAGGTCAAATTGGGCTAGGTTGGGTTATGTTGACCAATTGGTCAAATTGGGTCAAATGAAAGGTTGGGTTATGTTCAAATGATTTGGAGTGTTTTGGTTCAAGTGGTTTCAATCAATTTATCTTAAGTTTGATTTTGGCTCATTTGGATTCATTCTTATAGGTCAAATAGGTCAAGTTGACCAATTTGACCAAATTGATCAAATTGGCTTGGGTTTGGTGTTGGTTTAAGTTCAATTGATCAATTGGATAGGATTGTAGGATTTGGTTTGAATCAATTTAGATTTAATTTACTTTTAGGCCAATTTAACCCTTCAAGTCAATTTAGGCTAAGTTGGTCAATTGGGTCCAATTGGTCAAACTGGGCTCAATTATGGCTTTGGTCAAGTTCAATAATCAATTTGAAATGAACTTGACTATTGGTTTCAATCAATTTATAATGGATCATGATTTGACTTATTTTGGGTTTTTAGGTCAATTTGGGTCAACTTGGGTCAAATGGCCAATTGGGTTTGATTTGGCTTAGTTGATGGTCAAGTTATGTTCAATCATTGGTTATGATTTGATGTGAATCAACAGTTTCAATTAATTTGGTGTAGGGTAGGTTTTGGCTAGTTTGGGTTCATATGCATTAAAGGTTGACTTGGTCAAATGATCCAGTTGACTTGGTTTGACCAAATTTAAGGCAATTGATCATCCTAGGGTGATCAATGGCCATGGTATGAGATTTGGATGGGTTTGGTTCAATCCAATTTGGGTTGGAATAAAACTTGGTTCAAATGGGTTCTTTAGGTCACTTTGGGTCAAGTGAACCTAATTAGTTTAGTTTTGGTTTGATTAAAGTTTAGTTGAATTTATATATGAGTTTAGGATTGAAATATAAATTCAACTATAATCAATTTGGGCTATGATGGATTTTAGTCATTTGGAATTTTCAAGTGAAAAGGGCTAAGTTGGGCTTGACTTAGGTTGATTTCAATTTGGCTTGATGATTGTAGGTTTCATTTATATTTGGAAGGAATGATTAATTCATGAGAAAAATCTATTGATTTTGTCTTGATTCAGATAGAATTTGGCTAAGTCTAAGGAAATATCTTAAAGTGCCATAAATTGGGTTTTGATTTGATTTGGATTTGGATTTGCTCATTTGAGTTTATATTTTATTTATATTTGTGAATATAAATGAAGATATAAATTACTTATGAGAAAATCAATTGAATTTGAAGTGGGTTGAAAGCAAAATTAACTAAGCTCATGAAAGTAGGTCAAAATGGCTTAGAAGGGAATTCAATTTAGTTTTATTTAATTTTGATCATTGGAATGTGGCATTCATTTATATTTATAAGGATGATTGAATATATGATTGATCCATGATAAAATTGATTGAATATATGATTGATTCATGATAAAATCAATTGAATTTGGATTGATCTGAATTTGGTTAAGGCCCAAGTCCAAAAGGTAAAATCATAGGGCTTAGGCAGGGTTTTGACCTTGGATTTGATCATGGGTTTCAATCATTTGGTCTAAAATTTGGATTTGGATTTGGTATTTGAATTGAATTTGAGATTTGGTTTGAGAAGGTGATCATGGGTTGGGTTTAGGCCACAGGATGGGCAAGTCTTCCTAATTCCCTAAGGCATAACCTAATCCTATGATTAACCCTTCTAAGTCTCTAAGCTTAGGTTAAGTGTTTACCTAATCACTAGAAGTATCTTAAGATGAAGGAACTCTTAGTGTCTATAAGAGTCTTAGATCTATGATGAGGAGTTTGAGAACTTACTCCAAAAGTGAGGTCAACAGATATATTATTTTTATTATGTAAAGTTTGGTTGTATTTGTACATGCATATTTTTTGACATATTTGTCATTTAATATATGATATTTTATATTTTTCAAAGCTTATATACATTATATGTCATCATTTGAGCAATCATAGTCTACATCAATTGGTGATGTGTCACCAGTTAAGATGAAAAATTTAGAAGAGTGTCATTATCAAACATCTCATAATATTTCTCAGTAAATCATTACGAGTACTAGCATCGCACCTGAGTTATAAGTTAAGAAGGCCAGAAAGAGAAAGTTTACTATATGGGAGTATTTTGTGGAGATAAAAACTATATCTAAAGGTATTGAGATTTCTTGCTTACAATGTGTGTGCTGTGGAGTTAAGTTTTATAAATAAAAAATATACACAACATTTCATCTTCTCAAACATGTTAGGGATTGTGATAAAATTAAATTAAAGAGTCAACAGGTTATTATTAAATAAAAGATAGAAGTAATTGAATTTCTTCCCTATTAATATTGCTAGTGATTTTTGCATTTTTGTTTATCATGATCCTAAAAATTATTATCAAAGATAAGTTATGAAATAATTACAATGATGATTATTATTCATGAATATCTTTTTATGATGGCGAGCACACTTGGTTCAACATATTGTTCAAATTTTTGAAACCCAACTACAAAAGTGTATCTATAAACACCATTAAGAATAATTTCATGCGAGTTTATAATGTTGAGAAGGAAAAACTTAAAACTTATCTTAATCATGTTCAAAGAATTTCATTAACATCATATTGTTGAACATCTAATCAGATAATAATGTATATATGTTTGACTATCCATTTCATTAATGAGTCAAGGAAGATTCAAAAAATAATTATTAATTTTATTGAGCTTAAGCCTCCTCTTACTGGGCTTTCATTTATGATGCTTGTTGACCTCATTTTTAGAATGAGCTCTCAACCCCTCCATATTAGACATAGGACTCCTCTTAGACTTTAAGAGTTTCTTAGTCTTAAGACACATTTAGTGAATAGGTGGACACTCAACCTTTCCCTAGAGACTTAGAAGAGTTAGCCATTAATAGCACTTGGGTGTGAAAATTTCACCCTAGAAACCATTCCTCACTTTTCTTCTTTCAAGTCAAACTCTAAATCAATCTCATTTGATTTTCTCCAAACTCAAATCAACTCTATATGATTGAAATCCATGATTGAAATCTATGATTGAAACCCATGATCAAAATCCATCAAAATTCCTATTTTCAAATTTTCTTAAGTCCTTAATCCTTTCTTAAGGACTTAGCCAAAATCATGATCAAAACCAATTCAAATCTTTGAGATTTTCTCATAAATCATTTATATTTTTATTTATATTCACATATATAAATAAAATATAAAATCAAATCAATCAAACTAAACTCAAAATTCCAAATCAATTCATGAAATTGTCCTAAGTCCCTTAATTTTCTATTAATGGACTTAGCCCAAATCATGATCTAAATCAATTCAAATCTATGAGATTTTCTCAAAACTCATTTATATTCTCATTGATATTCACATATATAAATGAAATATAAATATAAATCAATCAAATCAAATCCTCAAATTAAATTCCCAATTTGAAAATTTTCAAAGTCCTTTAATTTTCTATTAAAGGATTTATCCAAAACCTTAACCAAACAAATTCAAATTCATGGGATATTCTCAAAAATTATTTATATTCACATTTATATTAACATATATAAATCAAATCAAACCCTCAAATTAAATTCTCAATTTTAAATTTCCTAAGTCCCTTAATTTTTCATAATGGACTTAGCCTAAATCTTGATCAAACAATATCAAAGTCAGGATTTTCTCATATTTCTTTTATATTCTCATTTATATTCACATATATAAATGAAATATAAATATAAATCAATCAAACAAAATTCAAAAATTCAAACTCTAAACTCCAAAATTTTCTCAAGTCCTTTAAATCCTTCTTAATGGACTTAGCCTAAATCATGATTAAATCACTTTAAATCCTTGAAATTTTCTCATGATCCATTTATATTCTCATTTATATTCACATATATAAGTTAAATATAAATTCAAACAATCAAAACCAATTCCAAAAATCAAACTCAAATCCACTCAAACTCCAACCTAAGCCTTTCAAGTCAAAATCTTGAACTTAGCCAAATCAACTTCAAATCAAGCCAAATCTTGATTTTCCTTCATGATTCAATCAACCCTACAATCATGAGCTCATACATAAATCCAAACTTCAATTAAACAATCAAAAGCTAAGTCAAATATCAAAGACAAAACCCTTTCATATTCTTCCTTTGAATATGAAATTGTCAAATGAATCTAAATCCATTTGACTTCAAACTACATATAAATGGATTTATATTTCAAGCATGAGTCCATATACAAGATCAACCAACTTCAAATCAAGATTTGACCAAGTCATTTGACCCACTTAGCTCACTTGACCTAAAGTGACCTAAAGTACCCTTATGAGCTAAATTTTAATCTTAACCAAATTAGATTGAACCAAACTCACCTATCTCATCATGATCCATTAATCATGGGATGATCAATCAATCAAATTAGGTCAAAATAAGAGGCCAAGTCAACACTTAACCAAAATCTAATATATAAAATTATATCATAGGCCAAATTGATTGAAATCTTTGATCTAAGTTCACTCATGACCTATGTTAGAACTTGACCAAACCAACATTTGAGCTAATTTAGATTGGTCACTTGACCAAAAACAAAAGTCAAAATATGTCACTCAAAGACAAATTGATTGGAACCTATGGGTCAAGTTCATTCCAAATCACTTATGAAACTTGACTAAAGCCTCAATTGGCCAACTAGACCTAATTGAATTGACCTTGACCATGACTAAAGGTCATGTTGAGCCAATGAACTTAACTCAAATTGATTGGAAAAAAAGGTACCAATCCATTTCATATGACTAACCTAACCTAAACCTACCATTGACCTACCTCAAATAGGTCAAATGGGTTAAATAGGTCAACTTGACCCATTTGACCTAAATGAAGTCATATGAGCTAAATTCAAAACTATACCAAATTGAATCAAACCAAAGCCACCAAAACATTTCAAATGGTCATATTAACTTGACCCAACCCTTGGTTTTACCCAATTTGACTTATTGGTCAACTTGACCCAAGTTGACCCATTTTGACTAAATAGGTCAACATGAGCCAAACCATATCAAATGAATTCCAAATCTCATGAAACTTGGCCAAACCTGGTTTTTACACATAACCAACATATCCAAAGTGGAAAAATAACAAAATGACCATTCTACCCCTAGGCCATAGAACAAATTTTGGCTTAATCCATGGGTAATTTGGTCATGCCCTCTTCACATTCACTTGAGGCTTTCCAAAGCTCAAGGGGACCTAGGGAGAGTGTTGCACCAACTTAATGGGTTTGGGTCAGCCCATTGGTCCCTAGACCACCCGACCCTATGGGTCAAAATGCAAAATTCAAACTTCAGATCAAGCTGCATTCACAGCCTTATATGGGTTGACATTTAAGTAAACCCCATGCGATGTGATCTAAAGCGTCTACATCACATCCTTAGGGATTAGTTAAATGTCTTAATTAATTTCTATTAATATAGGGATCTTCTAAAATTCATAACTCCTTATAGAAAATTCAAAAAATTATGAAATAAAATCCTATGAAAGATAATTCAACCTAGGATATTTTAAAATTAATTTCAATGGGTTTTGAATTATATTTTCCTTGAATTTGGGTTTTATTGGATAGTTTATTTTGTTAATTAATTTTTAATTAGGCCTCAGACTAATCCCAAATTTCTTGGATATGCTTTAGGGGATGACTTATGCCTCCCCTAATGTTTTTGGGATTTATTGAAGGCTTGATTTGAAGAATTGCATATAAATTTCTTAATTACCCTTTTTATGTAATTAATAATAATTAAGGTATAATTAGTGATTTTAATCCATGATTTTGGTTGATCAAGATCAGATCCAGTAAGTAAGAGGTTTATGGAATATTTTTGGGGCATTTCTTCCCTAAACCCCTTTTCTCTTAATCTCCTCTTAATTAAGGTTAATTCTTTTATCCACTTAATTAATTTCTAAAATTCTAAAAGTTCCAACATTAACCTATTATGGGTAGATGTTTAGGTGTTTAGCCTAAATTTAATTAAGAAAATCAAAACCCAATTCATAAGTATGAAGGGTGTTTTGAAATTATAAGCTAAACCCTTAGCTTAATTAACTTTTAATTGTAAGCCAAATTGCATTATGCCTCTTTCTTATTAGGTGCATTGCAAATTTAAATTCCTTGTTGGTTTTTTGTTATCTCATTGGCTCATAATTACTTGGTTAATTATTCCAAGATGGTGTAGGTAAGGGTTAATTAAGTTACTTAATTCATACCTTAAACTAATTAATGCATAAAAATGGATCTAATTATCTAAAAATTAAACAAAATATCAAACACATGTGGCAATGGGTTAGAAGCAGAAAACTCATCTCTTTTCAAAATTAAATCAAACTTCAACTAAATAAAATTACTTTTAATTCACTTTGATTTATTTTAAACTTTTTATTCCATAAGAATATCGTTGATTTAAGTGAAGTGAACTTGTTTACATGCTTTCATTGCTGAATCTTTCCCCAACATGTTAAATTTGTATGTCATGTGATTTCATGCATTCTATTTTCAAATTCAATTTCAAATGAAATTGTTTACTTTATTCAAATTTGTATGTGTTGGTTAAAGTAGAAATATGAATGGCTATTATCACTACTAAATCTAATTTATTTTCAAAACACATAAATCAAATACCAAATATAAAAGTGTGCTACTTATACTTTAATTATAAGCTTGCATGTGAAAGAATATAAAGGTATGCTTAGCATAGGTTTTCTTTTTTTCTTATGTTGGTATAATTTTGAATAGGTGTTAGTAAGATATAGGGTTCATTTGAAAAGAACCTAACATTTACTTAATTCCATACCCTTTTCATCCCTATGCTATCACCTAAGAAGGGTTACGTATACTTGCATACATAAATTACATAAAAATAAAATGAATCCATAAATATAACTTTTGCATTCTTCTTTTTTATTTTATTTATTTTATACATATGTTTGTATTCAAGAAAAGTAGTATATTAGTCTACAAGGTTCTTAGTAAATAAGTAGTCTTGTATCTTATCATTTAATGGTTGTACTCACTTATGCCTTCTTACTTTCATGTGTGTATGTGAAAATTTGAATAGAAACCCTTTCTACTTAAGAAAAATCATATTTAACTTCTAAATTTCTTTAAAATGGATTACTTCATTAAATGTGTAAATTAATACTCTTTTATATGTTGGTTATGCTTGTCCATCCATATGCATAAAGTGGTTTATACTTTGGTATGAATCCAAGACTATCCTTCTTTTCGTTGGCACTTAGCTCATTTCATTCTTGAGTTGAGTTAGCTAACATCTTTAGGTTTTAGGACCGCATTCCTTATTGGTCTTAAAACCCCCGTTGGGTCCTCTAATGGGTAAAATGAAAAGATCTAAATAAAAAGATAAAAATATTTTAAAGACTTCCTCCTTATCATTTTCATGATAAGGAAAGGTTCATCCTAAAATAACAAATCTTCCATAAAGAACTTTGCTTTTCAAAAATGCACTTAATAAAATATTTTCCACAAAATTTTATCACCCTCATTTTGATAATTCTCATAATTGTTACATGTAGGGATTTTCAAAAATAAAACTAATAACATTTTCCAAAAGCACAAATGAACATCTTCTTTAAATTCTTTTTGAGGAAGATTTCATTTTCAAAATAAAATGAATAATCATATTTTCCAAAAATCACAATCATTATCATAAAGTTTTTAAAATCACACATGAATTTCTTTATTTAATACAGTGACACTTATTGAATGGAAAGTTCATTTCCAAACAAAACTAAACTTTTCAAAAAGCACATATGAACGCCTTCATTTTATATACTCAAATCTATTAAATGAAGATTTTATTCCCAACTTAAAATAAAATATCTTTTAGGAAATCTCACTTGAACATATCTCTCATATGTCATAAGTTGGAATTCCTCTCTTTCAAAAAGCAACAATCACACGCAAAACTCAACATTTCATATTTCAAAAATAAGATTGATCTCCATTCTACATACCTAAATTTGTTAAATGGAAGTCCCTTTTTTAAAAATTAAAACTTCAACAATCATATTTCAAATCTTTCAAAACACATTTGGAACTTCATTTAACATACCCAAATTTGTTAAGTGAAGTCTCCAAATCCAAAATTCAAAATTTTCAAACACATTTAGAACTTCATTTAACATACCCAAATTTGTTAAGTGAAGTCTCCAAATTTAAAATCCAACAAATTTTTTTTTTTCAAACATACATTTGGAACTTCATTTAGCATAGCCAGATTTTCTAAGTGAAGTTTCCAAATCAAAAATCAACAATCATATTTCTAAATTTTCAAAGCACATTTGGAACTTCATTTAACATACCCAAATTTGTTAAGTGAAGTCTCCAAATTCAAAATCCAAAAAATTTCTAAACACATTTGGAACCTTACTTAACATACCCAAATTTGTTAAGTGGAGTCTCCAAATCCCAAAATCATCATTTTTTAAAACATATTTTGGAACTTCATTTAACATACCTAAATTTATTAAGTGAAGTCTCCAAATCCAAAATCCAAAAAATTTCAAAGACATATTTGGAACTTCATTTGGCATACTCTAATTTGCTAAAATTTAAACAAAATCAAACATTTTTCAAAACATATTTTGGACTTCACCAACATACTTAAATTTGCTAAGTGAAGTTTCCAAATCAAAACCAAAAACAATTTTGAAACTTCTTCCTTAGCATACCAAATTTGCTAAGAAGTTTCCATTTTCAAAACCAGTTAAATCAAAATTTTGAACACACCATTCAATTTCATTTAGCATACTCAAATTTGCTAAGTGAAATTTCCATTTCACAAAATTAAGTGGGACTTCATCTTTTGCATACCAAATTTGCTAAAGTTGAATCTCCACTTTCAAAACACCTTAAAAACAAAACAAAACACTTAGGATTCCCTTAGCATACCAAATTTTTTAAGGATCCTATCCTTTTCAAAAATTAAAACATTCCAAACAAAAATGAAACACTTAGGATTTTCTTAGCATACCTAATTTTGCTAAGAATCCTATGTTGAAAAATAAAATAAAACAAAACACACTTGGATTCTTCTCTTAGCATTCTTAAATTTGCTAAGCAAGAACTCCAAATTTTTTCAAAATTAAAACAAAATTCACAAAAAAGAAACAATC
Source organism: Cymbidium sinense (assembly GCA_021442155.1). Classification (NCBI taxonomy): domain Eukaryota; kingdom Viridiplantae; phylum Streptophyta; class Magnoliopsida; order Asparagales; family Orchidaceae; genus Cymbidium; species Cymbidium sinense. Next base: position 148,472,240 of record CM038217.1, read on the forward strand.
ATTCTCAAACACTTCACTTAGCATATCTAAATTTGCTAAGTAAGTAAAATTTCAAAACAATCAAACAAAAATAAAATCAATTTGACCCTTACTTTAACATACCTAAATTTGTTAAAGGAAAGGGTTCTCAAATCAAAAATTCAAATTCAAAATAAATAGTGAACCTATGGAAGCATCATTATCAAAAAATTTGGATCCTTATTTCAACATACCTAAATTTGTTGAAGTTGGATTCATATTCAAATTCTTCTTTCAATCAATCTTCTCAAATCCATTTGAACCCCACTTAATACTTCCAAGTCGTTGGATGTGGGTTCAAATTTTCAAATTCAAAATTCAAAAATCTATGGAGACAGAAATACGTTACAAGTTCATTTCTCATTGCAGATTCTTTACAATCAGTGCAGCATAGTTTAGTTTTAGCTTATTATAGTTTTGGAAATGGCTGGTTCTCAGAAGTTTGTCTTTACCTTCCCACACGATATGGATCTGGCTTTTGATCAGGCTGACTTCCCTGTCTGGACCATACCCACCTGATTCACTTTGGTAGGATTTGAGGGGAGCGGGATTACTTGAGGGCATTCCCTCACAATAGAGGACCAAGGTGAGGCGAAGCGATCATCAAAATAGACTTACCCTCTAATTCTAATGTCTCGTCACTGAAGAGGAAAGCTGTGGCAGTACCACAGACTTTAGTTGTTACAGTGTCGTACCGAGTACCAGCTCTAGTTTTAGTTCTTCTCGGAGTTGCTCATGTTTCCCCAGTGAGTGCTAGTACCTTACCATCTGTACCCTCTAAGGGGAAGGCTCCCCTAGTCCCACGACTTACCTCCCCTACATTTGAGTATGGATCTAGCTCGTACTCCTCCCATCCTACTCATACCCAGCGTAGGAACAAGAATCGCATGATCAAGCGGTATCACTTTTTAATAGCTAGGGAGTTGGAGGCAGCAACTCGATCAACCATGGATGAGTCTCCCATTGTCACTTCACCACCGGTTATAGAAAACCATTTCCATCCTCTCTCTGGATCAAAAAGAGAGGATGTCAGGAGGATCCGTTCATCACCTCCTCCAGTGGTGCAATGTCCAGTTTCCGCGGAGGTCGGCCCTCCTCGATCTATTTTCGCCGGTAGGTGGAGCATCGGACACTCGAGCACGACACAGTTTGATCTTAGATCTCTTATCCCCTAGAGCATAGGGAGGCAAATTTGTCAGGAGAGGGTTCGTGAGGCCCATACAGCCAACATTACTAACAGGGAGCGATGTAGGTTCAGTCGTCCACTTCTACTTTGATTGATTTTCTAGCACGGCGTGCTACCCACGCTGACCATACTAATAGTATTCTTCTTACTAGGACTAGCCACCATAGGAGAACAGTTTCTGTGCTTAGAGAGTCAGTGGTGTCTCTACCCCACTACTATACCCCTCGTCCTCCATCGCCAGTACAAGTTACAGCATCTCCCATTCCATCTAAGGCCATGAAGGCCGCATCCGGGGAAAAGTACACCCCATTGGTGATCCAACTACGGCAAGGGATCCTACCCCTTCTACAGCACCCATTATGGTAGGGCCAAGCTCTCCTACTTGACCTTCTAGTGGTGCGGAAGGAGTGGCAACCCCAAAGCATCGTGGTCATACCTTCACCAACTCCACCCATATAGCCGGATGTGGAGATGGTGATAGTTATTACGGATATTCCAAATGATAGTTCAACTAGACCAGTGGTAGAGGAACATCCTAGGATTGTTACCCCTCTTATAGCTAGTAGCAGTCGGGAGTGTCATTCATCTAGTGAGTATAGTCCACACAAGATTGACTCTCCAATGATAGGTGAGTCGGTGCCTCTCACTGCACGATAGTGATCACACCGGTCAGCCTAAACTGTTTGTACTTATTGAGTTGGATCATTCCTTAGATGAGTTAGTTGCATATTATTTCATGGAGAAGAAGGAGATCTTGGGGTACTCCTGGTCGGATGAAGATAGAGTCAGCTTCTATCCCAACGAAGATAATTTGATGGGGGATTCAGCTGGAGTCTGCATGGTTGACACTAGAGGATCTCTTTTTAGGGAACAACAGGCCATGGAAGGTGATGAGGTTGATCAAGAAGACATCGCAAAATTAGCCTAACACCTCCGACATCAGTTGAGGCAGAAGGATGAGCAGATTGATAGGATGTCACATTAGTTGCAGGACTTATTAGCAGCAGTGTAAGTACTTCAGAAACAAGTTTGTCTAGTTCATCTTACTATAGTCGATGTCAATCAGCCTGAGTTAGTGCATGTCTTGGATCCAGTCAAGACTCTACCTTTCGTTAAGCAAGGTAGCACTAGCATGTATAGGAAGGTAGTAGAGAGTACCTCCATACAAGAAAAGGACATAAAATCCATGGTTGAGCAGCAGGTGAAGAAAGCTTTGGCTCAAGCCCGGGTAGGATCATCGATTCTAAAGGGTAGACCCTACCTAGAGGAATTCGATGTTATCCAATATCCCAAGGGTTTCATGCCTCCTTCCTTTAAAAGCTTTGATGGCAGTGGAAACCCAAGGCGGCACATAGCTCACTTCAGGGCTAATTATTACAACGCAAGTGGTAGAGATGCTTTACTCTTCCGCCTTTTCGTTAGTAGCCTAGCAGGTATTACTTTTGATTGGTATGCTGAACTGCCCAATGGTTCAATAAAGATGTTTGCTGAGTTAGAGCAAATCTGCATTAAGAAGTTTGATGGAGCTCAGCAAAGGGTTACTGTAGGTGATCTCATTGTAACGCAATATGACTCCGGTGAGTCACTTGTTGATTATATTCTCCGATGGTGTAACCTGAGTATGAAGTGTGAACCACAACTATCTGAATAGCATGCCATTGAGATTCTCTTGAAGAATATCCATGGCCTGGTCTCCTTCATGCTTAAGGATTTCACTATCAAGATATTTGAGAAGCTAATCAACAAGGCGGCTAGTCTATAAGGAGAGGCCAAATAGTTATCTTTTCAAGACCAGTTACCTAAGCAAAAGTCCTAAAAGATCTATGAGAAGAAACTTGAGCAATAGCAGTGGTTGACAAGGGGAAGAAGCCATCTAGAGATCATTTTGAGAGACCATGACCTTAGCAAGATCCACCTCCTTTGCCACCATGAGGCCATCGCCTCCACCACGCCTCCACGGCCGATAGTTACCACCTCCCCATACCACGCGGTGGCATGCATATCCTCCACCAAGTAGCTTTGGTCCACCTCCTCTTTTAGATAAGTTAAATAAATCTTATTCTTTTAAGAGGGAGGTAATCAGGAAAATCTTTAAGAACCTCTTAAAGAAACCTGATTTCCAGCTACCCGAGCCTAGGATACTAGAGCAAGTAGGCAAAAGTCATGATCTAAACTTTTTCCCTTACCACCGTATGCTATTTTGGAGGATTGCTTCACATTCAAGGACTAGCTTAAACACAGTTTCAAGATCGACATTGTAGTTATCTCAAAGGAATACCTTGTGGAATAACCTTCCAGTTCCATTAGAGTAATCCTTGGGGATACAAGTGATCCTTCCAAAACTAAAGAAAGTTGGACATTTCAAGTTTGCAAGTTTTCAGTGCTAACTCTAGGAAAGTGGGAGCTCTGTAGTAGCACATGTATCGGCCCACGATAGCCCTTTAGCTCAGCCACCGACCGTGTCCAACCTCTAGCCTTCAGTTGCAGCTTCCACACCGATGACTTCTTCCATTTTAGCTCTTCTATTTCTTCTACTAGTAGAACTCTTGTATCAATAGATAAGGGCATCAAATCCCTTACTCCACTCACTCTACTTGACTTCTACTTTGTACCTCCAAATAATTCCAATAAATTGAAGAATAAAGCTAATTTAAATTACACTGTGTCACTTCTGATAGGTTGTCTTCTTCTATTCCCAATGATAACTCTTCAAGTATAATTAACTATAATGATTTTGATCTTCCTCTTTCTAATTTGAGTTAGACTTTTTGACTCAATACTACGGGTTCACCTCTTGAGATAGACTTGGAATCATCCGATTCTGAGAGTCCCATAGGAGAAGTTGTAGGTGAGCCTGAAGTGTAAGTAGAACCTTCCACCACCTTGCCTCAAGAGATCACTAAAGTCAACTTTCGTAGTGGCAAGGTTCTACCTTCTAGGGCAACACCTCAAGATAGAGGAATATAAGTTATTGATACTATAGATCGAGAAGCACTTCCACAGGATGCTCCACCCTTGGATATGCTTGTGGAAGACCAAATGGTACAATGTCCTTTCTCATCTAAGAAAGTTGTCATCTAAGCTAAGCATATATGATACCCTTGTCTTATCTAAAGAGATGAGGGAATCACTAATCAAGGCCCTCCTTGATCCTAAAATATGCTTAGCTCAGTTGATCGCTGTAGGTGAGGAAGCACATTATACAAAAGAAGTTGAAGGGATCACCTTCACAGATGAAGACCTTCTACTAGGGGACTTGGAGCACAACCTTCCCCTCTACATCACAGTCGGCATGGACAGGTTTAGACTCGTCAAAATTCTCATGGATTAAGGTACATCGGTGAACATTATGAGTCTAAAGACCCTTGCCTATTTGAAGATCGACATCTCTACGCTCCAAGGAGATGGGATAATGTTAAGAGGATTCAATGATCAAGGTGAGCGAGCTTTAGGTTCTATGGTGTTACCTTTGGAGATAGGTGACTGGAAGACTGAAGCTATGTTCTACATCATTAAATCAAATTCTTCTTTCACTGTTTTGCTTGGTAGGCCTTGGATACATCGGAACAAGATCGTTCCATCCTCCATTAGTGCATTGAGTTCAAAAAAGATGAAATTGAATACTGTGTCAACGGAGATGAAAATCCATTTTCAGTTAGACAGGTTGAGATTTATGAGGATGTGACCTATTATCTTCCTCAAAATACCATTTCTCATGAACTTAGACAAAATTTAAATGCAAGTACAAAAGAAAAAGAAAATATAAAAGAAAATGAAAAGAAAAATAAAAGCCTAAGTGAGCAAGAAAGGGAGAATTGAAGAAGAAATAGATCAGTATATCCCATTCCATCCACAGTTCATTCCATCATATGGACATGTGGGTAGGGTGGCTCAACCTCCACCAGGCAGAGGCAGAGGTAGAAATAGAGGTAGTTCTAGAGATGGGAGACCCCCTAGTTGGCCTTCAACCAATAGAGGTCGTGTTCAATTCATAGGAGTACCCCTACTATCCAAATAGACTTAGAATCCAGCTCGAAGGATGAGTCTAATAGTATACCAGCCAACCCCTCTCAGTGGGTTCCATTGGAGGTGAATTTTGATCCAGACAGAGACGAAGACCAGGCTTCCAAGCAAAGCAAAGTATTCGAATCTAGATTATGTGAAACTATTTTGCAAGTTTGGAACCTTAGTTCTTACCTCACTTACATATGAGAAAGTTGAAGGTTTAGTAGTTAAGAAAGTCTGTAAGTCTTCTAGTTACATGAAGCAGAAGGAGTTCTTTTGGGATCATCCTCCTCAAGCCCTGAAGTTGATGTAGAGCTTGAGGAAGATACTTTTAAAGAATTAATGGATTTACCTTTTGATTTTTACTCACCTTGTGTTCAAAATCTTATACAAAAAGGTTTAGTTCTTCACACATGGTCCAAGCATAGGTCAAAATACTGAGAAGCTATAGAGCAACATAGGCAGGGAAGCATAATCAAGAGCAGGACTAGGATTCGATATAGTGGGTTCGATCAATAACGAAGATTACTGCCTAGTTGTTACCAACCATTTGGAGTCTGATAGTTTCTTCTCACACATCCCCAACTCTTATGAGAATGTGTGTTTAGAAATCTCAGATGATCTCCAAGTCAAAGAGGTACTGCCAGAATTTGAAGAGAAGATTCATTCAATAATATACAAGCTTAAAGAAATCAACCTCAGGATAAAAGAAAATCCACACCCGACATACATCAGTTTGTTGTTAAATGAAGAAGAAGCCAATGACTTAGTTAGTCTATTAACTGAGTTTAAAGACTGCTTCAGATGGAGTTATGAAGAAATGCTCGAATTATCTCTTGATGTAGTAGTCCACAAGCTACCAATAGACCCTAACGTTACCCCTATTAAATAAGCTCCTAGAAACATGTGATTAGAAATTAAACAATAGGTCATTTCTGAAGTCAAGAAACTGATCGATACTAATTTCATTAGGGAAGAGAAATATCCTACCTGGTTAGCTAGTGTCATTCCAGGAAATAAGAAGAATGGCCAAATACGCATTTGCATCGATTTTAGGCACTTAAATAAGGCATATCCTAAGGATGAGTTTCCTCTTTCTATACCAGAGTTAATGGTGGACATTGCCTCATGTCATACAATTTTCTCTTTCATGGATGGGTCATCTGGCTATAACCAGATTAAGATGTCTTCCGAAGATGAAAGAAACACTTCTTTCTAAACCCCGATCGAAATCGTCTATTATAGGGTCATGCCTTTTGGCCTTAAAAATGTTGGTGCTACATACAAATGGGCCATGACTCAGATCTTCAACAAACTCATCCATCATTAGGTTGAGTGTTATGTTGATGATCTAGTAGTCAAGAGCAGAGAAAATAAAGACCATCTCTTTGACTTTAGAGTAGTTTTTGAATGGTTAAATAATATAACCTCCAAATGAATTCCCTGAAGTGTGCAATCGGAGTAGCTTTGAGAAAATTCTATGGGTTTGTTGTCCGACAACAGGGAATAGAAATAGATCTAGAAAAGATCAAGGCTATCTTAAAAATGCCACCTCCTAAGATTTTAACTCAACTCAGATCTTTCTAAGAATGGTTGACATATCTAAGGCACTTTATCTCAAACAAATCGGGAGATGCAAGCCATTTTTAGCACTTGTCAAAAAGGATGCTAAGTTTAAATGGGTTGACAAGTGCCAGCATATTTTGAGGATATCAAAGAGTACTTAGTGAAGCCACCAGTTCTAGCAGTCCCTATCCCAAGAAGGTCACTCATCCTTTACACTGCTGCATTGGATGACTCTCTCTTGGCTGTTGGCCTAAGCCGATGAAGGAAAAGAGCGCACTACTACCTCAATCATCATCGATCCCTGTTGAAACTATCCACCTATTGAAACAGCTTTGATGTTTGCTTCCCAAAAGCTATGACACTACATGCTTTCTCATAAGGTGAACTTGATCTCCTGAACTAATCCACTACAGTATCTCATGACATGACCAATGCTTCTGAATGTTTGGCTCGTCGGTCCATGATACTCTCGCAGTTTGATATCACATTCGTACCCCTCTGTGCGGTAAAAGGACACCATAATTGGATTTCTTAGCAGCACACCCACTTCTTGTTGATTCTCCGCTTAGTGATGATCTCCCCGATGATCAAATCATGAACTTAGGGGAGACTGGCAATCGATGGGAGATGTATTTTGATGGTGCTGCTTCTTTTCTTAAAGGTGAAGCACCATGATCTATTCTCTCAAGAAAGGCAAGGGTAGGAATAGTTCTTCTAACTCCAAACCATGATGTGATGAGATTCTTATACTATCTTTCCAACCCCTGCACCAATAATGAAGCTAAGTATGAGGCTTTGATTGCGGGTCTAGAGTTAGCCATCACTATTAATGTTAAGATCATCAACATCTTTGGGGATTCTCAGTTGGTCATCAACCAGATCGTCGGGTCCTACCAGATTCTCAAACCCAAGCTTCATCATTACTACGAGTATACCATGAAGTTGTTGGCCTAAATCCCTGAAGTCACCATCTACAAGGTTCCTCGGCGGTAGCGATGCAGATGGCCAAACTTGCCAAAGAGTTGACATGTCCGGAAGATGAGTCCATTTCAAAAGTGTCCAAAATAGACAAGTCATATCCCTTATTGATATTGATCTCATTGAAAGACTTTCTCTTGAAGGGGAGGTTGTCATTTCCAAAATGGATAAGGAACTGGATTGGAGGCAACAGTTCATAGATTGCTTGAACACCAACAAACTACCTCAAGAAAAGTCACTAGCCCATCAGGTGAAACAGAGAGCTCTCTCCCACGCTCTTGTTGATGGCACCTTGTACTGTCGGTCCTTTGACTAAATGTGGTTACATTGTTTAGACAAACACGAAGCCCATGGCATTGTAACCAAGGTACATTCAGGTCTATGTGGAGCTCATCAATCCGATCCCAAGATGAAGACGAAGATCAAAAGACTTGGATATTACTGGCCTTTTATGATCACAGATTGCATGGATGTAGCTAGGAGATGCCATTAGTGTCAGGTACACGATTTGGTCCTCCACCAACCACCCAACATTCTATACCCTACATTGGCTTCATGGCCATTTGAGTGTTGGGGTACCGACATTGTAGGTCTAATCGATCCTCCTTCTTCCAGGGGCAAAGATTCATCTTAGCTGTCACTGACTACTTTTCCAAGTGGGCGAAAGCCATCCCACTCAGAGAGGTTGCAGCTCACCATGTGCTTCTATTTTTTCAAAAATTATATCATATATAGGTTCGGGGTGCCTCAATGAATTATATCTAATAATGGTACTGCATTCAAAAGCATGAAGATCAACAGCTTCGCTAGAAGATACGATATAGATTGGAGATACTCCACTATCCACTACCCCAGAGTTAATGGCTTAGCGGAAGCATTCAACAAAACTCTCATCCATATACTGAAGAAGACTCTTGATGATAATAAACGATAGTGGAACGAGTAGTTGGTTGAAGCCTTGTGAGCCTACCACACCATATACCGAACTCCAACTTAGTCAACCCTATTTTTTTTAGTATATGGGTCTCAAGCCATTCTTCCTTTAGAAGTTCAACTCCTATCACTAAGGATAGCATTTGGTAACAAGATCATTACAGAGTAGAATGTAAAGTTGTGGTTAGAAGAGCTAGATGGTTTGGAGGAAATTTTCTATTGGCGTGCCAGAATCTCGAGTTGTGCAAGGCCAAAATGATTCAAGCTCACAAAAAGCTGGTCCACCCTAGGTCTTTCCGAGTAGGAGAACTTGTGTTAGTCCTAAGGAGACTAATTGTTGCCCATCGAAAGATGGGAGGCAAGTTTGAACCCACTTAGGAAGGCCCCTATGTCATAGAGAAGGCCTACCAAGGAGGATCTTATCAACTTATTGATTGTAAAGGGAACACCCGATGCTTCCAATTAATGGGCTCTATCTAAAGAAATATTACCCATGAAACAAATCATGTTTGAAAATAATCATTAATAAAAGAACAAAAAAAAATCTAATTCCATTCATCAAATCTTCTCTTCTTTCGAAGTATTATTTGCTTATCTTATGAATCCACCGTGAAATATTTTGGGAAGATATAAGAGTCCCCCAGTGGCATCCTATCCCTCTTTCATAGCACAAACACAATCTTTCGATGCTTTTAGAATAGGTGAAAGAGAACCCGAGAGGCATCCTATTTTGATTAACATGACTAAGTTAGGTGTGAGAGAACCCAACCGACATCCTTTCTTAGTGGGAATCCTATTGCCTTCGTGGCATCATCTCATCAATCCCAAGTGTGTTTAAGATAGGTTTAAGAGTCCCCAAGAGGCATCCAATTCCTTTTCACACATGCACACAACAAACACAAATCTTTTGTCTCGAGCTACTCGATGTGGGAGCAAGCCCCTATGACACTCACTCATTAGCTGCTCTAGGTCGGATATACATGCAACCTCACTAGCATGTCATCCCAATGGTCATTGGTTAGAGGATGTGAGTCCCCGAGCTTTCTACCTAACTTGATCATTACAAACCAAAGAGCGCCTTGATAGTATGGTACACTTCACTACCCAGCTAGTAAGCTATCTCATGTTGACTTTGCTTAAGAAGATGTGAGTCCCCATGCTTTCTTCTTGAATTAGCCATCATACTCTAACTAGGACAAGTATATTTAAGGTTTAGGATAAGTCCCCCAGAGGATCCTTTCCTCTTGACTACTTTCGAGCTGATCTAAGTCCCCCGGTGGCATTTACTCAGTAGTCACCCTAGGTCGGATAGTCATCTGACTATCCAATCCCAGTTTAGAGGATGTGAGTTCCCGAGCTTTCTTCCTAGGCTGGTTCTACAAATCGATGGGCACCTTAGGTTGGTTGATGTTTGTTATGCTGATAGACTCACCCTGTGAGTACACCACTCTTGGCAGATATAAGTCCCCATGCTTTCTCCTTGAGCTGGACACCGAATACCTATTAGATATATGACTACCATGTCATCTTCTCCAAGGTGTTGGATTAAGCCCTTACCAGCACCATCCCCTGTGGGCACTCTATTTGGATCAAGTCATGTGCGACCCCATTTAGGCACTACCCGGGTTATTTTTTTTATTGGATAGTTCCCCTTTCCTAGTAGCCACCCCTATGGTTAGAGAATTTGTTCATCGGATGCGTAGATTCTCTCTTAGTTCAATAAATCTGAGATAGGTCTAAGCTGATATAAGCTCCTTCTCAATTTGATCCCTACAAACTAACAGGGTCCTTGATAAAATAAACTAAAACAAATTAATAAAAATTAATTCGCTTGTGGATTAGGAATTCAAGCCCTCAAAGGGACCCTTTTCCCAAGCAGGCATCTTATCTTTAGGGTAATGTCAATAAAACTCCCTATGGGAATTGCCTGACTAACTGAGTTGAGATAAATCCTCAAGTCAGTACTCACTCCATAGTCGCCCATAAGTTAGATTCAATCTATTTTTCCACAAGTAGGTTACCCGATAATCATTTCGTTTTGAAAGATGTAAGATTATGGCGCATTTTTCTATCATGATTGTCTCAAATCGACGTGTAGCTCTAGGTCGGGTTCGATTTGTTGCCAAGCAACCTATCACGCCAGTAGTCTTTTCTAGTGGAAGATGTGAGTCCCTGAGCTTTCTTCCCTCCAATTGATCATTTCAAATTAAAAGGCACTCCTTTGGTTGGGTAGTTCTCTCATCGTCCAGGAAGCTACTCCCTTCATTTCAGTGAATCTGAGATAAGTCTAGGCTTCTATAAGCTTCTTCTCAGTGTGATCCATCACAAACCAATGGAATCCACAAACAAAATTAAAAATGAAATTAACCTTTGACTATTCTTGAGCTAATTTATGTCCCCAGTGGCATTCACTCAATAGTCGGCCCTGGGTCGGGTTCGATTCGTTGCCCAAAGTAACCAATCACCCCAGTGGTTTCTTGTTTCTAGAAGATGTGAGTCCCTGTGCTTTCTTCTTAATACTTGACCATTGTACACCAAAAGGCATCTCCCATTTGTTGGATAGTCATACCTTGTAGTTGGTAGACTACTCCCTTTGAATTGGTAAATCTGAGTTAGGTCTAGGCCTCCACGACCCCTACTCAGTGCAGTTCATCGCAAACTTATGGGATCCATCATAATTAAAATAAATAAATCTAAACATGAAATCAATATTGACTATCTTTGAGTTGATCTAAGTACCCAGTGACATTCACTCAATAGTCAGCCCTAGGTTGGGTTCAATCTTTTGCCTTACCAATAGATTACCCTAGCAACTGGTCCTTACTTTGGAGGATGTAAGTCTACTACGCTTTCTTCCTAGTATAATTGTTGTATACAGAAATACATCCCTTTGGTTGGCTAGTCCTACTATGTGTTTAGTAGACTACCCCTTTAGATTGGTAAATCTAAGTTAGGTCTTAGGCTCTATGACTCCTACTTAGTGCATCTATCGCAAATAAATAGGGTTCATTTAAAATAAAAATTCAAACCTAACAAAAAATTGAAACAAATTCAACCCTCTTCCCCAGCGGAATAAATCAAATCTTTTTCTCCTCAGTAAGAATCCAATCAAACCTTTCACCTCCTTGTAGATGACTTAAACTTGCTTCCCGAGTGAAAGGTTCACACTCTATCTACTAGTGGAATCTTTCCTCTCTTTTATGTCTTGGACATAAGTAGATCCACAATGCACTAAGCTCTGGATTCTTTCTATTCCTTTGGTAAAGGATAGATTCTTTCTGTTAGTGCTTGTGATCTCTCAACGTTGTTGATCATTTCTATCAACACCAATACATGCAGTGTTCCTTGTCAGTCACACCACCTATTGGGCGCCCTTTGTTGACCTCATTTTTAGAATGAGCTATCAACCCCTCCATCTTAGACATAGGACTCCTCTTGGACTTTAAGAGTTCCTTAATCTTAAGAAAATTTCCTACCCTTAGCTCAAACCATTCCTCACTTTCCTTCATTCAAGTCAAACTCTAAATCAATCTCATTTTATTTTCTCTAAACTCAAATCAACTCCATATGATTGAAATCCATGATTTAAATCTATGATTGAAACCCATGACCAAAATCCATCAAAATTCCTAAGTTCAAATTTCCTAAGTCCTTAATCCTTTCTTAAGGACTTAGCCAAAATCATGATCAAAACCAATTCAAATCTTTGAGATTTTATCATAACTAATTTATATTCTCATTTATATTCACATATATAAATGAAATATAAAATCAAATCTCAAAATTCTAAATCAATTCATGAAATTTTCCTAAGTCCCTTAATTTTCCATTGATGGACTTAGCCCAAATCATGATCTAAATCAATTCAAATCTATGAGATTTTCTCAAAACTCATTTATATTCTCATTTATATTCACATATATAAATAAAATATAAATATAAATCAATCAAATCATATCCTCAAATTAAATTCCCAATTTGAAATTTTCCTAAGTCCTTTAGTTTTCTATTAAAGGATTTATCCAAACCTTAACCAAACTAATTCAAATTCATGGGATTTTCTCAAAACTCATTTATATTCTCATTTATATTAACATATATAAATGAAATATAAATATAAATCAAATCAAACCCTCAAATTAAATTCTCAATTTAAAATATCCCAAGTCCCTTAATTTTTCATGAATGGACTTAGCCTAAATTTTGATCAAACCATATCAAAGTCATGCAATTTTCACATAATTTTTTTATATTCTCATTTATAATCACATATATAAATGAAATATAAATATAAATCAATCAAACCAAATTCAAAAATAAAAGTCTAAACTCCAAAAGTTTCCAAAGGCCTTTAAATCCTTCTTAATGGACTTAGCCTAAATCATGATTAAATCACTTCAAATCCTTGAAATTTTTTCATGATCCATTTATATTCTCATTTATAATCATATATATAAATGAAATATAAATTCAAATAACCAAAACCAATTCCAAAAATCAAACTCAAATCCACTCAATATTCAACCTAAGCCTTCCAAGTCAAAATCTTGAACTTAGCCAAATCAACCTCAAATCAAGCCAAACTCTTGATTTTCCTTCATCATTCAATCAAACCTACAATCATGAGCTCAAACATAAATCCAAACTTTAATCAAACAATCAATACCTAAGTCAAAAATCAAAGCCAAAACTCTTTCATATTCTTCCTTTGAATATGAAATTGTCAAATGAATCTAAACTCATTTGACTTCAAACCACTTGTAAATGGGTTTATATTTCAAGCATGAGTCTATATAAAGATCAACCAACTTCAAATCAAGCTTTAACCAAGCCATTTGACCCACTTAGGCTCACTTGACCCAAAGTGACCTAAAGTATTATTAGCCAAATTCTAATCCTAACTAAATTGGATTGAACCAAACTCACCTATACCTCTCATTATGATCAACAGTCATCATGGGGTCCATCGTACACCGACAGGGTTCACAATATAACACACCAAATTAAATTAAATCAAATTAAATCAAATTAATCATTAGGACTACTCTTGAGTTGAGATAAGTCCCCGGGTCGGCACTCTCTCAGTAGTCGCCCTTAGGTCGAGTTCAACTTGTTGTGCCACCAACGAGTTACCCCGGCGGTCATCTTTGCTTAGAAAGATATAAGTTTATTACGGATTCTTTCTAGCACGATCATTGCAAATCAACGAAGCCTTAGTTGGGCTCGATTTATTGCTCAAGCGACTGATCACCGCAGTAGTTCCTTGTTTAGTAAGATATGAGTCCTCGTGCTTTTTTCCTAACTTGACCATTGCAAACTGAAAGGCACACCTTAGCATGGTTAGTTCTACCTAACGACTGGTTGACTATCCCTTTGAATTTGTAAACCTAAGATAGGTCTAGCCTTATATTAGCTCCTTCTTAGTAGATCCATCGTACATTGACAGAGTCCATCTAAAATTAAATTAATTATGACTATTCTTGAGTCGATATAAGTCGACATCAGCAATCGCTCAAATAGTTGCCCTAGGTAGGGATTGATTTGTTGTGTCATCGACAGATCACCCCAATGGTTGATCCATACTTTGGAAGATGTAAGTATACTATGCTTTCTTCCTAGTACAGTTGTTGCACACCACAAGGCAACCTTTAGGCTCATTATAGTCCTACCTTATGGCTGGTAGACTACCCCTTTGGACTTGTAAATCTGAGACAGGCCAAGGCCGACACAGCTCCTTCTCAATGGGTCCATCGCACGCCAACAGGGTCCATAACATAACACACCAAATTAAACTAAATTAATTCAAATCATTATAAATCAAATTAATCATTAGGACTACTTTTGAGTTGAGGTAAGACCCCCTAGTGACGCTCACTCAGTAGTCTCCTTAGGTATGGTCCGATTTGTTGCTCCATCGATAGATCACCCCAACAGTTGATCCCTACTTTGGAAGATCTAAATCTGTTATGCTTTCTTCCTAGTACAGTCATTGCACATCGAAAATCAACCCCTTAGGTCTGATAGTCCTACCTTATGGCAGGTAGACTACCCCTTTGGACTTATAAATCTAAGATAGGCCAAAGCCCTCGTGGCTTCTTTTTAGTGTGGTCCATTACACATCGACAGGGTCCATAATAAAATAAATTCAAAACCAACCTCCCTAGTGGAGTCAAATTAAACATATCAAACAAACCAAATTTCTCTTCGGTGAGGCATAAATCAAATTAGTCTCCCTAGTAGAGCTTAGATCTAAATCAAATAAAGTCAATCGAGTGTACATCTCCAGTGGATATGCCCTCAATCTAGAACCCTTTTCCCTACTTGAGCCATAACAAATTAAACCAACCTCACTAGTGGAGTCTAATCAAATAAATCAAAGAAATCTAGTCAAATTCTTATCCCTAATGGATAGCTTGAACCTATTTTCAAAGTGGAAGGTTCATGTACTCAATTTCTAGCAGATACACACCCAAATAAATCGTACTCATAATCAAACTCAGATCCATATCCCTAGCGGATAGCTTGAACTTGTTTCCCTAGAGGAAGGCTAATATATTCAATCCCCATCAGATTCTTTCTTGCTCACCAAAATCATCCACCATGATTGTTGATCACCCTAGGATGATCAATTGCAATCAATTGGGTCAAACTACGTCAACTTAGTCATTTGACCATGTCAACCCATAGCCCAAATGAACCAAAACTAGCCAAAGCTCATCCTACATCAAATTTATTAAAACAAATTATTTTAATTAACCAAAATAAATATTTAAATATGACTTGATTACCAATTGAGACAAACCAAGCACAATTAACCATTTGATTCAAGTTGACCCAAATCGGCCTAAAGGATCAAATCAAGTCAAATCATAATCTAACTCAAATTGATTATAACCAATGGCTTAAGTTCATTACAAATTGATTATTGAACTTGACCAAAGCCATAATTAAACCCAATTTGATCAATCGAGCCCAATTGGTGAACTTGACCCAACCTAGCCAAATTGGCCTAAAGGGTCAATTTGGCCTAAATCTAAATTAAATCCAAATTAATTCAAACCAAAGACCACATTCATCTTCAGTTAGCTAATTGAACATGAATCAACCCATAATCGAAGCCAATTTGGCCTATTTTGGTCAAATAGGTCAATTTGACCCAATATGACCTTTATGACCCAAATTGAGTCAAATCCCTTGAAACCAAGACATGACCCATTGGGGGCTGATCAAACCTGACCCAAACCCATTTGGGATCAGCCCAAAATCAACCCAACCCAATTAAACCCTTCATGGATCCTCCCTCACATAGGATTCCATCCAACCTCATTTAATTCTCCCCATCACATGCATTTAACTCCTCTCCAACATTTGTATTGAATTGAGCTGATCATATGGCAATAAGAGAGAATTTTGGAGCAAAAATTCAAAGTGCTCAATCAATACATCATCCATCCCAACCACGCCAAGCAAGATGACAATCAATTTGGAGCCAAAAAATTCAAAAAAAGAATGAATTTTTGGTCATTATAAAAGGAGGGGGAAATTAGGCTTTAGATCTCTTCCTCCTACCATCATTCAGCCCCTAAAAGCTCCCCAAAGTAAAAAAGGAACCCACCCCCCACCTCTTTGAGCCATTTTTGAGCTCAAAAACATAAATAATTACTCTTCCGGTGAGGCGACAGTAAACATCAGAGAAGACAATATTCCGAAGGGAGGCAAGGGTTAAAAATTATTTCAAAATTCCTCACATACCTAGGAGTTTGCTCGGATCTTCAACACCACCGGAAACCATCCCCGGTGAGGTAAATTTCACCAAACTTTAGCCAGCCTTAGGATTTCTCATATTTTTTGTTTATTTTCTTGCTATTTAGGAATTTCCCCTAAATAATCATGTGCTTTTACTTTAAATCATTCCAATTAGAAAATAGATTTTTTTTGGTGTGAATCGATGTAAAAATGGGTCCATTTGGACAAGTTTTTACTTAGAAATCCCATTTTTCCCTTTTAAAAAAGCCTAAAAATATTGTTCATCATCGGGGCTACAACCGCCATTCGATCATGTGGTTCCCAAGATCAAAGGGATCAAATCGGGCGTGGATCACATGATTTGGGCCTTTAGATCGCCTGATGCAATATGGACCGTCTGATCTCACGCTCATCGGATCGGGTCGATCGCACTCAATCACGCGATCTTGGCCTCAGATCGCATCGATCGGACCATCGACGTGATTGGATAGTCCACAGCAAACCATGGATCGCTCTCTAGACCGTTGACCAGCCTTTACCGTCCAATGGCTGATGTCAACGCCGCATTTTTCTGATTTGAAAAATTAATTTAAATCACTTGAAAGTTCAAAAATTCATAGAAAATAAAATACTTAACCAAAAACTGTAAACATGGTCTTATTGGATTCATCTTTTCGAGAGGAATCCAACGAACCCAAAATCCCTAAATAATACTGAGTATTTTGAGCTTAATTTGAGTTTTAGTAAAAATCAAATTTCATTAATTTATATATATATATATATATATATATATATATATATATATATATATATAATAAAAATATATATATTATATTAAGTTGAAATTTTTAGGGATTGAAATTAAAGTTAAGACACACCTACCATAAAAATTTCAAGTGAAAAAGATTTTTGGATTGGGAGAAATTAAAATTTGAAGTTCAGCTTGTCCATTTTAATAAAATAAATCAAATAAAAATTTAGAAATTTACAAAAATCCTCAAAATGGCTTAAATCACTTCAATTGACATCTAGGACTCTTAAGAAAATAATGTTATTTTCTAAATCCTAATGAACCCCAAACAAACACTTAAGATTAAAGTTTAATCAATTAAGGAGTTAATTAAAACATAATATAAAAATAATTTAAATGCCAAATCAAAATCAAAAATGAAGTAGCATTTAACAATCATTAATCAAACCTCAAATCAGAAAAATATCATCCTTGGAGAAAATTAAATTAAATATGATTAAACTTATTTAAGTTAATAAAACTCAATTAAATTATTAAATCTTAAATCAAATTTAAAATTAAACAAATCTTGGAAACTTTAACATGGGTCAAACTAGTATAACTAAACCTACACTAAGCATGGAATCTTAATCATATGAAACTCCTTAATGAGTATAAATAAACTCAAACTAATTAATCATTAAATAAACAAAAAAATCAAATTGATTAATAAACCAATTTAACATAATCATTTAATACTAATTGAATTTAACCAAATAAAGTTAAAGTAAACTTAATTAACATATGATTAAATCACATCCATTTGGAATAAGATAATTAATTGACCATTAAATATTTCAACCTAATAACTAAATCAAACATGTTAATGAAATCAAACAAACATAATAAATGAATCAAATTAAATAAAACTCTAATCATAAATAATCAAACTTAATTGAAATGAAATAATTAATTAATTCACTTAATAATAATGATGGTAATAATAATAATCCTTTAATCAAATCAAACTTAAGTAAAATACTTAACCAAATCAAATCACTCACTTGTGGGAAATTAAGTCATTAATTTCTAATTAAACAAACCCTTAATTAATCTAATGATTTAAAATTTTAATTACCTTAATCAGACTTAATTAATCAAACATCTAATTAATGCAAACTTAATGAATTAATCCATCATCTTAATTAATCAAATTAATTTAAATAAGTTACATTAAAGCTAACTCTAAAATTAAGCTTAAATTAAACCCCTAATTAAATTTAATAATTAATCACACCCCTTAAATAAACTAATTAAGTTAATCAAATTAATCATATTAAACCTAAGCTTAATCAAACATAATCAAAATGCAATTAAATACTAATCAAAACTTAAATGAAACCTAAATCATTAAGTCATTAATTAAATCATTAAGAATTAAATAAATCTTTATTTAATTTAATAATCATCTCAAACACACTCCTTAATTAAACAAATTACCCTTAAGATAATATAATTGAATAGACACCTAATTAACGCAAACTTAATAAATTAATCCCCCATCTTAATAAATCAAATTAACTTTATAAATCAGCTTAAAATTAATTCAAATAAAACACTTAATTAATTTACTAATTAATTTGATCACACATCTTAAGTAAACTAATTAAAGTCAATTAAATTAATCATATTAAACTTAAACTTAATCAAACATAAATGCAATTAAATACTAATCAATTCTTAATTTAAACTTAAATCATTAAATCATTAATTACATCATTAACCTAAACAAATATGAAATCAAATTTAAAAAATTAAACAAATCTTTACTTAATTTAATAATTGATCACACCTCTTAAACAAACTAATTAAGTTAATCAAATTAATCATATTAAACTTAAACTTAATCGAACATAAATGCAATTAAGTACTAATCAAAACTAAAATTAAACCTAAATTATTAAGTTGTTAATTACATCATTAACCTAAATAAATATGAAATCAAATTCAAGATTAAACAAATCTTTATAATTAACATAAATACACTTCTTAATTAAACTAATCTCATAATCACATTGAACCTAAGCAAACCCATAGACTAATAAAGCTAATCAAATCAAATTAAATTAAATTAAGTAAGTCTCTCATCAATTTAATATGCAATCAAACCAAATCTCATTCAACCTACTTAAATAAGATAAACTAATTAACTATCTAATGTATGAAATCAAAATGCAAACCAAACTTTGATAAACATGATAAATGGATGAGATTAAAAGATAAAATCCTAATTATAAGGAATTAAACTCAATTAAAAATCAAAATAAAATCTCAATTAATCTAATCCGATCAAACTACAGATAAATGAACAACAATCAAATCAAATAAGCATAAAATTAAGTCACATAACCATAATCAAAGAAAAGAATTAAAATATTAATTTAAAAGGATATTGAATTATTAAGACTTAATTAAACCAAAACATCTAATCTGAAATTAATCAATAAAAAACATATGAATTTAAACAAACTTAAACTTCATTAGATATTAAGGATATTGAATTATCAAGATTTAATGAAACCAAAAACATCTGATCTCAAATTAATCAATCAAAAAATACATGAATTTAATCAAACTTAAACTTCATTAGATATCAAGGATATTGAATTATCAAGATGTAATTAAACAAAAATATCTAAATTAAAATCAATCAATCAAATACTTAAAAAAACTCAAATTCTAAATTCTAAATCAAATCAAATGAATTACACAAATTAAAATGGGCTAATTAAGATACATAAGGACCTTAGTTAGATTCTTTAGGAGTTAGGATGTAGAATAGGGTGAGCTCTATCTACACATGGAATTCATTCTACTCTTCATTCTTGAGAACCTAAACATCATTTTAACCAAATAAAAGTCAAATTAAAAAATGAAAAATAAATCATTAAATCATTTAAATTGAAATCACCCAAAGGTAAGATTTAAACAAAATTCAAACTCCAAATTGAAACTTAAACTAAAGAAGCCTAGTAAAGTCTTGCCACACAAGCCTTAAGCACATACATTAGAATACTAAGTCACCATTTCTAGTGCTAAGTTAGGGCGTTGTATGTATGATGTTGTGTTTTGTTTTTGATGTAATATTTTAGACTGGATGTTAGGTGTATATTTTGTAGACTAGATGTTAGGTTGTTGTTAGCCTAATCATATTTTTTGCATGGGGTTGTGCTTAAGGGGCCGATTTAATAAAAATATAAATGTGTTTGTTGTGCAGGTAGCTTAGCCCCTAAGCATAACTCATGTTAGGACATGTGGGCTTGGTTACCCATGTGTGGGGTGCTATGTCCAAATTATTCATATAACTGCTTGGATTGTATGGTGTGTTAAGCTAATATTTATTTTGTAGGTGGGCTAGATTTACTTTTTTCTATTTTTGATGTAATTTTTCATTATGAATTAGGATTAGTGTTATGGGGATTAGGATGAGCAGTGGCCAGAAGGCTTAGTCCCTGGGGTGCCCTGTGATGCCTTTGCAGCAAATAAAATCAAAAGGAAGAGAAGGAAGAAATGAAGAAAAGAAGACCCCATAGCATGTATTATTTTTGAATCTGGGTTATATAAGGGTAGAGCTCGGCTACTCATTTTCTTCTCTCTTTTTGGGGTGTATGGCAGAACCCGACTGCACTGGCCTTTTATTCTTTTACAGTAGTCTATAAAATTATTTAATGTTGTGTTTAGATTGCGCATTAGAACAGCATGCTCTTCATAGTTTTTTTATGATTAATGCTTGAATGTGTGGGCTGGATGCGATAGGCTCTTAGGATAAAATTAAATTTTCTATCCCACTAATAACTCATAACTAAAATTTTAAAACAACTCATAACCTCACATAAAAGCCTAAGAATTAAATCAAGATAATAAAATTTTTAGCAACCCCTTAGTTGGATGAATGAATGTATAATATAATGCATGTCATATTCTTCCACTCTTGTTAAGAGGGAGCTTCCATCTTTGCCAGAGAATGAAGGCTTAACCTGTGAGAGCCTTTGATGGAAGAACACCCCTTTCTCTTTTTGATTTGGCCCATAGTCAAGTTCTCATACATTTAGGCATACAAAATCCCATAGCCTGTGTCAAAATAAAGAGTCCAAAAGAATCAAATAAATCTGATAAAATTTGCATTAGATTAAGTCATGAATTCATACCACTCATGCTCTAGTCTCTTATGGAGTGAGTTTAAGGACTTAGTCTTCTTCCTAAATAAATAATAGCCTAGCCATCTTGTAAAGCATAAGACATGCCTACATGGATTTAAAGCATAGGAGGAGTTAGTTAGCTGCCACTCCATGCGATAATAAGTCCATCAGTCGAGTAGTTTATTCTCTCTTGTGGAGATACACCATATACCCATTTTTTCCCTAGATTTAGATCGTGCTTCGGCCCTCACCTAAAGCTCTAATTTAGGATCTGAGGTTGTTATTTCCTTTTGGGGCTAGAAACATAAATCCTCACCTCTTAAGCATTTTCATAATCTTATGTTGTGGAATTATAAGCCCTAGCAATCTAATAAAATATCAACTCAAATAATTAACTCTCTTCAATTTCAAAAATATAAAGTCTAATTATAGGGTAGGAATGCTCACTAGGCTTCCTAGTATCATGAGCATTTCCTACTTTCTCCCTTTGGATTCCAAAAATAAGTCTTCTCCTTGATCTATCCTATTTGATTTTCTAAAATAGCCAATCCTTCGATAGTCTTAACCTTGAAATCTTTGGTGACCCTAATTGTCTACTTTAATTGAGAGTATTCTTTAAGGAATTCCAATTCCTTAGGATGTACTTAACTATGGGGCTTGCCTCCATAGGAAACTTAATGAACCCTACTTAAAATAAATCTCTTTTTACTTTTCTATGTAAAGTCGGGGAAAGATCTCTGGTATATTCGAAGACCCATCATACCCTAGGAGTCCTTATTAGGTGATTAGGTCCATTATAGGGTGGTGATTTCTATCTTTTGAGATAGTACATCATTCTTTAATATTGTACCTGATCACTTCAATAAGTACCCCCTAAGAACCGTGTGGTGTCCCACAAATTTTTCTGATGACTCTACCGATGCTTTGTTGGCTCAAATTAATGATGAAGGGAAGGAGAATGCTCTCTATTATCTCAGTCATCATCTAATCCCTGCTGAGGCAAACTATCCACCTATGGAAAAACACTACCTAGCTTTAATTTTTGCATCCCAAAAGTTATGGCACTCATACTTTCTCATAAGGTGAACTTGATCTCTAGAGTCAATCCACTGTAATATCTCATTACACGGCCGACCTTATCTGGACGGTTGGCACATTGGTCTATGATTTTATGTCAGTTTGACATAACATTCGTACCCCTCCATCCCATAAAAGGACAAGCACTTACAGATTTCTTAGCAGCGCATCCACTCCCTGTTGATTCTCCGCTTAATTATGATCTCCCAGATGAACAAATCATGAACATAGGGGGTACTAGTGCTCGCCGCTGGGAGATGTACTTTGATGGTGCAGCCTCCTCTCAAAGAGGAGAAGAACCATAATTTATAATCTCAGGAAAGGCAGGGGTAGGAATAGTTCTTCTAACTCCAGATCACGATGTGATGAGATTCTCATATCATCTATCTAATCCATGCACCAACAATGAAGCTGAATATGAGGCTCTAATTATCAGTCTAGAGTTAGTCATTACACTATGCATCCAAAGTAT
The DNA here is from genome assembly GCA_021442155.1 of Cymbidium sinense. Classification (NCBI taxonomy): domain Eukaryota; kingdom Viridiplantae; phylum Streptophyta; class Magnoliopsida; order Asparagales; family Orchidaceae; genus Cymbidium; species Cymbidium sinense. The sequence continues at coordinate 148,495,150 of CM038217.1, forward strand.
CAACATCTTTGGGGATTCTCAGTTAATCATCAACCAAATCGATAGGTCTTACAAGGTTCTAAAGCCTAAGCTCCATCATTACGACAAGTATACCATGAAATTGTTGGCCTAAATCCCAGAGGTTACCATCTACAAGATTCCTTGAGGAGAGAATGCAATAGCAGATGCATTAGCCAAGCTTGCTAAAGAGTTGGCATGTATAGAAGATGAGTCCATTCTAATAAGGGTCCAAAATAGACAAGTCTTTTCCCTTATTGATGTTGAACTCATTGAGAGATTCTCTCTTGAAGGGGAGGTTGTCATTACCAAAATGGATTAGGAGTTAGATTGGAGGCAACGATTCATAGATTATTTAAATATAGGCAAACTACCTCAAGAAAAATCACAAGCACACCAGGTGAAGCGAGCCATTTCTTATGCTTTTGTAGGCGGTACCTTGTACCATCAATCCTTCAATCATATGTGGTTACATTGTCTGGACAAACACGAAGCCCATAGTATCGTGACCGAGGTACACTCAGGTTTATGCAGAGCACACCAATCCATTCTGAAGATGAAAGCCAAGATCAAGAGACTAGAATGTCATATGGGCGTGGTCGCTAGGATTACATGGTGTGGTTTGGTGCTTGACATATAACATTGGCTCATGGTCTTTCTTCTTCTAAAGGTCATCGATTCATTCTAGGCATTCTACTACTTTTCCAAGTGGTAAACTTAGAGGATTCTTCTTTTTTGAAACCATATGCATATAGGTTGGGGATATATATATCGATAATGATGCGCATTTAAGAGTATTAAAATCAACAGCTTTGCTCGGAGACACAGCATAGATTGGAGATATTCTACCATCTTCTACCCAAGGAAAAATGGGTTAGCAGAAGCCTTCAATAAAACCCTCATTCAAATACTGAAGAAGACACTAGATGACAATAAACAACGATGGCATGAACAGTTAGTTGAAGCCTTGTGGGCCTACTACACCACATACAGAACTCCAACTCAATCTACCCCTTTCTCCTTAGTGTATGGGTCTGAAGTCATTCTACCATTAGAAGTCAAACTCCCATCACTAAGGATAGTCGTGGGTAGTAAAATCACAATAGAGCAGAATGCCAAGTTGGGTTGGAAGAACTCGAAGGTTTGGAGGAGAGATGCCTACGGGCATGCCAAAACCTCAAGTTATATAAATCCAAGATGATTCAAGCTCATAACAAGTTGGTCCGTTCTATAGTGTTTCAAGTATGAGAGCTTGTTTTAGTTCTATGGAGGCTAATTATTTCCCGTCGAATGTTAGGAGGCAAGTTTGAACCCACTTGGGAAGGCCCTTTTGCCATAGAGAAGGCCAACCAAGGAGGGTCTTTTCAACTCATAAATTGCAAAGGAGAGCGCCTGATACTTCCAATCAATAGGCTCTGCCTAAAGAAATATTATCCATAATCAATAAAACTTCTTTTCATCTCAAATTTAATTTCTTCTGTGTTAGAAATATATTTTTCTTCCGAATCTACCAAGATGCATTTAGGGTAGGTGTATAAGAGAACCCAAGAGGCATCCTATCCCTCCACAACACAAACACAAACTACAAAATGATCCTCCAGTGCTATTAGGATAGGTGTAAGAGAACCCAAGCGGCATCTTATTCTCTCTTTGACAACACAAATAAGCATATATCTTTTATCTCAGGCTATTTTGGCGTGGGAGCAAGCCCCTATGGCACTCACTCATTAGCTGCTCTAGGTCGGGTTGACATGCTACATTGCTGGTGTGAGTGTTCACTTGTCTAGTAGATGTGAGTCCCTGCGCTTTCTTCCTGACTTGACCATTGAAAATCAACGAGCAACTTGTAGGTAGGCCTTCTTTGCGACAGCTATGTTGACTTTATTTAAAAGGATATAAGCCGACACACTTTCATCTTGGACTAGCCAATGCATTAACAAGGTCGAGTATATTTGAGGTTTAGGATAAGTCTCCCAATGGCTCCTTTCCTCTTGACTACTCTAAGCTTAGGTCTAGTCCTTACACAAGACTCCTCGTTTAGTAGTCTCCCTAGGTTGGATGGCCCCTGTCGTGCTGAAGACAGACTATCTTGGTGATCAGTTCATCTTTAGAGAGATGTCAGCCTACATGCCTTCTTTTTAGACTGATTATTACAAATGAAGGCACCTTAGGTTGGTTGGTTATCGCTATGCTGACAGTGACCCACCCAGTGGATACACCACTCTTAACAGATGTGAGTCCCCGAGCTTTCTCCTTGAGTTAAACATCGAATACCTATTGGATATGTGATTAGCCATGTCATCTTCTCCAGGGTGTTGGATTAAGCCATTAGTGGCCCCATCCCCTACGAGCACTCTATTTGGATCAAGTCCTTAGCGACCTCATTTAGACACTACCCTAGTTGTATTTTGGATTGGACAGTCCCCTTTTTCTAGTAACCACCCTTGTGGTTGGAGAATTTGTTCAGCGGATGCACAGATTCTCCCTTGGTCCAGTAAGTCTGAGATAGACTAGGCTGATATGAGCTCCTTCTTAGTGTGGTCCCTCGCAAACCAACAGGATCCATGTAGATATAAAATAAACCAAATATATCTTTGCTTGTGGATTAAGAATTCAAGCCCCTAGTGGCCCTTTTCCCAAGCAGGCATCCTATCTTTAGGGTAGTGTCAGCAAAACTCCCTATAGGAATTGGCTGACTACTTTGAGTTAAGATAAGTCCCCAGGTCGGCACTCTCTCAGTAGTCACTCTTAGGTAGGGTTCAACTTTTTGTGCCACCAATGAGTTACCCTGGAAGTCATCTTTGCTTTGAAAGATATATGTGTATTGCACATTCTTTCCAGCACGATCATTGCAAATTGGCTAGCAGCCCTAGGTCAGGCTCGATTTATTGCGCAAGCAATCGATCACCCCAGTGGTTCCTTATTTAGGAAGATGTGAGTCCCCACACTTTCTTCCTAACTTGGCCATTGCTTTCTTAAAGGCATCCCCAGGTTTGGTTAGTTCTACCTAACGGCTGGTAAATTATCCCTTTGGATTTGTAAACCTAAGATAGGTCTAGGTTGATATTATCTCCTTCTTAGTAGATCCATCGCACACTGATAGGGTCCATCTAAAATTAAATTAATTGCAACTATTCTTGAGTCGATATGAGTCCACAACGGCATTCACTCAAATAGTTTCCCTAGGTCAAGATTGACCTGTTGCTCCATCGACAGATCACCCCAACTTCTGGTCCCTACTTTGGAAGATGTAAGTCTGTTACACTTTCTTTATAGTACAATCGTTGCACACTGAAAGGCAAACCTTAGGTTGGATAGTCCTACCTTGTGGTTGGTAGACTACCCCTTTGGATTTATAAATCTGAGATGGGTCAAGGCCGACACCTTCTCAGTGGGTCCATCACACGCCGATAGGGTCAATAATATAACACACTAAATTTAATTAAATCAAATTAATCATCAAGACTACTCTTGAGTTGAGATAGGTCCCCAAGTCAGCACTCTCTCAATAGTCTCTCTTAGGTTGGGTTCAACTTATTGTGCCACCAATGAATTACCCCGGCGATCATCTTTGCTTTGAAAGATATAAGTCTATTATGCATTCTTTCTAGCACGATCATTGCGATGGGCACTTTTGGCGCCTTATTTGTTGCATGCGATCATCATGGTTCCTTGTTTAGGAAGATATGACTCCGCTTTCTTCCCTTGAGTACAAGCGAAAGGCACCCCTTAGGTTGGTTAGTTCTACCTGATGGTTGGTAAACTATCCCTTTGGATTTGTAAACCTAAGATAGGTCTAGGCTGACATTAGCTCTTTCTTAGTAGATCTATCACACACTGATAAGGTTCATCTAAAATTAAATTAATTCTGACTATTCTTGAGTCAATATAAGTCCACAATGACATTCACTCAAATAGTCACCCTAGGTCAAGATTGATCTATTGTGCCATCGACAGATCACCCCAACGGCTGATCCCTACTTTGGAAGATGTAAGTCTGTTACGCTTTCTTCTTAGTACAGTCATTGCACACCAAAAGGCAACCCTTAGGTCGGATAGTCCTACCTTATGGCTGGTAGACTACCCCTTTGAACTTGTAAATCTGAGATAGGTCAAGGCCGACACAGCACCTTCTCAATGAGTCCATCGCACACCAATAGAATCCATAACATAACACACCAAATTAAACTAAATCAATTCAAATCAAATCATTATAAATCAAATTAATCATCTTGACTACTCTTGAGTTGAGGTAAGACCCCACTCACCTTAGGAGAGATTTGATTTGGGCCATCGACAGTTCACTACCCTACTTTGGAAGATGTAAGTCTGTTATGCATTCTTCCTAGTACAATCATTGCACACTGAAAGGCAACCTCTTAGGTCGGATAGTCCTACCTTATGGCAAGTAGACTACTCCTTTGGACTTATAAATCTAAGACAGGCCAAAGCCCTTGTGGCTCCTTCTTAGTGTGGCTCATTGCACACCGACAGGGTCCATAATAAATTAAATTCAAAATCAACCTCCCTAGTGGAGTCAAATTAAACATATCAAACAAACCAAATTTCTCCCCGGTGAGGCAAAAATCAAATTAGCCTCCCTAGAAGAGCTTAGATCTAAATCAAAAAAATTCAATCGAGTGTACATCCCCAGTGGATATGCCCTTCTCCCAATGGAGCCATAACAAATTAAATGAACCTCCCTAGTGGAGTCTAATCAAACAAATCAGAGAAATCCAGTCAAATTCTTATCCCCGACGGATAGCTTGAACCTATTTCCTAAGTGGAAGGTTCATGTACTTAATTTTTAGTGGATACACACCCAAACAAATCATATTATTTAATCAAACTCAGATCCATATCCCCAGTAGATAGCTTGAACCTGTTTCCCTAGAGGAAGGTTCATATACTCAATCTCCATCGGATCCTTTCTTGCTCTATTATGCCCTTGGCATAATGGGAGATGCATTGCACTAAGATCATGATTCTACATACCTTTCGGGTCTAGGTATAGATCACTTCCATAGTTTGTTGTAATCTTCTGGATGTTGTTGATCGTTTCAATCAGCAATACGTGCGGTGTGCCTTGTCAATTTCACCACACTTATTGGGGGTCCTTTTGTTAACCTTACTTTTGGAGTGAGCTCTTAACCTCCTCTTTTTAGATTTAGGACTCCTCTAGACACTAAGAACTCCTTAGTCATAAGATACTTTTAGTGATTAGGTGAATACTTAACCTAAGCCAAAAGACTTAGAAGTATTAATCATACGATTAGGTTATACCTTAGGGCTTAAGGAAATTACCTATCCCATAGCTTAAACCCAATTTAGATACACTTTTTTAAATCAAACCCAAATTCAATTCTCAAATTCAAATTCAAATTCTGAATCTAATTTCAAATTTGACTCCAAATGATTGAAATCCAAAATCAAATTCAAATCCTAAAACCCTTCCTAAGCCATATGAACCACATTCATAAGCTTAGCCAAAACTCCCTTTAGATTAAATCAAACTCAATTGATCTCTATATAAATCAATTATTTCTTCATTTATATTTACAAATATAAATGAAATCCAAACTCAAATGCCAGAACTATATTAAAATCAAATCCAAACTCAATCTAAACCCTTTAAGCCAATTCTTTGGACTTAGCCAAATTCTATCAAAATCAAGTCAAAACCAATGAATTTTCTCTTGACTCAATTATTCATTCAATTATCTACCCAACTATAAATGAAACTTACAATCATCAAATCAAATCAAAGCCAACCCAAGTCAAACCCAACCTAGCCCTTTTGACTTGAAAATTTCAAATGAGCCAAAATCTCTTCATGATTCCTTTCAATCCCAAATTGACCACTAAGATCAAGGACCCATTTGAGCTAACTTTAATCTAAATATGATTGAACCAAACTCACCAAAACCTTCTACCATGATTGTTGATCACCCTAGGATGATCAATTACAATCAATTGGGTCAAACCAAGTCAACCCTTAGCCCAAATGAACCAAAACTAGCTAAAACTCATCCTACTTCAAATTAGTTGAAACCAATGATTTGAATTAACCCAAAATCAATATTTAAATATGACTTCACCACCAATTGAGCCAAACCAAGCCCAATTGGCCATTTGATTCAAGTTGACCCAAATCGACCTAAAGGATCAAATTGGATCAAATCATAATCTAACCCAAATTGATTGCAACCAATGGCTCAAGTTAATTCCAAATTGATTATTGAACTTGACCAAAGCCATAATTAAACCCAATTTAATCAATCGATCCCAATTGGTGAACTTGACCCAACCTAGCCCAAATTGGCCTAAAGGGTCAATTTGGCCTAAATCCAAATTAAATCCAAATTAATTCAAACCAAAGACCACATTCATCTTCAATTAGCCAATTGAACATGAATCAACCCATAACCTAAGCCAATTTGGCCAATTTGATCAAATTAGTCAACTTGACCCAATATGACCCATATGACCCAAATTGGGTCAAATCCCTTGAAACCAATCCATGCCCATTGGGGGCTAATCAAACCCGACCCAAACCCATTTGGGATCAGCCCAAAATCAACCCAACCCAATTAAACTCCTTATAGATCCTCCCTCACATAGGATTCCACCCAACCTCATTTAATTCTCTCCCATCACATGCACTTATCTCCTCCCCAACATTTGCATTGAATTGAGCTGATCATATGGCAGCAAGAGATAACTTTAGAGCAAAAATCCAAAATCTTCAATTAATCTATCATCCATCCCAACCACCCCAAGCAACATGGCAATCAATTTGGAGCCAAAAAATTCAAAAAAAGAATGGATTTTCGGCCATTATAAAAGGAGGGGGAAATGAGACTTTAGACCTCTTCCTCCTACCACCATTCAGCCCCCAAAAGCTCCCAAAGCAAAAAGGAACCCATTCCCCACCTCTTTGAGCCATTTTTGAGCTCAAAAATATAAATAGTTGCTCTTCAGGCGAGGCGACGGTAAACATCAGAGAAGATAATTTTTTGAAGGGAGGCAAGGGTTAAAAATCATTCCAAAGCTTCCTCATACACCTAGGAGTTTGCTCGGATCTTCACCACATCCAGAAACCATCCCCAAGTAAATTTTGCCAAACTTTAGCTAGCCATAGGATTTCTCACATTTTGTGTTAATTTTTTTGTAATTTTAGGACTCTAGATAATCCTGTGTTTTTACTTTAAATCGTCCCAATTAGAAATTGAAATTTTTTTTGGTGTGAATCGACACGAAAACGGGTCTATTTGGATAAGTTTTCACTTAGAAATCCCATTTTTCTCTTTAAAAATGCCTGAAAATACTGTTCATCACCGTGAACTCTGCCAAATGCGGTCCCATGGTTTATGGGATTAGATGGCTCAAATTGCATGTGGATCACGTGATCCAGGCCTTTAGATTGCATGATGCGATCTGGATGGCCATGAGGACGGCTCAAATCGCATGCCGATCATGATCCTAGCCCTTGCGATATGATCTGAACCATCTAATCTATGTTTGGACGGTCCATAGTGAACCGTGGGTTGTTCTCCACAACGTTGACCGGTCTTTCCCGCCCAATGGCTGACGTCAGTGCCACGCAATTTTTTTATTATTTAAAAAATTAATTTAAATCACCTGAAACTTCCAAAATTCATAGAAAATAAAATACTTAACCAACAATTGCAAATAAAGGCTCGTTGGATTCATCTTTTTGAGAGGAATCCAACAAACCCAAAATTACTAAATTATATTGAGTATTTTGAGCTTAATTTAAGTTTTAGTGAAAATCAAATTTCATTAATTAAACTAAAATATAAGTCAGATTAAGTTAAAATTTTCATTAATTAAACTAAAATTTTAAAACAACTCATAACCTTACATAAAAGCTTAGGAATTAAATCAAGATACTAAAATTTTTAGCAACACTTTAGCTGGATGAATGAATGTATAATATCATGCATGTCATATTCTTCCACTCTTGTTAAGAGGGGGCATCCAACTTTGCCAGAGAATGAAGGCTTAGCCTGTGAGAGCCTTTGATGGAAGAACACCCCTTTCCCTTTTTGATTTGGCCCATAATCAAGTTCTCATACATTTAGGCATACAAAATCCCATAGCCTGTGTCAAAATAAAGAGTCCAAAAGAATCAAATAAATCTGATAAAATTTACATTATATTAAGTCATGAATTCATACCACTCATGCTCTAGTCTCTTAGGGAGTGATTTTAAGGATTTAGTATTCTTCCTAAATAAACAACAGCCTAGCCATCTTGCAAAGCATAAGACTTGCCTACATGGATTTAAAGCGTAGAAGAAGTTAGCTGGTTGCCATTCCAGGTGGTAATAAGTCTAGCAGTAGGGTGGTTTATTCTCTCTTGTGGAGATACACCATATACCCATTTTCACCCTAGATTTAAGTCATGCTTCGGCCCTCGCCAAAGCTCCCTAGTTTAGGATTTGAGGTTGATGTTTCCCCTTAGCTACAAGCATAAATCCTCATCTCTTAGGCATTTCTATAATCTTATGTTGTGGGACTGTAATCCCTAGCAATCTAATAAAATGTTAACTCAAATAATTAACTCTCTTAAATTTCAAAATTATAAAGCCTAATTATAGGTAGATTGGAATGCTCACTAGGCTTCCTAGTATCATGATCATTTCCTACTTTCTCCCTTTGGATTCCAAAAATAATTCTTCTCCTTGATCTATCCCATTTTATTTTCTAAAATAGTCAATCCTTCGATAGTCTTAACCTTGAAATCTTTGGAGACCCTAATTATCTACTTTAATCGAGAGTATTCTTAAGGAATTCCCATTCTTTAATATGTAATTAACTATGGGGGCTTGCCTCCATAGGGAACTTAATGAACCTAGCTTAAAATAAACCCTACTTTACATGTCCATGTAAAGTAAGAGAAAGATCTCGGGTATATTCGAAGACCCAGCATTCCTTAGGAGTCCTTATTAGGGATTATCTAGTGGTGATTTCTATCTTCGAGATAGTACATAATTCCTTAATGTCATAACTGATCACTTCAATAAGTACCCCCTAAGATCTGTGTGGTGTCCCACATCTCAAAAATAAACACCACAACTATGCTGACCGCTGCCGCCACGCATCACGCCATGAGCTAGGGGATTAATTAAATGCCTTAATTAATTTCTATTAATCTAGGGATCTTCTAAAATTCATAACTCCTCCTAAAAAAATTTAGAAAATTATGAAATAAAATCCTATAGAAATATAATTCAACCTAAAATATTTTAAATTTAATTTTAATGGGTTTTGAATTATATTTATCTCTAAATTTGGGTTTTATTGGAAAGTTTATTTTATAATTATTTTTTAATTAGGCCTCTGATTAATCCCAAATTTGTTGGGTATGTTTTAGGGGATGACTTTTGCCTCTCTTAATTTTCTTTGGATTTATTAAAGACTTGATTAGAAGAATTGCATATGAATTTCTTAATTACCCTCCTTATGTAATTAAGAATAATTTAGGTGTAATTAGTGATTTTAATTCATGATTAGGGTTGATTAAGGTTAGATCCAACAAGTAGGAGGTTTATGGAATATTTTTGGGGCATTCCCCTAAGTTATTCCTTAAACCCCCTTTTCTCTCCTTAATCTCCTCTTAACTAAGGGTTAATTCATTTATTATCCCCTTAACTAATTTATAAAAATTCTAAAAGTTCCATAACTTAATTAATTTACTTTGGGTAGAAACTTAGGTGTTTAATAGCCTAAGTTCAATTAAGGAAATGAAAACCCAATTCATAAGTATGAAAGGGTGTTTTGAAATTACTTAAGCTAAACCCCTTAGCTTAATTAACTTTTATTTATGAGTCAAATTGCATTAGGCCTCTTTCTTATTAGGTACATTGCAAATTTAAATTCCTTGTGAGTTTTATGTCATCTCATTGGCTCATAATTACTTGGTTAACTATTCTAAGGTGGTGTAGGTAAGAGTTAATTAAGTTACTTAATTCATACCTTAAACTAATTAATGCATAAAAATGGATCTAATTATCTAAAAATTAAACAAAAATATCAAACACATGTGGGAATGGGTTAGGAACAACAAACTCATCTCATATTTTAAAATTAAATCAAACTCCAAACTAAACAAAAATCACTTTGAATTCACTTTGATTTATTTTATACTTTCTTATTCCATAAGAATGTCTTTAGGATTTAAGTGAAGTGAACTTGTTTACATGCTTCATTACTTTGAATCTTTCCCTAACATGTTAAATTTGTATTTTATGTGATTTTATGCATTAATATTTTTTAAATTCCAATTTCAAATGAAATTGTTTACTTTATGTCAAATTTGCATGTGTTGGCTAAAGTAGAAATATGAATGGCTATTATCTCTACTAAATCCAAATTATTTACAAAACACATAAATAAAATACCAAATCTGAATGTGTTATACTTATACTTTAATTATAATCTTGCATGTGAAATAATATAAAGGTATGCTTAGCATAGGTTTCCTTTCTTTCTTATGTTGGTATAGTTTTAAATATGAGTTAATAAGATGTAGGGTTCATTTGAAAAGAACCTAACATTTACTTAATTCCATATCCTATTCATCCCTATGCTATCACCTAAGAAGGGTTACCTATACTTGCATACATAAATTGCATAAAATAAAATGAATCCATTAATACAACTTTTGCATTCTCCTTTTCTATTTCATTTCTTTTATACATATGTTTGTATTTAAGGAAAGTGGTATATTAATCTGGACAACCTCAAGGTTGTGAGGCTTTAAGTATCCTAAGTAGGTCTTGTACCTTATACCTCTGGTTAACAATGGCGCTATACTCACTTATGCATTTCTTACTTTCATGTGTGTATGTGAAAATTTGGATAAAGAAACCCCTTTCTACTTAAGAAAAATCATGCACATTTAACTTCTAAATTTCCTTAAAATGGATTACTTAGCATGCATCATAAAGTGTGTCTAATACTCTCATTTGTATGTATAGATATCCTTAAGGTCCATCCATATGTATGTTATATATGTTGGGAAAGAAATGAAGTAATGTGTGTTATGTGAATTTTGATTCATTTTATTTAATCTTAAAATTCTTTCTTTTTGAATAGGTTTGTTTAGAGTTCATCTAAACTTAAGATTAATTAAAATATTTAATCAAAATATTCACCTAAATAAAACTAAAATGTGAACCTACTTTAGAAATTACTTAGGTTAGGGAAGGAAAGAGAGGTTTTCTTCTATTTCCCCCTATTCATAACTTAGTAATTAATTGTATGATTCACTTGAACCAAATCAAAATATGAAATAAAATCAACCCAAAATAATTAAACAACTTAAATGAAACCCTCCTCTAAGTTGAACATGTTCTTCACACTTAAAAAATTTGAACCTAAAGCCATAGCTAAGCATACCACACAAACCTTCAAAGCACACACATTAACCTAACTCACCACTTCTAGCTTTAGGTTAGGCCGGTGCATGGTTTGATGTTTATTTTCCTTTGTAATATATGTTTTAGACTAGATGTTAGGATGTATCCTCGTAGAATGAATGGTAGGATGCTCTTAATCTAACTATTCTTTCCTGCAGGGGATTGTGCTTTTGGGATGCTATCATGAATAAAAATATAAATGTTTTTTCTTGCAGGTGATTTATACCCCTAAGAATAATCTATAGGCCAGGTGGACTTAGTCAACCATGTGGGGTGATAAGTCCAATATATATACTTGAGATTGGTGTGGTTTATTTTAACTAACCTTTATTTTATAGGTGTTAATTAGATTTCCACTTTTCCTTTTCATGTAAATTTATGTAATTAGGGTTTTGGAATGATTGTTATGGGGATTAGAATGAGAATTGGTCATAAGATCCTATCTTATGCACCATGTGAAACCTTAGAGCATCTACCTTCCAACCAGGCAAAAGAAGGAACCAAAGAATAAAAGAAGAAAAAAAGAAGAAAGAAGAAAAAAAGAAAGAAGAATTGAAGCTTGAAGACCCCCATAATAATGAATTTATTGCTTAATTATAATTTAATTCATTTGTAATCTGGGTTGTATAAGGGTAGAGCTCAGCTACCCATATTTGAAATTTTTAGGTTTGTGCGGTGGTGCTTGACCACAATGGTCTTTTATTCTTTTTGTGATTAGCTTTATAAATTGGTTGATTTTTTTAGCTTTTGAATTAAGTAGCATGCTTTTCCTAATTTCTTCCTTACTTTATGTATGGCCTGGATGTGAATTAGGCTCTTTAAAGAAAATTAAATCTTTTACCCAACTTAATAACTCAAAATAAAATTAAACAACTCATAATCTCGCCTAAAGCTTAGGTTTAAAATCAAAATAAAAGAATTAGCAACCTTTTAGCTGGATGAGCAATTCTTTTGTAATATCATGCACAAATGCATCTTATTTCACTCTTGATTGGAGGGCTTCCACCTTTGCTAGAGAAACTTGGCTTGACCTTTCAGAGCCATGGTGGAAACTCACCTCATCCCTTCTCATTGATTTTGGCCAATAACCTTCTTTCCCATATATTAGGCATATGAATCCTATTAGCCTGAGTCAAAATGATTGTCCAAATGAAAAATAAAATGAAATTTGAATTGCATTAGATTTTGGTCATTTGAAGCATGTCCCTATACATGATCTAATCTCTTTAGGGAGTGAGTTAAAGGACTTAGTCTCTGTCTAAATAAATAATAGCCTAGCTATCTTGCATAAGCATAAAGACTTACCTACATGTATTTAAAATTATAAGAGAAGTTAGTTGGCAACCACCCCCAGGCGGTTGTAAGTCCAAGATGTCGGGTGGTTTGTCCTCTCTTGTGGAGGCAAACCAATTACCCATTTTTTGCCTTAGATTTAGGTTGTGCTTTCGACCCTCACCAAAGCTCCCTAGATTTAGGTTATGAGGTTGCTTCTCTCCTTTGTGGGCCATAGGCTTAATTCCTTATCCCTTAGGTATTTTCTTAATCTTGTGTTAAAGAATCTTAAGTCCCAAATTTCTAAATGAAAAATACAACTCAAATAAACTAAATCAATTTCAAAAATGTAAAGTCCAACTATAGAATAGTTTGAGATGTTCGCTAGGTTTCCTAGCATCGTGGGCATCTCCTACTTATCTTCCATTTGGCTTCAATAATAACTCCCTCTTTTGATCAATCCCATTTGATCTTTCAAAAATAAACCAATCGATTGATAGTCCTTTGTTATTGAAATCTTCAAAGACAATGATCATTTACCTTAATCGAGAGTTTTCTTAAGGAATCCCTATTCCTTAGGATGTAATTAACTATGGGGGCTTGCCCCTGTAAGAAACTTAATGAACCCAATTTAAAATAAGCCCTGCTTTACTTTTCCATGTAAAGTAGGGGGATTTTTTTTATATCAAGTGTTATGCACATATATTAAACATAATATGTAGGATAATTTGAAAGAAGTACATGACATAATTTATAATATAAAAGAGTCTATTAAATATCTCAAAAAATCTCCTCTTATGTTACATAAATTTATTAAGAGTGCAAAATAATTAGGAGTACCTATTTCACGATCTATTTGTATTGATATACCAACACGTTGGAACTCAACTTATATAATGCTTGAGTCTGCTTTTATCTATCGTACTGTCTTAACTCATTATATGTCGTTAGAGATTCAAATTATAAGTGGCTACCACTAGACTCTGATTGGTTGAGGTATGAAAAAATTAGAAAGTTCTTATCATTTTTTTGATAATGTTACTCAGACCATTTTAAGAACTTCATATTTAACCTCAAATTTTTTTTTTGCCAAATATTATGCATGTTAAGAAGCTTCTTTGGGAATAATCTAAAGTTGAAGATGAGTACATGAGAAAAATGGTTGTAATTATAAAAATAAAATTTGATAAATATTTAGGAGAGTATAACCTAGTAATGTCTATTATTGTAGTTCTTGAGCCTCATTTACATTCTCTAAGATTTATAAATCACATGAACTTGATTTTCACATTACAGTTGTTGAGGAGGCTCTTTGGAAAATACATGTAATATATGAAGTTGAGAGTTATACAATGACTACAATGAATGATTCACTCAATGAAGGGTGTTCTTCTTTCAAATCAATTATAGACGCCCTTCATACATCTCAATTTGATTGTATGCTTGGTTTTAAAGATTTTGTTATATCATCTGGTACCATACAGTCTGCTAAGTTTGGCATGCAGGTTTATCTTGAAAAAGGGTTATTTATTTGTAATTCTGAGCAATTTGATATATTGGATTGGTGGAAGATAAACACATTAAGATATCCATGCTTATCTAAAATGGATCGTGGTATTTTTTTATCAATTCTAATAATAATAGTTGCTTCTGAATTCACATTCAGTGCTAGTGATAGGGTGTTGGATGATTATAGAAGTTGTTTATTTGCATTAGTTTGTGCATCTAATTAGATTAGATCATCATTAAAAAGTGCAAAGACACCTTTGGTAAGTGCTTCTTATATAGTACCATACAACTTAATATTTTTATTGTATTGTATCTTTCAAGTATTTTAATAAATTGTATGTTTTTATAGTAAGAAATATTGAAGGAGAAAATTTTGGGTGTTCTTTTGGGCGATTATTGAGCAACAATACTTTTTGTTATCCTGCTAGCCTGCTAATCATTTAAGTTATCAAAAATATTTATTTATAAATATTTTATGTAGATGTTATTTAAGATTTTAGTTAGACTAATGATTAATTGTGTGATTGGGGTGTACTAACATTATGCAAGTCTTATACACAATTATTTGTTTGTTTACTCTAGGTTGATTTATAGCTTATTATGTAATATTTTTATGTTTTAACTATTTTTTGACAGAAGTATTATAGAAGTGAGGCTGTGATGATTAAAAATGCTCTGATAGATATATGTTACTTGTTTCCTTCATTTTGATTTGTCGTTTATGCATGTAACCTTATAGAGGATTCAAAATGATGGTAAAATAGTGAAAATTTCAGCAAATTTTTCTTTGATTGATCCTCTATAGTTTGGATGCCTGCAACTTGTCAATCTTATGTAGGACTATTAAGATGATGAACATAAAATACTTATATGTTTCAACCTTTGTCTCTTTGTATTTGGAATGACATGTTAAAGTTAAACATACAATCATATAGAGTGCATAAGGTTATGCGTTATAATTAAATATAAGCCTCTCAAGTTTCAAAAACTCTTATATGTTCATTCAATTAAAGCATCGATATATTCATTTAACATGTAACAGGTATGTTAAAATATTTCAATTTTTTAGCTTATTTATCATTAATAATGATGTGGTAGTTTTCTAAAAAGTATTTTTGAATTAAAAGGAATATTGCATAATGCATTTTCATGGGCTTTTCCAGGTATGTTAAAATATATATTTTTGATCAATGTATTTTTAAAATTTTGATTTAATTAAATTTGACTTGTTTAGTTGCATATCAATTTATTTACATAATTATCTATTATTTTATTATTTAGTATGTATTATTTTATTATAAAATTTTGATTTGAAATGTATATTGTAAATTATAATAATTATTTGTTGTTAATAAAATTTGTATATTATTATGTACTTTTCTATTATTTTTATGTAAAATTTTATGTTATAGATTTAGAAGTTTAAAATTGAAAAAAAAAAGTTAGTTTTATTACATCATAAGATAAATTCAAGCCTATTTCAAGCTTGTTCACGGGCTGAACTCAAGCTGGTTTGAGCCAAATTTGAGCAATCAAATAAATGAGCTTGATTCGAGTCGAACAAGAACAAATTCGAGCACAAATGAGCAATAACGAACTAAACACGAACAAAACAAATGTAAATGAGTATAACACAAATAGAGACTCAACTCATTCATGTTTGGCTTGTTTACACCCTTAGGTTCTATATTACAACAAAAGAAAATATAACTCAGATTTTATACATAAATGTGAGTAGCATGTGGATTTCTTTAGACAAGATCTCCATCACTTTAGATCATCTGGCATGCCTAAATAGCCTTCTTAAACTAAAAATACATAAATACAAATAAATTTTACAAAGGAAACGAGATGCAAATATAAAGATTTTTCTTTAATTTTTTATATTACGTAACACATTATTATGTTAAGAATGTAATGCCAATAATAGAACTATACAATATAGCTCCTGCAAAAGATATATCTCCAACAAAATACACACAATTACAACTAAAAAACATTGGTAAACTACCATAATATCGCTCAATCAAGTAATTTAAAAATGTTAATCTTACTGCAACTTAGCCTAAGGATGCCTAAGAATGTACATTTCTCAATTTTTTGTGCATTTCTAGTGGGTGTGGATAACTAATGAATATTTGATGTTAAGTTTATACATAAGCATGTGAGTTTCCAAGTACATTAATATTGATAAGGTTAATTTAAATTTTAATTATTAATAACTTAAAAAATTCATTAATATATATATATATATATATATTGTCATATATAAGCTTTATTTTTAATGTTTATTATAAACTCAAGAAAGATGAATGGTTATTCCAACATCTCATAACATATGTTTAAAAATATTGTGGTGTTTATTTTTGATATGTGTATATGGGAGACATGACACAAATCTGAGGGTGTACTTATTGAAGTGAGCGGGTATGACACTGGGGTATGATGTACTATCTAGAAAGATAGAGGTACCTAATCACCTAATAAGGACTCCTAAGGCATGATGGGTCTTTGAATATACCAGAAATATTTCTCCTACTTTACATGAATGAATAAAGTAGGGTTTATATTAAACTAAGTTCTAAAATTTCCTATGGGGGCAAACCCCTATAGTTTATTACATCATAAGGAATGTGATCCCTTAGGAATACTCTCGATTAAAGTAGGCAATTATTGTCTCCAAATATTTCAAAGATAAGACTATCAATAAAATGGCTATATTGAAAAATCAAATGGGATAGATCAAAAGGAGAGACTTATTATTAAAGTCAAAGGAGATGAGTAGAGAATGCTCATGATATTAGAAAACTTAGTGAGCATTCCAATCTACCCTATAGTTGGGCTTTATGTATTTGAAATTGAAGAGAATTATATGTTTGAGTTAAAATTTTATTAAATTACTAGAGCTTATAATCCTACAATACAAAATTATGAAAATACCTAAGAGGTGAGTATTTATGCTAGTAGCTTGAAAGAAACAGCTACCTCGGATCCTAATCTAGGGAACTTTAGCGAGGACTAAAGCACGACCTAAATCTAAGCAAAAATGGACATAAAGTTTACCACCACAAGAGAGGTTAAACCACCTGACTGCTGGACTTATAACCGCCTGGAGTGGCAGCCTGCTAACTCCTCTTATGCTTTAAAACCATGTAGACAAGTCATATGATTTTGCAAGATAGTTGGGTTGTTATTATTTAGAAAGAGACTAAAGTCCTTAAACCCACTCCCTAAGAGACTAGAGCATGAGTGGTATGAGTAATGACTTAGTCTAATGCAAATATTTTTAAATTTTATTTAATTTTGGACTCTTCATTTTGATAAAGGCTATAAGATTTTTCATATGTCTAAATGCATGTTTAAATGAGTTATGAGCTAAATCAGAGAGAATGAGGTATTTTCCACCATAGAGGAGACCCTCAAAGGTCAAGTCTTCCCCTATCATGCAAGGATGGAAACCCTCTCTTTGCAAGAGTGAAGTAATATGAATGCATAATATTAAACATACAACATTCAGATAAGGAGTTGCTAAATCTTTTAATTATCTTGATTTAGTACCTAGGCTTTATATGAGGTTATGAGTTATTTAGAAAATTTAGTTATGAGTTGTATTTGGGATAGAAAAATTAAATTTTTTTTCTAAGAGCCTAATCGGATCTAGGCCACACATTAAATCACCAATCATGAAGAAACTAGAAGAAGGCATGTTTTTTCTATTGTGTAGTTTAAACATAACTGAAGTGTTTATTTTTGATGATGTGTATGGGGGACACCACGCAGATTTTAGAGTGTACTTACTGAAGTGATCAGGTATGACATTGAGGTATGATATACTATCTCGAAAGATAGAGGCATCACTTGTCAATGGACCTAATCACCTAATAAGGACTCCTAAAGCATGATGGGTCTTCGAATATACCAGATATTTTTTCCTTACTTTACATGGATGAATAAAGTAGGGTTTATATTAAACCAGATTCTAAAATTCTCTCCGGGACAAGCCTCCATAGTTAATTACATCCTAAGAAGGTGAGTTCCTTAGGAATACTCGATTAAAGTAGGCAATTGTTTTCTCCACAGATTTCAAGGGTAAGACTATCAATGAATTGGCTATGTTTAGAAAACCAAATAGGATATGTCAAAAGGAGAGACTTATTATTGAAGCCAAAGGAGATGAGTAGGGAATGCTCATGATACTAGGAAACCTAATGAGCATTCCAATCTATCTTAACTTTATATGTTTGAAATTAAGGAGAATTATTTATTTAAGTTGAGTTTTTATTAGATAGCTAGGGCTTATAATCTAATAATATAATATTGTAAAAATGCCTAAGAGATGAGGATTTATGCTTGTAGCCCAAAGAAATAGTAACCTCAGATCCTAAATCTAGGGAGCTTTAATAAGGGCTAAAGCATGACCTAAACCTAAGTGAAGATGGGTATATGGTTTACCTCCACCAGAGAGAGTAAATCACCCAACTGCTAGACTCATAACTGCCTCGAGTGGCAGCCAACTAACTCCTCTTGCCTTATATCCATGTAGGTAAGTCATATACTTTTGCAAGATAGTTAGATTAATATTATTTAGAAAGAGACTAAAGTCCTTAAACCCACTCACTAAGAGACTAGATCATGAGCGGTATTAGCCATGACTTAATCTAATGCAAATCTTTTCAAATTTTATTTGATTTTGGACTCTTCATTTTTACAAAGGCCATAAGATTTTCATATATCTAAATGCATGTTGAATTGAGTTATAGGCTAAATCAAAGAGAAAGAGCTATTTTTCACCACAGAGGAGACCCTCAAAGGTCAAGTCTTCCCCTATCATGCAAGGATGGAAACTTTCTCTTTGTAAGAATGAAGCAATATGAATGCATGAGATTAAACATACAACATTCAGTTAAGGGGTTGTTAAATTATTTAATTATTTTGATTTGATTCCTAGGCTTTATATGAGGTTATGAATTATTTAAAAATTTTAGTTATGTGTTGAAGTTGGGGTAGAAAATTTATTTTTTTTTTAAGAGCCTAATCGGATTCAGGCCACACATTAAATCACCATTCATAAAGAAACTAGAAAAATGCATGTCATTCTATCACAAAATTTAAACATGACATCAAACATTTTATAAATCTAACGCAAAAGAATAAAAGGCAAGTGCGGTCGAGTGTCATCGTACAACCCAAAAAGAGAAAATGCATAGCTGAGCTCTTCTCTTATACAACCCGACATATGAAAGAATAATTATAATTTTACAAATGAATAAATGATATGGGTTCTTCTTATCTTGATTCTTCATATCTCCTTCATTTCTTCATATGGAGTTGCTTGCTTCAAAGACATCAGAGGGTCTCCTAGGACAAAGCCTTCTAGCCGCTGCTCATCCTAATCTCCCATAACACTAATCAACATATCCGAGCTCTTGATCTTGGCTTTCATTTTTGGACCAGATTGATGCACTCTGCATAAACCTAAGTGTACCTTGGTCATGATTCTATGGGCTTCATGTTTATCCAAATAATGTAACCAAATATGATCAAAAATCGATGATACAAGGTGCCGTCTATGAGAGCGTAAGAAATGGCTCTCTGCTTCACTTGATGTGCTAGTGACTTCTCTTAAGGTAGTTTGCCTAAATTTAGATAATCTATGAATGATTGCCTCAAATCTAACTCATCATCCTTTTTGGCAATGATAACCTCCCCTTCAAGAGGGAGTCTCTCGACAAGTTTAGTATCAACAAAGGATAAGACTTGTCTATTTTGGACTCTTATTGGTTTGGACTCATCTTCCGGACATGTCAAATCTTTGGCAAGCTTGGCTAATGCATCTGCTACTGTATTTTCTCCTCAAGAAATCTAAATGGTAACCTCTAGGATTTAGGCCAATAAATCCATAGTGTACTTGTGGTAGTGATGGAGCTTAGGCTTTAGAACTTTATAAGACCCAACAATTTGGTTGATGACTATTTAAGAATCCCTGAAGATGTTGATACTGTTGTACTTCGTTCAGTTACGTATTGTGCTCAATCAAAGCCTCATATTCATCTTTGTTGTTAGTGCATGGATTTGACAGATGATATGAGAATCTTATTACATTGTGGTCCAGAGTTAGGAGAACTATTCCTACCCATGCCTTCCTTGGAAGAGTAAATCATGGTTCTTCTCCCTTTCGAAAAGAAGCTGCACCATCAAAATGCATCTCCTAGTGGTGAATGCTAGTGTCCCTTAAGTTCATGATTTGTTCATCAGGGAGGTCATCACTAAGTGGGGAATCAGTAGAAAGTGGGTGGGCTGCTAAGAAACTCGATAGTGCTTGTCCTTTCACCTTGCAGAGGGGTACGAAAGTGATATCAAACTGCAGCAAAATCATTGACCAATGTGCCAACCATCTGGATAGCGTTGGTCGTGTCTTGAGATATTACAATGAATTGATCCTAGAGATCAAGTTCATCTTATAATAAAATATGTAATGTCATAGCTTTTATGATGCAAAGATTGAATCTAGGCAGTACTTTTCAATAGGTGGATAATTTGCCTCAACAGGAATTAGATGATGACTAAGATAATAGAGTGCATTCTCTTTCCCTTTGTCATTAGTTTGGGTCAACAAAGTGCCAAGAGAGTCATCTAATGCAGTAGTGTAGATGATGAGTGGCTTTCCCGGGATAGGAGCTATTCAAACTAGCGGTGTCATCAGGTAGTGCTTGATGTCTTCAAAAGCATGTTGGCACTTATCATCCCACTTGAATTTAGCATCCTTTTTAACAAGTGTTGAAAATGATTGGCATCTTCCTGGTAGCTTGGAAATGAAGCGTCTTAGATACGCCAATCACCCTTGAAATGATCTGAGTTGAATTAGACTTGTAGGTGGTGGCATTTCTTATATTACCTTAATCTTCTCCGAATCAATTTCTATTCCATGATGCCAAACAACAAACCTAAGAAATTTTCTTGAAGCTACTCCAAATGTGCACTTTAGGTGATTCATCTTAAGGTTAAATTATCTTAACTATTTGAAAATTACTCTTAAGTCAAAGAGATGGTCTTCATTTTCTTTACTATCGACTACGAGATCATTGACATAACATTTGACTTGATGATGAATGAGTTCATTGAAGATTTGAGTTATGGCCCGTTGGTAGTAGCACCGGCAATTATAAGACCGAAAGGCATGACCTTATAGCAAAAGATTATGACCGGGGTTCAAAATGCAGTGTTTCTTTCATCTTCAGGGGCCATCTTTATTTGATTATATCTAGATGAGCCATCCATGAAAGAGAAGATTGCATGAGATGAGGCAATATTCACCATCAGTTCAAGTATTGGTAGTGGAATTCAAATCCATAAAATTGACATATATGTGAACTTGGTCATTCTTCTTCTTAATTGGAATGACAGTGGCCAACCAGGTAGGATATTTTTCTGCCCTGATGAAGCCAGCATCAATCAGTTTCTTAACTTCAGAAATGACCTATTATTTAATGTCTAATCACATGTGTCTAGGATCTTGCTTGATAGGGTTAGCACTAAGTTCTATTGCTAGTTTGTGGACTGCTACGTTAGAAGATAAACCAAGCATCTCTTCATAACTCCATACGAAGTAATCATTAAACTCAGTTAACAACCTAACTAAGTCATTGGTTTTAGCATCATTCAATAAATAACTGATGTATGTTAGACGTGGATTATCTTCAATTCCTAAGTTGATTTCTTTGAGCTCATTGATGTTTGATCTAATCTTCTCTTAGAACTTTGGCGGTGCATCTTTAACTTCAAAGTCATTTGGATTATCTGAAGTTTCTAAACACACTTCCTCATATGAGTTAGCATGATTTGAAAAGAACCAATTCAATTTATGATTGGTGACTAGCAATAATTGTCATCATCTTAGACCCACTTTATGAATCTAGTCGGTATTGATTGAGGATGTCTACCTTGGTTACCCCATAACCTTTCAAAGTAGCCCGACCTATGCTTAGACCAAGTATGTGAGATTAATCCCTTCTTCACTAGATTAAGAACATAAGGTGAATACCAATCAAAAGGTAATTGTATTAGATCTTTATATGAATCATCCTTAGTTCTACATCAACCTCCTGACTTGAGGATGATGCTCCTAAAAAGCATCTCTGAGTCTTCCCATCTGGGGATGACTTAAGGGCTTCCTTAACTACCAAACCCTTAACTTTTTATGAAGAAAGTGGGGTTAGAGCTAATTTCCAACTGATGCCTGATTGTTTCATATGCAGACTTAGATACATTTATGCTTTGCTTTGAAGCCCAGCCTTCATCACTATCCTACTCAAGTGTCACCTCGAAGGGTTCTGCTACTGAAAAGAGCTAGGTGGTGTGCTAACCACATAAGACTCATCATCTGAACTAGATTCTATGTTTATGTGGATAGCAGTTGTACTCTTGGTGGCTAGGACATATCTCCTATTGGGTGGCCAATAAGGAGGCTTTCCACCTCAGGGACTACCTCTGAATTATCCTCTTCCTCTGCCTGGTGGAGGTCCGGTCATCCTACCCATATATTTGAATGGAGTAATGAAATGTGGGTGGAATCTAATGCAGGCTCTATATCTTCCTCTGAGTCCATGTCTTGCTCTCTTTTATTTTCTTTTTCTTTTTCTTTTTCTTTCTCTTTTCTCTTTCCTTTTCTTTTTTTTCCTTTTCTTTTCTTTCTTTTTGTCCCTCATGGGGATCTTGACTAGATTCACGAGAATGGACTTGTTAGTTTTGGGGAAGAAAATAGGTTGCATCCTCATATATCCCAACCTCATGAACTGTGAAGGTTTGAGATCTCTTTTGACGCAATACTCAATTCCACCTCTCATGAACTTCATGCACTGATGTAGAGAGGATGGAACTATATTATTTTCATGTATCCATGATCTTCCAAGTAAAGCATTGAAAGATATATCGAGTCTATGATATGAAGCATGGTTTCAGTCTTTCAATCATCTATCTTCAATGGCAATACTATGGAGCCTAAGGCCCTCTTTCCTTGTTCATTGAATCCTCTCAACATCATCCTCTCTTTTTGGAGTTTGGAGATGTCGATCCTCAAATAGACAAGGGTTCTTAGACTCATAATATTGACTGATGCACCTTGGTCAACCAGAACTCTTGATAACTTGTATCTGCCAACATCCACTGTAATGTAAAGAGGGCAGTTGTGCTTAGTAATTCCTAGAAGCAAATCTTCATCACTGAATGTAACTCTTAAGATGTCCTTTAAGTTGTGTGCCTCCTCTTTAGTAGTAGTCAGCTGAGCTAAGCATATCTCTGGATCAATAAGAGCCTTAATTAGATATTCACTCATCTCTTTAGGTAAGATAAGGGTGTCATAAATGTTTAACTTAGTTGGCAACTTTTAAGATGCACTAGGATGTTGTAATCATCTCTGATTTAGTCCTCCACAAGCATATCCATAGGTGGAGCATACTGTGGAGGGGCTATCTTCTCATTGGAACTAATGACTTATTTTTTTGTTTATCTTTATTCTGAGGTGCCACCCTAGGAGGTAGAACTTTGCCACTGCACAGGTTGACTTCAGTGACTTCTTGAAATGATGAACTTGTGGAAAGTTATACCTTCTCATCAAGTATACCAACAACTTCTAATATGAGATCCTCGGAGTCAGTTGACTCCAAGTTAATCTCAAGAAGTGAACCTGATTGATTCAAAAAAGGAAAGTCCGATTCTAAATCAGAAGAGAGTGGATCCGAATGATTAGAGCTATTATTATTATTTTCTAGACTTGGAGAGTTTTCAAGAGAAATAAAATCTAGGGTATCATAAGTGGACAAGATGTAAGTGAAAGCTTTCTTCATTAATTTCATTTTGGGTGGAGGTACATGATAGAAATCTAACAAAGTAAGCGAATTAAGGGATTTAATGCCCTTATCTGCTAATACATCACTCGTACTGGTAGAAGGGGAGCTAGTAGAGGAAGAAGTAGTACCTGTAATGGTGGATGGAGTGCTGGACTCGGACGGTGGTTGTGTTACTGAACTATCCCGGGAAAGTAGGGTGAGTTGTTGATGTTGCTGCTGGGTTGTCACCTTCTTCAAGTTGTCATTGGCAACTTGCAAACCTTCCTTGATGTTGGATGTTTGAGCTATCTCAGGCACCTATAAAGAGAGTTTCTTGATTTTAGAAACTACTTTTTTAGAAGTCCAAGATAAGGCAATATCCTAACCTTCTTTTGTCTTATGAGGATCGCAAGTATCCCCAAGAATTAATCTAATAGAACTGGATGGTTATTCTAATAAGTATTCCTTAGGAATAACTACAACATCTGACTTGTAGCTATGCTCAAGCCAGTCCTTAAAAGTAATATAATCCTCTAAGACATGGTTAATCATATGGTGGTAGGGACAATAGTTAGGATCATTACTCTTGCCCTTTTCCTCTGGCTTCTTGGGCTCTAATAACTGAAAGTCAGGTTTCTTTAAGAAATTCTTAAAGATTTTCTTAACTACCTCTCTCTTGAACGAATATGGCTTATTCAATATCGAAGAGTAGGTGGGTAATATCTGGCGGATAGGAGTACCATTGTATGTCACCGAGGTGGGAATGGTGGTAGCTATGGTGGCTGATATGATAGCTGAGGTGGTGGCAGAGGAGCTAGAAAAGGAGGCTGCTGAGCTCGGGGTCTCTCATACTAGGCTCTGGTTGGCTATTTCCCTATATCCACTAACAACTATCCCTGACTTCTTCTCAAACACCTTCTACTGCTTGGGCTGAGATGATTTGTCGAGAAAGGGCAACTATTTGGCTTCATCTTGTAGGTTAGCCGCCTTGTTGATTAGTTTCTCAAATATCTTGATGGTAAAATTCTTAAGAATGAAGGCGACCGAGCCATGAATATTTTTGAGAAGAAACAAAATAACAAGTTGTTCGGGTAACTTCATCTCGCATTTCATGCTTAGGTTTCACCACCTGAGAATACAATCAACAAAGGACTCTTAAGAGCTTGATTTGCTCTATAACACTCTTTCCGAGCCCAAAGAAACCTCTTAACAAAGAGGTGCTCCAACTCAGCAAAAATTCTCACCAAATTGCTGGGTAGTTCGGTGTACCAATCAAATGCAATCCCTGATAGGCTGCAGATAAGAAGTCTGAATAAGAGTGCGTCGCTGCCACTAGTCTTGCAATAGTCGGCCCTAAAGTGTGCAATATACTGATGTGAATTCTCATTTCCACCAAAGATCTTGAAGGAAGGTGGCATAAAACCCTTGAGGTATTGAACTACATCGAACTCCTCTGGGTATGGTCTCCCCCTGGTTTGCATCATCGCTTCCCTCACCTATTGCTCTACCATATACTTGATATCATTTTCATGCATGGAGGAACCATCTGTGACCTTCCTATGCAAGCTACCAGCATCATCCTCTACTGGAGTGCACCTAGGATGGTCTAAAGTATGCACCAACTCTGGTAGCTACCATGGGAGAATGATGTGAAATTGGGGTTGAGGTCTATGATGCTAAAACCACTGCCATCAACTCCTCTACTTTCTTCTCCATCTTATCAATGTGATCATCCCTTTGCCTAACCTGGTGGAGGAGGTGTTGAGTCGAGTGAGAAGTATCACCTTCCTTGAGCATAGCACCTTCCAAGCTAAGCAGATATCACTATAAGGACCCCCGTGTATCAACCATGTGGACCCCATTGTTGTCCAACATGTCATCCTCATTAGGATCAAAATAAACTCTATCCTCCTCTTGATCTGAATGGTAACTCCTAAAAATTTATCTTTTCTTAGTAAAGTAGTCCGCTTATATGTCATATATCGATCGGTCTTCTATGCCTGAATGGACCAGTATGAACACCCGCTGACTACTAGCCATAGAACTGTGATTATCTGTGTCTATGCACCAGATGATGCCTACTATCAAGACTTCCTCATTGGGAGGATCAAATGTCATGGGGACTATGTCTATGTCCCCACCCCTCTCTCCCTTTGTCTAAGATGGTGGTGATGCGATGAAAACGCTCTTGGGTTGCCACTCCTTCTTGACCATAGCTGAGGTAGAGGGTCGAGCATGGGAGCTCGATCTCACTTCAACAGGTGGAGTGGATGGAGTGGGATCCTTCAGCTGTAACCGGATCACTAGCGGGGATAGTCTTTCCCCAAATGGGGGCTTCTGAATCTTGGTGGGGTTGGTTGATGTTATTAGCGTGATGGTGGAGTGTGGTAATTACAATATCTCAATTAGAGATCTCCTCTTACATCCGACTGCGCTAGTAAGAACAATACTATTTGAATAATCAGCTCATATAGGGTGACAATCAGGGAAATCCATCAGGGTGAAGGATGCCGACTGGCTGGCATACCTCTGACGATCCCTCTTGCCCGCCTAGGTAGATACTCAAGCCTCCATGGCTCTCTCCTTGTGGATCTAACAACTAATGCTCCTAGAGATCATGGATCTCAGATCAAACAAGATACTAGACTCTAAGCATTCATAAGCTCTGCCGACGTGGGGTAGAATAGTCCTAAGTATAGCATAGGGCCTTCTACACTCCCTATCCGGTGTCTCAAAGTGTTATGGTGGTGGAGGCGATGTGGCAATCCTCCTGTAATCCTCCTCTCCATCTGAGGTCGAGAGGGGGTGAAACCTACTGCCACTCAAAAGTGGAGAGGTCTCATGGGAGAACCTCCTGGTTGCTCGCCTGCTTCCCAGCTTGACATTCCTATTTTTATTGTGGCATGTGGGTGAGAAAAGCAGAGCAAGAGTTATAACCTACCTCGAAGGTATGTGAGACTATCTAGGAGGCCAAGATAGCCTTCCCCTTTAGGGTGACCAAAGAGGAGGTAGTAGATCTCACTAAAGCTATGGCAGGGGCAACTAACTGAATCCTTGATCAAGTAGCTAAGACTGACACTGAACGGGGTGTGGGAACAATGGTAGCCTTTCTATTCAATGAGGGGAACTCGGAGAAATATGGGATGTTGAAGCTGATAAGTGGCGTCTATCCCGCCACCTCCTCCCTACTAACAGTTATGAGGGCTATCCCTTATAAGTAATTTGGACTCCCTCAAAACCACGGCCAAAGTAAATCAGATGTGTTGTGGCAGTCGAGGAGAGATTAGCCTAATCCAAGGCCAGATCCACACCAAAGGGGAAGAAGAAAACAAACTTGTCAGAAGCCATGATCACTGTACTGATTGAAGGCTAAAAAGACTGACTGTGTTGAAATCACTGTATTTCTTTAAAATGTAACAGTTAGACCCTTTCTTTAATATTTATCCTCAATCATTGACTTCTAAACTTGGTTTGGAATTTTAACCCATACTTAACAAATTTAGGTATGCTAAGTGGGGTTCATTGAATTTTTGGAGAGATTTTTGACAATTGGAGGAGAGACTTTGCCATATGATTTTGATTTAGTACCCATACTCACCAAATTTAAGTATCTTGAGCTGGGTTGGAATATTTGGAGATATTTTGGAGATATATATATATATATGTTGTATGTCTTGTTTGAAAATTTGATTTAGAAAACCTTTTGTTATGTGAATTTTGAAAAAGAGTTTTTGGAAAGTGGAATTCTGCAAAAGAGTTTATTTTCTTAAATATATGATAAACCTTAACTCACCATGCTAGTGGCAAAGAGGTTCTAAGTTTTAGTCATCTCCTTTCAGTAGTTAATCTTATCTTTCACCTATTGGGGAGCCTAATAGGGGTTTCAAGACCTACAAGGAGCGAGGTCCTAAAACCTAGAGAATGTTGGCTAGCTTTGCTTAAGATTGAAATAAGCTATGTGTTAATAGAAGGAGAGATAGTCTCAAACTCATATGAAATACAAGTCCACTATTGATGCTTAGAGATAATAATTATCTACTAGAGATGGAGAGAGGAACCATCCCTAGCAGAGTCACAAGAAAAATTTGTGGTGTTTATTTTTGATGATGTGTATGGGGGACACCACAAAATTTGAGGGTGTACTTATTGAAGTATCGGGTATGACATTGAGGTATGATGTACTATCTTAAAAGATAGAGGCATCACCCTTCAATGGACCTAATCACCTAATAAGGACTCCTAAGGCATGATGGGTCTTTGAATATACTAGAGATTTTTCTCATACTTTATATGGATGAACAAAGTAGGGTTTATATTAAATCGGGTTCTAAAGTTCTCTATAGGGGCAAGCCCCCATAGTTAATTACATCTTATGAAAGGTGAGTTCCTTAGGAATACTCTCGATTAAAGTATGCAATTATTATCTCCAAAGATTTCAAGGGTAAGACTATCAATGAATAAGCTATGTTTGTAAAATCAAATGGGATAGGTCAAAATGAGAGACTTATTATCGAAGCCAAAGGAGATGAGTAGGGAATGCTCATGATACTAGAAAACTTAATGAGCATTCCAATCTATCTTATGGTTGGGTTTTATATGTTTGAAATTATGGAGAATTATTTATTTGAGTTGGGTTTTTATTAGATTGTTAGGGCATATAATCCAACAATACAAGATTGTGAAAATGCCTAAGATGTGAGAATTTATGCTTGTGGCCCAAAGAAATTATCAACCTCAGATCCTAAATCTAGGGAGCTTTAGCAATGGCTAAAACATGACCTAACGTTAAGCAAAATTGGGTATATTGTTTACCTCCACAAGAGAGAATAAACTACCTAACTGCTAGACTCATAACCTCCTGGAGTGGCAGCCAACTAACTCCTCTTTGCTTTGAATTCATGTAGGCAAGTCATATACTTTTGTAAGATAGTTGGCTTGTTATTATTTAGAAAGAGGCTAAAGTTCTTAAACCCACTCTCCAAGAGACTAGAGCATAAGTGGTATGAGCCATGACTTAGTCTAATGAAAATCTTTTCAATTTTATTTGATTTTTGACTCTTCATTTTAACAAAGGTTATAGGATTTTCATATGTCTAAATGCATGTTGAAATGAGTTATGGGCTAAATCAGAGAAAAAGAGGTATTTTCAACCACAGAGGAGACCCTCTAAGGTCAAGATTCCCCTATCGTGCAAGGATGGAAATCCTCTCTTTGCAAGAATGAAGCAACATGAATGCATGATATTAAACATACAACATTCAGCTAAGGGATTGCTAAATATTTTAATTATTATGATTTGATGCCTAAGCTTTATATGAGGTTATGAATTATTTAAAGATTTTAGTTATGAGTTGTAGTTGGGGTAGAAAAATTAATTTTTCTCTAAGAGCCTAATCGATTTCAGGCCACACATTAAATCATCATTCATAAAGAAACTAAAAAAAGGCATGTCATTTCTATTATGCAATTTAAACATATTATCAAACATTTTATAAATCTAATGCAAAAGAATAAAAGGCTGGTGTGATCGGGTGTCGCCGTACAACTTGAAAAGAGAAAATGGGTAGCCAAGTTCTACCCTTATACAATTCGACATATGAAAGAATAATTATAATTTTATAAATGAATAAATGTTATGAGGGTCTTCTTATCTTCATTCTTCATATCTCTTTCACTTCTTCATTTGGAATTGCTTGCTTCAAAGGCATCATAAGGCCTCCCAGGACAAAGACTTCTAGCCACTGCTCATCCTAATCCCCCATAACACTAATCTTAATTCTTAATACAAAATTACATTAAAATAGAAAAAGTAAATCTAACTACAACTACAAAATAAGCAGTTATAT
Source organism: Cymbidium sinense (assembly GCA_021442155.1). Taxonomy (NCBI): domain Eukaryota; kingdom Viridiplantae; phylum Streptophyta; class Magnoliopsida; order Asparagales; family Orchidaceae; genus Cymbidium; species Cymbidium sinense. The sequence continues at coordinate 148,525,044 of CM038217.1, forward strand.
GAATAATTTGGACTTAGCACCCTGCACATGGGTAATCAAGCCCACCTGTCCTAATTTAGATTATGCTTAGGGGTTAAGCAACCTATAAAAGAGAGCATTTATATTTATTTTAAGCACCCCTTAAGCACGATCTGCTATAGAAAATATGATTAAGCTAATCATGGTCTAGTCTACAAAGCATACACCCTAACATCTAGTCTACAATAATACATCATAAAACTAAGCATACATCACTCTATGCACCCCTAACATAAACCTAGAAGTGGTGTTTTGTAAGTGTGCTTGTGTGGTATGCCTTAACTAGGCTTTGTTATAATTTTCTAAATATGAAAGGATTTAATTATAAAGAATAATTTTACTTTAAGTGATTTAATTGATTTGAGAATTTTTAATTACTATTTTCTTTTATTTTATTTGGTTTACACTTAACAACTAAGTGTTATAAAGAGAAGAAAAGAGAAGATTACTCTCTTTTATCCCTACCTTAAGTCACATCTAAAGCATATTAATTAATCAATTTTTTTAAGTGAATGGCTTATTATATATTTTAAATTAATCCTAAGTTTAGTTTTACTTTAAATAATCTCATTCAATAAGAAAGACATCTTAAGATTAATTAAAATTAATTACAATCACATGACACATATTCATTCATTTCTCTTCATCATATGTACCATGCATATGATTAAATCCTAAGCATACTTATACATGCAATATATTTTTAGCACACTTAAAAGATGGATGTAAACATGTACTTTTGGAATTTAGATGTTTCATTTTATTGAATTATTTTATCATATTAATTTAAAGCTCTACCTAAATTCTTATGTAAAAATATAGAGGAATGAAATTAAATAGGTACGTGTCCTTGTTAACCAGAGAAGTGAGGTAATCAAATGACCTACTTAGGGCTAGCTAAAGCCTCATGTTCCCGGGATGTCCAAACTATATATCCATCACATTCAAACATATGTAAGTTTATACACATGAACATAAAAAAGAAAGCTTTAAACCATGTGATCAATTGATTCAATCATTTAAATAAATATGAATGCATGTCTTTCTTAGTTGAAAAAGGGGATTTTCATTCATTAGCTAAATACACATTCAAATGTATAAAAGTTTTAAGCGGGTATGTCACCATTATTAAACCAGGGGAGTGAGGTAAAGACCTCCTTGGGGTTACTTAAAGCCTTGCATCCCCAGAATGTCCAGACTAGATATACCCACTATTCTTAAATACACATGAAAGTACAAACAACTACAAGAATGGAAAAATCATGCTAAGGTTATATTTTTGAAATATTTATGCATATGGAACAAAGTTTTATCTAAATTCTAGTATTGAAGTATGTAAAAATGAAATCAAATGGAGTACGTGTCATTGTTAAACCAGGGAAGTGAAGAAATCAAATGACCTCCTTAGGGCTAAATAAAGCCTCATATTCTCGAGATGTCCAAGCTATATACCCATTTACATTCTTACTTACTTAAATCAATACATGAATGAAAGAAAAGAAACTTCACATCATACACTTAAGTTATAATCACATACATCTCCTATATATTTATAACGAGCATTAATAGCATATATAATCATTCATTTATAAGTTTTGGAAAATATATTTGGATTTAATAATGATAATAGCAACGCATATATTAATTTAAATAAACACATGCAAGCTTGACATAAAGAAAACCATTTAATTTAAATTAGTTTTGCAAGAGATGAATGCATGAATCAAGTGACATACAACATTTAATATGATTGGAAAGAAATAAAGGGACATAAGCACATGATTTTATTCAATCCAATTAACTTTTAAGGACAATCATATTAAATAAGCTCATTTAAAATAAACCAAAATTTCTTAATATCATTTTTAATTTCATGTTTGATTTGATTTAAGATAAGTGAGAGGATGGTTTGCTAATCCTAATCCAATTCCTCATATGTGAGTTAATTTGATTTAATGAAAAGTAATTAGATTGATTTTATGAATTAATTAGGTTAAGGTGTGAATTTAATCAATTAATTAAACCCTTACCTATGTTACCTTAAGATAATTAATTAATTGATTATAAGCCAATGTGATATGCAAATGAATTGAAAAATAAATAGCAATGCTCCTATAAAATGAAAGGGGCCTAATGCAATTAGCTCACAATCATTAATTAATTAAACTTAAGGAACTTTCTTAATTACTTTTATGATTTTCTCACACATGTGAGCTAACCATAATTTCATTAACTCTATTTAAGTTATTGAACACCTAAAGCTCTACCTATGGATTAATTAAGGGAAATCATAAGCAATTACCATTTTAATTTTGTTAATCAAGTCATTAATATATTAATCCATTTATCTTTACTTAATTACCATATTTAATTGATTATCTTTTGAAATGAAATGGGCTTAACGGGAAAAGGTTAGGAAAGAGGTCCTAACCTAATTCCATAAGCCTTTTACTTAATCAAACATTATTTGGTATGATTTGAGTTTCAATTTAACTAATTAAGCCATTAATTAGTTAATTAATCATTAATTAGCATTTTGGTTGAAAAAGAGAAGGAAACTTAGGGAAAAGATAAGGATGGAGGCTCCAATCCAGTTCTCTAAGTCTCTCCACTATTCAATGGTGATTAAGGGGTCCAATTTGTTGATTAATTACTATTCACATGCTTGATTATCACTTAATTAAGTTAAGAAGGTAATTAGAGCTTAAACAATCAATTTTCCTAATTAATCAACTAATAAATTCTAAGAAAAATATAAGAGGTAGAGGTCATCCCCCTAAACATTCTCACCAAGTTTGAAATTGATTGGTTAATTAATTAGGGAGTAATTAGGCTAATTAAAATGTTAATTAAACCATAATAAAGCCAAAAATTACTATTCAAAGCTAATTAAGGATTATTTTAATGGGTTACCCCTTGAAATACCTTTAAAATGAGCCTTTTTTTATTTTATATAATTTATGAATTATGAAAGTTTCAACCTTAAAAATCACTTAATTAGCCTTAATTAAGCCTAATCCCATAGGCGTCATGTGGCGCGCTAATGTGGTGCACTTTGCACTTGCGGCCAGATTGGCTATTTAAATAGTCACATCCATGCACTAAGTCACCGACGACACGATATCTCGCCATCCGATCTTGAATCGAGAGATCAATCCCATGGCAAAGGGAGAAAATAGACGGATCTAGCATGATTTGATCAGAGCCATCCATTTCAATCAAGTGGAACAGACAGCCCATGATCCTCCTTCCGGTGACAAATGGTATGCCATGGATCGCTCAATCAGAACTCACCCAAGATTGGATTCATTCCAAAATCAACCCACACCATCACATAAGAGATCCACAAGGATCCAACCTCCAGGATGAGCTCACATACAAATTTTCTTCATAAAGGACTTAGGAAAGTTTCCTATATCTATGATTTTGAAAAATTTCCTCACCATAGCTCAAGGTAGGCAGTGGGATCGACGGACGTAGCTTTGTCTAATAGAGACGAGGCCCTGTTGAGTAGCGCGTAAGCCAATTTCCTTTATTTTGCTCGGTGCATCAACTTTTATCACTATGGAGCTCAAATTCAATTGAAATCCCTCCTCCGGTGGCTTTAGAGCTTGGTAAATGACTTGGGTGGCTTCGATGAGGTGTGTGGAAGGTGTGTGTAAGAGGAATTGAAGTTTGGTTGAGAAATGAGCAAACTTGGATCGAGATTGGCCTCCCCTATTTCGGTTTCACACGTGAAAAGGAAATACCGAAGGAGGGAAGCTTGTAATTCTATGGGGATTGCATTGATGCTCAAATTCATCCTTATAAGCTCTCACAAATCGAATGGTATGTTTTCTCATGTGAATTGAGGGGGTATACCCCTCAGTTTGATGAGGTGGACGGACGGGATTACCTCCTATTTTTTAGCTGGCCAGCCACTGTCAGGGCGCTGGAGTGGTTGCCCTCAAGTCCACGTGGCTCAGTTTGGTTGGAGGATTGCTTGGGAGGTGGCTCAAGGCTTGATCTTGGCTGGTCTCTTGGCTTGGATCCTTTGGTTGCTCGGTTTGTAAGGGAGGTGAGTTGCCTCACCCCCTTTGGTCCATGGCAAGTCTAGTCCTTTTAGGGTGGGCTAGGAGGCTTGGGTGATCCCCCATTTGGAAGTTTTGATGGTTGCCAAAGATGAGAGGAGAGTGAACTTTGCCATAAGAGGAAATAATCCAATAGGGGAGAGGATCCATGGAGGATTTGCATTAGATTTGGCTCTAAATGAGTTTGGGCTAATTTTAGGTTGACCCAAGATGAGTTTGGGTCGGGTTTAGTCAGCCTCCAATAGGTCATGGGTTGGCTTCATGGATTTTGGCTTCATTTGGTCAAATAGGTTCACATTGGGTCATGTCGGGTTGGGTTGACCAATTGGTCAAATTGGGTCAAACCAAGGCTTGGGTTAGGTTCAAATGATGATTTGAAGAGTTTTGGTTTAAGTGGTTTCAATTAATTTTGCCTAGGTTTGATTTTGGCTCATTTGGAATTAAATGGGTCATGTTGACCAATTTGACCAAATTGACCAAATTGGGTTGGGTTATGTTCATGTTCAATTGGTCAATTGAAAATGATTGTAGGTTTTGGTTTGCATTAATTTTAATTTAATTTGGATTTTTCCCAACATGACCCTTTAGGTCAATTTGGGCTAGGTTGGGTCAAGTTGACCAACTGGTCAAATTGGGCTCAATTATCTCTTTGGTCAAGTTCAATAATCAATTTGGAATGAACTTGCCCATTTGTTGCAATCAATTTGGGTTAGATTATGATTTGACCCATTTTGGCCTTTTAGGCCAATTTGAGTCAACTTGGGTCAAATGGCCAATTGGACTTGGTTTGGCTCAATTGAGGGTCAAGTCATATTCAATCATCAATATGAGTTGGTGTGAATCAATGGTTTTAATAAATTTGGTGTAGGAAGAGTTTTGGCTAGTTTAGGTTTCATTTAGGCTAAAAGTTGACTTGGTTTGACCTAATTCAAGTTGGTTTATCATCCTAGGGTGGTTGTTGATCATGATATGAGGCTTGAATGGGCTTGGTTCAAGCCAATTGGGGTTGGATTAGAATTTGTCTCTAAAAGGTCCTTTAGGCCACTTTGGGTCAAGTAGACTTAAATGAGTCAATTGGTCTGGTTTTGGTTTGATTCAAGTTTAGTTGAACTTATATATGACCCTAGTATTTAAATATAAATTCAACTGCAATTAATTTTTTGTCCAATGGATTTTGGTTCATTTTAAGTTTTCAAGTTAAAAGGGCTAACTTGGGCTTGACTTGGGTTGACTTCAATTTGGCTAAATAATTGTATGATTCATTTATATTTGGATAGATGATTGAAGAAATGATTGATTCAAGAGAAAATCCTTTAATGTTGGCTTGGTTTAGGTGGATTTTGGTTAAGTCCAAGAAATTGTCTTAAAGGGTATAAATTGGATTTTGGTTTGATTTTGGATTTGGTTTTGGCTATTTGAATTTATATTTCATTTATATTTATGAATATAAATGAAGATGTAAATGATATATGAGAAAATCACTTGAGTTTGGAGTGATTTGGAAGTAAATTTGACCAAGATTATGGATGTAGGACAAAAGGGCTAAGAAGGAAATTAATTTAGTTTTATTAATTTATTATTATTGGAAGGTGGGTTTCATTTATATTTATGAATATAAATGAAGGAATAATTTATTTATAAAGAAATAAATTGATTTTGGGTTGATTTTGGTTAAGACTTGGTTAAGCTTATGGAGGTAGGTCCATATGGATTAAGAAGGGTCTTAGCTTGGTTTGATTTAGGGATTGAATCATTTGGAGTTGAGTTTGGATTTGGATTTGATAAATGATTGAGAGATTGAATTGAACTTTGAAAAAAAAATCAATTGAATTGGAATTGAATTGGACTTGGCTAATATTAAGGCCATGGAATTCATTCATAAGGTTTATGGAGAATTTTGAGATTGGATTTGATCATGGGATTGATTATGTGTCTTGGAAATTTGGTTTGGATTTGGCATGAATTTGAGGTTTGGTTTGAGAAGGAAAGCATGGATTGGGTTTAGGCTATTAGGTTGGCAAGTCTCCCTAAGTCCCTAAGGCATGACATATCCCTATGGCTATCCCTTCAAAGTCTCTAGGCTTAGGTTAATTGTTCACCTAATCACTAGAAGTGTCTTAAGACTAAGGAGCTCTTAGTGTCTATAAGAGTCATAGATCTATGATGAAGAAGTTGAGAATGCACTCCAAAGTGAGGTCAACAATAACACCAAGCATTTTATAAATCCAACATAAAAGAATAAAGGTCGGTGCAATCGGGTACCGTTGTACAACCCGAAAAAAAGGGTAGCCGAGCTCTACCCTTATACAGCCTAAAATATGGAAGAATAATAACAATTTACAAGTGAATAAATTCTATGAGGGTCTTCTTATCTTCATTCTTCATATCTCTTTCATTTCTTCATTTGGATGTGCTTGCTTCAAAGGCATCACAGGACCTCCCAGGACAAGGCCTTCTAGCCACTGCTCATCCTAATCTCCCATAACACTAATCCTGATTCCTAATATAAAATTATATTAAAAATAGGAAAAATAAATCTCATTACACCTATAAAACAAATGTTAGCTAAACACACCATACAACCCAAGTAGTTATATGAATAATTTGGACTTAGCACCTTACACATGGGTAACCAAGTCCACCTATCTTAATATAGATTATGCTTAGGGGATAAGCAACCTACAAAAGAGAGCACTTATATTTATTTTTACCACCCCTTAAGCACAATCCCCTATATAAAATATGATTAGGCTAATCACGGCCTAACATCCAATCTACAATAATACATCAAAAAATTAAACTTACATCACTCCATGCACCATCCTAACATAAAGCTAGAAGTGGTGACTTACTTCTAAAGTGTGTGTATTAAGGCTTGTGTGGTATGCCTTAACTAAGTTTTGTTATGATTTTCTAAGTATGAAAGGATGTTTAATCATAAAGAGTGGTTTCACTTCAAGTGCTTTAATTAATTTGAGAGTTTTACTTAGCATTTTTTTTTTTGTTCTATTTGGCTTACACCTAACAGCTAAGTGTTATAAAGAGAAAAAAAAGGAGGATTACTCTCTTTTATCCTTACCTTAAGTCACTTCTAAAGCATATGAATTAATCAATTCTCTTTAGTGAATGACTTATCATATGTTTTCGATTAATCCTAAGTTTAGGATAACTTTAAGTAACCTCATTTAATAAGAAAGGCATCTTAAGATTAATTGGAATTAATTACTATCATATGACACATGTGCATTCATTTCTTTCCATCATATGTAACATGTACATGATTTTATCCTAACTATACCCACACATACAATATATCTTAGCACACTTAAATGATTGATGTAAACATGTACTTTTGGAATTGAGATGTTTCATTTGATTGAATTATTTTATCATATTAATTGAAAGCTCTATCTAAATTCTTATATAAAAATACATATGAATGAAATTAAATAGGTATGTGCCATTGTTAACCAGGGAAGTGAAGTAATCAAATGACCTCCTTGGGGCTAGCTAAAGCCTCGTGTTCCGTATGTCCAAACTATATACCCATTATATTCAAACATATGTAAGTTTATACACATGAATATAAGAAAGAAAGCTTTAAACCATGTGATCAATTGATTCAATCATTTGAATAAATATGAATGCATGTCTTTCTTAGTTAAAAAAAAGGGATTTTCATTCATTAGCTAAGTATACATTCAAATGTATAAAAGTTTTAAGTAGATACTTCGCCATTATTAAACCAGGGGAGTGGGGTAAAGACCTCCTTGGGGCTACTTAAAGCCTTGCGTCCCCGAAATGTCCAGACTAGATACCCACTACTCTTAATACACATGAATGTATGAACAACTATAAGAATGGAAAATTCATGCTAAGGTCATATTTTTGAAATATTTATGCATATGGAACAAAGTCTTATCTACAGTCTAATATTGAAGTAAGTAAGAATGAAATCAAATGAAGTATGTGTCATTGTTAAACTAGGGAAGTGAGGTAATCAAATGACCTCCTTGGGGCTAACTAAAGCCTCATATTCTCGGGATGTCCACGCTATATACCCATTAACATTCTAACTTACATAAATCAATACATGAATAAAAGAAAAGAAACTTTACTTCATACACTTATGTTATAATCACATACATCTCCTATGTATTTATAACTTCCATTCATGGCATATATAATCATTCATTTATAAGTTTCAGAAAATAGATTTTGATTTAATAATGATAATAGCTACACATATATTAATTTAAGTCAGTACATGCAACCTTGACATAAAAGAAATCATTTAATTTATTTGATTTTGTAAGAGATGAATGCATGAAACAAGTGACATACAATATTTAATATTATTGGAAAGAAATAAAGGGATATAAGTACATGATTTCATTCAATCCAATTAACTCTTAAGGACAATCATTTTAAATAAGCTCATTTAAAATAAACCAAAATTTTTAATGTCATTTTTAATTTCATATTTGATTTGATTTAGGAGATGGTGAGAAGAAGGTTTATTAATCCTAATACCATTTCCATATGTGAGTTAATTTGACTTAATGAAAAGGTAATTAGATTGATTTTATGGATTAATTAGGTTAATGTATGAATTTAATCAATTAATTAACCCTTACCTATATTACCTTAAGATAATTAATCAAATGATTATGATCCAATACAATATGCAAATGAATTGAAAAATAAATAGTAATGCTCCTATGAAATGAAAGGGGCTTAATGCAATTAGCTCACAATCATTGATTAATTAAGCTTAAGGAACTCACTTAATTACTTTTATAGTTTTCCCACACATATGGACAAACCATAAATTCATTAACTCTCTTTAGGCTATTGAACACCTAAAGCTCTACCCATGGATCAATTAAGGGAAATCAGATGCAATTTCTCTTTTAATTAGATTAATCAAGTCATTAATACATTAGTCCATTTCACTTTACTTAATTACCAAATTTAATGGATTATTATTTGAAAGGAAATAGGCTTAAGGGGAAAAAGGTTGGGAAAGAAGTCTGAACCTAATTCCATAAGCCTATTACTTAATCAAACATGATTTGCTATGATTTGAGTTTCAATTTAACTAATTAAACCATTTATTAGTTAATTAATCATTAATTAGCATTTTTATTGAAAAAGAGAAGGAAACTTAGGCGAAAGATTAGGAGAGAAGCCCCAATCCAATTCCCTAAATCTCCCCACTGTTAGATAGTAATTAAGGGATCCAATGTGTTGATTAATTATTGTTCACATGTTTAATTATCACTTAATTAACTTAAGAAGGTAATTAGGGCTTAAAAAAATAATTCCATAATTAATCAATCAATAAATTCCAAGAAAAATAGGGGAGGCAGAGGTCATCCCCCTAAACATTCTTAGAAAGTTTGAAAATAATTTGTCAATTAATTAGGGAGTAATTAGGCTAATTAAAATTTTAATTAAACTTTAATTAAGCTAAAATTATTATTTAAAATTAATTAAGAATAATTTTAATGAATTTGCCTCTGAAATACCTTTAAATGAGCCATTATTTATATTTTTGTATTTTTCTATAATTAGTTATAAATTATAGAATTTTCAGCCTTAAAATCCATTTAATTAACCTTAATTAAGCCTAATCACATTGGCGCCATGTGGCATGCTGATGCGGCACGCTTTTCATGTGGTGTCGTAGGATTGACTATTCAAATAGTCACATTTGCATCGAAGGTGCGGTGATGATCGCCCCGATCTCGATGGATGCAGATCAATCCTACAACTTAAAGGGAGAAAATAGTCGGATCTAGCATGATTTGATCATGGTCGTCCATTCCAATCACGCGAAACAGATAACCAATGATCTCTTCCTACGAGCAATGAACGATGGAGCTCGTCCACCATGAATCGCTCGATCCGAGCTCACCCAAGCTCGGATTCATTCCAAAATCAACTTACACCTTCACGCAAGGGATCCACAGGGATCCAATGGCTAAAATGGACTCACATGCAAATTTTCTTCAAAAAAGACCAACACCACTTAAGCTAGAGATCGATTTTAAAGGAATTACCTCATTGGAGCTAAGGCCGGTGGCTCGCACGCTTGAGGAAGCTTCGACTAGTAGAGACAAGGCCCTGTTGAGTAGCAATTGGATTGGTCCACCCTGATAGCTCATAAGGCCAAGGATCAAGCTTTGGAGTTTTGGTCTTGATCAAAGTCTCTCCTCCAGTGTCTTTGGAGCTTGGGAAATGGCTTGGATAGCTTTACGAGATAAGTGGAAGGTGTGTGTAAGAGGAATTGATGTTTGGTTGAGAAATGAGCAAGCTTGGATCGGGATCAAGCTCCCCTATTTTGGATACGCATGGGGGAGGAAAATTCGAAGTGGGGAAGGCTTGGAAATGCTCTCAGAGGTGCTAAGTCATTTCGTTTCACTCTTGGGAGCTCTCACGAATAGAATGGTGTGATTTCCTGTGAGAATTGAAGGAGTATATCCCTCAATTGGCTGAGGTGGATGAACAAGATTGCCTCCCATTTTTCAGCCAGCCAGCTACTATCAGAGTGTCGGAGGGGTCTCAATCGAGTTCACATGGCTCGGTTTGGTTGGAGGAAGGAGTGGGAGGTCACTCAAGGCATGATATGGGATGGTGGTTTCTCTATTGATCTTTTGGTTCTCGGTTTGGGAGGGAGGTGAGTTAGCTCACCCCCTTTGGCCATGGAAAGCCTAGCCCACTTAGGGTGGGCTAGGTGGCTTAGGTGATCCCCCATTTGGAAGTTTGATGGCTGCCAAGGATGAGAGGAGAGTGAACTTTGCCATTAGAGGAAAGAATCTAATGTGGGAGAGGATCCATGGAGGATTTGCATTGGACTTGGTTCCAAATGGGTTTGGGCTGATTTTAGGTTGATCCAAGATGGGTTTGGGTCAAGTTTGGTCAGCCTTCAATGGGTCATGGGTTTTGCTTCATTTGATCAAATGGGTTAATATTGGGTCATGTTGGGTTGGGTCAATCAATTGGTCAAATTGGGTCAAACCAAGGCTTCGGTTAGATTCCAATTATGATTTGAAGAGTTTTGGTTCAAGCGGTTTCAATTAATTTGGTCTTGATTTGATTTTGGCTCATTTGGAATCAAATAGGTCAAATATGTCAAGTTGACCAATTTGACCAAATTGACCAAATTGGGTTGGGTCAGGTATTGGTTCATGTTCAATTGGTCAATTGAAAATGATTATAGGCTTTGGTTTGAATCAATTTAGATTTAATTTGGATTTTGTCCAACTTGACCCTTTAGGTCAATTTTGGCTAGGTTGGGTCAAGATGACCAATTGGTCAAATTGGGCTCAATTATGGCTTTGGTCAAGTTTAATAATCAATTTTGAATGAACTTGAGCCATTGGTTGCAATCAATTTGGGTTAGATTATGATTTGACCTATTTTGGTCATTTAGGCCAATTTGTGTCAACTTGGGTCAAATGGCCAATTAGGTTTGGTTTGGCTCAATTGATGGTAAAGTCGTGTTCAAACATTGATTATGGGTTGGTTTGATTCAATGGTTTCAATCAATTTGGTGTATGATGAGTTTTGGCTAGTTTAGGTTTCATTTGGGCTAAAGGTTGACTTGGTCAAATGGCCAAGTTGACTTGGTTTGACCCAATTCAAGGTGATTGATCATCCTAGGGTGATTGTTGATCATGATATGAGGCTTGGATGGGTTTAGTTCAATCCAATTTGGGTTGGATTAGAACTTAGCTCAAAAAGGTTCTTTAGGCCACTTTGGGTCAAGTAGGCCTAAATGGGTCAATTGGCTTGGTTTTGGCTTGATTCAAGTTTAGTTGAACTTATATATGAGCCTATGATTGAAATATAAATTCAACTCCAATCAACTTGGAGTCCAATGGACTTTGGCTCATTTGAACTTCTCAAGTTAAAAAGGCTAACTTAGGCTTGGCTTGGGTTGATTTCAATTTGGCTAGATAATTGTATGTTTCATTTATATTTGGATAGATGATTGAAGGAATGATTTATTCAATAGAAAATCTATTAGTTTTAGCTTGGTTTGGGTGGATTTTGGTTAAGGCCAAGAAATTGGCTTAAATGGTATAAATTGGATTTTGATTTGATTTTGGATTTAGTTTTGGCTATTTGAATACATATTTCATTTCTATTTGGGAATATAAGTGAAGATATAAATGATTCATGAGAAAATCACTTGAGTGTGGAGTGATTTGGTGGCAAATTTGACCAAGCTCATAGATGTAGGTCAAAAGAGCTTAAGTAAGAAATTGATTTAGTCTAATTTATTTGTGGTCATTAGAAGGTGGGTTTCATTTATATTTATGAATATAAATGAAGGAATAATTGATTTATAAAGAAACCAATTAATTTTGGGTTGATTTGGGTTAAGATTTGGTTAAGCTTATGGAGGTAGGTTTATGTGGCTCAAGAAGGGTCTTGGTTTGGTTTGATTTAGTTTGATATGATTTGATCATTTGAGTGTGGATTTCATTTATATTTGTGAATATAAATAAAGGAATAATTGATTTATAAAGAAATCAATCAAGTTTAGGATAACGTAGGTGGAGATTTGGCTAAGCTTATGAGAATGGAGTCATATGGCTTAGGATGGAATTTTGGAACTTGGATTTGATTTTGGGTTTCGATCATTTGGAATTGAGTTTGGATTTAGATTTGATAAATGATTGAGGGATTGAATAGATCTTGAGAAGATCAGTTGAATTGGAATTATTGGACTTGGCTAAGGTTAAGGCCATGGAATTCAATCATAAAGTTTATGGAGAATTTTGAGCTTGGATTTGATCATGGGATTGATTGTGAATATTAAAAATTTGGTTTGGTTTTGGTATGAATTTGAGGTTTGGTTTGAGAAGGAAAGCATGGATTGGGTTTAGGCTATAGGATAGGCAAATCTCCCTAAGTCCCTAAGGCATGACCCATCCCTATGGCTAACCCTTCTAAGTCTCTAGGATTAGGTTAAGTGTTCACCTAATCACTAGAAGTGTCTTAAGACTAACAAGCTCTTAGTGTTTATAAGAGTCCAAGATTTATGATGAGGAAGTTGAGAACTCACTCCAAAAGTGAGGTCAACAAAGATCTAATATTATGAATAACAAGATGGATAAGAGTTGTTAGCTCCATACAATTTTTAATTTAATAAAAAAAATATATTCATGTATGTCCTAATATTTGTATGCTTGCATCCAATTCATAGTTTTCAATAATAATATGTTACATGAATTGTTCAAATAACATACTCTCTTTGATGTTAAATTAATCATGAAAGTATATCAAATTAAAAAAAAAAACAAGTACATTAGCACTCTGGACACATGAGTGGAGGTTCTACAAGGTAGACGTTTATAGACAGTTTACTTGCCTAGATTCAAAAGCTCATAATTCAAAATCTAATCTTATATATTTTTTAAATATCTAAAAATTCTTCTTAAATACAAAAAAAAATTATTATAATTTATTGGCATCCATTACAAGGTAATTGACAATCATTTCAAGTTTGAGATTTTTTTTTTTTTTTTTGAGATAGTCAAATTTATACTATCTAAATTTTTCTTTTAGACTAGGATCATTTATTTCCTTAAAATTGTTGGATTTAATTTTTATTTTAGTTAATGCCTTTCAACAAAAAAAATCTACTAGTATGGTCATTCCTAGTTTCATGCTCTTCTAGAATTTGGAGTCTAATAGTTAAGTTTTGTATCTAATATTAAAAAATTTAGAATGTATTTTGAAAAACATTAACTTTTACTTATACCATCTAATTTTTTAATATAATTTTATGAAATTTGTCAACATGATTTTGAAAATCTTTAAATTGATTTAGCGACAATTTTAAAATTTATATCAATATGTGGGATGTAGTCCTCTTTAAGTAATGTATGAGAGAGAAAAGGAAAGACTTTAGAAGTGAGAATCTCTAGGAGGAGAGGAAGGTACAAAAAGACTTATATTTTAATATCACTTTAAAAAGCTCAAGTCTTTTTAATAAAGTTTTATTTGGCCTTAAAGACACAAAGTTTAGCAAAATATATCTTTAAAAAAATTGGATTATATGATGAAGAATTCATCTTTTTATAAATTTTGAAACGCAAGCAATTGTTATAGTTACCTTGTCTTAATTCACTTCAAAGTAAAGCTTTATTTTGTGTTATTTAAGAAATTAAAGTAAAGTTTAGATTATGGCAGGTTCATACAGAGATGAGGTTAGGTCCTTTTAGTAGAGATAATTGCTATGATGAAAGTAAATTTTGATGAAGATACCACTTAATATGTAATTTCAAATTTTTTTTCTTATCACTAAACTACCTATTAAGAAAATTAAAAGCTTTGGAACTTTATTTACAATGTACCACAAATTCTTATCATTTAGAAAAATTAGATTTTACTTTAAAAAATATTTGATTTCTAATATAGTCCGCATGATGACTTCTTTGGAGCCATTGGCATTCATATTAATATGATCTAGAGTTTATAGAATGATGATGAAGCCATTAACTTGACTAGCATCTTGATGTGGTGGTAGTAGAAGAGTTACATGCGTAATGGGAAAGATATTTAAGATTTTATAAGTTTGAGGCTAAAAAATTTTAAACTTTGAAATTTTATCTTTTTTAAGAAAAAAAATGATGAACTTCAAATCAATGGTTTGGAATGTCAATAAACTAATGGTGAGTTATTTTTGAGTTTTGAATTACCATTTAAAAAGTTGGTATTTTTTAATCTTATTACTTATAAGAAAAAATATATCTTTATGTTATGGTTCTAGATTTGTTTTCTTAGATTTAAAGTATATAAGAGATCTTCAAAAGTGTAGGAGAGTGTTGAATGGGTTAGAGGTGTCTTGTTATTGAGGGAGGCTATGATTTACGGTTGGCCATGCCTTATATTAAGAACAAGAAAATTTTGCTTGAATAGAATGCTAAGAGTAGAGAAAGAAAGCTAAGAATTTGTGGGCTCCAAAAATTCACCACTGATCTCTCGATTAAGAGAGTAGATTAAATATCAGTTAAATTTTAGAAGACAGATGGAATAGTAGATAAGACAACCCAGATATTTCACTTTCATTTTGTGAGGACTTTAGATCTAAGTCCATGTTTCCTATAAGTGCAAGCACATATAGTTAATTATCCCTCTCAATGCTGAGAGAGAACTTTCGATTAAGGCTAGTCATTAGATTTCTAAATGTGTAGCATATAGTAGCAGCATGTGGAGCTTTGAAGTTTAGATTTATGAAATTCATCATTATTTAACTTAAAATAGATGGTTGGGGGAACGATGATGCGTCTGATGAAAATTCCATAGCTCTGTCATCCCGGGTTGTTGTGATCCCTAGTCTTCTTAGTTTGAGAAGGTAATCGACCCAACCTGACCAAGGATTCTCAGTAGCCATGGGTTGTGTCGTCCAAGAAATTCTTGTAGACCTAGGGTGATGTTTGTCTAGGGAGACAAGTTTAAGTCTACCTTAGCTAACATAGGGCTTTTTGCCCTATCAGGTGCACCCTATGCTTCATATTTTAAAGAACAAAGCCATTAGGGAGCATACGGGCTATAGTCATGACCGTAATATAATGCTGTCATTTGGCGGCCACCATCCGATCAGAGGACTCTAGTCGTAACTGCATCATATATGGAGCTTACTGGCCAAACCATTCGATCAGAGGACATGGACCACATCTTTACTAGTATGAGATTGATTGAGAGTGAATATAGAAATACACTTAACTTGTCATTGACTCTTTTATGAGCTAGTGTTTTCTTAATTTGTCACCTCCGACAAATAGTTGCAGAAGGTGTATGAATTGAGTTTTATTTTAAGTTATAAATAGTGAATTTCATTTAACCATTTAAACTTAATAATTCTTTTGATTTTATAATTATATTAATAATTAATTTAGATTAATCTAATTTGAGCTTATAAGCATATTTTGATGATAAGTATCCCCTCCGATTGATCATCCATTTTATTATTCTAGATCTTGTCGACTATATTAATTTAATAATAGAGGATCAGATCTACTATCATATGATAGAATTAGATTTTCAGATATTTTATCAAGTTAAAATTATTATAATATTATTATTACATTTTTAGATTTTGTTAACCCGAATTTAGTCCTAAGACCCAACCGGGAATAAACCCATGCAGGATTCTTAGACACTAAGTTTATGCATTCAATGTAGTGTCAGGACCCATGCGGGTTATTCAATTCAATATTGATTTAAGTTTATGTGATTTAAATAATGTTACATATTTTGACTAAGTTTCATTGCAAGTGTAGAATTTTAGATAAAATTTTGACAGCATTTTGGCAACCTCCTGACGTCATCCCCATATATGAGGCTACAACGGGAGCTAAGCATGTCCACCATTCCAAGAAAGGCATATATGAGTGGTGTAAACACCACGGCTGAATGCGTCATCCCACCATACCAAGAAAGGCATGTATGAGTCTCTGAAGCACTTGCATGTAACACAGATGTCAATTTAAATAGTTGATTTTAGCTTGGAGGTTGACTTTATATCAGGCTTCTTAGGTCTTCTATCGGTGCAAAATTTTGGCAAAGATCTAAGATCGCCTCGTATGGGGTCGCCATGGATATGTTCACCACCATGCTAAGAAAGTCATGTATTGGTGGTGGTATTTACCGAATGCATCATCCCGCCATGATAAGAAAGGCAAATATGTGGCTTTGAATTACCTGCGTGAAACACATATTTCCCTGACATGCCAAGAAAGACGTGTACGGATACTTATATACCTGCTAGCAACCTATATTTCAAACACCATTTTTTTTTGTTCATTGACACTCTAGATTTTGACAAAATTTCGGCAGCATCTCCCCTAGTCGGGAAATTTCTATTGAAACTATGTCTGCCCACCCGTCTAAAATGACGTGCATGGATGGTGTTTTGCAACACTGCGGTTGTGAGTCTCCCATCATACTCATCTAAAAAAATGTGCATAGGCTCTTCGAGTACCTGTCAGAAAACTTAGATTTTCGCCACACCAAGAGAGGCATGTATTGGTACTTATACACCCATAAGCAAGCTATTTTATACTTGTGAAAAGGAACAGGAGGTGCGAGGGCAGTGCATGTGGGCACTCAGACGAGGGCAAGCATGTGCAGCCGGGGCGCGTGCGCGCGGCCGGTGGATGTGCACACCTCAATTCACTGTAGAGGCCAGCCGACGATGCGGCCATCTTCGACCGGCCTGGCTTTACGAACGAGATGAGGATTTTACCTTTGGCGCTTGGTAGAGTAGTTAGAGTTAGGGTTAGGTAAGGGAGTGTATTTATAGGATTTTTTTATTTAAGTGAAAATTAATCCTAATTGAGATTTTTATGATGATATTGTTATATGGGCAATATATATGTTAATTATATGTTATTCTGACATTTCAAATGCAACCCCATAGTTTATTTTGCGATCGGAGGCCATTTCGTTCAGGTCAAGCCAAAATCGGATCAATTTTAGTCCTAAATTGCACGTCATCATTTCCTACCACTCGACAATCATGCAGACTCGTCTGAATTGAGTATGGATAGTCTCATTTGATAGGTTTCAATATTTCAATATTAACGACGTGATCAATTTCATGAACGGATGTCGTTTCGGTATCATCGCGGTTTCCCGACCTCGATATGTGCGTAGGCGTATTGACGATTTTCTTCTTGATCGGTCAACCATTGAATTATGAAATATGTGTATTCTGATCAACTTTGACATTCTGAACATGATGACAAAGTCCGTTCATCGATCAGAAGTCATTTTAACTGATTTTTGCAATATCTAGAGCATTTCAGCTCTAATTTGTGCATTGTTGTATCTGATCGCTCGATATTCACATAGACTCATCCGAATTGAGCGTAGACAGTCTCGTTTGATAGATTTTGATGTTTTAAAGCAAACGACATAACCAATTTCATGAAACTAGGTCATTTGGACATCATCACAGCCTCCCAACTCTGATATGCGCATTGGAGCTTCATAACCGCTTTGACGGCCGATCATTGATGCTATGATGTATATTATGAACGTGATGGGAAAGTCCCTTCATATATTGGAGATCATTTCAACTAATTTTGGTGATATCTGATGCATTTCAACCTCAATTTGTGAGCTGTTACATCCGAAGTAGATCAACTTTATCTTGCGAGCTAGACTCGACTTATGGCGCATGCATGGAGGTCAACAAAATTCACCAAACTTAAAGGATCAGCAACCAAGCTTCTAAAAGAGTAAAGAGCATCTAAGTCTTTCCACACAAAATTTTGCATAAAGTAAAGATAATTTTATTTAATAAAATTTAAAGATAAAGTAAGATTCTAATTATAAGCTTTTTTTTTCAAGCCCAACTAGGTATAGTAAACGTTATAAGCTAGTAAATTACAATTATATGGATTAATGACTTATTATCATACAAAGAAAATAAAATAAGTAAAATATTATAAAATTTGAGACATTCATAAGCAAAAATAAATATTCAAGCTAAATAAGGCTAGTGGAGTGATCTTAAAATCAATTTTGAAATTCTTTAATTTTTTGATTGGTGTGATCATCCAGCCTGTGAAAAGACCTCAAATTAAAACTTTAAATTTTTTTGGTGGAAGAGTTATGCATGATAATGAAATCTCATCTTGATATAGTGCTTTAGTTTGTCATCTTATTCATGAGCTTTATATTACATTTGCATTAGAACATTCATACAAATTTTAGTTAATGTGTATAAAAGAAATGTTCTATTTTTTATTTGATAACCAAGAAAAGGTTCACCTTAGCATTTATCATTTCGTAAATGATCTATGAATCTCTAATGAACTTCTTTATTAACTATAGTAAAAATAGATCCAAATCTAATACTATTACTATTCAGATTTCAAAAAATGATAGAAAAAATATGATGATTTTCACTCTACAATTGTATGATCATCATTCAAATTAGATAGTTCTTTGGATTATTTAGCAAGTACATTATACATGTGGTGATCATAGAAAACTTAAAGTACAGTTGCATTTCAAATGAAAGTGAATTGTTTTATGATATGTTTTTATAATTACACTAGTTAGGCTTAATAATCATATAAACCTTAACTATCAAAGTAATAACTAGCTAAACATTAAGATAGACTATAAAATTTCAAAATTTTGTCTTAATTGTTTACTCTAACCTAATAATCAATGCTTCATACCCAGTTTCATTATTAAAATATGGCTCTATAAGATTGTGTAAGTGTCATAAAATTCTTCTCTCGGGATTGATGAAAAATAGTTCACATCAACTTTTCTAGAGGAGATTCATGGGGTGTGGTGTATAATCTCTTATATAATATAGATCATCAAAATATACTTCACATGAAGGGGCTTCTTAGTTCTATATATACATAATATGCTTATCAAATATGACTTTAGCAAAGAATGTGATGGAATTAGATGATTTGATATAAAATAGTAAATTCTTGGTCCTTCATAGCTTATTTAAAGTTTTATATATTATTAAATTATAATAATATATTTATGCATTATAGTAGACATCCTGACAATTTTAGATGGCTCTTAAGGTAATATAAAGAATTTATTTTAAAAATTAAATTGACCTTATGTGAGACCATATAATATCTAACCTTCTACATAGTCAAATTAGTGTAAGAATTCTTTTTGACATATGAATATAGTTGAAATAAAATGTTAACTAAGATAATACATTATATTTTTTTTTCCTTTCCATATTTATTTATGTTAAAAGGACACCAAGATATTCATATATGATAATTGCTTAACATATCAATTGCTTCTCGAGTATAAGGCCAAGTCTAACCGGAGGTAATAGTAGATAGCACTTATTAATTTCAAAGGCTTGTTAGTAACTCTCATATAATGAAATTTAGTATTACTTATTATGAAAATGAAAAAGGATTGACATCTTTGAAAAAGGTTCAAAATGAAAGATACACTAATCTTCCTTAAAATGATCTTAAATATGTAAGACTCGTGAGAGGTATCATATCTAATATAACTTCTATTTTAGATGGATAAATTTTTGTACCATGATTCTAAATTACAAATCTATTTAGTTTATTTAGTGTAATACTAAATGTGCACTTTATAGGATTCATCTTTAGATCATAATGATGATGATGTTTGAATATAATTCTAAGATTGAATAAATGATCTTTCTGAGTTAATCCTACATGATGAGAAATGATAGTGTTTATATACTAAGAAAATGTTACATTAAATCTAATGGACTAAATCGATCCTATATTAAGCTAAATCTAAGGGTTCAGGCTCAACTAACCAATCAAATTAATAAGCATTTGTCAAAATCAGCCTTCACTCTAGTACATGGGTGACCTAAACTTGGTTTGGCATTGGGAAGTGTTCATTAGGGTTAATAAAATTATCTAAGCATGTTAAGTAGGATTTCGAGTAAGCAAGGGCTATGTTGACCAATATTTGGCTTGACTGGTCAATCAAGATTAATTAGATGAATCCATATGGGTCAAGGCAATATATAAGACTCATAAGGATTGTCTAAATAAGCCAAAATGAGATCCTTAAATGATTATAATTAATTTAAAGTTGCTCTAAGACAAGCCAAAATGAATGCTTAATTGTGGTTGTTCGGATTTGGCCATTGGTGTTAGAGAAGTCTCATTAGGGTCTTTAAGTGTTAAATCTACTGGCTAGGTTCCCAAGTGTTTAATTAAGGGTCAAATGAGGCCTACAATATGTCCACTAATAATTGGCTTTGGCAATTATGCAATCCTAGAATGATCTTCTAGAATCTCAATAAAGTTAGTTAACTAGGTCGGGATTTCTAAAATAGACCCACCCTAAGGACCACTAACTTCATAAAAATTGGACTTGATTGACCCCAAATAGGCAGCCAAAGAGCAAAATACTGGAATCCAATGCAAAGGATCTTGCATTGTAAAAAGAAGATTTAATATTTGATTGATCACAAATATGCACAAATTCATATAAATAAAATTTAGGCCAAAGTGTACTTCACACCCCCTATGGTTTAACTCATTATGGTTCACCCCTTTAGATTTCAAAAATGCATACATAACCCTATTTGCTAAACAGTTTGGCAACTACTATAATGATTAGTTAATGCCTTCAGTGGTAAACTGCAAATTTGACATTTAACATAATCTACCAGTTTATTTGCATATTTGTAAAATAAAAAGGTTTCAACTGTAAATGATGCAAAATATTTGGACTAAGTGGACCTTACTCCAATTTAAAAAATAATAATAATAAATTTCCAGTCAACTCGATATGAGTAAACAAAATCAAAATAAGTTTAAGCTCGAAATTAGAGTGCTATGAAACCCAGCTTCGTCAATTTGGCTTACTGTTCAAATTATAATGGCGTTTTGCCATTGAGTGAAGGCGGTATTTACCATGTGTTCCAGTATTTATTAGAGAGGCCGGCCGGCCGAGAAGGCTATTCCCTCTCGTTTCTGCAAACCTCTCTCTCTCTCTCAGTTTTGGGAGATTCAAGCTTAGCCAAGAAGATTACAAATTGGAACGATCGGCCATCGATCAAGTAGGTAAAGCTTTCCTGGTTCTTTTATCGTTCATCTTTTCCAGTAGCTTTTAATTCGAGTAACTTTCTGCTCTGTTAGCCTTCAATTAGGTCTATTACGTTGTTTTTGTGATGAATGGGACGATTTGTTGAGGCTTATCGCTCAAAGAATTTGACTTTCCTGTTATTTTGTCTCTGCAATTAACTTGTTTTAGTTTTATTTTCCTTTCTTCAGGTTTTTCTTTCTTTTTTTTTTTTTTGAGTTTAATGTGATATAATTGTGGAAGTGCGGGCAATTGTATTGTTCAACTTAGGGGCTTTATTGTTGCCTTATGCTTGCAGCTTTTTTTCTTTTGCTTTTCTTGTCTTCTTTGTTCAGCAAGTTCGATTTTTTGTTTATGTTCTATTATGCTCTGTAGGGGTAAAAAATAGTGTCAGGAAAAAGAGAAGAAAAGATGAAAATTTCATCATCTTGTTATTTTTCTTTGTGCCTTTTTTATTGTTTTTATATAGCTTTGGTGGCTTCAATTGTCTAATTGTTTAGGGTTCTTTTCTTAAGAGAAGGGCCATCTTGAGCTCATTTATTGGTTCTTCTGTACTTTCGTTGATTTTGCTTGTGTTAGGAAGACATCACTGTGCATCTCATGTATGATATTATTGAGACGTTTACTCTTATCTGATTGAAAGAATAAACTCCGCAAGAAAATATATTGATGCTTTTTAGATGAGAATTATTAGCTCCTAAGGGCTGTTTGACATCAATATTTTTCCTTTTTTCTATATAGAAGAAGAAAAAAACAAAATTGCTTCATTTTCTTACAGGGAAAGCTACCTGGAAGACAAAAAGCTGGGAATGCTGAAAGATGTGCTTGTACGCTATGAAATCCTTACCCAAATTTACTGAGATTGTAACTCCATTTGAGTTACCTCTGTTCATTCCTGACGAAAATGTTCAGCATAGTTTAGAACAGTTTGCATCCTTCAAACTGGCTAACCACATACACCAATGTGTAATACCATCCATTAGTTCGGATCATTACCTTTGGGATGACGGTTAAATTTTTTGTTTGTGAGACTCGAATCCTGTGCAAATAATACGTCAATATATTAGTTTTAGAACATCTTTTTGTATTTTGCTACTTCGTGACAACGTGAAATAAATTGGAATGGAAAATAAAGATTTTGTTTTGATGAAGAAGTATGAGATGGGGAGAATGCTAGGGCAGGGAACATTCGCAAAAGTTTATTATGCGAGGAATGTTAAAACTGCTCAGACTGTTGCTATAAAGATGATTGACAAAGAGAAAGTACTGAAGATTGGACTTATGGATCAAATCAAACGTGAGATTTCAGTAATGAAGCTGATGAATCATCCAAATATTGTCAATCTTTACGAGGTCATGGCAACCAAGAATAAGATTTACTTTGCGATGGAATGCATGAAAGGCGGTGAACTCTTCAACAAAGTTGCCAAGGGAAGGCTTAAGGAGGATGTCGCGAGGGAATATTTTCAACAGCTAATCACTGCAGTGGAATTTTGCCACAGTAGAGGAATCTATCACCGAGATTTAAAGCCGGAAAACCTGTTGCTTGATGAAAATGGTAATATGAAGGTTTCAGATTTTGGATTGAGTGCCCTTGTAGATTCCAAGAGACAGGATGGCTTGCTTCACACGACCTGTGGAACTCCAGCTTATGCAGCTCCTGAGGTGATTAGCAGGAAAGGCTATGATGGTGCCAAAGCTGATATATGGTCTTGTGGGGTGATCCTCTATGTTCTTTTGGCTGGTTTTCTCCCCTTCCGCGACTCAAACTTGATGGAGATGTACCGAAAGATTGGGAAGTCTGAATTTAAATGTCCTCATTGGTTTCCTCCAGAAGTCAGAAGGTTGTTATCAAGGATCTTAGACCCAAATCCAGTTAGGAGAATCTCAATAGAGAAAATCATGGAACATCCTTGGTTCAAGAAAAATTTTGATGGCAAACAAACAAAAACTGTGACAGAAGGAGAAGACATGACAGCTATTGATGTCAACAATAGTTTTCTTGCAAATAATAATAATAATAATATTCAGGAGGAGGAAAAAAAGGATACATTGAAACCAATAAATATGAATGCATTTGACATCATCTCTCTTTCTGCTGGATTTGATCTTTCGGGTTTATTTGTGGATCCCAGCCAGAAAAAGGAAGCACGGTTCACTTCTTGGCTGCCAGCAACAGCTATTATCTCAAAGCTTGAGGAAGTTGCCAAGCGTCTGAGGTTAAATCTGCATAAGAAGAGGAATGGAATCATGAAAATTGAAGGATTAAAGGGAGGGCGGAAGGGCTTTCTTTCCATTGATGCTGAAATATTTGAATTCACTCCTTCGTTTCACTTGGTTGAGGTGAAGAAGACTAATGGGGATACTCTTGAGTATCAGAAACTCTGGAAGGAGGATATAAGGCCTGCTTTAAAAGACATTGTTTGGGCATGGCAAGGTGAGCAGCAGCTGAGCACTTAAAGAGTTTTACTTCCATCCGTTACGTAATTACCTTATCGTAGTTATTTTATGCTGCCATGAAACTCTGTATTGTAGTTATCTGCATGTTCTTTTATGTTTTCCAAGTTGTGTTAATCTTCATTAGTAGACAATTCAATGATGATTCTGTTGTTGGTGTGCATCTTAAGGATAGTCTTTTTATAGCGGTTGGAACTGGCGGGCCTGCTATATGTTCATATAAGTTAAGATTTATCTGCTACAAATGAAATATTTACTCTTTCAAAATTATGCTGCAGTTGTGATTATGGAACACGGTTCAGAAGCCGAGTTTTTAGCTTTTATAGCTGTAACCTGTTTGTCTTACAAATATTATGGGCTAGAATTGTCACAATACCACACAATTCTTATGAAAGATTTTTCTTACATAAGATTTACATACGTACCACACAATTCTTATGAATTTATAGATCTCACACCTAAAATTATATAATTACTTATTTAATACTTTATTATGCTTGAAAAGAGTATTTTATGATGATATTTTGATGTGATATTAAAGATTGAGGTTATATATATATTATTTTTTTCTCATCAAATATTATGGGCTAGAATTATCACAATATGAACATAGTTTCTCTTGATTTTATAATGAGAATGGTGAGGGCGATTATCCAAATTTTGTAAAGAAAAGACACTTCAATAAGTATATTCCTTCAAGGACAAGGTTCCTAACTAGGGGTGTGCATTTGGTTGATTTGGATGGATTGGATGATAAATTTTTAAAATTAATTGATTTTGGATTTCTAAAATATTGAATCAAATCGATCAAATAAAATGCAAAATTAAACAAACTGAATAATAGTTTGGTTCGATTATTTTGATTTATTTTTGGATAAATTGAAGTTGGATATATTTAAAAATTATTTGCATAATCTTTTATTGTATGATGAACAAGTAATAAGTAAAATAAGATAAATATAATTAAAAATGTAATTAATTATTTTATGCATTAAAAAAATATTTAAAATTAATTTTTAATTGAATGATGTTTTGAATTTAGAAGTTGATGAAACTATATTATCATATTATGATATTAAAATATTTTAAAAAATTGGATAATGATCTTTCAAAAAAGTATCTATTAAGTATTCAAAAATAAATAAAAATAAATATATAATAGATAAGTTTATTATACATAAATTAATAATATTGTATTACATATAATTACTTTGATTTATTTGATTTCATCCAAAATTTTATTTAATAAATTGATCCGAAAATTAAAAGTCAAAGTTTTATTAATTAAAATCAAAATCTAAATTATTAAGTTCAAAATCGAATTAAATTATTCAAAAATTTTGATTTTTTTTTATTAAAATCAAATAATGCACGCCCTATTCCTAACTAACCACATAGTAAACTAATAGTACAATGGGAATACTTTTCCATATCAAGTTTGCAGAGAATAAAAGCTTTATTGACAATTTACACTCTACCCCTCAGGTTATCAGTAGTTTTTAAACCTATCAAAATAAGTCGTCCTATACTATAAAGCAAATTTAAGAGACCAATATTTAAACAAAACAAAGTTTGACCGATGAACATCAGACAAATCAAAAAGGATTTCTTTTTTAAAATTTTCTTGGAGTCAGGCATCTTTATTCGGTGACTATATAAGTGTTCTTAAATTAGAGGGAATCCTGCATGTGGGCCATGTGGCATTGCTCTTGAAGCTTCCCCTTATTATATTATGCTGAGCTCTTAAAGTTTATTCAATCATCTGCTATATTATATTTTTTTTTATCAATAGGTATTCATTTTAACATCTTATTCATCTTATGGGTGAGGATATTATTATAATTAATCTTATGAGAATTTAGTATCATATTTATCACTCACATGTATCGAGTTTTTGTTTATTTTTTATTAGACGCTTCTGTCCTGAAGAAGAATCGAATATAAATTAAAGAGTTTTTAATCGTGCTCTTCTATCAATCGAGCTAATAGACGGTGGGTGATATATTATATCTCGAAAACTTTGAAGAAAAAAAAAAACTGTGCCGTTGACAATCAGAGCCATCCTTCTACAGCAGTTCGGCCATCTGCCCACTTAAATAAAGGTAATGAAGTGACAGCAACGGCAACCACCGTTGCACCGATAGGTCTACGTGCGTTGTACAGATGAGTGCATCTGTTAGCGAGTATGATTTAGAGCAGATTTTTAAATTTGGGTCACATTCATCAATGGTCAAATTCAAATTAAATTAATGTTTTGGATCGTCATTTAGGATTTTTTTTAATCATACTTTTGGAAATTTTATTTGTGTATGTAGTAAAAGTAAAGTAAAATTTTTATGGAGGTTTAATAATATATAATAAGGAGGAATTCACACGCATAGTATTTAAAACTTTTAATTTTAAATATTTTACATCCAAGTTTTAAATTTTACACTCATAATATTCAAAACATTTAAATAAAGATATAAAGATGGATTTACATAAATCTCATATAATTTTTATATATTTATATATTTAGTATCTATATTTTAATATTTACATATATAATATTTAAATTTTCAATATTACTGTTATTTATTTTTTTAAAGTAAAATATATTTGTATATATATAAAAATATTTTATATATATTAATATAGAATTTTAAATATTAGATATATAAATACATAAAAATTATATAATATTGTTGTAAATATCTCAACTAAAAAAAATAAAACCTTTACTTTTAAAATCCCTAAACCTGACATCTCACCTATTGCCGATCGCTCGCGCCACTTGCATCTGTTGGTGTCCACTCTCCATCCCATCTTCCACAAGCTGTCCCAATCCATCTTCATTAACCTTGTTTCCAAATCTTCCTCTCCTCTCTCGCCCCAAAACCAATCACAATGAGGGGATTGATGTAAAATCTAAATCTTTGTGTAAACTCACTATATCTTAGCTCAGTTGGTGAGTGAAGCGAATTCTGAAGCTGATTTTCATTATACGGCATGCAGAATGAAAAGAAAAAGTGAGGACACGCCATGACATGAATGCTAGATCCTCAGTAGGATACATAACGACATCCTCACCCACAAGATGGGTGGGGTGTTGGGTGGATACCCATTCCAAAAAAAAATCTATGTAAAATATGTAAAATATATAATTTAAATGCTATGTATGTAAGTCATCGAGTAATTGTTGGCTTAGGTGAATAGTGTCCCGAGCAAAGAATGTGACCTTGAACTTTAATTAACATAAACGCAAATTATCATATTTTTCCTTAATGAAAATGAAGAACAGAAAAGATTGGTGATGAATTTCAGAGAGTTTATGTTTCCTTCACCAGATGCGATGCGCATCATCTTATTATTTGAGCATGCTATGTTGTCTGATGAGAGATGAACTGTCTGCAACTGGAAATAGTACAAAAAGATTTTATTTAATTCAAAAAAAATGGAAATACAATGTGTATCTAGACCTAATTTAGCTATGCAATTAAGCTATTATTTGGTAGGGATATTTACAAATCAACCACTCAATATATGTGTTTATAATTTAGCCGCCCTTCTTCTTCTTTTTTTTTTTTTTTTTTTTTTTTTTTTTTTTTTTTGAACTACGTGTGTCACAGTCTAATTGTTAAGGATTTTATAAAATGAAAATTTTGGGTTAAACTTTTGTTACGAATTTTAATATTTGAAAATCAATTTAAAAAATTAAGAATGAATGTGATTAATTTATAAATATAGAAGAATAGGGTGATTGTGTATGTTAAAACCCCTATTTGGTATCATTAAATATATTTGTTATTTAATCTAAATCATATACTGTTTGAGATTTTAATTTTAAAATTTTATCAAATTTTTTTATTAAATTCAAGACTTAGTCAATTTTTAATCAAAAGGAGATTAACTAACAATATTTATGTATGTATCAGCATTGTTAAACATAAATGTATACAAAACATACATCAAAATTGGTATAATTCACTCAAAATTATTTTAGTACTTTATTACATTTAAATATAAATTAAAACTACAATTATTTTTTTATTTATAAATACAAGTATTTACTTAATAGTTTCATTATTTGTTAGGATTGCAAAAAAGATAACATATCAAAAACAATTTTTATCTATGTGGATTCTAAATTAGTAGTGTCAATACATTCATCATAGACCTCAATTTAAACGTTCCATTTATAATAAATAATTGATTTCAATAAAATGGAAATTTTAATTGAAAAAAATGGCATCTAATCTTTGTCATTTTTAATCAATCTCAAATCAAAGTGACACGCCTTCTTGAAAGCATTATCATCAATTTAGCCAAAAAAAAAAAAAAAAAGTGTATATGTCACAATCATTAAGCACATGCCATTTTAGCCTAAAAAAGTCAGTTTATATTTTTAATTAGAGAAATTATTAGTGGCGGCCATGATTGAACCATTGTTAATCAACTCTAGCTTTGTAGACCAATATGATTAGCATCATTGAATTGTATTTTAAGCATGGGAGGGAGTGATCTTAATATTTTATATAATGATCATAAAATCTTTCTTAAAAAATATAAATAATTATCAAATCGATTCATTTGAAGTAATTTGAACTTTTATGCATTAAAAAATTGGGGGATTTACATACATACCACGCTAAACATCAATATTTACATATTTAACACCTAAACTTATCATTTTATAATTTTAACACCTAAAACATTCTAACACAACAAAATTACCACTTTCCGCTCTCCCGTAGTATTCGCTTTCTCATGTCAGCTACACGCATCTAACGGACTTGCCTCGAAGCTCGTCAAATACGTGAAGCTCGCCTTCGCTTCCACTTCGGTAGCGAAGGGTGGGATTGAGAAGTTATTCAGCCATCGTGCCTCTCGCTCTCCCGGCAACACCGTGAGTCTTCTTCACAGCCCCTTCGCTGCTCTTCGACCGAGTGGCTGAGGCTGGGATTGAGAAGTCGTCGAGCTCCCATAACAAGCAGTTGTTGGAGACGCTTCTCTAGCGGAGGCTCGGGATTGAGAGTCTCAAAGACATCTTCTCTCGCTCCCGGCAACGCCTCGGTGAGTCTTCTTCTCACTGTGCCCTTCGTCGGTTGGGTTTGATTGAAGTTTCCATTTTTTTGGTGATTATTTGGTTTAGATTTTTCTCTGCCAATGACATTTTTATTGTCAACATGAGAGTGTGTTGGAGGTCTACAGTAAGAGATCTGTGGTACTACGTTGAGTTCGAAATTGAACCTCTGGATTTCGTTTGCTTTTATTGCATAAACAGAAATGAATGTCTTTTCAAAGTGGTAATTGTGAATGTGTTGTATTTTTCATGAATTGGAAACTCTTTTAACTTTCATGTATTTGCTAAGAATTTTATTGATTGGTTCATTTATTAGCCTCTTTTATTAAAAATTAGTGATACTTATATGTCAACTATAGCCTCAAAACTTACCACCAGTTCTATACATGATAAGATGATCTTTATTTTATAAATATTAGTCATAACTAAAATGTGCGTGAACTATGATGATCCCGGTATTGTGATATTAAGATTAAGCACTTGTTCATAGTGAACGTAAAATTAATTATACTTTATTTGATGCTATACTTTAACATATGAATTGACTAAAACTTTTTTTCAATAATATCGAATGAGCTCGAGTCAATCATCAATAATAGAATGTGCTCCAAAATAATCAAGTGAAATGCAGGTGTAACTTACCATGTATTATATACACTACTCATAAAAGACCGAATACCGGAAAAAATTTTATCGATGCCCCTCGTAACACAAGATGATGAGAGCTTTTTCAATTGGGTAGATGAAGTTGAACCTTCAATACATGATGCCACCGTTAAGAGCTCATGATGAGATGGTCAGAATGAAGTTCGAGCTCATATTAATTCTTATGAAATTTTTTGTTGGAGTTGTTGTTATTGTTCTACTGTACTTTTTGGTTGTTTATCGTGTGTGGGTGAAGTGCGGTACTAAGAAGTGTCAATATGTATGAGCGATGTGTGATTTAGATCGATTGTCGTCGAATCAACGTACCCCTAAATTTATGTTAATAGTGCATTTGTTTTATTATTTTGCAAGGTCTAAACTTAGGTGTGACCTTATAGTTTGTAAACTATCATTGCTTTATTATTTTCGCAATAAGTTGTCCAAGTTTCAATTATCTACTAGACGATTTCTAAAAAAAAGATGATCACCCAAGGCAAGTTCATATAGAGAATCTCAAGGCAATCATTTCTAAAAGAATAACTCGAATTCTTAATGAAAATGACAAACAAACTAATAATATATCAATATATAATTCAATGAATGTTAAAAATTCAAATAAAACTATCAATATATAAGCTATGATCTCATTTGAGATAGTTTATTTAGTGCGCTTATGAAAGCAACATTCCCATATAAACCAATTGTTTTGCTTTGTGCATATAACAATTTCCTTGAAGTTCTTTGTTATGTTCTCATTCGAAATTTTATTTCATGTTTTATACCAATGCTGGTTTGCTTCCTTTAATGTTTTGGAGATTTTTTGAAGTCATTAGCTTTTTGATTTTTAGAATAAGTGCAAAACAGACATTTACATACAAAGTTCCAACAATCAAATGACAAATACAGAAAACTATTCTAACATGAATGGATGGACCATCACAGGTGAATATGTTTTTTGAACTCTCCAACAAAACAAAGGACTTCAAGTAATAATATAGACTGAGTCGCAACAATAACTAAAACAAATACAAGCACCAACACGCTTTATAGGGAATAAATACAAGTTCCAATTAATTACATAATTAAGTTCCAATTATTTACATAATGGTTCCAACATTTACATACAAGTTCCACAAAGATTCCTCAACATTTCATAGGAATAAATAAATGGAGTTTTGAGGTTATTGAAGCAGATCAAGCACCAACACGCTTTCTACCGAATAGCCATTTTATCCGGTAACAATGGAAAATTATTTAGCCATTGTTGAGCATTCGAGCAGATCTCTTGTCACACAGTGCCTTCAAATTCTGTTCGAAGTCCATTAGCCTTCCACTCCTTTCTCCTTTCCCCGACCTCATCCCTCTCTTTCCTCAACCACTTCTCGTTTCTCCCATTCAAAGAATCATCACATGGAAATCATTAGTTATTGGGATCAAAAATATAACTAAAATTGGGTGTCATCACAAAGAAGAAAATGAGGTTCTATGACATTAAAATTTCCAAAACTTCAACCATTTATTTATAATTTACACTCACTATGTTTGCTAGAATGTACAAATAATATCAACCTCAATGAAAGTTGAAAAAAAAGTTAATCTCAAAATGTAAATTTTATAATAATCAACTAAATTTAATAGAATCACCATCACAAACTCAAGGTGTTATATAGTTTATCAAGAGTGATTTAGACTCGTTCAACAGAGAAACCATTCTTGGTGCATTCCACCGTGCATTATCTACGATTTCTTTCTGGGAGTGCTTTAGAACCCTACACACACCATTGCATGTTATCACAACTTTGGCTTACAATCCATGATCCTTTGGAGACTCAAGAAAACCAAAGAAATACAACTGAAGAGAGAAACCAAAAACAAGATCACCAAGAATTCACAATATTCACCATAAAAACCCCAAATAGACAACAAGTTTAAGAAAATGAGTGCATGGCACCAATACGAAGCCGATAGAAATTGGGAGTTCCATCAACATTGGCAAGTAGATCACAATCAGATCACCTTTTCTAACACCCATGTTTTCAAGTAATTGGAGAGCTAACTCAAAGATGGAGAAGAAATTAGTAAATCTTTTGAAGAAATGAAAATTGAAATTGATAATAGGGAATGCCCACACTGCAAACCTTCTCGTAAGCTCACCGTAAGTCGCTTCCCATGCAAATTGATATATGGTTTCCACATAAATAATACAAATAAAGGAAATGCCAAATAAAAGGAATACAAATGTCGAGGAGTTGAATAATAAGAACTGCAGTTTTATTTTGTATGAAGGGAAGAGCATATGAAACTCAAAGAAAGTATATATATTTCGTAAGCATTCATGGAGTAAGTACCTTGTAGGTCCCATGGTTCGATCTTATAAAGCTCAACTTCTTTTATGACATCTTGATCAATTATCTTTGAGCTTACTTTCACGAAGATAGTAATTTACAGCTCTTCTTCAAGTAGGATGGAATCAAGCCCTGAGGAATTTTGCGCCAGTACTCATTGCTTAAGCTTCTTAGATGATGAATCAAGAAACAAAATTGCTTATAAGAACACCTAAATAGAGCTTTGTAACGAGTATAAAAATTTCTTAGAATTGACCCGCCATTCATTGTTCATGAAATCAAATGCCGTGGTAAACAACCCATTGTTGCCATCAAGGGAGTTTGCGTGATAACACCCCTACTTTCGATTTCAAGTGACAAGCATCAAGCCCTATTAGATGTCGATCCCGTAAAACCATCAATGCAAACCTTGATGCTCACATACAAACGCTGAATGACCATCCACTATCGTAGTATAAATGATGCGAGAACCGTGGTTTCTATCAATAAGCTCATAAGTGAAGGCACTAATCTGTAATTATCATCGATTGACCCAAATGCAATGCTTCGAGCTACTTCTAGATCGCCATAACTTCATGTATGGTAGTGATAACCCAAAAGTCGACTCCAAGCTATTTTTGATATGTTTTGGAGGAATATTTGATTGCTTCTTCACAATATCTTGTATCTCTTGGATTGCCCAAGAGGAAGTTGTCAATCTATTTCCCGCTCTATTAATATCAGGACATGTATGTACTGTACTATATTTCTTAACCTCAAATGTTTGGCCATCAAGACAAAGTGATGCTCTAATTCTATGGACAATCTTTGTATGAGCAGCAATAACACGGGTTTTATCACTAGCTTTGAGCTTAATCCCAAAATTATTTATAATTGCAGTGGTTCGTAAGGCTTGTTTGAAAGTTGTTGAATCTTTAAAACATGCACCGATTGTTATAGCTTCTGCATCGTTAACTTCATCAAGTAAAGAGTTAGAAACATCAATACTGTTAGGATATGAATGATTGCACTCAAGCATGTCACTATGAAAAGAAACATCTCTATCCCTGACAATGTGTTATTTGCATCTTCATGTTGCAACCACCACCTCAATCTTGATACTTGCAAAATACTCCTCAATCATTTGCAAAACTTCAACATCACTTTCAATAAGCCTATATTCCTTTGGAGATGTCTCAAAAATATGATAATATAACTTAAATCCATATCCTTGTAGCCATGGGCAAATTCCTTCCACATTCTCTTTAAACACAATAAAATTGAGTCTTTCTCAAGCTTAACTGCTTCATTGTTTTCCTCGCTTCATATTTACTTCTATTTGTTCTCTTGACTTCAACCCAATGTCTACCAAATTTGAAAATTACATATAGCCATCGACTCATCTCGCTTAAATTAAAATTTAGTCAACTTCACCGATAGTAGAAAAATAATTTCGAAATTCCATATAAACTAAAATCCAATATATAACAAAAGAAGCATTATTTATTTTCAAATACTAAGAGAATAATATTGAACCTTGATTCAAATAGTATTCAAATTATTTATTCTATTGTAATTTAATCAGTATTCAAATTCTTAACAAGTAAAGTGAAATCTAATAACGAGAGTTTAGAATTTATAGCCTATTTACAATCCTAAATGGCAAAGATAAAAGCTAAACTATTCTTTAAAAATGAACAGAAACACTATCGTATAGAACTAGTGCCGTAGTTTAAATAGTTTAGAGCTTGCTTTCAATCCTAAATGGCAAAGCCAAAAATAATATTATCCTTTATAAGCTATGAAGAGAAGGTAATAAGAAGCAAAGGTGTTGAAGAACTTTAATAATGAAACTTTTAATAATATTATCCTTTTACAAGTCCTATACCAAACGATACCTTGCAATCCCCGCTTTTCCCTTTATGACTGTTTGACGGACGAAGCCGCTGAAGAAGATCACGATGGCTACTGGGAAAATGCGGAAGAGTCAAGACGTTAATCTTCAATCAAACCCAACCGCCACTCAAAGAACATTTCTCAATTTAGCCTCCGAATCGGAACGCCTCCAACATCAAGGCCGTTACGGAGCTCGGGCCTTCTCAACTTAGCCTCCGCTACCGACCTGGAACGCTCTCCAACACCGCTGCCGTTACGAGCTCGAGGTAAGACCAAGAACGCCTTCAATCCCTTAGCCTCGCTATCGACCCGGGAAAGTCTCCAATACCTAAACGTCAAGAACTCGCTCGGCCAAGGCCAGATAACGAGGCGAACCGCAAGAAACTAATACTTACGGGAGAACGAAAGTGGTAATTTTGTTGTGTTAGAATGTTTTAGGTGTTAAAATTGTAAAATGATAAGTTTAGGTGTTAAATATGTAAATATTGATGTTTAGCGTGGTATGTATGTAAATCCCCCTAAAAAATTACATAGCACTAAAAGTTATTAAGATTATTAAGAAGCTACTATAAGCTAATTTTAACGTACCAAAGCTCTGACCATATCATGCATCTTTAGAAGGAACATTATAATCAATCTCATCAACTCATCCATCCTTCATTTTATCTTCTAGAAATATTAAAAAAAAATCTGACAAATCCTTAGCTGCATGTCAATTTTTTTTTTTTTTTTTTTTTGGTGGAACATAAATTCTATCTAAAAAAACTTAAGCAAAAGCAAAAATATTTTAAATTTTCTGAATTAATAGAAATACTTTTTTAAATAGTTTATGATATTCTCTTCATATTTTGATGAGTTCCTCCATATTTTTTTTTAATTATTATTTTTATAAATTTTTTAAGGAGTGTATTAATATTTTTATTTATGTGCTTCCACATTAAAAAAAATTTAAGAGTGACACATATTCTAGCGGGTTGGAATTTTATTTAATTTTGAAATATTTATATTTGAGTAACAAAGTCAATTTTAATTTAATTTAGTAATATTTTTATTTAATTTTAAAAACTCAGCCAAAGTGCAACTTACATTTAATGAAGCGAAGCCCCAAATTATTGAAGTAATACGTTATACTTTGTCAAGGCATAGCCATCCATTTCATTGTTATCAAAACCCCACAAACATCGGTAAATTTTCTCATCAGAGTAATGTTCCTTTCGGGCAATAAAGCTGTCGTCTCTATCAAAGTAATGGCACATATCTTAAGAAAATTTATATAAAAATCATTTAAATCTTTTTTAAAAAATTTCATAAATTGATCGATCAAACTAGAAAGAGATCATTCCCTTGTGTCAGAAAAGAGTTTTTATTGATTTGAATAATTTAATATTTATGTGATGTGATTATTTTTAGAGAAATTTGACTTTATATGCATTATGATAGCAAAAATTAGATAAAAATATCAAATATTTTTTTAGGGAGGAAATATATTTAAAAATTATTTCAGATCAAAATTATCCCCTTTTGTAAACTTAGTATGCTTATTGAAGTCTATCATGAATAAATTTAATTTAAATTAATTTGAATTCAAATCTAAGTTTAAATAAAATTCACATCTTGTTTGAGCCAGATTTGAATTGTTGTTCACAAGTACCAATCCAACCAGCTATTATATGTGTCACTCTTATATCAAGTTAATCTAAACTAAGTTAATTGCACCAAATAATATTTCCAATTTTAGTAAATAGAAATTCTATTTTATTAAACCACTGTGATGTTCATTTTTGATATGTATATAGGTGATATCACACAGATCTGAGAGTGTATTTATTAAAATAATTGGATATGATATTAAGGTATGATGTACTATCTCGAAAGATAGAGACATCACCTTACTTAATCACCAATAAGGAATCAAGGCGTGGTGAATATTCAAATATACCAGATTTTTTTTACTACATAGATGAATAAAGCATGATTTATATTAAAGCGGGTTCTAGTTAACACAAGCCCCATAGTTAATTACATCTTAAGGGATGTGTTCCTTAAGAATATTCTCAATTAAAATAGGTAATTATTGTCTCCAAAGATTTCAATGGTAAGTTTATCAATAAATTGGCTATATTTGGAAAATCAAATATGATTGTTCAAGGAGAAGACTTATTATCATCCAGAAAGTAGGACTACTGATGGACTGGTAGCATTTCAATCTATCTTATGGCTGAAATTTATATATTTGAAAGTGAGGAGAATTATTTTGTTAGAGTTGAATTTTATTAAATTGTTAAGGCTTATAATACATCAATACGAGGTTGTGAAAACGCCTAAGAGGTGAAAATTTATGCTTGTAACAAAAATAGCTACATCATATCTTAAATCTAGAGAGCTTTAATAAGAGCTAAAGCGCGACCTAAATCTAAGCGAAAGTGGGTATATGATTTACTTCCACAAAAAAGAATAAACCACCGTCTTGAACTTATAACCGCTAGTGGGCTAACTTCTACGCTTTAAAATCATGTAGGCAAATCATATGATTTTGCAAGATTAGTTAGGCTGTTATTATTTAGAAAGAGATTAAAATCCTTAAACTCACTTAAAAAAACTAAAGCTGGTATGAGTTCAAGATAATGCAAATCTTTTCAAATTTTATTTGTATTTGACTTCATTTTGACAAAGGTCATAAGATTTTATATATAAAATGCATGATAAATGAGATAATGGGCTAAATTAGAGAGAAAGAGATGTTTTCTACCACAGAGGAGACCCTCAAGGTCAAGTCTTCCCCTATCGTGCAAGGATGGAAACCCTCTCTTAGCAAGAGTGAAGCAATATGAATTCATAATGTTAAACATACAACATTCAGCTAATATGTTGCTAAATTTTTTAATTATCTTGATTTAATGCCTAGGCTTTATATGAGATTATGAATTATTTAAAACTTTATTATGAGTTGTAGTTGGGGTAGAAGATTTATTTTTTCAGAGCCTAATCGGATCCAGTCCACACATTAAATCATCATTCATAAAGAAACTAGAAAAAGACATGTTGTTTCTATTGTGTAATTTAAATATAACATCAAGCATTTTATAAATCTAACGCAAAAGAATAATAGGTCGGTGCGGTCGGGTACCGCCGTACAACTCGAAAAGAGAAAATGGGTAGACGAGCTCTACCCTTTATACAACCCGGAACATGAAAGAATAATTACAATTTACAAATGATAAATGCTATATGAGGTCTTCTAATCTTCAAGTCTTCATATCTCCTTCATTTCTTCTTTTGATTTGATTTGCTCCACTTCAAAGGCATCACAGGGCATCATAGGACAAAGCCTTCTACCCACTGCTTATCCTAATCTCCCATAATACTAATCATAATTTCTAATGCAAAATTATATCTTAAAAATAGAAAAAATAAATCTAAATACATCTATAAAATAAGTGGTTAGCTAAACACATCATACAATACAAGCAGTTATATATATAATTTGAACTTAGCACCGTGCACATGAGTAACCAAGCTCACTTGTCTTAACTTGGATTATGCTTAGGGGTTTAAGAAACATGTAAAAGAGAGCATTTATATTTATTTTAAGCACTCCTTAAGCATAATCCTCTACAAAAAATATGATTAGGTTAATCATGACCTACCATCCAATTCTACCAATACA
Organism: Cymbidium sinense; assembly: GCA_021442155.1. NCBI lineage: Eukaryota > Viridiplantae > Streptophyta > Magnoliopsida > Asparagales > Orchidaceae > Cymbidium > Cymbidium sinense. Next base: position 148,562,787 of record CM038217.1, read on the forward strand.
CCCTAACATCCCTAAAAAATATCACAAAACATACATTATCGCCTAACATAAAATTAGAAATGGTAACTTAGTTCTAATGTGTGTATATTAAGGCTTGTGTTGTATTTCTTAACTATGCATTAAGGTTATGATTTTCTAAATGTGTAAAGGATTTAATTTAAAAGGGGTTGATTTCACTTTAAGTAGTTTAATGGATTTGAGAATTTTACTTTGTGTCTTATTTAATTTCATGTGACCTACACTTAGCAACTAAGTGTTATAAAGAGAGGAAAGAGAATTGCACTCTTTCATCCCTACCCTAAGCCACATTCTAAAACATGTTAATTAACAAGTTCTCCTTAATGAATAGCTTATTACATATTTTAAATTAATCTTAAGTTTAGGTTCACTTTAAGTGACCTTATTCAATAAGAGGCATATTAAGATTGATTATAATGAATTATTATTACATGACACATGTGCATTCATTTTTTTTCCATCATATGTAACATGCATATGATTAAATACTAAGTATACTTACACATACAATATATCTTAGCGCATTTAAATGATGGATATAAGCATATACATTTGGAATTTAGATGTTTTATTTGATTGAATTATTTTATCATATTAATTTAAAGCTCTATCCAAATTCTTATATAAAAAATACATAAGAATGAAATTAAATAGTGCGTCATTTGTTAAGAAGTGAAATCAAAAGACCTCTTTGCTACTAAAGCCTCGTATTCTCGGGATGTCCAAACTATATACCCATTACATTCAAACATATGTAAGTTTATACACATAAACATAAGAAAGAAGACTTTAAACCATATGATCAATCAATTCAATCACTTGAAGAAATATGAATGCATGTCTTTCTTAGTATAAAATGAGATTTTCATTCATTAACTAAATACACATACAAGTGTATAAAAATTTTAAGCGGATACTTCAGCATTGTTAAACTGAGGAGTGGTCAAGACCTCCTTGGGCCTTGCGTCCGTTCAGACTAGATATACTCTACTCTTAAATACACATAAATGTACAAATAACTACAATAATGAAAAAATCATGCAAGAGTTGTATTTGATTTAATTGAATGAAGATTTTCATTCATTAGCTAAATACACATATAAGTGTATAAAAATTTTAAGTGGATACTTAACCATTGTTAAATCAGGGGAGTAAGGTAATGACCTCCACTTAAAGCATTCATCTGCATGTCAGATATATCCACTACTCTTAAATACACATGAATGTACAAATAACTATAATAATGAAAAAAAAATCATGCAAAGATTGTATTTGATTTAATTGAATTATTTATACATGTGAGCTAAAGTTTTATCTAAGTTCTGACATAGAGGTACATAGGAATGAATTAAAATAAATATTGTGTCCTTTTCAAATGAACTATATACTTGTTAACATTCAAACTTTATGTAAATTCATGAAGATTAAAGAAAGAGAACTCAATATCACATGTTCTAAGCTATAGGAACATGCAAGTTTATAAATACTTATAATTATCATCACTCCACATATTATAATTGATTCATATGCTTTTAAAAATAATTTTAAATTTAATAGTGATAATAGCCCCACATATTTTTATTCAAATTAACACACACAAGCTTGACATAAAGGAAACCATTCATTTAATTAATTTTTGAAAAATATGTATGTATGAATATAAGTGACATGCAACATTTAATATGATTAGAGAGAAATAAAGGGACATAAGCATGATTTCATTCAATCTAATCAATTCCTACGGATAATCCTATAGATAAGCTCATTTAAAATAAACCAAAGTTTCATAATGTCATTTTTAATTTCATGTTTGATTTGATTTAAGAAATATGATAAGATGTTTGCTAATCTTAACTCTATTCCCCATGTGTGAGTTAATTTGATTTAATGAAGAAGAATTAGATTAATTTTATGGATTAATTAAGGTTAAAATGAATTAAATCAATAAATTAAACTCTTACATATGTTACCTTAAGATAATTAATTAAATGATTATGAGCCAATGTAATATGCAAATGAATTGAAAAGTAAATAGCAATGATCCAATGAAATGAAAGGATTCTAATGCAATTAGCTCACAATCATTGATTAATTAGGCTTAAGGAACTTACTTAATTACTTTTATGGTTTTCTCACTTATGTGAGCTAACAATAATTTCATTAAACCTCTTTAAGCTATTGAACACCTAAAGGCCTACACCTGAATTAATTAAGGAGAAGATGTATTTAAGCATTAATTAAGCTAATTAAGTAATTAATTAGTTAATTAAATTCTAATTAATTTGTCTTGAAAAGTAAAATAAATTTAAGAAAAAAATTAAGAAAAATTCTCCAATCATATTCCCTAACCTCCGTACTATTAATCAGTGCCAAATGAGTCTAATTAATTAGTTAATTTACTATTCCCATGCTCAATTAAACCTTAATTAAGTTAAGAAAGTAATTATGGCTTAATCAATCAATTTCTCCAATCAATCAGCCAATAATTTTCAAGAAAAATGGGGGAGGCAGAGATCATCCCCCTAAGCAACCTCAAAAAATTTGAAACCAATTGGATGATTAATTAGGGAGTAATTAGATTAATTAAGCCATAATTAAGCTAAAATTACTATTCAAAATTAATTAAGGATAATTTGAATGGATTCCCCTTTGAGATACCTTTAAAATGAGTCATCATCTATATTTTTTGGATTTTTCTAAAATTAGTTATAAATTATGAAAGTTTCACTCTTAAAAACTAATTAAATAACCTAATTAAGCCTTAATCCCGTCGGCACCACGTGGTGCGTTGATGCAGCGTGCTTTCATGTAGTGTCGCGGGATTGGCTATTTAAGTAGTCACATCCGTGACTAAGTCAGCTGCTGGTGGGACATGGTATTGACCTCCGCCGTCCGATCGGATCGGATGGTGCAAATCAAACCCGCGGTTAATAATGGCTCGAACCATCGGATCTAGTGTGATCTGATCAGAGCCGTCCGTTCTAATCATGCGAAACAGATAGCCTGTGATCTCTCTTCCTATGAGGGACGAACGATGGAGCCCGTTGCCATGGATCGCTCGATCCGAGCTCAATTCACCAAAATCAACACACACCTTCACGAGGGATCCATAAAATCCAACGGCTATGATGGGCTCACATGTAAATTTTCTTCAAAAAGCTCCAACCCATTTTAAGCTAAAGCTCGGTTTTAATGGAAATACCTTACCAAAGTTAAGACTGGTGGTTCGCACGCTTGAGGAAGTTTCGCCTAGCAAAGACGAAGCCCTGTTGAACAACAATTGGATTGATTCCACTCAGATTGCTCCAAAGGCCAAGGATCGAGATTTGGACATTTAGCTTTGGACGAAGTCCGTCCTATTGTGGGTTTGGAGCTTGGGAAATTACTTGGGTGGCTTCGACGACGTGTGTGGAAGGTGTGTGCAAGAGCAATTGAGTTTTGGTTGAGAAATGAGGAAGTTGGAATAGGATGTGAGCTCCCTTATTTCGGTTTCACACAGGGAAGAGGAATTCCGAAGTGGAAGGCTTGGAAATGCTCTGAGAAGTGCTAAGGAGTTTCGAAAATGCTTGGGAGGCTCTCACGAAGTGAATCCTGTGATTTCTAGTGAGAATTATGGAGGTATACCCCTCAATTGGCTGAGGTGGATGAACGGGATTGCTCCCTCGATTTCGGCCAGTCAGCCATCATCAGAACGTCGGAGGGGTCACAATCGAGTCCACATGGCATGCCATGAGTGGAGGAATGTATGGGAGGTGGCTCAAGGTGGGATGTGGGCTAATGGCTTCTTCCCTTGTCCTTGGGTCTTCAACTTATAAGGGAGGTGAGTTAACTCACCTCCTTTGGTCCATGGCAAACTTAGCCCACTTAGGGTGGGCTAGGTGGTTTAGGTGATGCCTCATTTGGGTGCTTAATGGTTGTCAAGGATGAGGGGAGAGTGGACATTGCCTATTTTGGCAAAATCCCACATGGGGATGCATATCCAAAATGCTTTTGGTTTGGCTCCAATTAGGTTTAGGCTAGATTTTGGGCTGACCTATGATGGGTTTGGGTCAGGTTTGGTCAAATGAGCTGATTTGGGTGAAGTTGACCAATTGGTCAAATTGGATCAAACCAAGACTTGGGTTAGGTTCAAATGATGATTTGAAGAGTTTTAGTTCAAGTGATTTCAATCAATTTGGCCTAGGTTTGATTTTGGCTCATTTAGATTCAGAAAGGTCAAATGAGCTAAGTTGACCAATTTGACCAAATTAGTCAAATTGGCTTGGATGAGGTGTTGGTTCATGTTCAAATGATTAATTGAAAAATGATTGTAAGCTTTGGTTTGAATCAATTTGGATTTTGGCCAATTTGATAATTTAGATTAATTTGGGCTAGGTTGGTAAGTTGAGCTCAATTGATCAAATTGGAGCTTTGGTCAAGTTCAACAATGAATTTGGAATGAACTGTAGCCATTAGTTTCAATCAATTTGGGTTAGATCATGATTTGACCTATTTTGATCTTTCAGGTCAATTTGGGTCAACTTGGATCAAATTGCCAATTGAGTTTGGTTTGGATCAATTGATGGTTAAGTCATTCAAACATTGATTATGGGTTGATGTGAATCAATGGTTTTAATCAATTTGGATAGGATGAGTTTTGGCTAGTTTGGGTTTCATATGGGCTAAGGTTTGACTTGGTCAAATGATAAAGTTGACTTGGTTTGACCCAATTCAAGGTAAATGATCATCCTAAGGTGATTGTTGATCATGATATGAGGCTTGGATGGACTTGGTTCAATCCAATTTGGGTTGGATTAGAACTTGGCTCAAAAAAGTCCATTAGGCCACTTTGGGTCAAGTGGACTTAAATGGGTCAATTCGTTTGGTTTTGGCTTGATTCAAGTTTAGTTGAACTTATATATGAGCCTATAATTGAAATATAAATTCAACTGCAATCAATTTGGAGTCTAATGGACTTTAGCTCATTTAAAAGTTTTCAAGTTAAAAAAGCTAACTTGGGCTTGACTTGGGTTGACTTGAGTTTGGTTTAAAGATTGTAGGTTTCATTTATATTTGGATAGATGATTGAATGAATGATTGATTCAAGATAAAATCCATTGATTTTAGCTTGATTTAGGTGAGTTTTAATCAAGTCCAAGGAATTGGCTTAAATGACTTTAATTGGGTTTGATTTGATTTTGGATTTAATTTGAGCTATTTGAATTTATATTTCATTTATATTTGTGAATATAAATGAAGATATAAATGATTGATAGAAAATCACTTGAGTTTGGAGTGATTTGTAAGCAAATTTAACTAAGCTCATGGAGGTAGGTCAAAGGAGCTTAAGTAAGAAATTGATTTAGTTTTGACCATTAAAATGTGGGTTTCATTTGTATTTGTGAATATAAATGAATATATAATTGATTTATAAAAAAAACTAATTGATTTTGAGTTGATTTGAATGGGATTTATCCAAGCTTAAGGATGTAGGTCCATATGGCTTAAGAAGGGTCTTGGTTGGATTTGGATTTAGTTTGATTTAGTTTTGGTCATTTGAGTTTATATTTCATTTATATTTGTGAATATAAATGAAGATATAAATGATTCATGAAGGGATCAATCAAATTTGGGTTGAATTTGGTGGAGATTTGGCTAAGTTTATGGAATTCAATCATAAGGTTTATGAAGAATTTTGAACTTAAATTTGATCATGGGATTGAATCATTTGAAGTTGATTGAATTGAATTTGATAGCTTGGAAATCAAATGATGAATTTGAGTTTGATCATGGATTTCAATCAAATGATTTGGAATTTAGATTTGTATTTGGATTGGATTTGAGAAGGTGCATGTGTATTAGGTTTAGACCATGAGGTGGATGATTCCCTTAAGTCTTAAAACATGGCCTAATCTTATGATTAACCCTTCTAAGTTTCTAAGGTTAGGTTAAATGTCCACCTAATCACTAAAAATGTCTTAGGACTAAGAAACTCTTAATGTCTATAAGAGTCCTAGATCTATGTTGAGGAGGTTGAAGACTCACTCTAAAAGTGAGGTCAACAACCACATTAAAATAATTCTTGAACATATGCACAAATGTCTAACCCTAGTATCAAGTTGAGTCACTTGAACAAAATTCATGATGTCAATGATTTGATCTCCAGTCATTTGACTCAGCTCAAGATCAACTCAAAGTCATTTGATCTAATTTTGAGATTAGTAAAGATTCATTAAAAAGCTAACCTAATCAAATCTTAATTTCAAACATAACTTGTTAATTGATTAGACCAATTAACTAATTCAAATTCAATCAATTTTTAATTTATAATATGATAGTAATCTTGATGCATGAAAATTCTTCGTTCTCAAGTATTTTCTTATAGATTATTTGAGAGCGGTTTATGTTGTTATTGCACATAAAATAAGCTTGGATGGAACTAAAGATGATGATATGCATTAGTTATTAATCCCATCAGTCAATAAAAAAACAAGTTAAGATTCAAATCAATAAAAATCAAAGTGTTATTATAACACAATCTCAAGTCGTCTCATTTTCAAGGTGAGGCTATAAGATCTAACAATGGACAACTAATGCCAAAATCACAAACCCAACTCTTAGGTATTTTTCTCACAAATAGAGTTCTAAGCCTTAAACTTCAAATCACATTAATCCTATGCATCAACTATAATTCAAAATTCAAATGATAAGTACATGGCATCCTTCAAAGTTAGGGTTATAAATCCTACTCTCCATTCAAAATGATATCAATAGTCACATCAAGCACAAATCTTAAGCATAATTAAGTCACCACCTCTAAACTGCCTTGCCTAAAAGAAAACATTATAAATTTTAACATGGGTTGCCTTCGAATCATGTGTAAGTTTCACCATTAAGCATTTCCATTATGTTTAAACTCTAAACATCATTGTTCAAATGACAAAGCTCTCACTAAATCACACTTTTAAAATGTAAATTCAATCTCAAATTAACCAAGTACAGGCTCATGATAACATCAAATCAAGCTAATATAAATCCTTACAAGATCGAACCTTAAGCTCAAATTAATATCAAACTTCTTGGTCCATCTCTACTAAATTGAAACACAAGTCCTCAAATTAGCCTAAAGTAGTCTAAATTCATAATTTTAAAACTCCTTGGATCATCTCCATCAAACTAAGACATTTATCCTATTTAATCTAGCACAAATTTATTAAACCTAAAGGATCATAAATAAATCATCAAATCCAAAAATCCTTAAGATGAGCTTGTACTAAATATTTTGGATTTCGAGTCTGATGGGCTTTAACTATAGGAATGCATAGCCTTGATTTAGCAAATCATAAAATATTTGAGATAAATCTAAACCAAATGTATAGATTTTATGCCTACAATCATTATCTATAAAATATGGAGATGTAAATTTACCAATACGCATCAATCAATTAATCCACAATCTTCTTTAGATACCTAATAGAAAGCAACTCACAGCTCATAAAACTCGACAAATGGTGAAATATATTGACCCCATGACCTTAGAAAACTAAGTCCACTAAGTTGGTTTAAGATTTTTGAACTATTTATCTACTTGTTTGATCATTCAACCCAATTTATTTCCCTCATTATGAATCAAACTTTCTAGCACTAATTCATAGCAAAGTGTATCCTTCAAGAATTTTTGCAAGCATCAATCTCAAAATATAACTAACCATGAGCCATGCACTAAAAACACCTCTAATTGCCCAAATCAAAATAAACTTCTATCAGCCCTAATAGCTGGTTGGGGAATATCTTAAAAACTTGTATTAGTATATCATTGAAGTTCTATGTAACACAATCATTCTATTCTAATGATCATAAGTGCAGGAAGAAAATGAATGATTAGTCAGAAATGATAATCAAATGAACACTAAATAAAATAAAATTTATTTTTTGTAGCTATTTAAACACTAGTCTTAAAATAAGAGCCAACCAACATGCATTTATAGATATTAAGGATAAGCAAAAGGATAAACAACTTGCCTAACATAAACTAACTATTTCAATAAATAAATAACCTTGGATAATATTATATACCAAGAATTCTAAGTTAACTTAGAGCTAAAATATCTAACCCAATTATCAAGTTGGGTCACTTCAACAAAAATGAGGATGTTAACAACTAATTTAACATCAACTTAGCTAAAATCATTTCAAACTCATATAATTTAATTCAATAATCAAACCAATTTCAAAATTCACACTATTCAATATCAATTAAAATTGAGCTCTCAAAAGCACTAATCTCAAGCCAAAAATCAATTCAAACTCATATAATTCAATCTCAATCAATCAAATCAAATCATTTGATTCAATAATTCAATATCAATTTGAGATAGACTAAGTCATTAATTTTGCATCAAGCCAAAAATGGATCCAAATTTGTTCTCCTAAATCATAATCATACTTGCATAATATTTGCATAATATTTAAGTACATTACACATACAAACACATTTAAATCAAATCTCGAGTTAGTTCCATCCAATTGACATTTGACTACATTCAAGTTCTATCTAAATTAAACTTGACACTTTTGTTAGCCTATTAATTTTGACTCAAGATTATTTCAAGCCAAGCAAATCTTATATTCAAACAAAATAAATGCCTAAAAAAGTTCTTAACACTTTCAATCCAACAAAATATTAGATCAAACCCAATCCAACTCATATAATGATGACCTTTAATCAAGACTATTATTAAATATCAAGTTAAACCAAATTCAAATTAAAAATAATCAATTTAAGAGTTGAGTAGAACTCAATTTAAAAATGATTTCTGATTTTCTAAATAAATTATGAATTAAAATTTTCAATTATGAAATATAAATAACTCTATAAATTATATATATATATATATATATATGCGCATTAAATTAAAGAGATTTTTCTCATGTTGAAGAGAATCAATTTAAGTGAAGCAATTATCCATATAATTTTTAATTTGGAACATAATAGGCAGCTCTATCTCTAGTGCATTCATGATGTGATGCCCACAAATGCACAGCCCAACCGCAGCCGCCCACAGGTCAACAGCGACTCAAATGAAAATCCAACACAGAGAGCGCAAATCAACTCCCAATTCACCAAATCCAAAACAAATTCGACAAAACATACATTCAATTTCTAATTAAGAGAGCAAACAAACTTTTATTATAATTCACAGTTCAATAATTAGCAGCAAACTAACAATTTCTCTAGTGCACCCCAAATCAGATCTTCTTACTGGAATCCGCCGCTTCTGCTGCTGCCGCCGTTGCCGGAGGAGACACCAGATTCCTCCATAGATATCGCCCACTCGCCATATCCACAAACGTCCAAAACCCTGAACTCATCGCAGATCGAACCTGCATCAAAATCCCGCCATAAGAAAAAGAGGGAGAAGGTCAATAAACAGTACGGGCAAATCAAAGGAAAAGAAAAGAAAAAGCCGGCTTGCAGTTTCACCCGTCTTCCTACCACCTACCTTGCCGGAAAAGGAAAGAGAATCTTCGCCGCCGCAGAGCTCCACAGGTTCCTCATCCGCCTGCGATCTGAGCCCCCTCAGCACGAAAAAGCCGGCGAGCGTCGCCGAGAGGAAGATCAGTATCACCCTCAAAGGACACATTCTCCTTCTTCCGAACGAGATCACAGTAATCAATGGTCGAGAAAGGGAGAATTTTTGAAGAAGAAGAAGACAAAGCTACATTACATCGCCCTCTTACTGAGCAAAAAGAGAGATTAAAATACCACCTCTCCTTCGGTCCAAGCACGAAGGTTTTTTGTGGGACCCGCCTCATTTGGGCACCCAGAAGCTGACCCACCCGGTATGATTTGTTAAACCTAACCGCGTAGAATAACCTGATCAACCATTCCGGCCGCGAGCGAAATATTCGCAGCCCATCGGTTGTTTTCAACAGTAGTAGTTGAGGACACGTCCGATAGCATTAGGTTTCCTGCCCATAAATTACTGAGATTTCTTCATGATATAAAATACTAATTTAACATTTGGCTTAATCCTTTTGAATGCTTGAGCTGTATTTACAATTTAGATTAGAAAAAATTATTGAAATATTCTAAATAAAATTTTGATTATATTGCTTTAAAGGTCATTAGATATGTTTTAAAATAAATATAATAAAAAATAATTAATGACATTGTATTTTTAAATAAAACTTTAAAGCTCATTCTAATTATTTTTTCTCAAAATATTTTGATATAATTTTTCTTGATAAATTTCTATAAAATTTTCAATATTAATATGATATTATAACCGATATGGAGAAATACACTATTAAGTTTTTAGAAAACATGATTTTCTCACCAAACAAATTTTTTTTATAATGTACAATATGAGACACTCTACATGACTTAAAACATATTTTCATTATTATCTTAATGATTATATATAAAATAATGTTAGCCCACAAACTCATTAATACAGTAAAATTATTGAAGATCTGAAATGGGCTGCTTATGAAAATGTGTTTTAATACAGCACGCGTAAAAATTGTTCCCGAAAAAAGCTCGGCTCACATTATAATTTCTGGATGTGCTAAAAGTCAACCAATTAGGTAGGCGGTTAGGACCCCTTTACCCGATCAAAATTCTAGAAGCTGACAGCACTTTTTCCAAGAAAAAAATAAACATTTTAGAGAATTAGTAGTTGAGAGCTTATACTTTTAACTAAAAAATTTTGAATTCAAATTATATATATATATATATATATATATATATATATATATATATATATATATATATATATATTAACAAATTAAAAAAATTTTAGATTCAGTCCTTTGAAGAACACCTGCAAAGGGCGAGAGCATTAACTTCAGCTCCAATAATAAATGAAAGTGGATTTACATCTACCATGTATTTATATATTTTTTAATTTTAATTTTACTTAAATAACACTTAAATCTTTATTATTACATCAAAAAATCTCGATTACTTTTTCCAAATCTCACCTTTTTTTTAGGAAAAGTCTTGGTTATAAATATTCAAGTTTGGGTGTGAAATATATAAATGCATAAGAATTTCATGATATGTATGTAAATTTCGCTAAATGAAACTTACTTTCCAAACAAAAGCAAAGAATTCACTCTCCCTTACAAATTGAGAAGTCTCGACTAACAAACGCACTCTTAAAGAGGATTTTGAAGGCGATAAAAGAATCTAACTTGTTAAGCATTGGCTTCTTTAATGACATGATGAGATAACTCCAATGCTAGTCTTCAATAAGAATTTTGAGTTTTAGAGAATAGGTTAGCGAATTGATTATGTTCTTTTAGGATCTACTCAGTTTTGCAGTATTGCACTCTTTACCTTTAAGAGATGCATGTACAAGACATCTTCCCGGACTTCATATTGCCAAAGTTATGTAATTCACTATACTTTTTTTTTATGAATAAGTATCTCAATTCGACTCCTCAAAGAATCTTGCTCACACAATAAATAAGCCATTATTTCTTGGCTTCCTCTTAAATCAACAAGGAGTTCACAGACTCCTGTTTCACTCTCTAAGATAAAAAAGCAAATATTCCCCAATTTTAACGTTGTCATAATAATGATAAAGAAAGAAGTGAATTTAGCAACTCAAAAGCATTTTCATATTCCTCATTCTATAACAAAATTTTACACTACTCAAAAATTTTGGAAAATGACAAACATTTGTCTTCCAACTTCAAAATGAAGCAACTTAACCCAACTATCATATTGATCATCCATTATAGTTCCTTAGCTGCTCTTAGAGAGGGTACTTATCAAAAATTGCTTTTGCCTTTGCTAAATTTACCTTGATCCCTTCTGAAAACCCAATAATATCTAGCTTTCCAAAAGTGCACTTCAAGGGAGTGAGACATATATTTCAATTCTTCGATGTGGCAAAGATCTTTTTCAGATTAAAAATATGGTTTTTTGAAGTCTTAATCTTCACCTGCAAGTTGTCAACATAAACTTCAATGTTACTCTCCTTCTAAGGTTTGAACATAGGGTTGGTTTATCATGCTCTTATATGTAGCTACTACGTTTTATTGAAAGGTATTACCTTCTAACAATATAACTCATCTATAATAATGAAACTAGTCTTTTCAAAATATGGAGTATACATTTTTATCTGATGAGCATGAGCAGACAACAAAAAATTATGACAAGAGCTACCTACTGAGTCAGCTAATGCACAAACCTGAGTCTTAAAAATTCATAACAAGAAAGACGACTATTGAGTCGACTAATGCACCATTTTAGGAAGAGTATAATAATCAGCTTTTGAAAAGACCAAATTCAAATTAGTGAAGTATATACACATTCATCATTTGTATTTAATTATTGTACCATATCACATTTAAAATCCAAAGTAGATATATTAAATTTCATTGATAAACCCTACTTCAAAGAGATTCTAAACTCGCATCTTATTGGTTTAACTAAGATAATAGCAGTTTTTAGATATTATGCTCGACGGGCCTTGCATTTTCCCCAATGTTTAGTTAATGAAATGTGACATTAATGTCTACTCCCAGCATTTTAGCTGTAGACCAAGCAAGAACTTTAATATTAATCAAAGAGTATGCAACAATTCATCTATGTAAGTTGCTGACAAAGTGCCAATGCAAAGAGCTCACTCAGAGGTTCCTTTAATGGTTGGAACTTCTTATACTACTTTAAAATCCATCCTTACTCGTTAACTTCTAATTGTTCTAGCTCCCATAGTATGCTACCCACAACTTTCAAGAAACAGGCTCTTGATTGCAACAATTCTTCCCTCACCATCACTTGCCCTCTAATCAGCCATTTTGATTGTGGCATGAAAAGTGAAAACTACAACCTTAGAAGCTATTAGAACTAGTCAACTAAAAATACTATTATATATTATTGGAGCTTTTATTATGATCAAGTCATTCATGGCTATGTATTGGCATTCTCCTTCTCTCCAAGTTAATAGGCAGTGCGATCATACCCACTATCTATCTTCATTATCCAAAGAATTTAAAGAGTGAGCTAGTAATGAGTCCAGGCAATAAGCATCTAAATTCCTCTTCTTAAAAATACTTCTAAAAATGAAATGCTTAGAACTTCTTATATTAATCAAAATACTTCAATTAGATTATTAGTGATTAAGGTTGTGCCAACATCAATAAAAATAATGAGCACTTCAGTATAAGGAGATCCAAATGTACTTGTCGAGTTTATCTTTCCCAACCAAAGTCATTTGAGACTGGGTTGCTGCGAAGCTTTTTGCTCCTGCTCCTAAAATAACTAGTACCACTCCGACATTATAATAGATTGTTTGAACCAAATTGATTCATTTCTCTACTCCTCCATAGACACCTTCCCTCCTATCCTCTTTGGATTCACCAAAATGAATGAATTATTTCAACTACCGACTTTAATCAATTCTTTCAACAGATTGAGAAGGTGCTAACAATCCTCCATATTGTGCACAAGATCCTTATAAAATGTACAAATTTTTGGTTGGTCCCTAGCATGAACTCCAACTAATGGATTCCACAAGCTTAGACATTAAAACCATCAATAGGGTGATAATCAGCTAATAAGAGGCAATCTCTCCCATCTCCTAGCATCAAGTTGGTTTGAATTTCTCACTTGCCCATCTAATAGTTGGTAGTGATTCTATTTTTCTTTAGCCTTACATTCCTCGAGCCACTTCTATCCTGAGAAATCACCAAAAACTTTCTGATGCTTTGAACTCCTTTGAGTAACTAAACGAATAAGCACTTGATCCACTATTATACTCTTTGGCATTAATGTGATTGTTGACATTTCAAGTAACCTAGCCAATGTTCTTGACTGTTGTAAACTAATAGCATATATGGAAGGTCATCTTGCAAACCTCCAGTAAAACCACCTAAGCCATCGCAGCTCTAAGTTTTTTTACTTCTAACATTTCCCTTTAAAATCTTACAATAAAGTTTACAATAACTCCCCTGGTTCCTACCTCATCTTCAATGGTGTTGAATCCTTCAACAATCTCAAAACACAAATGAACTACTCATTTCAACTTCTTAAACTTGACAATAGATGTTATTACCCCTAGCGGAAGTCATGAGAACTACCTTAAAGGTGACTCCTTGAAATTGATGAAAAAAGCAAAACTTTAAAGCGTTGTTGATATCCAATATGGAGGTGGACAATTCAAAGTAAACCAAATGATTAGTAGAATCTATCTTTCTCTAATATAAGTCAAGGTGGGAAATTTTGAACTTTCATAGAGGTTTCACCTCCCAAATCTCCCCTGAGAGTGCATTCATTAGCTAAAACTTTCCCCTCTCAATTCACAAGGAAAGGCAAGTGGATTCTTCATTATTTTTTGTAAAAAAAATCATCAATTATTAGGGATAAAATTATATTTATTGAAGTTATAAGGCACAAATAAGCTGATAAAAGAAAATTTTGAAAGAGAAATAGTACCAAACAAAATTAAAAAGAAAGGGACAAAAGTTTTTTTACCCCCTTTATGGCTTCACAAAGCGTGCAATTTTAGAAAGCACGCTTCTCAGAGTGCGGATTCCAGCTCCTGACTTGGAACTCACCATCATCTGCATTAATTAATAAACAATGACCAGAAAGCAAGAAACAAAACGCAAACTCTTAGCTGTAAGACTAAGGAATTTTCTCTAGAAGAAGTATGGTTTCTTGTTAATTATTTCAGTTATAAAAATAGTGAAAGTAAGACACGAGAAACTTACCACTGGGTCAATAATTGACTTGTTATTCTTTAAATTCTGACAAAAGGTGAAAATATTTTTAGGATATTAAATAATTAGAAAATCACTTAATTGGATATGTTTTTTAGCTTTACCTCTTGGATTTGCATAGCACGTCGAGCAACGTCTATGGGGAAAACTATGTCAGTCTTCGTTAAGACAATTTGGTAAGGAGTTTTGGATCTGATGAAATGAAAATGAAAAGAATCAATACAATGCTTCCAGATTAAATTACTAAAAAGTTTATTCTTATTGGTGGCGCCTAGTTAAATTAAATGCTAAAATAAAAAGGAGAACTTCGGATGTCAAGAAAAGATTATTCCTCACTAATTTGACTAATAGTAGTAAATATCATGAATTCTAGGCTTCATAGGCATAGTTCTGAAAGCATGTCATGAATAAGCAAATAAACATTAGATCCATAAAATGTATATTGAAGAAGCCTTATTCAGCCACCCTGAAAGGGAAGCACATTTTGAATTAGCAAATAACTACTAGATTCATGAAATATCTAATGAAGAAGCCTTATTCAGCCTCCCTTAGTCATAACCTCTGCATGGTGCAAATCTTTCCATCTTATAGCTTGATAAATCACACCAAAAGTATGACTCATATTTGACTTTAGAAGTTTGTAAAGCTCAAAGGCTACACTTCTCACCACAAAAATTTCTAAAAAATGTAGCCAAATAGTAGTGTGGTAACAATCTAAAAAATAAAACAAAAAAAATCGCTCTAGACAGACCCTTAGTTGGTTAAATATAAAATAAATTCAATGCACCTAATTTCAAATTAAAAGCTAGAGAATATAATTTAGAGGTAAGGCATTTTTCACCGATGATCATGTATTGAGAGAAGATACAAGGGCGAGAAGTGGATAGTTACCGTTCCATTAATTCTATGAGTTCAAAGTCCCTTGCTTTCATGCCCCATTTGGTATCAACTAGAAGACAAACCCTCTGTAATCCAACCCTAGTGGAGACAAACTCCTTCACCTGGAAAATTATTTGTTCAAGTTGATAAAAGACTAATCGCTCATGAACTGAAAAAAGAAAATTTTCTTCAAATAACAACACCTATTTGTATAATAAAATAAACAAATAAACAGTTGCTATGTATCAATTGACAAAAGAAACTAACTCCAGGTGATTACCACTGTTCCTAGAAGTACTCAGACCCTAGAACAGATAAACGCATCATATATTAACAGAAATGTTAGAATAAGCGGTCATGCACTGGGAATGCAATGTTGATATTCTTATTTGTGCCCATTTTTTTGCTTGTGGATAAAAAATATGTATAAAAAAGTTGATTTTATTTTAATCTATTTGGTGTGAAAACCAAATAACTGAATTTCAGGGGTTTAAAGAGGTCTGAGTAGCTAAAATTAACGTGAATTTTTTATTAATAATACTAAATCATTGAATTCATCAAATTCCACTATCTTTCAAAGCATGTTTTTTTAAGCACCAAATGAACCCTCAGCAAAATGCTAAAAACGATAAAAAATGAAACAAAATGCAGTGATTTTGTCTTACTCCAATGCCTGTTGGACCTATGGACCTATGCCCTATCCCAAAACACCTAACATTTAAAACACATTTGTTGAAGCTTACATGGATTCAATCCCTTCTCACCAAGACACAACTAACTTGCCAATCAATTAGTGCACCTGATGTGAAATAGGGTCTAAGATTTTTAATACATATCTACTGTAAGTGAATGAAATAATACAACAAGCATACAAAACCTTGAGCTCACAATTAAAAATGATAAAAAATTAGTTATTATCTGTGATGAAAATTACAATACAGACAAATTCAAAATTTAATGATCTACTAGAACCAATGAGCAAAAATTCAAAACCCAAAGAATCATGCAATTAGTTAAACATCAAGCACAAATAGAAATCCAAATTAAACCAAACTTTAACAACAACAATCACATTTAAAATAATAACAAGACCTAGAAAGAAGTCACTAAATCAAGCTTCTCACTCAAAGGGAGAAATCTTCAAGCTTCAATCAAAATATAACTTTATTCAGCAGAATAATTTGATTGTGTTTTATACATGACTTATTCCCTTGGATTTCCCTATCTACTGAGTAAACAAGGCATAAAAGAGTAAACAATCCATAAAAGTCTCACACTGCTGAAACTAAAAATAATAATAATAAAACCAGGAATCCGACCAACCACACTAAACATCAGACAGAATCTTTGAATCTTTGGAGAACTCGCTTACCACTGAAGACCATGAATCCCACTAACCACATTAAACGGGGAAGCTTGATCTCTAAAATAGGATAGCATCAGGTCCAATATAACCTTCCATTGCTAAAGAAGCCAACCAAATACAGATATGATAAAACAAAGAATTCAAGAAAAGGAATAAAGAATTTCATGACCGATATGTTAACGCTTGCACTACTACAAAAGCCAACCCTGACAGCAAAAACAAAGGATTCCATTTTTGCTATGCATTACTTTTAAATTCCATAATTAAATATGGATTCTTGAATTTATTTTGTTTCTTAATACCTATTTCTCTACCTATTTATGGATAGCTTCTCATCTTATTATTTGCACAAAATAAGAAAATAAATGTAGTCATACAATCTCCTATTTTCTAATCCCCTCCATTCTCATTAAAATTTTCAAGATGACATCAGAGACATTAATGTTTTGCAACCTATGAAGTCAAAGAGTCCTTAAATATGAAATCTCTCTTCCATGCCATTGGTTTCAACATTAAAGTGCCAATCTTTATTCAACAAAAATAGTTAAAAGATATGTGAATAATCCTCTTGGAAAGAGTAAGATAGGGAGTACCACAGTAAAAGATGGTGACAAATGCCAGTGTTAAAAATCAACTTCAAAATGAAAAGTATAAATTCAAAACATTGAAAAGAATACCTAGACTTAAAATACGAAAAATTCATGATGAAATTATAGACTAAAAATTCCAATGAGAATCAACAATAAAAATAAATCGCAACACAACAAATCAATTATAGCCAAATATTCTCCCAAAAAAAAGACTATTACGAAGCATCAATAGAATAATCTAAATTTCTCTAGAAGGCAAATTATATGATGAAAACTACTACTTGGATAGTAAACTCATAAGCATCAAATCATATGATATAAGGCAAGAATGAATTCCACACTTAAAGATCATCCCATGAAAACTATAGTTTTTTTATTGCAAATATGAGTGTGAAAATAGCCAACTCATGCACCAATTTTAACTAGACTGTTAATAAGCTCAGGAGTTGAGTTTATCAGGCCATGAATTCGAGCTCAAGTTTGAACATGATCTGACTCACCTCATGACATTCATGCCACTCAATTAATTAAAGCTAGAGTCATTTCACCAAACCCAATCACCCAGAGTTTTGGACCTCCCAGCCATTGGTTGAATCCAAATTTGAACAACCTAGCACCCTAGCCAAAATCATGATTTATATATAGCAATTCATGAATGGCATAAAATGCTCCTTTTTCATCTGACACAAACTGCAAGCCCATCCACCAATCCTCTTCTTCCTTATGCATAGGAGAAAACCAATCGGCCCTACTTGCTCTTGCTAACTTGTTTCTTCATGTGGAGACGTTGACCGTGATAAACCGATGCTAGCCAGGGCAGCCCAAGGTCAACTCCCTTTCTAATTTCTAAAATCCTAGCTTCTCTTGCCATTTTTGAAAGCTAACTCTTCTTCTATTCTTCTCTAAGCCTCTAAGGTACCTATTTCTTCACTCATTTATTTCTTTATCTCTTGGTTTCTTTCTTGAAATCAAAGATTGAAAAAGCTATTTGCAATTTTGTTTTCATGTTTCGTATTTCATTGGTCTTTGTTATTTGTTTTGATTTGCTTTAGACACATTCAAAATAGTTTTCAATTGTTTTTGACCGATAAAGTATAAAAGTGATCTTCTTTAGTGAATTTTTGAAGTTGATTTCAGTAATGGCCTTCTTCCTTTTCACCTCCATGATATCATAATAATTTTACCTTAACACCATTATCAGTTTATGCATTCCCTCTTCTATGAAAAAAGTTGCTCTGTTCTTCTTAGCTATAAATTTAATCTTTATTATTACATCAAAAACAGCACTAATATTAATTTTTTAAAGTGAAAAGTGTCTTTTCCTACTTAGAAAAGGTGTTATTTTTGTAAATATCAAAATTTAGGTGTTAGATATGTAAATATATATGATTTGTGTGCTATGTATGTAAATTCCCCTAATATTAATCATCTTATTTTATTTTATTTATTAAAATAAAAATTGTTTGATTAGACTTATTTTAAATTATTGTTATTACTTATTTTAATAATATTATTATATTATTACTAGTATTATTATCATTTTTATTTTATTGTTACACTATTATATCATTATTATATGTGTTCTCGCATAATATAATGGAGACAAAACATAATGAACTGAAATAAGCAACTAAAAGATACCAAATTATACTTTTTTTTGTTTGATGTTTGCTTTCATAGAATGATGTTTGATGGCAACAATGTCAACTTCATAACACTTTGATTGAAAGGATTTTTTTCTAAGCTCACAACTTGACATTAACTTGTTGATGCAATTTTTTTTGAATGGTTTATTTAGCATGTCATCATCAAAATTTATAAAAGATGTTATAAGCAAGCTAATAAATGTAAAGAAACAAAATCTTGAGGAGCGAATTCATTCCTTAATAATGGGCAACTAGATGACACTGAGATTGAAAATGAAAATTATATTGAGAGTAATGATGGAGATAAAATGAGAATTATATTAGAGTAGCGATGGAAAGAAGGGTCGTGATGGGGGGAATGATCTTGAAGAGCTAGATGAAGAAAATGAAATGAAAATGAAAATGAAAATGCAAAAGGGAGGAAAAAAAAAAGAAATCATCAAAAGTTTGAGAAGGGTGACTGTTTGGGAATACTAGGGAAACCACTTAATTTAGAAGATATTTGGCGAATTAAGCATCCAAGAATCATGCCTCAAGGAAGAAAAAAATACTACATTTTAAATCAATAAATAATGAAAATACAAGTGCTCTAATAAATCAAGAAGATGGCATTTTTACTACATTTAAATGTGATCAAGAAAGGATAGGGAGATCATTGCGTATTGCATATTAATTAATGAGAAACATTTCTCAATTGTTGACGAATTTGATTTTAATCTAATTTTGAAGTCAATATCATCATATTTACTATTCAATATCTACAACATGCAATTATGCCATGTTGGTGCACGAGAAAGAGAAGGGAAAGTTTAGGAATACGTTGAAAAACATAAAAATAATCAATTTCACAATAAATTTATAAAAGTCAAAGAATTAATAAATATCATGCATGATCGTCACAACATATTATGTTGATTCTAGCTAGGGAATATAGAAACATGTTCTTAATTTAATGCATTTGTCTCCTTCACATATAGTATTAGAAATAGTTGATACATCCAACAAAACTCTTTGTAATTGAGGTGTTGAGAATAAGATTTCACTACATTTGTTAACAAAGCAATTAAGTTATTAAAACATAGTTTTAGAATGAAGAAACTATTTTTAAAAATAAGGTTATCACATGTGCATTGTTGTGCACATTTTCTAAATTTGATGGTAAGAAATGAGATTAGAAGTATTGAACATGCAAGCTGAGTTGATAAGAGATACTATTACTTTGTAAACACATCTGAAGCTGAGTTGATGATGTGAACTTCGAAAATTCATCACTGACCTCTCAATTAAGAGAATCTGATACATGTCAGTGAAATTTTCAAAAAGCAGATAGAATAAGAGATAAAACACTACCTAGAGATTTCTCCCTCATCTTGTGAGGACTATAGATCTGATTTCAGGTTTCTTATAGGAGCAAGCACCTATAGTTAATTATCATTCTCGATGTTGAGAGAGAACTTTCGATTAAGGCTAGTCGTTAGATTGTTAAATGCATAGCATATAGTAGCAGCATGTGAAGTTTAAAATTTAGATTTATGAAACTCATCGTTATTTAACTTAAAGCGGATGATTGAGGTAATGATGACACGTCCGGTCTAGTGAATTTCATTTAACCATTTATAACCTAATAATTTATCTGATTTTATATTTGTATTGATACTTGATTTTGATTAATTCGATTTGAACTTGCAAGCATATTTTGATGATTAATATCCCCTCCAGTTGAAATCTCTATTCAACACAACAATCATCGGAGTATATAGGTTTACTTGATCATTTAATTTATTATTCTAGTAATAACATATTATATTTTGTTAACTCGGACCCAATCCGCAAACTCAACCAGGAATCAACCCGCGCAACATCCTTATACACTAGATTCATGCATTCAGCATAGTATCGGGGCCCACGCAGGTGATTTAGACACATACAATTTTAGAAAGTTCGAATTAAATTGAAGATTATTTTATATTTTGTACAAGAATTCATTTCTTTTAAATGATTGCGCAAATTCATGAGCACTTGAATTGAGTGATAGTTGGCTCCATAATTTATGTAAAATTAATAATTTGAAGTCTATTTAGAATTTAAGCCAATGCCTTTTGTCTGTTAGCATTAATGTGGTGTTGATCCAATGGTGTTTGTCTAATTCTTATCCAATCATATAAATTAATATTGATTAAAATGAATTCAATCTATAGCTTATTGATTTCTTTAAGTTTCTTAACAAGTTTATGAGTTGTCTTGAGTCCCATTTAGATTCTTCAGGATCTTCTTAATTAGTCAAATAAAAGTTGCAATAAAATCTAAATATTGCTTTAATAGTTATACTTATGGCTAATGACAAGCTCTTCGTTCCTGTTCTTATTTACAAGCAACCTTTGGATTAGATTCTTTTGGTTGTTTAGGCATATAACCCAGTATAACTCAAATATTGATTGAAGTCACTGCTCAGTTGTAGAACCTTCTAATGATCCTACTTTACATTTTACCTTTATCTGAGAACAAATTCTCAAATCCATGGTAAGTTTATTTGTGCTTATGACGAGTTATTGAGTCGCATTACAAATATCATTTGAATTTGCTTCTTGTAAGCTCATTATTATTTAAAGAATTCTAGTATTTTATATATAGGTTTTGACTTTGATTTATCATTTCATTTAAATTCAATTTAATCTCATTAACATTTTTATCTGAACCAATTTAAGCCTTCTATTTATCCAAACTTGCCTCTCGATCATCCCGTGTATAAGTGTGAGTAGTCTAAGCTCTAGATGCTTAAGAAAGCATGATATCTAATAATTCACTGAGAATCTTTAAACTTACCACGCTTAAGAAAGCGTGCATAAACCTTCAATACCTACGTAAAAGGGGTAAGAATAGGATTTTCTCGCCGCATTGAAATAACACGCACGAGTACTTATATTGAAACATATATTTGTAATTATATTGAAACAGAAGTACAAAAATTTAATACATTAAGCAAGTATATACACAGGTGTTTGGAATGAAATGGTGAACCTCCCGATCATCCCCGCAGGGATCAGATCGAGTACTAATCTTCCTACCATGTTTGAAGATAAAGATAGGCTGTTGACCGCCTTGTGTAGTCTTTTAAATCCACCGTGCTTAAAAAAATGTGCATAGGTCTTCGATACTTGCATAAGAGACAGCTTGGTTTCCTCGTCATGCTGAAGCAGCGTGCACGAGAACTTAGGTCTAGCAAATTTCACTATTGTGCTGGAGCAACGAGCAGGTACTTATGATCTTTTGGTATTAACTACAATTTCATTTTTACATATAAATGAAGGCGAGAAGATTATAATACAAATGTAACTGCTCTACTACACCCTCACTTCTATCATTGCTTTACCCTTTTTTTTAAACCATCAAACAATAATGAGAACCACAACCTCTCAGCAGATCTAACCTCCACTTTGCCCTCCTCATTCCAAACATCAAGAGGCTATCACTCTTCCCAAGCTTAACAAATGCAGCACTTGTTTAATAGCAAAACACAAACAGAATTAGGACAAATATAATTCTAACACTTCACTCACCTTCTGTCTTCGGACTTGCCAAACAATAATGACAACCACACACTCCCAACAAATCCAAGCTCTATCCCACCACTTTCATGTCCAACATCAAAACACCATTACCTTCTCTAATTTCAGCAAGGTGGAATAGAAATTCAACAGGGAAACATAGTCTTTTAACTATGTATAGCATGAAGAAAGCAACCGAGGGTTGAATTGACAGAGGAATTGATTGCTGTTCAATAGGTCAGAAAAGGCTGGTTCAACTGGACCTGTGAGAACGGATGGGAGGAAGTTTGATGAGTTCGATGCAGTAGGGAGGAAACGGAGTCTGTTCAGCTTGCAGCAACGACGGACAGACGGAGAAGAAGGTTGATGGGTTATGCTTACATGCAATGCTCTGATGGTTTGATTCCGCCTTTTGCAACAAGGATAAGCCTCGGTGCTTGCATGTTGCTGGTATCGCGAGAGAGGGACGACGGAGTCGCTGCTTTTCTCAGAGGGAGAAAGAAAATAGGGAGGAGGGGGCTTGGGGTTGTGAATAGAGGAGTTCGATTAGGGTTAGATATTAAGATGTATATATAGGCTTGTTTATTTAAATGAAAATTAACCCCGATTTTGATTTTTTTGCGACGACAAAATTGTAGTTATCTAGAGTTGTTTAATTTCAACGGCAATTGTTGATCGGAGGCCGTCAAGTCGACGCCAAATCGAAATTTCAATTCAAAATTATGTAGTTTCGATCGCCGATAATAAAACTTCAATGAGGCATGCCTCATTTGATAGGTTTTGATGTTTTGACGCTAACAATGCGATCAATTTTGCGAACAAAAGTCATTTGGACATCGCCGACTCATATGCACATGTTGACGGCTTGATCTTAATCGATCAATTATCAAGCAAGATGTATATTCGATCTCGATATTCGAGAGCGAGAAGTCCTCAATCGGAGGTCATTTTAACTGATTTCGGCAATGTCAAGTGTATTTTAGCTTCGATTTGCACGTTATTGCATCCGAAGTCCGTCGAATTTGGCTTGTGAGCTTAACTCGATTGATGTAGCACGCATGGAGGTCAACAAATACCCCCCAATAAATGTGATTCGCGCATAGAGTGAGTCATGTTTGTTGAAAACTAGTTGACCATTTGAGCTGGATATAGATTTTGGATCACTTCAACTTCAATTACAATAGCTTAAAGAGCTTTGATGGGATTTGTCATTAGTATGATTCCTTATTTCGATCAAGTTAAATGACAAGATTGACCAATTTATCATGATCGACTTGTCAGATGGATAAGAGTTTCTTCCATAATTTATTCTCTGCTTCAATGGATTTGTTGAAGATCTCTTTCTTTTGTGTTATTGTGGATTTGAATTTCCTCTAACCATAGTTTCATGCTTGATTGGGTTTGATGGAAGAATTGATTTATTTGTTTTGAGATTTGAAATTCCTTCTATCCTAACTCTAAGCTTGATAGACTTGATGAAGGATTAACCTGATTTGTCCATATTGACTTGTCAAAAAGTGTATATATGTCTTCAGTCCTGTGTTTGTTGCTTTGAGCTCGTTGAAGGGTGCATACAGATAACCTAGCCTTCCGGCTTGTATTAGGTCTATAATGTTGAGTTACTAATCCAGTAATGAGAGCTCTAACGGACTGAATAACCACGAAATCTGTTTAGTTCAGTCATCGGCTTTGTATGAACTATAAAATTGCTTCCTCGGTCCTGTACTTTCTGCTTTGACAAACTTGATGAGGAAATTGGTCTTTATCTGTGCTTTGTGCTTGATCAGACTACTTGAAAAGAATTTGGAATATCACCTTGCAGGCAATATAGAGATTGATTTGAGGTTGCTCTGAATTGAGAGTTGTCTCCTCCGATTGTCTTAGTCTATCGATCGAGTAAAAAGATCTCTTGGATTCTAGCTGCTTGTAATCATTAAGCTGGATTTGGTTTGAGATTGAATATCATCATACACTAACGAGCACTTTTCACTACGCATTTTCTGGCTTGTTGAGTGAAGAATGTCAACAACTACCATTCTGAGTCGACCTTAAAACTTACTGAATCTCGACTTTAATGATGGATTGATGATTTGGCCATCAGACTAACGAACGGGAGCTCTTTCACTATAGCATTTATTGCAGCTTGTTGAGTGAGGAGAGCGTCAGCGACTCGACTATTTATAAGCTTGTTGAGTTCGACCTTTAGAACCCGTCCCCTTCCTAGACTTGAATATGTAGAGGTTGATATTTTTCGACTTAGCTGATTGAAGCTTCAAAAATTGTAAGTTCTTCTAACTTGATCTTCGAAATTTGATGAAACTTGGAGACAAACTTTCAATATTTAGAACTATCTTTTTGTGCATGAAAGTGAATTCTTTTTGTTTTTACAAGAGCCTATAACTTTAACAATAATAATTATAGATATATTCAAGAATCTCGGCATAAACTCGATGTCAACTTGAATATATATATAAAAGAAGACCTCTTGCTTCACAGGAGAGGATTGAACAACTTTGATCATATAAAAATGCCCCTTATCTAACAAGAAAATTGCAGACCAATTCAAAAATATATTACAAAGTTTGATTTCCTTTAATGCAGAATAGAAGTTATATATTTTCAGTTATAATATGTATTTATCTAAGAATCTTAACTTAAAGAACGATATCGAGTCAGATAAATAAATATATAAAATGCTCTCTATTTAACAAGGGGACTGTGGACTAGTTCAATAATAAATCATAGGGCTTAAACTTCTTTAATGTAAATAAACAACTTATTTTGATCATCATATATATTTATCTAAGGATATCGGCTTAAAGCACGATGTCAACTTAGATAAATATATAAAAATATCCCTTACCTTGCAGGGGAGCTTTCAGAGTAACTTGAAAATGCGTTCTCATTTTACGAGAAAATCTTCAAGTGACATTACATGCGTATTTGACATGAAGGCCTTACTAGTATAAGATTCATCTAAGTATATATATATATATATATATATTTATTCACAGTCAAGTGTGATATTTCTTGAGATATCGACCGTTGATTGGTGGCATCGGTCGTTGATCATTCGTGTCAATAAGTTGGTAAGCTCCTCCTTCGTATACCTTCTCTATGACATAGGGACCTTCCCAGTTAGTTTCAAAATTATCACCAATCTTGCGAAGAGAGATGATTAGTCCTCTTAGTACTAGAACCAATTCACTTTTTCTGGAATGTTCAAGGACGTACTGAACTATTGAATGCCTTGGACATCCTTGCTCGATAAATTTCTAAATTTTGTTGAGCTTGGAGTCTAACTCCGTCAAACGCATCCAACTCTTCCATTCACAGGCGAGCATTCTCATCTTGAGTAAGATTGAATTGGATAGTCACTCGAAATGATAGTAGCTCAACTTCTAATGGCAAAATAGCTTCAACTCCAAATGTTAGAGCGTTAAGAAGTGGCTTTGGTCGGCATCTTATAAATGATTTTGTATACCCACGCTTCTATCATTTTAGTGTGTCACTCTCTTTTATTTTTATGAGAATCTTTTTGAGCAGCTTTACCAATGTCGTATTGAAAGCATCTGCTAAACCATTAGCCCTTGGATTGTAGATTGATGAGAATCGTCAATCGATTTTATGTCGATCGGTGAACTTATATATCTTTGTGCTCTTGAAGGTCGAACTGTTGTCTGAAATGATTCGTCGTGGCACCTCGAATCTATAGACAACATTATTGATGAAGAAGTCCACGTCTCGATTAGCAGTGGCTCTCTTAAACGGAGCGGCTTCAGCCCATTTGGAGAAGTAGTCAGAATCGCTAGAATGAATTGATGTCCGGCTGATAATGGGGGATCAATCGGCCCAATTATATTTGTGCCCCAACTTTCAAACGACTAAGATGCTAATGTTGAATGTAGAGGATTTGGAGATTGGTGAATGGTATCTCCATGGACTTGACATTCATGACATCTCTTAGCATGATCTATGCAGTCTTTCACCATTGATGGTCAATAGTATCTCATTCTTTTGACTTTTGTTGCCATTTTAGGACCTGACTAGTGCGCGTCATAGAGTCCTTCATGAAATTCGAGCATTACCTTGTTGGCTTCCTCTTTCCCCAAACATCACAGCCACATTTGTTCAAAGGATCTATGGTACAATGTGTCATTAATATAAGCATATCGTAGAATTCTTTTTGTAATCTGTGTGGCTAGTGATTTATTGAGCAGTAATTTATTTTCCTTGAAATAATCAAAGAAGAGTTATCTCCAATCATCAGGCTCTCCCATTATGAAAGCTTCACATGATGTCTTTGCAGTACTTCAGAATTTTTCTATCTCTTATACATGTTCTTTGAAAAAGTGAGGAGCAATTCAAATTACTTCCTTCTGGCTTTGAGTTTGATGTCCCCTCTACCGCAAGGAGTACATATTTACTGGTTGTAGAACTCGATGAGTCGACACTTTAATCATTACATCATCGTCGTCCGTGTCCGTCATCTCTTTTACCAACTTGGTTAGGCAATCTGCTTTACTATTTTTCGATCGAGAAACTCGAGCTAATTTAATGTTTAAAATTTGTTTCATGAGCTCAAACACTCGCTTATGGTAGTATGTCAATTTGAGCTTATTAATTTTATAGACACTCAATATTTGGCTGATCACCAATTGAGAGTCTCCAAAGATTCTTAAATTTTAAATGTCGATAGCGATGGCTTCTTCGAGGCCTACAATCAATGCCTCGTTTTCAGCTTCATTGTTGGTTCAGTCAGCCTATATGAACGCCTCATTATACCACCTTCTGGTGTTATGAAGACGAGACCAACACCAGCTCTTGCTTTTGGTAGATTTGAGGGCTGAGCAAGCTTAATAGATGATGCACCGTTGAAATACATTTCCCAGATCTGTAGCTTTTTTCTTTCGTGGATAAGCATAATCTGTTCATCAGGTAAATCATCATTGACTGTTGAATCTGTTGAGATAAGATGTGCAGCGAGAAAATCTACTAGTATTTACCATTTACAGTTTTCTGAGGTACATAGGTAATATCAAACTGTAACAGGAGCACTGTCCATCGTGCCAAACGACCTATCAACGCTGGTCTTGTCATCAAGAACTTTAACGGATCGATCTTTGAGATGAGTGTTATCTTATGTGATAACATATAATGTCGAGCTTATGGGCAGCAAAGATTAGTGCAAGATAGTGCGTCTCGATTGGAGAGTACTTTGTTTCAGCTCTTATCAATCTTCGACTGATATAGTCCAGCGCATTTTTTTTGCTTTCTTCATTGTGTTGTGTAAGCAATGCTCCGATGGATTCTTCTAGTGCAGTTATATATAAAATGAGGGGCTTCCTTGGAATTAGTGCTGCAAGAATTGGTGGATTTAACAGGCATCCTTTGATGCTATTGAATGCTTCTTGACATTTATTGTCCCATTTAAATGCATTCTTCTTCATCAATTTAGCAAATGATTGACACCTGCCCGACAGATTTGATATGAAACGTCGGATGAATGTCAAATGTCCCTACACAAAACGAAACTGAGGAAGATTCTTCGGCGGTGACATATCCACTATCACTTTGATTTTATTAGAGTCGATCTCAATTCCTCTGTGCCGCACCACGTAGCCAAGAAACTTTCCAGACGAAACCCCAAATGCACATTTAATAGGGTTTATCTTGAGATCGTACAGCCTAATTTTTCGAAAATCAACCTTAAGTCATCAAAATGATCTTCTCGATCTATGCTCTTAACAACGAGATCATCCACATAGAATTCTACTTTCTGATGAATCAACTCGTCGAAGAAGCGTGCCATGACCCTCTGATATATAGCTCCAGCATTCTTCAATCCGAAGGGCATGACTATATAGCAATATATACTAATTGGCGTCCTGAATGATGTGTGTCTTTCATCTTCAGGAGCCATTTTGATTCGATTGTATCCCGATGATCCATCATGAATGAGAACATGTCGTAGTTGGAAATACTGTCTACTAGTAGTTTTGATATTGGAAGTGAAAAATCATCTTTTAGGCATGCGTTGTTCAGATCTCGGAAGTCAATGCAGATACAGATTTGACTGTTCTTCTTCCTAACTGGAACAAAATTGGCTATCCATTCTGCATACTTCTCTCGAATGAAACCTACTTCAATCAACTTCTTAGTTTCTACAATTACCTATTCTTCAATCTCCAACCCCATTCGCCTAAGAGCTTGTTTAATATGCATTACATCTGGTTTAATGACGAGTTTATAAACTGTCACCTCAAGAGATAAACCTGACCTTTCAGAGTATGTCCAAGCAAAACAATCCCTGAATTCACATAGCAGAGCATTCATTGCTTCAATCTTTTCATCAAAGGGCACTAACAAAAGTTGGGCAAGGATCATCTTCTGTTCACAAGTTGATTTCTTTCAACTCATCAATGGTAGCTATTGTCCACCATCTTCAAATTCTTTGGACGCAGGTCTGGCTTTTATTTCTTCATCATTGATCAGATAAACCTCATAAAGGTCATCTTCACTTTCAATTTCATTTTCTGTTATTGTGTAACAAGCCCTTCGACGATGCCTACGTCGGACGTATCCAAGACCTTTATATGTATGACCATCACACTTTCGCAGGGATTGTGAACTTTTCAAATTCCAGAGGATGTCGAAATAGTAAGCTCACCACTTATCAGTTCCAACATCAACCCCTAATTTGTGCATCATCTTACGAATCATTAGAGGATAATATTTTGGCATTCTTATGAAAACCATATCATCAGATTCATCAAATTACATGAGTCAATCAGAATCCTAGTGATAACACTACTCGAACTTGTAAAATGAAATTTCATCATCACTTTCGGGTAAATGAGACACATAAAAAGTCTAACTCATCAACCATATGGACCTCACGCGGAGTGATTTCTTTGAAATGTTAAAAAGGAACTGGCACGTCCACTAATGAATCTTCTGATATTAACAGGTTTGTCGTCCTTCTTGAAAAGATACACTGAAATTCACTTTCATAAGTAGATTCAAAATCATAATCGAGGTCTAAGTACTCTAAATTTTTCTTTCCTTTCACTAAAGACTTGTTTACTCCCTTAGGCCCAACGGAAGGATCATCATCTTCTTCTTCTATGTCACTGCCTAGATGAGGGACTAGCATTTTCGACTTAGGTGATGCACTAGTTGCTTTAGGAAGAGTCAACGTCGTCTTCTTTCTTCCTTTTTCCTTTTTCCTTCTTTACTTTTTTGGATTGTTTTGCAGCCTTTGAAGTAGAAGATTTGTATTGTTGAGGCTTGGGCTCCTTCAACAAATAGTATTTCATATTTTCATAGATTTTAGCTTCATGAATTACGAATGGTTGAAGATTGTCAGGAATTCTATGTTCTTCCTCATCTCTTATGTATTTCATGCATTGGTACAAAATAGACGGGACTATTCCGTATTCATGTAGCCAAAGACTACCCAACAAGGCCCTGAACAAGGTGTCAGCATCAATGATGTAGAATTTGACTTTTGTTTAAAGTTCTTTGAATCTTAGTGGCAAGGTAAAAGATCCGAGAGTCTTTTGCCCTTTTTCATTAAAGTCGTGGATTATCAATTTGTCTCGTTCTAGATGTTGAATATCGAGAGACAATCCTTTCAATGCTCGCAGACTCATGAAATTGACAGATGAACTTAGATCAATTAGAATTCAATCGACTATGACACCATCGCTCTCCGCAGAGACATAGCGGGCGATTGTGTTCTGATGTTCCAAGTATATGATCTTCCTCAAGTGATCGTCGGAAGGTCTTGAAATTGTAATACTTCAGTCATACACCGCTCGATGAAGTACACTTCATATTTCTCCGAATTCTTAAGAGTTTGAATTAAGATTTCACAGAGTTTTTACGCCATCAAGAGAGCCTCATACACACTTAATTATGCAGGGATCTTTCTCAAGTGCGACGGGATGTTATAATCGATTCCTTTATTCACATTAGACTTCTCCTTTGGATCTTTAGTAATGATATTTTCATTAACTTTTATATTATTGTCATTACCTTTATTTGTTGTTCATTTCTTCTGTGATGATGATAACATCTTGTTCTTAACTGCACTAATCTGTTCTATCTAGCTCAGATTCTTCTGAAGAAGTCTCCCCTTCAAAATCATCATTTATGCCCGAGGATTGGATTGAGACTTTAGAATCACTTCCCAATTTTATGTCTTTCATCAATGGTGATATTGAAGATCCTGACTCATCTTTCTCCGGAAAGCACAAGTCTTCTTCCGAGTTATCATCTGTTTGCTTCACCATCATGCAAGACATGAATGTCACATCATTGGTGGTTCCTCTTATTGAATTATCTTGAAGAAGCAAACTCCGTCGGGGAGTATCCAAGAACATTGAGATAAACGGACAGACTTCTCCAAAAAGAGATTCTTCATCATCATCTCCTTCATCATTTGTTTCAATAATTTGGAGTCCTGACATGAAATCAGCAAGCTTAATTGATTATCTAGTTGATTGCTAATATTCTTCAAGATTATTAGTTGATTTTTTTCTCTGTCTTTTTTGTTTGGCTAATTTTTTTGGGAGTTTTTTGGGGGTTCTGAATAAGCTGCTTCTCAGGTTGGTGGACACCAATCACCTTGGACTGCCTTTGAACAGCAGAACCTTTTGATGTAGACCCTACCTTTAGTTCTAGTATCGGCTCAAACGGTAATCTCCACTTGACACCAGGAATGCCTTCTAACTGCTTCAGCATCTTCACAATTTTCTTTGAGACCACAGTCTCCCATTTATCATCCTCAACTGTCTTTTCTTTTGCTTTATTTTTCTATGGAGGCACGGAAGAGGAGGTAACCACCCTTATAAATTCTTTCATTGGGTGAATAAGAATACTGTTGGATAACGTGAATTCACTTCTCCAGTATTTTCTTTCTAACCAGTCTTTGAATACATAGCAATCTTCTATAAGATGGCTAACTACCCGATGATATGAACAATAATTTGGGTTATCAGTTTGTCCTGCCTCTTCAGGTCTTTTACATTCTGGCAACTCCAACCCTACCTTGAGTGCTTGTCGGAATAGTTTAACTACACTTTCTCTTTTGAAAGAGTATTCTTTATTCATTTTCTCCTTAAGAGATGGACGAATTAGATCATCATCTCCTAATAATTGCCTTGGCGCTCATCATTACCCGAGAAAGTTCTAGATTTATCATTGCTCCAGAGAACTAATTTTGGTTGAGAATTGAAGGGATGTTTGACTTTTTCTTCAAAATAGATAGGTTGTTTCCCCTTATCTACATTATAGGTTGCTCTCCTTTTTCTATTCGAATCATATGAAGCAGTGTGAAATTCACTTCTCCTTGATTCTGAGAGCTTCCATTTCTTTGTTCTGTCTGAATGGCTTTCAGGCTAGAAAAGATTCAACTTTCCAAATTTCGTCATCTGATCAAGTTTTGAAAGGTAGTGATGAAAGCCATACATAAATAGGGCATCATTTTATCATCAATGTTGTTCATTAGCAGCTGAATTGCATGTTCTTTTTTTCGTGTTGCTCGACTTCATACTCGATTTAGAGGAGTTATGTAATTCGCCCTTCTCTCTCTAAGCGAGATCTATAGTAGTCTTTCACGACCGTCAAATCTTTTGATAAACATTGTCTCCAACTCGGCAAATATCTTAATTGAGTCAATTGACAACTCTGCGTACCACTCGAAAGCAGTTGAAGCTAAACTATGAACGAACTGGCAAAATAACAGTACGACATTGCCCCCCGGTATTACCACAAGTCACATTGAATTGTGCTAGGTGCTGCCTAGGGTTACTGTTGCCATCAAATGAGTGGAATTTCGACACTGAGTAATCTTTAGGATACGACATCTAGAAATATTCTACAGGGTAGGGGTGACATCTATTCACCAGTTTCTCCACCTGTTCTACAACTATGATAGCTTTGATTTTTTTCACTTATGATGGTTTCGAGCCGTATAGTTGTCACCGACTCAGATGTGATCAATATATGCTGAGAAATATATTGAGCAGTTAATTGATTGATTTCATTTCTACCATCACGAGCACTTTGTGCTTCGAAGGTCTGTTGCGCTTGCTCAACTGGTGGATTAATGGGCGCAATGTTGGTTGTTTGATGATTAGTTGGAGGAACTAATGTCGGCGTTGCAGCAGCGTTCCTCTACATCATGAGATTCATCTGTGTCATCATCTGATTCATCTTTTTGAATTCAATTGAGAGATCTCTTTATCCTTCGCTTTCATCTATTGCTGCATTTGCCTTTGCGCCTGAGCAAGTGTAGTAGTGTTAGCATGTTATCTTCTTCTTCTTTTTCCTCTTCTTGCTCATCGCTTAAGGAACTAAAAAGTTCCGCTTCCATTTGACCCTGTGCTAGTTCTTCAATGTGAATAAGAGGTGCGGCTCTATGACGCCTGGATCGATACAGTCGTACACCAGATTATTCTCCGATGTGTTGTACCATATACACCACTTCTACCCCCATTATGTCTTCTTCATCATCTTCTTCTTCTTCTTGAAGCTTTATCTCCAATCGACCTCTCTATCTAATTTCAGGCTCAGAGTGTGGGACGAACCTCTTCTCAATTGGAGGGCTACGATCAAAATCAAGAGAATACCGTTTAGGTTGGTGATGGGATTTCCTAGAGGATTCTCCAGGGTGTCGACCACCACGAGCCTCATTGATTATAACATTCATTTTTGGAATCCATTCATGTTGGGTCCTTCAACGGATCTCTGAATATTCAAGCCGGATGTCATGCCTTTCTGCCTTTCTGTGGCTACTTCTTCTCGAGGTTTTGGCATCTAGACTTGTTTTCCTTTCTGTCGGGACCTTTCGGTAGCGGATTCTCGAACGTGTGGTTCAGGTGTCACACCTCGATGTTCAGGCTTGTTCTTGAGTTCTTACTTATCCGATGGTAGCTTGCGATGGAGCATTATTGGCCTCTCTGATAATTGGCCTTTGATATCTCTTCTTCATAAGGTCTTGTTCTTTTACAACTTTTAAAACTCTATGTACTCGAGCAAATAGAATTTCAGGTTGTTTCTTCTAAGGGGTTAAGGTTGACTGGTTGTAAGGTTGAATATGTAACATATGGGGCAAGTGAGAGCTGATGGGCTCATAACTCAACATTCATTCTTCTCATCTGCCTTCTAGTTAGCTTTCCTCCATATGAGAAAGCTTCAACGTCATGTCGGCCTTACGCAAAGGGCAAGGTCAGCAAGGAAGTAGCATTCGCATGCACTACAAAAATTGTCTGCCCAGTGATAACTCTCTTCATGGCTAGAGCTTCAGTATATCCCAACCTTTCAAATATAGAGGCTCTCTTTCAAGAAACCTCCCTAGCAATAGAGATAAGAGCTTTAGTGGATTTTGCCTGTTACACGAGTTGATTTGAAAGTTATGCATGATTGTTTCGTGTAGGCCTAGCAGTAGTTCAAGTAGCGATTGCTTGGAAATCTACGCTACCAAATTGTATAGTAGCTTCAATGTCTCCGATGTTGATGATAGCATTAATGCCATTTGTTGGCTCCTTGGCTGGCATGATTGAATTGTGTTCAAGATCCATTATGCATAAATGAAAGATGGAATTAGTAATCAATAATTGATATATTACCCCACACTTTCAAAAATGTAGAGATACAACAGAACAAACATGATAGAATATTAAAACAAGCTATGGTATAAAAAGATTTTAAGAACTTTAGAAATATGTTCATTATAAAAATAATTTTAAATTTCAATTAATTTCATTTTATAAATTTTGATTTTATTATAATTTTTCGCTTATCAACTGATTGTAGCCAAGAGAAAGAAACATGTCTGGCGCCAGAAATCTATGTGCTCCAAAAATTCATCACCGACCTCTCAATTAAGAGAATTTGATTTATGTCAATGAAATTTTCAGAAGGCAAATGGAATAGTAGATAAGACACTACCCAAAGATTTCGCCCTCATCTTGTGACGACTTTAGATTTGGTTCCAGATTTCATATAGGTGCAAGACTTATATAATTACCGATGTTGAGAGAACTTTCAAATAATTTGGTCGTTAGATTGCTAAATCAGTAATATATAGTAAACGTGTAAAGTTTAAATTTTAGATTTATGAAATTCGTCGATATTTAAAGCGGATGGTTGAGAGAATGATGGCCATAGTTTATCATCCGGTGTCGTGGTCAATCCCAGTCAAAGAGCTTTTACCCATCGGTCTATAGTTCAACTCAAGGTATAGAGCTTTTGGGGAGCATCTGATACATTGGTAACATATATGTCGTCATTTGGCGGTAGAAAACTACAGTATTAAATCATTAATATTACCAATCAATGTAGACACGGGTGGCGTCGCTTCTAGCGTAAGATTATTTGATAATGAACATAGTAATATACTTGATTTGACATGAGCTCCTTTGTGAGCTACAATTTATTTAATTTGTGACCTTCAATAAACGATTACGGAAGGTGGATGAATTGAATTTTATTATAAGTTATAAATAGTGAATTTCATTTAACCATTTATAACTTAATAATTTATCTGATTTTATATTTGTATTGATACTTGATTTTGATTAATTTGATTTGAACTTGCAAACACATTTTAATGATTACCCCTTCGGTTGAAATCTCTATTCAACACAGTAATCATCAGAGTATATAAGTTTGTTTGATCATTTAGTTTATTATTTCAGTAACAACATCATTATATTTTGTTAACCCGGACTCAATCCGCAGACTCAACCGGGAATCAACCCACGCAGCATCCTTATAGACTAGATTTATGCATTCAACAGTGTTGGGGACCATGCGGGTGATTTAGAACACTTATACAATTTTAGAAAGTTCGAATTAAATTGAAGATTATTTTATATTTTGTACAAGAATTCATTTCTTTCAAATGATTATGATTCTGAAAGCGGATGAATGGTCATAATTTATACAAAATTAATACATTTGAAGTCTATTTAAAATTTAAGCCAACGCTTTCTGTCTGCTAACATTAATGCGGTGTTGATCCGATGGCATTTATTATAATTCTTATCCAATCAATTAAATTAATATTCATTAAAATGAATTTAGTCTATAGCTTATTGAGTTCTTTAAGTTTCTTAACAAATTTATGAGTTGTCGTGAGTCCCATTTAGATTCTTCAGGATCTTCTTAATTAGTCAAATAAGAGTTGCAATAAAACCTAAATATTGCTTTAATAGTCATACTTATGGAGCTCTTCATTCCTGTTCTTGTTTACAAGCAACCTTTGGATTAGATTCTTTTTGTTGTTTAGGTATATAACCCAGTATAACTCAAATATTGATTGAAGTCACTCGTTCATTTAGGAGTTGTAGAACCTTCTAATGATCCTACTTTACATTTTACCTTTATCTGAGAACAAATTCTCAAATCCATGGTAAGTTTTATTTGTGCTCATGACGAGTTATTGAGTCGCATAATAAATATCATTTGAATTTGCTTCTTGTAAGCTCGTTATTATTTAAAGACTTCTAGTATTTTGTATATAGGTTGACTTTGGTTTTATTCGTTCTCTCGGATAGGACAGGCCGAACGAAAGAAAAATAGGGAGGGGGCTTGGGGTTGTGAATAGAGGAGTTCGGCAAGGGTTAGATATTATGATGTATTATAGGCTTATTTATTTAAATGAAAATTAATCCCGATTTTGAATTTTTTTTTTGCAACCACGAAATTGCATGGTTAATATATATATATATATATATATATATATATATATATATATATATATATATATATATATATATATATATGTTGTTAGATGTTAGACTACGGCCTTGTCCGTTTGCGATGGGGTATTTGGTTCAAGTCAACGTCGAATCGGGTCAATTTCAATTCAAAATTACGCATTATCGTTTCTGATCGCTCGATATTCTCGCAGACTCTTCCGAATTGAGCACAGACAGTCTCATTTGATAGGTTTCGATGTTTTGAAGCTAACGGCGATCAATTTATGGCGGAGGTCGTTTGAACATCGCCCGTCGATATCGCGTTGGCGTGCGCGGCTCGATCTCTTAATCGGTCAACCGTCAGATTGTGTAAGATATATATTCTGATCAATTTCGATGTTCTGAGCGCAATGATGAAGTCCGTTCGTCGATCGAAGGTCATTTTAACTGATTTCAACGATATCCGGTGCATTTCGGTTTTACGCTATTGCATCCAAGTCCTCCAGCTGTAATTTCGACTTGTGATGTACGCATGAAGGTCAACAGATGAAATTTGTTAATATAGTTCACAATTTACAATCACTAACAAGGAAGCCCATAAGAGATTGTCTAGCACGTTGGAATTACACTTGTTGTATGTTAATTATTATATTACAACTAAGAGATGCTTTCTTTTTATATAACGGAAGAAAAGTTACATATATTAATTATCCTACTGAGTAAGATGTCATCAAAACGGGTTGTGATGTTTTGGGCTTTTTTAATGAAGTAAGAAATATCACTTCAAAAACTAAGTTCCCAACATCTAATTTATTTCTCCCAATTTGTAATATTAAAAAAGGTATTAACTAAGCGTGCAACTCCTTCTAAAAGCTTCATTGTGGAAATTGCAAGAAAAATTTGATAAATATTGAGAAGAATGCAATCTTTACATGACCACGAAATGAAATTTGTGATAATAGATTATGCTTATCCATTGATATATTCAAGAAACAAAAGTATGAGGAATGTGTCACTTGCACAAAATTTGTATAAGCTACATGAGGTGTATGTCACAAGTTTTGAACCTAAAATTAAATATGCTTGAGGTACTTTCAGTGTTGGGACATCAACCACAAATAGTATAAGCGGCGGTGTTATAGCTAGTAAAGATATTGGTATCAAAAATATAGTGGATGGCGTAATTTCTCTACATGCATGATGGAGAAGACAAGTAAAAGGCTTTTTAAATCAAAGTTGGATAAATACTTGAAAAATGGTTTATAAATTTACCCTGAAGGACAAAATTTTGATATCACGGCATGATGAAAAGACGTCTAAATGAAATATCATGCACAAAGTTTAAAATTACGCAATCTAATACTGAGGCATTTTTGTCTGTAAGGCAAGGTGTAAGCCTCAAGGCATTTTGAGACGG
This sequence comes from Cymbidium sinense, assembly GCA_021442155.1. Classification (NCBI taxonomy): domain Eukaryota; kingdom Viridiplantae; phylum Streptophyta; class Magnoliopsida; order Asparagales; family Orchidaceae; genus Cymbidium; species Cymbidium sinense. Next base: position 148,600,675 of record CM038217.1, read on the forward strand.
GAACCTCAAATCAATAAATTGTGCAAAGTAAAAAATTGTGCATGCATCAATGTATAAAGCTAGAAGTAATATATTACTATTCTAAATTATTTACATATTAAAATGTAATACATTGACATCATAATATAGTATAAATAATAATTTGTGCAAAATATTAATTAATATATTAATATCTTGACATTAAATCATCAAATAAGAAGTATTCTACAAATATCAAAATAATAAAAGATATTACAATAAGAACCAATAACATAACAATTCAATATAAATTTACTATAATAAGTTTTTCTCTCTCACTCCAATTATCGAATATCAAAGTAAGAGCATCACAAATAATGATAATGTCGGTGGCAGCCAATATTGCGCGTGAGAAGCAGAGAAAGGATGAAAGAAGTAAAGCTTATGTAATTTATATTCTAAGATCGATTGTGTGTGTTAAGGTATATGTGTTATTTAGATAATTAAAATTTTTATTTAATTTTAAAAAAAAACTCAATCTGAAAGCATACCCCTCATAAAAATTGAGGCAAGGTAATCCTTGAGATGAGTTTCATGCCTCACATAGCACTAATGAGACGTAAGTTTCATTGCAATTTTTTCAAAAAAACAATAAGATGTGTTTTTTCTTGTGCAATTTTAAACAAGGATCATACATTATCAAAGATGGGCATATCATCAATACCAATTAGCACTATTGCTTCTAATAAACTTTAATATTGGCTAGAATATTGTGGACAAATATCGCTTCAAACTTGGGATGGAAATTGTACAAATTAAATTCTTTATCATTATGAACTGAACAAAAAATCAAGGTAATGGTTTTGATAAGTGGTAGAGCTAAGAGATTTTCAGAATAAGAAAACAAATTGATTATTTCAAAAATGTCCACGACTTTTTTATCTAAATTTCGGACTGACATTGATAGCTATAAATATTTTTTGTTAGAATTTGTTAATATTAAAAAAAAAAGATGATAAATATTTATAAACAAGTTAAAATTAAGTAAAAAATAAGCAAAAAAAGTAAGTAATAAATTCATTTTTGTTAATTAAGTACAAAAAATTCATTTATAAAATCCATTGGCAATTTTTTTGTTTTAAAAATCCATTTTTGGTAATTAGGTAAAAAAATATATATATTTATAAATTATGAGGGGAAAGTGCGCCCCCTAGACCCTCCTAAATCCACCGGTGTTTGGATGTATTTTTATGCTTTCATTAATGTGATTTAATTACAAAAGTAATGGCTAGTTTTATAAAAAGAAATTGATGATGAAGAGATCGATATTTTAACTATCAACCAAAAAGTTAGTGTGCCTTAACTTTGAGGCAATGGTTTGTGTAATTTTAATTCAAGCAATATTTTCTAAAAGTACAAATATGGTATTCTTATTTAAGATAGATCACTAGCCTTCAAATATATTACTTTGGTGCCTTAGATTAAAGATATTTTTCCGTGAATATTGGACAGCTTATGTCGGCTTTCATTCAGTTTTCCTTGAAAATTAAATGTCATTTTTCCTTGAATATTGTACAGCTTATGTCAGCTTTCATTCAGTTTTTCCTTGAAAACTAAATGCCATTATTTTAAGCTTCGTATGTGTTTACTTTGGTGCATAGTTTCTCTTCTAGAAGAGAATTAAACAGCATATTTTATGGTACGGATATTCTCTGTCGAACAAATGCTTTTCAACTGTACTAGTTGCTGGTTTCGTTTGAATGGCATTATGTTAGATATATTTCCTTACAGCTGTGGTAGACTTGGATCATTTTGTAGCAGAATGTATACCGTGAATTCAATGTCAAGTATCAGGTTGAGTAATTTCCCGCTTATATATTAATCATGGTTCAAGAAAAACTTATATGTGCGAGATAATATATATATATATATATATTGGTGTTATTATTCATGTTCATTGGTATAGAAGATAATAGATCATAAAGAATATGGAATGTCGCTGTAGAATTTTGTCATTTCCTGAATTTATGTTGGTTTTAACATGCAAAAGCTAAGAAGACGTCTTTTTTTGGACATGATGCAAACATATGAGTTTTGGGATTTTTAGATATTTTAAGTTAGTATTCACTTACTTCATTTACTCTTTATTCAAACAAGTATTGCAAGTTAAATACAAGCTATGAATAGCTAAATCATTGGTTACAAATACAAAGAAAGTTTAAGTGTATGTCAAAAGTTCAAACTCTAAAAATTTTGGTATCAAAATAAGGAATCACGCTCAATAAGCGCGTCAAGCTTAAGCCTAACCTTTTTTGCTCCATCCAACTTAGAACTTAGTAAATGAGCTTGAGTCAAGCTCGAGCTCGAGCTCGAGCTAAGTATAAATTAAATGAGCTTAGCTTGATCTAGAAAAAACTTGACTCAATTTTGCACTCTTAATAGCAAATGAATCACAATCAATGGTGCTCGTAAAAGATTATATGATTCTCTCAAATGATATTACGCTTGCCTATAATGCTAATACTCAACCTAGATTGCAACTTATAATCAATTAGTAAACTCACTTGAGATAAAATCTGTGATGCTAATTTCTCATCTTTAGCTTTATAACTTTCAAGACTTGAACTCGGGCCATGTGCTTAGCAACGTAGAGATATGTCCAAGACTCCACATTCTAAATAATGATGCCTCAAATAAGGTACAAGATTAGACAATTAGTAAAGCATTCACCAAAACTCCAACTTCAAATAATGATAAGGATTTCTGACTTTGGCACCATAATTTAGATCATCAAAATTTTACTTACCTCGAAAAAATAATTAATTCTCTATTCATCAACAAAAATTCAAAGGACTTTTAGTGTCAAAATTTTCATTTGGCTATATATACTCATAGTTCCTACCCTAGTCAAATCCACAAATATTTCCAACCATTTGTTTTAGTTTACAATGATGTGTAGAGACTATTTATAACCAAAAATATCTATAGAGCTAGATGATTCATTTTGTTCATTGATGATCATGTTCGTCTCACGTTAGCTTTCTTAATAGAAAAAAAAAACTTTAAGTAGGAAAAATTTTTAAATATTTCAACAGCCTGATCCACACTTAATTTTAAATTAAAATCCAACCTAAAAATTGACAATATCAAAAAAATATTTTAAATTGATCCTAGAAACTTACATACTAAATTAAAGAATTACCTGCAAAAATTCTTGTGTTGATATCCCTCAGCAAAAAGAAATTATTCAAAGAAAAAATTGAAAGTTTCTTATAAGTAGTTAAATCACTAATGTTATCCACAAATAATCCTAATAGCTATATATCCAATTAATAGAATGAATGCCCTCAAGGGCACTTTTCAAACCCCACGATCAAACCCTTCTCTACTCATTACCCAAGATGAAAATCATTTCTTCTCTTCCTCCAAAAATCTTTGAGTATTCACTCTTTATTCATATTCATTCTCAGCAAATTAGACTTTAAATCTATCAATAATATATTTATTGGAATCTCCTCAAATCAAAAAAAAAAAAAGATACAAATGATATTCCCCGATTAGTAAAAATTTATAATTTCATAAATGTAATATTCCTTGAACACTAATCTTATTACTCCAAACATAAAAAATTAGAAATAAAAAAATTTAAAGAATAAAAATTTTAAGCTTAGAATCTATTTGATCATCCACCTCCATCTCTCACCAAACACAAGAGAGCGAACATTTCTCAATGCCCCCTCATTCAACTTATTGAAGACCCACCCCGTTAAATCACAAACTCCCTAGTCACCATGTCAACACACACAAAAGAGCATCATGTCCATAATAGGACTAAAAAAAAATCAAAAAGCGGAGAAATCAATATATCGCTAGCGAATCCAAGTATCTGAACAAAATTAAAGGACCAATGATGAACAAACTAGTATCATATTACCTTAAACTAAAGAATGGGGTCAAGCCTCAAAACACCTGATCTATGATTTTATACGTAGAAAAAAATTTCACCTGAATTTTTATATTTTTGTCACTTCCATTACAAAATAAAATTTTCAAATAATATTCATAAAGTTCTCAAAACCACCAAGTGAAATGAAGCTATGATGGAAAAAATTTAGGCATACAAAAGAATGGTATATGGAAGTTTTTAAACATCAACCTAGAAAACAATATGTTGTATGCAAATAGATTTTAATAGTCAAATATAAAACAAATAGAAAATTACATAAATTTATAGCCTTCTTATTGTCAAAGGATATAACCAATTATACAATATTGATTTATTTAGTTGTTAAACTCAACAAAATTCTAATTTTGTTCTCCCTTTTGGCAAATTTGGACTAGCCTCTATATCGGCTTGACATTAAGAATCTTTTCATAATGAGAACATTAAGAATGAATAATAGATGAAGATCCCACCTAACTTGAAAAATCAGAGAACCAATTAATAAAACATATAGACTTAGGAAAGCTCTATACTGCCTCAAACAATCTCCTCACACCTATTATAGTAGATTCTCCAACTAGATTAAGAAGTGTGAAAACACTTAAGTGTCAGGCTGACCATACTATCCTTATCAAGCACTCACGTAAAAAAGAAAAGAGAATTTTGATCATGTATGTAGATGATATTATATCGATGAGTCATTTCAAAAAAGAGCTAATCAAATTAAAATGAGTTTCTAGTTGAGATAAAAGTTTGAGAAATCCAAAATACTTTTTGATATGAAAGTGACATGATCAAACAAAGGTATTACTAATTTTCAATGAAAGTATATTTTTTATCTACTTCAAACAAAATGCTTAGATATAAATAAGCCCATAGAAACTCTAATAAATTTGATAAAAATTGGGATCATCACTAATTATGTCCATTAACTGCATTTTAGCGCACCTAAAAATAACAACAAACCAATTATCCAAAGGTCATCCAACAAGAAAATTAACATTTTCACATATGTTGATGGCTAGAAATGCATTCAACTAAAAATCCACCTCCAATCATTATACTTATGTGGGGAAACCTAGTTAAATAAAAGAATTAAAAAAAATTATGACATTGAAGCTAAATAAAAGACAATGTCACTTGATATTTGCAAAAAAAAATGTAGTTCAAGAAATTGTTAGAATAACAAACTATCAAACTAAAAAAAAAAATGTAGCATGACAACTAGGTTGCCAATAAGTATAGCGAAAAATTCTATCCATTATGACAAGGCTAAACACATTAAGATAGACTGACATTTCATCTAAAAAAAAACTTTAAAATGAAGTAGCCCAACCAAGTTATGTTCCAACATACTCTGAAAAAATGAATATCCTCACCAAGGCTTCACCCAAAATTTGAGTATTAATCAACAAGCTGGGCATCTAGGCATGATTAAAATGTACAACCAAACAGGTGCTTAAATAATCCTAAATCTATGGACAACAAATTTTCATCTACATCTAGCAATTCATGTACAACAACTTTACATACACCAAAATCTAACGATTGTGATAGTACTTTTCCATTTTTAACAAATAAATAATCTGTAGATAGTAGCTTTCCATTTATAACAATTCAACAATCTGTAGACACCAACTTTCCCTCTATAATAATTCAGAATTACTTATGTATAGGTTTTCATCGTGATTTTTAAAATTAAACAAGGAAATAAACTCCAATCATATAATCTTCCAATTTCTATGTTCCTCTCTTTCATTCAAATTTTCAAGAAATTTCATTACAGTAATAATGTGTATATATATAGATAGATAGATAGATAGATATAGATATAGATAGATAGATAGATAGAAGAAGAAAGAAATGATGACTAGAATATTCTTAATAAAAAAACATTAGATAATAAAAATAGAAAATTTACAAATCATAAACTTTATAATATGGTAAATCTAGATTATAACAATAGTTAATCAAATATCGTTTAAATTGCATAATTTTAATGTTAAACTAATTAACAAAAATCGTATCCTATGTCTAAAAGACAACATCATGCAGAATTAAGTTATGATACCAAATATGATGTAGATTACCTCAAATCCAATGATTTCTAATGTAAAACTACTATAAAATGCATGAAATAATACAGCACACACAATTTTTTTAGGGCACAACTCTTATATTTAAAAAATATTTGTAACATGTAAAGAAAATTAAAATAGAAAAATTCAATAAATATAATAAATTCAATAATTTATGCTAGAAAAAACTAATAAAATTTTGGAACCACGAAAATCATTGAACTAGTTAAAAACCACATGCAAATAGAAATCCAGATTTAGTCAAACATTAAAATCAATTCAAATCAAAAATAAGATTTAATAGAAAAAAAGAAGTCATAAAATCAAGATGCCCACATTTACAAGGATAAAACCAGTTCCATAAATCATAAAATATCTCATTTAGTCAAGGAGTAACTCCTGAAAATATAAGGAAGCGTACATCCAACTATAAACAACATATCCAAATTTGAAATTTTGTATCGTACATACCTCAAAACCTTTTTTTATAATTATAAAACTCCATTAGATTTTCTTAGTAAACAACCCACAAAAGCCGCATATCCAAAAACTAAAGATAATAATAAAACAAAGAAGTTAGTTTGTTTTCTTTTTTTTATAACCAAAGAGATGATGTAAGGAAACAAAATACCAAGGAGGCATTTGAGATCACTTTTATATTTTGTTTTCTATTTTTTGTTTTTGTTTTTTTATATGTTTTGACTTGAAATAAAATATAGTTGATAGTGAGAGTTGCTTTAAAAATATTCAAAATATTCAAAAGTTGTTTTGAGTGTTTTAAAACTATTATAATTTATTTTTAAAAAAATGAAAATATTTTTAAAATACCCTAAATAAATATGTAAAATTGATCCAAATAGGCCCTTAAAAAGTAACAAATAACCTTATAAATAGTTTAACTTTTTCACATTTCACTCAATCCTACAAGCACTTTATGGCCTAACTCAGTACCAGCCTAAGGTGAAGTTGGAATCTACCAACTTAGACCAACCAAATCATGAGTTCGGTTGTTAAACAAAATCAGGTAACAATTCCATTAGAATCTGTAGCTCTCGGTTGCATACAAAAACTTATGTTTGTTAATAAAGTGTAGTATTTTCCTACAAAATTAAGACGAGTAAATATTTGTAAGCATGACTAATATTTGTTATTCGAAGAATGAAAGCTCATATAGGTTAATTTGTTTAATTAGCATCCAAATCGTGCTCATTTTCATGTCAGTAAAATCTACAAAACCAAAAACATGGGTATGCCGGATTTTATTAAAGCCTTATTCAAGCCACATGCACTTTTGAGAGTAGACCCTTCCAAAGACCATAACAAAGAGGGTAAAGTACTAGGCTTATAGAATTGTAAAAAAATTTAAAAACAAGGAAACTTTTATACCTATATGAAAAATAAAATGCAGAAATGCCAAACTGCTAAATACATTCAAATCCATGGAAATATATTATCAGAACTCTGCATGGATACTCACAAGCTCCTCCCACGATTCCTTGATTTCTTCTTTAGCATAAGCAAAACCATAACCAGGAAGATCAACCAAACAAAGCTTTGAGGCGAGCTTAAAAAAATTGATGGTCTGAGATGAAAACACATGTGATAGACATTACGTATGATATCCCAACATATGGTATACATTTTCTTCAGAACTTAAAAAATAATGTACCTGTGTTAAACCAGGTTTATCTGATGTCCTCACCACACCCCATTGTCTGGTAAGTGCATTTAGCAATGATGACTTGCCAACATTTGACCTGCCTAAATGTCCCAAAAGATTTTTACCAGCTGATATTCAAATTCATAGTACTAAAATATTTTTTTTCTTCAACATCAAAACACAAGCAAAAGAATAAGAGAAAACACCCAAAAAAAAAAGGTTAATGCTAGTCACGCAAATCTAAAAATGACTTTCATTTTTAAATGAACAAAAAATAAAAGATGGAAAATATAGGAAAGAGAAACCCGAAACTATTGGCAAAGTAGCACCACGGTTATTATTGGCTACAAGGTACTGTAAGGAAATAGAGAGAAATTAAAAAATAATGATAATAATAACTAGGAAATTTCTATGCAAGTTAACATAAATTGCCAGGCATGAATGACTCCCCATGTTTACATTTAATGTTACAGAAGAAACAAAATAAAAGCGATACCGAAGTTTAATAGATGAATAATCAGTCATATGTTCTAGATTGATAACTCTTTTTATATGCAAGAAAAAAAAATGCAAAAGAAGAAAAGCTACCATCTATTAAGTCATAATTTTTACATGATGCAACAAAACTTAATACAGATAGAGGTATAAATATGAGAAATATAAATTGGACGAACAAGATGAAAGGTTATGTGCTTCTAGCTGTAAACATTCATGCCTAATTCACAATGAAAGATATTTCCACTCATACCAGCAAAAGCTATCTCGGGAAGTGTTGGAGAAGGGAAAGATGAAGAAATCTTTGCAGCTGCAAAAAATTCCAACTTATTCCGAAATACCTAATAAAAAAATTTCCAAGGTGAACAAATATTATGTTAAATAACAAAGACAAATATCAAGAACATGTTTGTTTTATGAAGCACAATGTTGAAAGCATCACAGAAACACAATTATAATCAAAATTTTAGCACCGCCAATACAAAAAAAAGTGAGAGGAAAAAAGACATAAATTTATATATTTTAAACTAAAGCTTACATTGTCTTCGATCTTTTCTCTCTCTGTTGTGGTAGAAAATGGAATGTTATCTAATGGAGCCGACAGCTTGACATTGTATCCAGCATTTTGCAACTCAATCAAACGCCTGCGACCCAGCAGCTATCAAAAAGTACAAAAAAATGAATATGCTAATTTCAATTCAACATAATAAAATGTGTGACAGGTGAGAAAAAAATAAATAATTTTCAAAAGCATGGTTGAGAAAAAATACATTTTCTTCCACAAATGAGAGGATTTCAGCACTTGGTTGTATTGCACGAAACTGAGAATTCATTGAAACCACAATTTCTTTCCCAGGAGCTATCTCTGAATGGCAGACAGTCAAGACTCAAGATTATTAGATTCAATGAAAAGTGTACCACTTCAAATCGGAGCACTTCATGAAATAGATGAACCAAATGCCTCTGATATATCAAGCAAAATAACTTGCAACAAATGTCTGCATGTCCATGGATCAAATATTTACTAAAATCGAAGTAATTTTTAATGAACAACACAATCTATGAGGCAAAAGGGGAAATGTAAGTGGAGGGATAAACTCATTTTTTGAAGCTATAATGTTAGACAATGAAGCAAGTAATAAAAACCATATCTGACAGGCAAAGCATATTCTCAAAGATTATAAGAGATAGCTAAAGAAACTTTTAAGATGATTGTGGTTAACATAAGTGGCATTCCTGTCTTTAGTGTTGTTTAAAAAAAATCTAGAAACTTAGAAGTTGCGTCAACTAGCAATCAACTATACTCAATTTCAAGTTGAAAACAAACTTAATTCCAAATTTGAAAATTATTTGAAGGCAATTTTGAGTATTCCACAACACACTTCAATATTCGTTGGAATAGAAATGGTGATTTACATAAAATATGCCATGTATATAGTGTAATATATGTATAAAATAAAATATAATAGGTTCATTTATGCATAGCATTAATTAAAAAATCAGAGTTTACTGAGAAATAATAAAAAATTTCAAGTTCAAGTCAATTGGAATCAAAATTTTCAATTTCGAGTCAAGCCAAATTTGCTTGAACTCAAATCACATTATCTCTAATGTTTTGACACATACCGAAAAATCATAAACATTAAGTAGCACTTGCCTAAGAAATATAATGCTGAAGCACGTGCAACAATGTTTAACAAGCTAAGTAATAATCAATTTTCATGGTGCCAACTTTTAATGCCAACGTTAAATCTCCCAGCAAATAAATACAAAGAAGGCTTCGAGAAAATATATATCACATAACAAAGAAAACATGACTGAGCAAGCTAGTATCATTTGAAGGAATATCAATAGAAAAAAATAATATAAAGAGATGAACACACCAACAGAAAATACTGACCACTACTAGGAATGCCGTCATCTAATCTTTTATTTGAAATATCATTTGGGTCTATCTTAATAACTCGCCTGGTCGTCTTCTTGGAAATACTGGTCTCAGTTGAGCCACTTTCCAAAGGTTTTGTTTGGACCCTTACCTTCTTACCAGTTTTATCCAGCACCCTAGTTGGCCTTCTAATTGGTTTTCGCTCAGAAATTTGATTTTCTCCATCTTTAGTCATAGCATGTTTATGCAATTCTTCCCATTTGGCATCACAGCCCGAGCTACTTTCGGCTAATTCCCCATCAAACTTTCGCCTTTTCAAACTAATATTTCCAGCGGATGCTTCAGTTTTCAAGCTCCTCTCTTTTCTTCTGTAGAAACCCCCACCATTATTCTCGTAATCAGAATCATCACCATCAACAACTTTTCTCATTGCTCTAGCAGGTTTCTGTGCAAACAATCTGGCATCACCAGCTTTACCATTTTTAACAACATCAGCATTCTTAACCCATTCCTTTCGCACCCTAGACAAAGACTTCATTTCCTTCTCTGCATCCTTAGAAACAACAGATCTCCTCACTCTCCAACGAGAAAGTTTGGAATCATTTTCTTCCCCTCTCGCAAATCTTTTCTCGCCCTGCCTCTGCTTGATATTTGACGGCAAGGTTCTTCCTTTTGAACTAACTTTCGATAAGTGATCTAATTGTTCCACGCTTGCACTGACCTCACCATCATAATCTTCCATCTTATGCCCACCTCCATGTCCTTTCACACCTACAATGCTCCTATTCCTCCTCCTATCAACAGGCTTATGAACAACTTTTCTCCTCATGCGAATTCCAACAGTCATTCTATGCAGAACTAATAACCAATAAATAGGCCAATATGAAACGATGAGAAGTAAAGAACAAGAACTAATGTCACGACTGATGTGCAAACTCTGTCACATATCCAGATAAGCCACAGGAATAATAGATTCCACCATGAAAGATTTGGAAATGATAAAACTTGAGCATTAAGGTGGTATTAGGAGCCCAACAAAGCTAATTGCCTGTCTTTCTGAATCGCGAAGAAAGAAGTAGGGAAAAGCACCCAGTAGCCAAAGGGAGCGCCGCGTCCCCTCTCTCCCCGAGCACAGGACCGTGGTCTGTAAACCCTAAACCCACGTCGCGGGCTCGCTACAGTCAACTTGGGGTTGGCAAGTCCGACGAATTTGATTCCCGAATATAAGCCAATCTCAATCCGCTTAACTCGATTTTCATCGATCCTTAATATGAGTTTTCCTTGGATTAACTCCATTCAATTAATTCAATTCCCCCCAAACTCGAATAATCGTCAGGTCAATTCTTGATAAATATGTCAATCTAAAGATGATACAAATAATAATTATGTAGCACCAACAATGATCGGTGAATCATAACAGGGATTTTTTTATTGAAGTTGGATTATATATTAAACCCTACCCACAAGCAACACTTTTTACTTGTTTACAATGAGCCTAATCAGAGGGAATTTTTTTTAAGTACTGACGAGGAATGCAGCCCTAAATATAGAGGCCAATTATGACTTGGGGGCTGCTTGGCAAATAGGATTTAATAATCCTAATTTGATTAAATCTTAGAAATTATTTGACATGAAAGATATTAATTTTAATATGATTTTGTCAAATTATTTGATAACTTATTTCGAATTTAAATTTGTTAATTCAAATATGAGTTTAATAATTAATGTATAATTTAATATTATATATTAAAAATATAATTAATAAATTTAATTTAATTTTTATTATTTATAATTGATATGATCTTGAAAATTCTACTAGTTGAAGCACGAATTTGATGTTAAAAGCAAGTCGAAGTTGAGGCTGGTGAGAGATCGACTTAAAAATATTAGAAATTTTGGGATATCGTTAAATTCTAAATGGCTCTCAAATATGGAGTGTTTATAGTCAAATCGGCGTCTCGGCCGGATCTAACAAGATCTCACAATTACTTTTGAGCATTCAAATATACAAAATACATCATATGATCAAAAGAATCATTTTGAGCCGTCCAGATGAGAGGTGGTTCGATTTTGTATGTATTCTGAGCGACACTCCTTCAATATAAATATCCCCTTCTTCATGAGAGAAAAAAAAAAAGAGGAGAGAGCTAAAGCTTAAAATCCTCCAAACAATGATGTCGACTTTCGGCGGTTGTCGACCACATGCTTGTCGGTCGCGATCCTCGCCATCGTCAATCTCGTCGGTCTCCATCATTCGACCTTCGCCATTGGTGGTTGTTCCCATTGTTATCATTTCTACCACTCATTTGTTTGACGTGTATATATTTGTTGTCTCGATTTTGGATTCCATTGTCTTCTCATATCTGATTATGTAATCCGTTATCGGAAAACTTGTACAATAAATATATAGTGGAAGCTTTTCTTGGGGCTAGCCTCGTGGTTTTCCTCTTTTCAAGGTTTTTTCACATTAAAATTTGAGGTTTTTCTTGTTCACTCTTTAAATCATGTGTGTGTCTTGAATTTCTCAACAATTTAAAATAAACTTTACTACATGGCTGGTTTTCTAGCGCAGTTTGGCCGTATGGAAGCGATTCTCATTATTTCATCTTGTATGGCGACCAAGTTTCCCAACAAGATCAAAACCACCATATTTTATGAAGATTCATCAAACTTCGTTCCTTCAGATTTTATCGAAAACTGGGATGCAACTCTTAATCTCAAAAGATTATCCAAATCAATATTTTGGATATCTAATTGATTATCAGTTAGAGAAGCAAGTCAATAATACCAATGAAAAAGACCAAGGTTAAGGAGCAACTTTGACTACAATCACAAACGGATGTTTTGATTCGACCTCTTCCATATAGGTTAACGTCATCAAGTAATACTTTGACAAACCTCGGATGGGTCAAAATCCTCGGATTCAATTCGATCTCTTCCATACGGGTTAATGTCGCCGAGCAAAGATTTCGACAAACAACACCGGATAGATCAAAAACTTTTCCATGCGAGTTAGCGTCATCGACTCACAAATAACCTTAGATGGGTCAAAATCCTCGGATTTTTTGACCTCTTCCATACAGTTAACGTGTCGAGCAAATACTCTGACAAACAACCTAGGATAGGTCAAAAGGTCCTTGGTGGACTTCCCACGACCTCTCCCATACAGGTTAACGTCATCGGGTAATACCCTGACAAACAACCTCTGATAGGTCAAAAATCCTCAGCAAATTCAATTCGAGCTCATCCATACAAGTTAACGTCATCACGTAACACCCTGACAAACAACCTCAGATAGGTCAAAAATCCTCAACGGATTCAATTCGACCTCTTCCATACAGGTTAACGTCATCGGGCAACACCCTGACAAACAATCTCGGATAGATCAAAAATTCTCAGCGGATTTAATTCGACCTCTTCCATACAGGTTAACGTCATCGGGCAACACGCTGGCAAACAACCTCGGATATGTCAAAAATCCTTAGCGGATTCAATTCGACCTCTCCCATACGGTTAGCGTCGCCGGGTACGACAAACAACCTCGATAGGTCAAAATCCTCGGCAGATTCATTGAGCTCATCCATACAAGTTAACGCCGTAACACGCCACAAACCTCGATAGGTCAAAATCCTCAAGCGGATTCAATTGACCTCTTCCATACAGGTTGCGTCAGCCGGGCAACACCACGACACAACAACCCGGATAGATCAAAATTCTCGGATTCAATTCGACCTCTTCCAGTTAGCGTCATGCAACGCGGCGACACAACAACCGGATATGTCAAAATTCTTGGCGGATTCAATTCGACCTCTTCCATACAGTTAGCGTCGCCGGGTAACACCACGACAAATAACCTCGATATAGGTCAAAATCCTCGGATTCAATTCAACCTCTTCCACCGCAGTGCGTCATCAGCAAGACTTCGACAAATAACCTAGAATAGGTCAAAGGTCCTTGGTGGACTTCCGGCCTCTTCCACGCAGTTAACGTCATCGGGTAACACAGCGACAAACAACACCGGATGGGTCAAAATCCCGCGATTCAATTCAGCCTCTTCCACGCAGTTAACGCGTCATTGGGTAACACTCGATAAATAACCCGGATGGGTCAAAATCCTCGGATTCAATTCAACCTCTTCCATATAGGTTGCGTCATTGAGTCACACTCGACAAACAACCTGATAGGTCAAAAATCATCATTGCGGTCATCGCCGATCTCCGTCGGTCCTTTGCCACTACCATCGCCGGTCCGCATTGCGACCATCACGGCCATCTCCGATGGTTAGCACCATCATCGCCGGTCACCGCCGCCGACCATCGCCGACCATCTCCACCAGCCATCTCTGCTGGTCACCACCATCATCGCCGGTTATTCCGCCGACTCTGCGCAGTCCGTCAACTTCAGTCGCCCGGTTGCATTTGCCGACCGCCGGCCGTCAACCAGCGCCCGCCGTAGCCGGCCGCCCTGCGCTCATTCGTAGGTTATCATCGTCGGTATGCTCGGCGTCGGTCACTAGTCACTACCGTCGCCAGTTGTCGCGCCGACCACCCCCATCGACCGTCAATCATCGGCTGCCGCCACGCCGTCATCATCGTCATGAGCCACCGTCGCGGTCGCCATGGCCATTCGCGGCGCCGATCGCCCACGTCATCGTCGGTTACCCGCTGCCGCACTCTCGTCGTTAACCATCGTCGCCGTCGCCATGCGTACCCGTCCTTTGCCGATCATCACCGTCGGTTATCACCATCGTCATTACCGTCGTCGACCCGTCGGTCGCCACTGACCGCCGATCGCCCGGTCGACTCTTATCGATTCGCATTACCACCACCATGACCGCCGACCACCATAGCGAACGCCGCTAGGGCATCGCCATCATCATCGCCGTTGGTCTGCAAACCTGTCGCGGCGACCATCATCGGACATCGTCTTCAATCGTCAGGTTGTGTTATCATCGCCGCCGAACGTTGGTCCGGCGTAGTTGACACCTCTGTCGAGGGAAAACCGGAGCCTCACTGTATGAACTATGCGCCTTGATCGCCTTCGAACTCGGTCGGTCCGACGAGGTCAGTTGACACCTCTTTCGAGGGAAAATTGGAGCATTGCCGTATGAACTACGGTCTTGATCGCATCCGAACCCGGTCGGTTCGATGAGGTCAGTTGACACCTCTTTCGAGGGAAAAATGGAGCCTTGCCGTATGAACTACGGGTCTTGATCGCCTCCGAACCCGGTCGGTCCGACAAGGTCAGTTTACATCTCTTTAGAGGGAAAACTGGAGCTTTGACGTATGAACTACGGGTCTTGATAGCCTCCGAACCCGGTCGGTCAGACGAGGTCAGTTGACACATCTTTCGAGGAAAAACTGGAGTCTTGTCATATGAACTACGGGTCTTGATCGCCTCCGAACGACCTTCTCTCAAGAAGAAGGGGAACACTCGAGCATATGAGGAGTGTGCCTTCTCCCTTGGTCCTAGGGGAGTTTTTATAGACCCTCTATAGGGGAAAAAGGGTCAAAATCGTCAAAAATCGTAAAAACCAGTTCAAAACGGGCGAAAACGGGCAAAAACGGACAAAAAAACTCCCATGGGCCAGCTCAGCGTGGTCGCGGCGCCCTTCTGACCCATGCCGTTCAGCGACAGCCCATTCCACCATTTGACTCGAACTCCGACGCGATGCGCCAGCCGACTAGCCAGCAGACGTATCGCCCTCACCCATTGACCCGCGTTCCGTGGCCGAACCCACTGTCTGGAGGGCGCCCATATGAAGCGCCATGTATATGGCGCCGCCAACGCCGTAATTACCCGAATAGGTCCATAACTTTGAAATCTTGCACCCGCACGTATCCACATACATATGCGGCCCTGCGCCCACTTCCGTGACCATAATCTTGTGCTCCCATGAAAATCTATCTCTCAATGGTTGATGGACCCGTAAATTTCATTGAAGAATGTGCTATTTTCAAGTATTTGATGTATATATTTTTGGATGATTGAGGTAATGTCATCCAAAAATAGGGGGGCAACTGATACCTGAAAATTCTACTAGTCGAATCACGAATCTTGATGTTAAAAGCAAGCTGATCCGAAGTTGAAACTGGTCGAGATCAAGCACTTAAAATATCATTAGAAATTTTGGGATATCAGTTAAATCCCTAAATGGCTCTCAAACATGGAGTGTTTATAGTCAAATCGAGTGTCTCGACTAGCCGGATCTAACAAGCTCAAGATCTCACAATTCCGACTTCATTTAAGCATTCAAATACACAAAATACATCATATGATCAAAGGAATCATTTTGAGTCGTCCGATGGAGAGGAGTGGTTCGGATTTTGCATGTATTCTGAGGCGTACTCCTCCAATCTATAAATAGCTCCTCATTCTTCATATGAGAGAAAAAGCAAGAGAGAGGAGAGAGCTCTAAAGCTTGAAAATCCTCCAAACACAATCGTGCCACCACTCGACGGTTGTCAACCACCGCCGCCGCCGCTGATCCTCGCCGTCGTCAATCTCCATCGGTCTCCATCATGACGACCTTCATCATCAGTGGCTGTTCCCCGCTGTTCACCATCATCTACTACCACTAGCAACTGTTACAACCTGAACATGGCTATATGGTTGTTGTTGTCTGATTTTGGGATTCCCATTGTCGACTCTCATACAATTATTATGTCCCATTATCGGAAAACTTGTACTCAAAAAATATATAGTGGAAGCTTTTTTCTTGGGCTGCCAGTGATTTTCCCTCTTTTCGAGGTTTTCCACATTAAAATTTTGAAGTTTTGTTCACTTTTTAAATCACTGTATTGTACTAAATTTCGCGCTAAAGTAAACTTTTGCTCTACCCGCGATTTTTAAAGCACAATAATTATATCGATCATTAAGTAATAATTTACTAAACTAATTGGTTATTAATAAAAATTTTGATAAATTAATCAATTTTTTATTTGTGGTTTAATTTTCATTAATTAATCAAATAATGGTCAATATGAAATTTTAGTTTGATGAATTATTAATTAATCTTTTTGAATTGATTATATGTAATAGTTTTAAGATATTATACAACCTTGAACCCTCATTATCTCACCCCTTCTCTCCTACCAAAAAGTCATTTTAAGATAATTTCTCAATTAAACATTTATTAATAAAATATAAAGATATATGAGTATAAAATTTTTTATTTAATTAAATTAAATTACAAACAATATTAATTTATTTAACTTAATTATTTTATTGAATACTTAATTATTATTATTATTATTATTATTATTATTATTATTATTAAAATAAAATTTATAATTGCCTTCCCCACCCAAAAAAAATTACAATCACATAAATAAAATCATGATTTCAGTTATAATGAGTGATTGTAGATGAAAGCATCGACATATATGTTTTCATTCCCTCGTCTCTCCTCCTTTATACATGTTTATTTGCTAAATTCTCTATATCTACTGAACTACTGGATTTAGTAAAACCAAGATTTAGGCTAACATAGAGGTAAAATGGGATTAAAAACTCCATAGGATTTAACTTGCCCATTCAGACAATTTGCAATGATTTATGCTAAATTCTATGTAAATCCTGCTCAAATTCGACTACCTAATGCCCTGGCATATGGGTGTTAATATAAAATTCACAAAAATAATTATGAATATAATGATACTAAGATTATCTAAAATATAGATGACACTCTTTAATAGATGCAATGCAATATTACTTAACCATAATGATACAATTGATACTTATTACTTGCTTTTATATACTAAATCATGCCTCTTTTATTATTGATATTGCAATGTCCAATGTCTTGTTATTAATGCTTTGATAAGTAGGAGTCATTTGAAATACACTCAAGTTAAAACTTCTCTTGTAATATATTCAAGGGAGTTGCTTGGTAGATTATAACCACAAGAGCAACATTTTTAGTAGGATTTCATTCTATATTTTGAACTTTTTGTTGTAATTTAATTTATACTTCTAGTGGATTTCGATTTTTTTTACTTATTTGTACTTTTTTATTGTACCTTTGTTATGAAATCTATTAATGCAATAAATAACTATTTTTTTACAATTTTTTTATAATTATTTCTACATAAATTTTTGTCATATAAGTATAAAACATTTAAATTAATCTTGATTTTCAAAACTTGTTTCAAGAGCTGAGGTCAATCTCTTCTTCGTGTCTTTGTATACCTTACTGTGCCACCTTCTAGACCTAAAGTGTGGCATTAAGCCTAGTATAAGCTATCTTAATAGAGACATAAACTTCATGTTAGATTAACAGAGCCATAAACTCATTATATTAGATCTAAATAGGCTCCACCCAACCTAACTCATTTAAAGATAACCCTAGTAGTGCCTATATAACTCATTTGACCATAAAAGGTTTATCAAATCCATACACTCGGCATGAATAAACATAGGCACTTCTAATTGATACATTATAGTCAATTTAAACTATTCGAATAGATAATTTGAGTTTAAACTAGGTTAGGCCCCAAATTAGACTCATAAGACCCAATACACATTATAAAAACTGTCGGTGACCATAAGCCTTCAATCAGGTTGACAAAAGTTTAATTACACCTTAAAACCATGTCTTAGAGACTCTTAAGGGCTCACCGTACTTAATTAACCAATAGTTGACTTAAATTGACTAAAATGCATTTAAATTCTACATTAAGACAATCCTTCTGCAAAAACTTTTCGACAATAGTTATATGGACCTAATACTTTTTAAGAGCCTAGATAACCTAGGTTGACAAGCCAAATCCAAATAAAATTAAACATAGACCATAATCAGATTAGCTTGACTAATGTTAACCAAAACATTAAACTCGATACCTTAGCTAAACTAGTTATCTATTTAGTCAAAATAACCCTTTACTTGACCCTAATAGCAACACTTGATTCTAACTCATTAATTTGGTCAAACCATGCAATTAGAGTTAATTATAAGATTAATTTGAGTCAAATTAACTCTAGCACCCTAATCTCAAATTAAACCATCTCAGACTTACTTAAGCTTATGTTTGACTTCCCTAGCTTAATTTAACTATCCTAATTAGTTTAAGCTAATTCTTATTAGACTTTTCAGCTTAAACAAGTGATATTCTTCTCTTTCTAATGTCATTACATCTAGGAGTAATGGCTGGTATTAGAAGCTATTGCTTTAATTACTAAACCTTCATTAAACAAGCATTGACTATTGCTCTACTAAAAATTGATAAAAAAAATACCCTTATTCTAGCTCCAAACAGTGAGAGGGGCATAATTATAGGTAGGCAAGAAACTCTAATTACATCTTCAAAAGCTTCTTCTTAAGTTATTTGAAGGTTTCATGACCTGTGCTGAAGTTCTCCATCTCATTGTTACCAAAGCCAATAAGCGGTAAAGGTGTTTTCATCTACAAAATCCCAAGCCATATTACATCATGGAACTATATACAAAAGTTTCCGACTATCTCCCTCAAGCTCTTTGATAGATTTGACCATCGAACATTACTCCAATATAATAAACCCTCTTCCAATCTAAAACTCTCTTTGATAGAGTGATATGAGCACACATAATAAAAATATTATTATTAGTTATCTATGCTTGTAGAGCTTGATAAGACAAAGCTATAAAACTTTAAATAGCATCAAATAGTGGTTTGAACACAAAAAATGAGCTTTTTAAAGCATATATTATGAATTATTACTATAGTAATCATTTCAAATCGGAAGATGACTTCTCCACCATTCATTCTTATTAATAAGATCAATCAATTACTATGTGATTAAGCATATTTGCATTACTAAAATTCTAATCTAATCCTTATTAAACACACAATGGACTAATGAGCTCTATCCTAGTATGCTACTGAATCATTAGTTGTCATGTGCAAAGCTTAACTAAAAAAATCAGATTTATTTATATAATAAATCCATAGAACTTCAAAAAATTTATAAATTCACGAACCAAAATTAGAAAAATATAAGATAGGATGCATTAAAGCCAAAATAATAAGGATGTCGTGGTACAAAAATCATTTATGTATAAATCTAGGTTGGGTTGTACTATTGTTGAGCCAAGCTATCTTCTACTTTTTTTTTATGAGGTGCGTTGAAAAATCTAGTTATAACATGTCATTATATCCTTCCATGTTCATTTGTAAACTCAATTATTCATATTAAGTGTTGCTTATAAATGGCATAGAGGATAATCTATCCCTGTTAAAAGAAGGGTAAACTATTTAACTTGAAGATAATAGGGGGCAATGGAATAATTCCTTTTCTAGATTAGGGCGGGGGGAGAGTAAGAACCAACAAAGTGATAGAGGGTGGATATAAAACTACTTGAAATAGACAGCTTAAAATCTAGAAAAATATGAGCTTTGAAATTCTTTATTATTCAAATATTCATAATATCACAAATAAGAATAATTAGCTCTAATTATAAATTTTAAGTGCTATATTTATGTTTGTTTGAAATTATAACATAATTTTTATGATTATCAATAATAAATGAACTAGTTTGCACCATCCCATAGTTAAAAAAATAAACTTATACTTTAGCTTAATTAGCCCATTTAGGCCAAAGTAGAGTCACACAACCAACTAGGACCTAATGGCATGGCCATCATCAATGATATTTATGATTAAATAATAAAATTTATCATATTATTGATCTAAATGTCATGAATTTAATTAAGTTGATGGATCAAAATATCAATGGTTAGATTGATATGAATAATTCTAAGAAGGTTCAAGAATCAATTTTAAGGGGCTAAAAATGCTATGATTAGCTTTCATTTTTTATGTTGAAATATTTATCTTCTTAAGATCAAGCAATTATAAAAAGAAATGCTAACAAAATTGAGGTATAAGATTGACATAAGAATGCCAAGAAGCATAAATCTTATTGAACGAACTACATTCAAATGATGACTCCCCAAGATAATCAAACATCATGATTGTTTTGCATCATAGAGAGGAAGCTTGGGTTGATCAAGTACGATAGTATTCACCTCAAAGGCATATAATTGGGCTTCCTATTCACATGTAAAAAAGAGGAGATGGAGTAGTCCAATTCAATTACTATTGGTGTGATATAAACTTGTTCAACTTCTTTATGGTGGTTTAATTCAGACAATTCTAATGCCTTTGCAATTGTTAAAACAAAAAGATCTTTTTGACAATAACTTGGCTCATTTGAAGTATAATTGATCATTAAAATAATTTTAAAATTTAAAATTTAAATTAATAGGTGATTCAATTGTATTTGAGTTTTTATAGATTTGATGTTAAAAATTGTCCTTGATTTCTTGTATTTTCTTAGATCCCAATAAAAAATGTGATATATGAGAATAAAATATATTTCATATATGAATATTTGGTGTAACTTTATTCATAATTATTTGCGAAAAAGTGTCTAAAACTTTTCTCCAAATCAATTGATTAAATGTTTTTCCCTTGAAAATATATAGATTTTTGTTAGTTTATATGAAATTTAAAATTAATCAATGTGAAGTTATATTATACAATACTCACACTGTTTTTTTTCTTATTTCAAGCACAATGCTTTCCATGAGTTGCTCCCATTTAAATTTAGGAAGATTTATGTCCATACCACACAATTTTTATGTATTTGCATATCTAATATCTAAAATTAGATATTTACTTATCTAACACTTTTCTATGCTTAAAAAGGTGCATTTCACTTTTAAAAAGTGAATGATGATGATATTTTTGATATGATAGAAGATTAGAGTGTTATATATGTAAAAATTAAACTTTAGGTGTTAGATATGTAAATACATAAGAAGTATGTGTTATATATATAAATGCCTTAGAGAGATTTACATACATACCACACAATCTCTATGTATTTACATATCAAACACAAAGTTTTAAATTATTTTATTTCCCTCTTTTAAGCAAGCTTCTTAAAAGAAAAATATATGTAGACATGTCATCAAACATTTTACTAATTATAAAACTAACAAAAATGCTAAAAAAAAAACAATAATCATTTGTATTTTCACATAACATATAGTAGATAATCTATTATAAATATTATTATTAAATAAATTAGAGGTTTTTCCCAACCCCTTTTGGTATAACCATAGCTTAAAACCAATATAACAAATACTTCAATGCAGTAAATTTTTTCAGAGAGAGAGAGAGAGAGAGAGAGAGAGAGAGTTTTTGAGGTATAGGAAAATAAATATTTTTTTTTTGGTCAAAAATAAGGAGATTGTTAGGATAGATAGGATGGGGAATATGAAAACTATTGTGATTAATGTCATTGGAATTGCCTAATTTATTATATATTCAAGGGAGATTTACATACATATCATACAATTCTTATATATTTACATATCTAACACCTAAACTTAAAGTTTTACATATATAACACTCAAGTCTTCAATATCATATAAAAAATATCATCAAAGTCACTTTTTAAAAGTGAAATACATCTTTTTAAGTATAGAAAAATATTAGATAAGTAAATATCTAACTTTAGGTATTAGATATGTAAATACATAAGAATTGTGTGATATATATATAAATCTTCATATATTCAAGCATGCAGGATAGGCTACCCAAAAACAGAAAAAAAAAGAGATAATATACATCCATATATGATACCATTAGATCCTTTAGCATAACCTTTAACTTCCCTATTATTAATAATTATGAAAGGGGCATTAATACTAATAACAAAGCTTTTAGGAATCATTTTTTGAATTAAATTTTTGATAAGAAGTTTAGATTGATGCGTTCGAATGCTATCTACAGAACCTATTTAGCATATAAATTGTTGGGCGAGTTAGAAAGGTTAAATCCCTTAAAGAAGTGCAGATGCCAAAGCAAATGAAAGGTTTGGATATGAATAATGGAACAAAACACTTATATTTACCAATATTGAATAAAACTTTTAAAATTTTAATATAAGTAAATGCCACAATTGAAAACTTTAAGGAATGCTTGAGGTAGCATTTAACTATTTTATTTTTCAAAAAATAACATAATTATATTTAATTATCAACTTTTAAATTATTTTTTAAAAAATATTATGATGAAGAACTATTTTTGAAAAGCAAAATAATTAAAATATAACATTTATTAAAAAATTATTATTTAAATTTTTAAAAATATTTATTATACTAACATTTTTCTAATAAAAGTAATTTTAATCTTATGATTGAGAGCTTAAATTTTCAACTATTAAGTCATAAATTTAAAACTTAAATATATATTATGTTTGTGAATATATCATTAAATTAGCTCAAATATCTAATAAAAAATTATAACTTTTTTTTAAAAAAAAATATTTTTTATAACAAGTTTATAATTATCTTTAAAAAAATTAAACCTGCCTCAAATGAACTGTTTGATCAAAGGAGGGAGATGTTTCCAACTAGAATGTCAACTAAAATCAGTCTCAACAATGTGGCATATATCAGTAAGAATATCAGACAAATAGGAAGTGACAGCCTTGGCAATATCATATTGACTCAACACATAACCAAGAGTATTTATCTCCTTAAAAATATTTTAAATTCTCTCTTTTTTTTAGTTATTTTATCCAGGAACATTTAGCTCGCCTTTACATAAGCATAATTATTAGAGATTTTATTGACTAGCTGAGGAAGAAATTTTATATCATCTTCCCCTTCTCTTATTTCAAGCACAGCTGGAAAATATTTGTCTAATAATTATTATAAAGAAAATGATGATTACTTCCACATGTTATTATGTGGAGCCTAATTATGCCGATCAATTTGAGATGTACTATCTGAGATGTACTATCGACTCAGCCCTCATTTTCACCAGTTGAGCTTGGTGATGAGCTCAATAGAGAGTTGTAGCCCTGCTCAAGAGTTTGGAAGCAACGTCCTCAAAAAAAAAAAATTTTGGTGACCAGCACATTGGCGCTAGGAAAGAATGGTCTTGGATCAAAAATAGAAGAGACAGTGCCTCAACATCAAAAGGACTGTGTCGTGATACTAGAATTCATGGGTTTGCATCAAGAAGACAGAGAAGTCAGCACATCGATGCTACAGAAGGCAGCGCTAGGACACTAAGACCCAAGCACCAGTACTGAAAGCAAAAAAAGCTAATACCTTGGCGCTGCAGGAGTAAGCTTCACGATGCTTGAACTCATGCAAAAAAACCTGAAGGATAGTGAAGTCAATGCCTAGGTGTCTGGATCATAACACCGCAACACTACCAAAAGAGAGATTTCATATTTAGGTGATTTTTTACCATTTTTTCAATACTTTTTCAACATTTTCTTGCAAATGATGGTAAAGTAGCGTGCTTTAGAATGATTGAAGTGAAAAGTGATTTTAAGTAAAGTGTGATTTGTACAATTTTAATTTTCTTCATAGTAAATTTCTTGATGGTGTCTCTATGATTTTTTCTCATTCTCAAATTTTTTCAAGTAAAATCTAATATTTTTTTGTGCTCTTGTGTTCCTTTACTTTTTTTTGTTATGTGTATGATCTAAATCTCTGGAACTAATTTACATATCTAATCTACAATCTCCCAACAACAGGAATGTGTCAAATATACATATAATAGGAGAAATTATAATGTGTTTTCAACTTTGTGACTAAATAAACCTCAACCAAACAAATTGTAAAGATATAATTATTATAATCATAGAGCATGATAGTAAGGAGTGCAAAATTCCTCAATAGAACCTAAGAAAAGTTTAGATAAGATGAACACAACAAATACAATCTACCCTTTGAATCTAATCAAGTTACAAAGCACAAACAAAACGAGAACAGTTTCACCCACTTCATCTTCAGGGTGACAGAAGGAACTTTTAAGAGGAAAAAAAAAATCCCAAGTAAAAAGATGCAGAAAGATGATAGAGTAAAACTTTCCAGGTCAATAAAAGGTTGCCAACAAATTATAGCAGTTAGATGAAGAACCATGTAAAAATAAGTAAAGAAAAAAGAAGTTATATTTAGCTACTAATGTTGGAAGAATGCATGCATTCCATCTATTCAACGCTTAAATGAAATTGTTGTATCATTTACATAAAAGGTCGGATACACTGCAGCTAGGTTTTCCTATTGTTTCCTGAACTTCTTTGTAAAAAAGAGGCAAAAAGGAAGCTTGCCTTTCAGGAGACAAAGGCGTTATAGTTTTATTTTCTTATACTATTGAGTGAAAGACCAGACCGAAGGTGCATCTGGGCCTCTGGAGAAAAGGCTTCCAATATTTGCACTTCCAGGATTTGGGTTTCCAGCTTGCTGAGGATCAGCCAAAACAAATTCATCCCTGTCCAAAAATAAAAAGAAAAAAAAAGGTGCTGGATGGTTAGTATCTATTTAACATAGATTCCAAAGTTCTCATCTTGAAAAGCCATTTAAAAAAAAAAAAAGAGTATGAAAAGATGGCTAGGGAGAAGAATATTTGATCTACATGAGTGCTATTTTCTACGAATTCTTGCAGAAAACCTTCGCAGATACAAAAAAAGCATTTGAGAACAGTCTAAAGCTTGAAATCAAGAGTCCTCAACCACAGTTAGTGTTAGATGGAACATCACCCAATAAAAACACACACACACACACAAATATATATATATATATATATATGCGGAGTGACGTTGGAATAGGAAGTTGTTTATATTAGAAGCATCTGAGACTAAACCAAAGAAGCTCCAGATCAGAGAGAGCATCAAGGGCAGCATTACACTATTATGTGGTATAAAATCAGATTTCAGGGTGGAATACAAATCTGGTGCTTTCTATTTGTGGAAATGAGATTAATATATGCAAACTAAACATAACATTACAACATCAAAATTATAGTATACTCAAAATTCTGAAATAGTGTCTCCCACATTCCTCATACCTTCTAAGCATCAGATAAAGATAAATATCAGTCTAAAAAGCCAATAATTACAAAGGTTTTCCGTTTCAATAAATAAATATATATATATGAACTGCTGGATCTGCAACAATCATCTTTGAACCATTCACTAATGTTGTGTCAAAATAAAATGCATCCTTTATCAACAAGAAAACCCTAATCTACAGGTATGGATTCCAGGCTTGAAGAAAATTACAACCAGCGCAAGCTGCACGAGTTCTAGAAGAGGGAGGACACTAGCAACCTATTTAAACGTGAAACAGTGAAAGAGTCGTGAACGGGTGATGGTCGATCCTGAGTACACTAGGACATCTGTCTAAATCCAAATCATTGGAATCTTTAATAGGAAAGGCTTATGGATTAAATAGAAAACCAGGCCCACATGACACCCCTGCCAATTCACATAGCCACACTAAAGGTCCATTTGAAACAGCTTTCTCATAACTTTGTTTTTCAGATAGCAAAACCACAAACCTACTTAGCTACAATTTTCTTGCTACTTAAAAATTTCTATAATGAAAAAAAAATTATATATATATATGAATAATCTAAAAAATCTACTTGTAGAACTCCTACAACAAATAATACAGATAGCTGCAGTTGACCCTAAATAGACACTAAATTTCATGGAGAAAAAAATTTGACGTGTACAAATACACGCGTAAAGAATGAACAGGAAATTTGATTCACTGCAAATGATTCCTAGTTTGGCTAGCTTTTCATGTAGTACAGATTTTATCACATGGAACACACTACTATTTGTCAAAGAAAGCACCTTTTGTGCTTTATAGTGA
This sequence comes from Cymbidium sinense, assembly GCA_021442155.1. NCBI lineage: Eukaryota > Viridiplantae > Streptophyta > Magnoliopsida > Asparagales > Orchidaceae > Cymbidium > Cymbidium sinense. The sequence goes on from CM038217.1 coordinate 148,627,360, forward strand.
TTATGAACATACAGAATTGGAATCTAAGCAAAAATATATGTTAAAAATAAAACTTTACCATAGAAAACACGTTGAGAAATCAATCATAAAATGGAAAAAAGAGCCTTTTCTTTTGCCAAAATTAAATGCAAAAAAGTAAATAAAAAGTTAACTAAAATAATTCAACCCTTAACTACAATGAATGGCTGCAATTAGAAAGCCAAAACCATAAATAGCTGAAATAAGCCACAGAATAACACAATACATACAAGTTGGCATAGTTTTAAAAAATAAAATAATAATAATAATAATAATAAAATTAAAAAGCATACAAAGAAAGAAAATAGGTGCAAAGAAAATTTCCACCATTTATAGAGACCAAAAACTTCTCATACAAAGACGGAGATCCACCTGAATACCTTATGTTTTTATGGGTAACTACCATCAAATGGCAAGCACCTTGGCATTTCATCTCATGTGACACTAGCACTCTTTTCTCATGCGTCGAGTGCCACAAGTAATGCTAGCGCTTTCTATCAGGAATTTGTCCAAAACTTTTTTTTTTTTCCTTCTATGTTTCGACACACAAATGATTTATAGAAATGATAAATTAATTGAAACTGTCGTAAGCCTAACCCCTTTGCTTAAAGTCAATCTTCAGTCCTTTTATATTGATTTAAATTTTTTTTAATATAATCTCTTTTTTAATTATGGGGATGTTTGGCTGCAAGTAAGGTTTAGTGAATCCTATAAATCCAAATTTAGTGCATCCTAGTGCAGTTAAATCTTGCAAACTATTTGACATGATAGAGATTAAATTCTATTAAAATTTGATGAAGTGTTTGGCTATTTATTTCAAGATTTAAGACAGCTGAAATAAAATTTTAATAATAATTATTGAAAATAAAATTAGTGTTAAAAATATTTCAATTAATTTAACTGGTAAATTATTAAGATGATTTAATTCATATATGGTTATTCACAAATAATACCTTTACTAATTATTATTTTTTATTAATTCAAATGAATTAAAAAGCTAATAAAATTCTGAAGTTGCCATTTTTTCTATTTGGCAGGATTTAGGTTAAATCCTACTCAAATCATGCTACCAACATAACCAAGCAATCCCTAAAGTAAAACCAAATCCTAACATCTTCCTTGCCCTTCTGAGCTTACCTACAAGAACACATGACAGGAGCTCACCAGTAAAGGTAACCCTCACGCTCATCTTTCTTTCACCCATTTGCACGCTTATGTTCACTAAATGCAAGGTCTGTTTGGAACAGTTGCAGTTGTCCGAAAAAATAGTGGTGGAGGTACTGTAGAAGTTATTGTTTAAAGAAGCTACGATGGGTATATAATTTTTTTTTTATTTTCAAAAATCAAATCTCACTCACGAGTTAGGTCGAGTTGAAAAATGCAATTTTTCACTGATTTCTCAAAACGCGACTAAAATATAGCGGTGCAAACAGCACTACGATAATGCCATCGCCGCCTCAAACAACTCCTAAATCTGTCAAACTCCCATATCTAATAATTCAAGATTTAGGCCAAAAAGAAAACAAATTAGAATTTCAAAAACTGTAGGATTAATTTAGCAATTTCTACCCTTTGGTAGGATTTATGGAAAATATTGCTTAAATCCTCCGTAAATTTAACTACCAAGTAACCCTTATAAATGATAGAAAATCACCATAATCCTAATTAAAAGGTGACATTTTAAATGTTAAGCTTAAGCTCCTCCACACACTATTTTTTTTATTTCAAAAATGCTGGTCGAATGACTGGCTAATGCATAAATGTTGATGTGACTATGCTTCGCACTTATCCCATGATTTTAGCATTAAAGTATTTATAATAATTAGTACCATCAATGATGAGATACAATTGAAATTTATGGTTTTTTTACCATTCCATTCCATTCATATCCTTTGGTACACCCTAGCAGTTAAGTATGAAGCTATAAAAGCGTCATCAGCTAATTTGATTTCTGAGAATTATGAAAATTTTTAAGAAGTTGCAACTTGAGATTGTTTTCTACATAAGCACTCATACCTTGCTTTTCTTTTACTTAGATTCTCCTTATACATACTTATTTTTATTATTCTAACTTCGATTTTTAGAACTAACTTTTGAGATCAAGTAATACATATATACTATAATCAAACTTATGTGAATTGGCCTGATCACATGTGCCTTCTCTACTATCCTATGATTAATATTGGTATGCAAACTTTTATTCAAGCAATTTAAAGATATGTTATTCATTAGCTCGTGTATTTTAATTTGGCATTTGTTTCTTCGACACTTTGCAATGTTCTTCAATTGTTTTTGATCATAGTATGATTGGCTAAAATATTTTTGATCCATGATTTTTCATATGCATTTTCAACTGGTATAAATCATTTAAGGCATCATGAGTCTCTTGAATGAATAGAATTTTCCATGTTGATATGTGATTAATTCTATGTTTCAAGCAAATCTATTTTTTCCCTTATCATAACTAATTTAACTTGCATGAATATTCCAACAATTGGAAACTTAAGTTTAATAATTTAAATTATAACAAATGATATTTCCTATATTGTAATTATTATTTTTGATACTAAAGATAGAAAAATATTGTGTTTACTTACATCGTATAATTCATTCTTTTTAAATTTAGAGGCTACTTATTCTTATTAAGAGCATCACATTTAAAAGGAGAATATCAATTTTGATATAACCAAAAATAAAATTACAAACTCTTTTGTTGATCTTAAGAGAGAATTATTATATTAATGAATATCAAAAATAAAGTTAGGTAGATACATATATTTAAGGGGAAAGTAGTTCTAATTTATGAATCCAGGTAGAGAGAATTTAATTTAAAGGCTCTTTGGTTGGAAAGTAAAGTAAATGTAGGGGTTTTAACTTTTTTTATGTTTAACACGATGCAAAGTAAAATTTTAAAGTGATGTAATATATTTGGAATTCATCAAAGAATTTCGGAATTCCAAATCTGCTAATTGTCTAAAGTCTACTGACGCCAGCCGTCGCCGCCACCGAGTTGTCCTTGTCGCCCACGAAATGTTGTCATGTCGCGGCGTACCAATTACCTCGTCGACCCCAAACAAAACTTCAAAATACTTTACATTACATTTATTTTACCAAAAAAAAAAAACAAACTCATGTATTTCTAAAATTTCAACCAAACAACCTAAAAGTAATTTCCTTTTTCTTTGTATTCAATTCTGTGCATTCTTTTCGGATAATTTACTTTAGAGATATTTACATACATAGCACACAATTCTTATGTATTCATATACCTAACACCTAAATTTGATATTTACAAACACAACATTTTCCCTTTAACTTTGAAAAATTAATGATGGTAGTAATTTTGATATAATATTAAAGATATAAGTGTTATTTATATAAATACTAAAGCGTTTAGAAGTTACCTTGTTCAAAATTGCGCAAATAAAAACCCACCTCAACACTTTTTTGAAAAAATGTAATGAGGCTTAAGTGTTATATAAGGCTTATGCCTCCCAAGATGTGAGAATAACCTCAAAGCAAGCATTGCTTCAATTTTTGTGAGAAGTGTGCTTTTACATCTAGGTTTAAAAAATCAAATATAAGTTTAATTACCAAAATAACACACACCTAGCTAATCTCAAGATAGACATTACCCAAATGTCTTTCTTCTCGTTCCCTCTCCGATCCCCATGCATAATATTGGCCATCATCGCTGCCAACATCCATACTTGCAATGTTTTACTTTGATATTGAATAATTAGAGTGTGAGAGAAAAACTTATATTTCAAACTTACTTTGAATTGTTATGTCAATAATTTTCACATTGATATCTTATGTTACTTTGATATTAATATAACATTACATGCGTTATGATTTGAAGTCAAGATACTAATGTGCTTGACAGTTTGCACAATTTATTACTTCTTACTATATTAAAATGTTATGGTATCACATTTTAATATATTAATAGGTTAGGATACTTTTTGCTTTATATATAAATATACATCTTACATCGTGCGTACAATTTATTGATTCTCAGACTTAACCTCAAAATGCCTTGAGGCTTATGCCTCGCCTCAGACAAGAAATGTATCAATACTCAATTATGCAATTTAAAACTTTGGGTATTATATATGTAAATATATAAGAATTGTCTTATATATGTAAATTCCCCTTTAATTTAATAATATTTATCAATTTTATCTCTTTTACACCACATCAATCTATCATTATCAAATAGGAGATAATTGTTGAACCCATAAACTTGAGCTCATTAGAACATTATTGATTTGATAATGATAAACCTTATGTAATGCCATCTAATAATTTGCTAAGTTGTCAATTTTGGATAAAATAAATTGGAACTTGATGGTTGTTTGAATTAAATTGCTTTAATATTATGGCAACTATATTTGTTAACATAGGGGTGAGAAGTTTATATATATCAAGGGGTTGTTTGGTTGCTTAAAAAAGGAATGCAATGTAATAAGATGTGATGTAAAATAAATGAAATTTATTTGGATTACTTCAAGTTGTTTACAAAAATCCCTATAAAATGTAGGGATTTATTTTTTCTTGTTTGGTAAAATAAATGTAATGCCTTTGATGGCGGCCGACGGGGTGATGACAATGATGGGTGGCAGTTGGTAGTGTCCAATGGTAGTGATGGACGATGGTCAGTGGTGGTTGTGGTTTGCAGTCATGATGGTCAGTAGTAGCGGCGGTGATGGTGGTCGATGAAAGGTGGTCAGCTAATAGCGATCAACGATAAGTGGCGGTAGCAATAGTGGTGATCGACGGTAGGTAATGCTGATCCTTACTTTGCGATGTATTTGGAATTTGCCAATATTAGACGAATTCTAAATACACCACAAATCACTCTTTCAAAGCATTTCAAATACACTACAAATGCTTTGTGTATTTGTTTTGCAATAGTTTAAACATCTCAAAGTAATAAAACCACTACATTCACTTTACTTTACACTCTTAATTCACCCAACCAAACAACCCCAAAATGAGGCATGTCAGAAAATCTCTATTTAAATAAAATTTCTTCTATTTTCTAATCTTATGTGTGCAAGTTAGATGCGAAATTTCATCAACTGTTATTTAAGTGTCACAATCTAATCCAAATAAAATTATCTCCTTGTGAAGGTATGAAAATTAAATTTCTTTCGCAGATAATTTTTTTCATGAATTGAATCCTTTTACATATTTAGCAATCAGCTTGCTAGTCCTAATTTTATTCAAATTAGTGATAATTAAAAACCTAATTATGGTGATTAATAATTGCTCATTAATTTTGCATAGTTTTAATTCTTCTTTGATTTCTTTAAATTAATTTGATCACTATATTATCATTCAAGTTATAATTCACATATTTATTTAATGAAAGAATGTTTTTAGCAAATTTAGTAGTTTGTGACATATGAATGCCAAGTTTTATTGCATGATCAAAATACAGTACATCATTCACTTGCATTAGAAAACCCTAATTCTAAGGGTGCAATTGAGGCGGCGATGACAGTGATGCGGTATGAATACGCAACGCAGTGCCGTTTAGAAACTACGTTATATGTTCTAGATGCATTTTGAAGAATCTACAATGTAAAATTATATTTTTCAACCAGACCTGATAAAATGTGGTGGTTGTCAGAAAGTGATTTAACCTTTTTTAAATGAAAAAATTGTAATACCCATCACAATTTTTAAACAGTAGCTTCTTTACAACAATTTAATCACTATTTTTTCAAACTGCTGCAGCTGTCCCATATAGATCCTAAAATATTTTGTATCACAATGCGTTGGCATTCATTCAACTTTTTTGAAAGTAACTTTTCTAAACCAAATTATTGAAAAAACAAGGAAAAAGTTGTCCAATTTTTAGTCTAAATTGCCCCACTTTTTCCTACTCGATTTCCTACCACAAAGCAGGTAGAAAATAAGAACTAAATGAAGCTTGAATGGAGAATGAGATTCATAAAGACAATGTCAAATAATTGGCACAAAACAGATGCTAATGATGATGGAGATAGCATAAATGTTGTTTACCCTAGTTCTACTCATCTATTTGCAAGGTCAGCCAAAAACCATCAGGAAAAACGTGGAACAGATAATTTTGCCAAGCATGCCATAAAAGAAGATAGGTCTGAGTAGCTGAGTGAGCTGGAGTTACGATATAGTTGAGTAACAAAAAAAGATAAAGAGGCATTGAGGCGTGCAGAAATAGCAAGGGGCATCTAGTATCTTGCGTGGAGCCAAAAACCTTCAGCAGTACCGAGAAATCTCAAGTGAAAGGAAGTGAATTTCACAAAATTGGAAAACGAGCAGTATTTTTTAAATCAAACTGTTTCACAGTTTAAAAACCCCTAATAAATTAAATTCTTTAAAGATTTACACAGGCAGGTTACTCTTTTTACCCGTATTGGAAGCCTAAAAGACAAACTCAAGGATTGGTTCTCTATCAAACCATCTGTGATCTGGCCAACTCATACACTTTGTTGGCATACTTAGCCAGATTGAATATTCAAGAAGCATAAATCGGTAGGCCCAAAAGAAGTCACAACAATGTACGTTATAACCAACATTAATAAGAGAGTGCTTAAATTGAGTTATAACGAGTAATATTAAGAGCACACATTAAAAAGTGTGCTCTTAGAACTAAGGATTGCTACAATGAGTCTGCACTTTCCTCCACAGAACATGATAGCACTATAAAGTGCAAACTCCAGTGCACTTAACAGGGTATCTTCGTACTTCCAAAAACAAAGAAGCGGGCTTTATTCTTTTAATTTTTGTGTTGAACAATATCTCACCCAACTAGATTGGGCTCATAAATCACCTAATTGTTGCATCATTTTATGCAATGGCAACTCTTCTCTTGGATTATTCTCCTCTGTTCTTGCACTCTGAGACTCCAGGATGTGCTTCACTATTTTTGTCTTGATAATCGAGCTTTCCTCCTCAGATCTCTAAAGATTTGAAAGCTTTGTCATGACATTACAATTATATATTTCTCGAAAAACTTTCTTTCCAGTTGCTATTGCAATCATTTTAAACGTTGATTTTTTAGTACTTCCTTCATTATGCGAGCATCTTCACTGATGTATGTCCCTAGCACAAAATATATTTTCTTTCATGCATTGCTTCTCTCACTTTTATTTTATTTTATTGTGGTACAATGGACTGGTGTTAGTGGAGCCCGCTAGACTTTCTTATGATACCCTATGCTCCATGCATGTAGCCATTTCCTACAGAGATGCTATCACAAAGATACTAAAGCCATGAAAAATAACTTAAGTTGATTTTTTTCTCTTATGCTACTTTACCCTTCCCCTTCATTATCGGATGGTTTGAAATATGCAATGATCAGGAGAAGAACAATTAATGATTGACTCTGTGTTGTCATGTGCTATTGTGTTAAGCCTCATTGCTGCTTGTAATAGTTTAAGAGTTTAGCAGTAAAATATGTTTTAAGATGATTCATGATGATATTGTTATCTATGATCAAAAAAGTTTGAAAATTTGAGCTGTTTGAACTTCTTTTTTTCCATCCATGCATATCAAGTCTGAAATATGAACTTTCCAGTTTCCCACTATAATGCCCAATACCTTCCTACTTAAAGTTATTTTTGAATAATCATCCATTCAGCCATCCCACAATCTGGTAATCTATATTTATTCTTTATATACTCTATAATATAGTGTTCTTTATATACTCTATAATTTTAAATACTTAACATCTTCCTTCATCTTTATATATTTATTTATTACATATAGTTCATAATAGCAATAAACACATCTCCAATAAAACTTAACTCATAACGAATGAAATGAATTTAAATTTAAGATTTGCTATGCTAGAGCAATTCACTATAATGATGTGACAATACCTAAATTGAGGAAAGGGATAGGCAAGAGTTTTCTAGGACGTCACCCATAAGTGACAGTGTGACACATCACAGTTCAACCGAATTGTAATGAAAAATAAAAGGAATGTCAAAGATGTCACCTGCATGTGATGCATAACAACTTAGTCTGATTGTTAAGTAGAATTTATGAACTTAAAATAGAAAAATAAGAGAATTAGTAGACACAGTGATCAGAACAATACATATTACTAGTAAAGAAGAAAAGGACGGATAAAAAAACAGAAGCCATCCAGAAAGTTATTAGTTATTGGACATTGGAAAAGTTAACTAGAAATGTGTTTTGAGACAATAGTAGAAGATAAATTTGTTGAGGTAAATAATATTATTGATACAGTAATTGTTATTAAGATCATTAGCAATGAGAGAATTAAAATATGATTAGTGCTTAAGCTACTCAAATTTAATTAAAATATGATTTAGAAATCAATTTTAGGGATATCATTTAAAAATCAATTTTTGTTAAAAAATGTTAAATAACTATAACATATGCCTAAACAATAAAAGATATTAATTGAGGGGTGGGGCGTGGCGCAACTTAGATAGACATTAGGATCTACTAAAATGGACTATAACAAAGAGTCATGATGGCGTAAAAAAGAAATAAAAAAGTAATAGAAGTTGTAAATGATTCATATTAGCCTACGATATTACAATAGTGAAAACACATTTAGAAAAACAGCAAGACAATTTCTTTCAAAAGTGAATCCAGCAAATGACAAATAAACTTCCTTGTACTTAAAAAGAACGAAAAAAAAAAAAATTTCTTTGCAAATATTATAAGGTCCACGAGAACTCTTCAAGATTTCAAAGAGAAATCAAATTTCTTCGTCATTCATAGAAAACGAAATTGAACAAGACTTCAAAAAACATAAACAATCTCAAATAATTGATTTAATTTTATACCAATAATATCTATGATAAAAGCAATTTTATTGTGAAGATAATTAATTTGAGTTTTATATCTCAAAGAAGCATATGATTGAGTACAAGAATTAATATAGTGTTTGGGACAGTTGTAATTGTATGAAAAAGAAGTGGTAGAGGTGCTATAGAAGAAGCCGGTGTTTGAAGAAGCTGTGATGGATATATAATTTTTTTTGTTTAACAAAAGTCAAACCGAAGCTTTCTGGTTGTCATTGCAAGTAGCATGTCAAAGTGAAAAATGTAACTTTCTTACCACAGATTCCTCCAAACGCAACGTCCAAAATGGCACTATGGCGCGAATCAGACCGCATTGCCGCCGCAAATGGGGCCTTAGTGTGTATGAAAAAAAAAAACTGTGCATCAAGCATACCTAAAGCTATTAAAGGGATGTATGAAGAAGCACTAACCAGCATGTGATTAGTTCAAGGAATAATTGGATGCATGTTTGTAGGAATACGAAATTAAAAAAAATTATGTTGAAGGATGAAGGAACAATTGAAGTAAAATCCAATGATAATACTGTTGGAAATAGATATAGGTTAGTTGAACATATATAATAAAGAGTAAAAATGCAAGTAGATAAAATTAGTGTCGAAGAATTAAGGAAAAATGGATATAACTAAGGTATATGAATAAAAGTTGTTCAAAATAATCCGTGAATAATTGGTTCAATGCTTGAAAACACTCAATAAAAACAAAAAAAAGAGTATCAATAATAATGATAGCCACTAACATGCTTGATGTAAGTTGAAAAGGATCATATTTGGAAGCATGATTTAAAATAGTACAATTAGAGTCATACCATAAGGAATGCCTTATACTAAGGTGCAAAGAAAAGATTTTGAGGAGAATGCATCATATATAACAGTTGGAACATACTCCTCATCAATAAGATGGGCCTCGCTACTTTTTTATGAGGTGTAAGCCTTAAACAGATGCTCTTGTAATTTATAAGCTCAATGTCTCATATTAGAGTTGAAAAAAGTTAGTACTTAAAATTAAGTTCATACCAAGTAAAGAAATCATTCAATTGCTTTAAGGAACTCATTACTTTATATTATGTACAAGAAGTAATTAAATGATAGACAATTGAAAAAGAAAATTTTGCAGGATGATGAAGACCCCTTAGTAGTAACATGCCATGGATGACAAAAAATTTGAGCAAAACAAAAATAAAATTACAATATCATAATTACAAAGATCTCAATGTTAACTTTTCCAGAGAAAAGAACAAGACTAGCACAAGTCAAAAAGAAAATAACAGAAAAGGTTGATATAAAACTTTATCGATATAGTAATTAATTTAAACTTTATTAATATTCTTATTGGCTTTTATCAATTAAGAAAGAGAAAAATGATTGAGAATAAAGATGATAAAAATTGGAAAGATGTTGATATAACTGAGGATGAGGATAGAAAGAAAATTAAACTAAAGACTCTCTAAGTAATGAGAACGGGGAAGACTTGTGAATTCATAAATTAAAATATTAGACTTCTAATTCAAGCTGAACTAAGAGTGTGAAAACCTTATTGATTAGTGTTTGTAGCCTTATATGACTTTTTATGATCCTATTTTGATATCTTAATGTTATTATATTACTAATTATTTTATATTTTCATTAATTTAATAGTTTAATTTTAAGGTTGGGTCCTAAGCCTATTAAGGCTTACAATTCACTTCTCAGAAATAAAATGCATCAATACCAGATTATACAATTTTAAACCTTGTTTAAAAATAAAATAAGTTAAAATTTGAATCAAGTCATTGACACATGCATTTACCGTAGCAAAAAAGTAATGGTAGCATATCTAAAGCACATGAGTATCGTAGTGGCTTAGTTGGAGTATTCATAAGGAGTAAAGTTATCAAGTGTAAAAGTTTATTTCAGAGGTGGAGTTACTTGCATACTAAGGTGTGAAAGAATTGAAGGTTTGTGCATGGAACACAAACAAAAAAAAGGTACCATAGATAATGTAAGGGAAGTGAATGTTACAATTTCTATGCATGTTGGAACCAATCATTGAGGACACAAAATATTATTGCACTTATATTAAATCAGAAATCCCAAAAGCTACAAAAAGTTAATGGAACACTTTATATATCATGATCATGGATAAAAGTGTTAAAGAGGAAGAATTTGAGCCTTGAGGTAATATGAAGTCAAATAGCACTTTGATACAAAAATAAAGAAAAAAATCATAAAGTACATTACTATACAATTTTACCAAGCCGGTATCCCGATTAATTAATACAACAAAGTTAGTCTGGGTTAAGAGTATTTCAACTAGAAAGAAACAAACAGGTAGAAGAGAGGTTAAAGCATTTACGCTAGATTGATGGATTAATTACATAGATATTTCAATAATTAATTCCTTAGTAAATTCTCAATCTATAACTAAATTCATGGGGTTTGCTGGCATTTCTATATTCAAGAAAGATAGATATACTTTTCTATGAAATTAAAACAAAAATACAATCAGATATACAATCGAAGAATGAGTTATGTATAATTATTGGAAGGTTAGTAATGGATTTCAATAAGATAATGAAGCTTGATAAAGAATTGTTTATTAACAAGTATATTAGAGGCCTATTTGAACATAAGTTTATCATCTGCAATAGAAATGTTTAGACATGATTCTTTTATATAGAGAAACATAATCTTATAATTATAACAGTTAATGATCATTTATGTTAAACTGTAAATTATAAACTTATTTTATATAGTTATGTAGAGGGAGATTAATGGTGCATCAACACTAACATCACAAAAGTTAAAATCAAATCGTTAACCTTAACTTGTAGTGTCTCAAATTATGAGCAAAAAAGAAGTAATCAGTTTAAACAATGAATTGTAATTTTAAAGATTGACTTTAGGCAACTACTTAACCTCTATGAGCACCTTTCTTGGACTCATAAAAAGGATGAGATGTGTTGGAACAAAAGTGTCTTAACAACCTAGTGTTCATTAAGTACAATCTAGCTAGGAAAAATAATATTTTGCTTAAGAGATATTATTCAACCCAATTAGTGTAGATTTGCATTTACGAAAATTGTGAGAGAAAAGATGGAGATATGTAGGATGTTAGAGAGGAGTATTATGGTGAAGACTATTAAATGTGATCATAAAAGTAAGCACATACTACAATATTCTTCTTCAATTTATGTTAGACTTTTAAAACTCAATTCTTGAAAACTCATTACCTAATGTAATTAAGAAATGGGAATAATAGACATGCAAAAATGTAGGTAAGCATGGGCATTTTAGTTAACAAACATTATGCTTCACTTTGTGCCATAAATATGAAATAAAAAATAAACTCTTATGCATTACATTACACTGCACGCTTTGAAAACAATGGTGACATATAATTAATTGACAAAAACACATTTACATAAGAGAATTTATCTATATAAAAAATAAAAAATATTTCTTTAAATAAACTTCAAAAAAATAAGCACCTTTAGCGTCACCTACGCATAAAAAAAACCGTTCCACCTTTTAATGTAGATGATAAATTCATTTAACAAGATAATGAAAGATTCACAAGGAAATCATGCCACATCATAAGCAATACTTCCCATCAAAAGGAATCTCAATATTCATAGTGACCACAATGAGCCAAGCTAGTAACAGTAAATAGTTAAGTAGAAGTTTAAAAATACAAACCATGATTATAATACTAAAAGGTATTCTAACAAGTGGTAGAACATCTGCCAAGTAACAAAACAAATTAATGAAATAGAAAATAACAGCAACAACAAAAAATTAAACAGCTAGACCTATTGGCATGTATTCAAATGTTGAAAATCAAAGGTGTTTAATTGCACAGCAACCAATGCGTGCATTGAAGTCAAATATCTTCATTTTTCTATTATGTAGAGAAATAATACATCAAAAAGAAAATTTTCTGTGAAGAAAAAAAAAAGATACTCACTTGGGCCAACTATTAGTTGGGTGTGGTTCGTAAGGATGCCCAGCTGTTGATTTTATTTGACAACTATTGGTAGCTTCACCCTGAGAGATATTAACCATTAGATCCAGAGGTAGTAAATGAACATCCTCAGCCACTGGTGATGGAGACTGAAAGAAGTTCTGCTGCCATATCCCATTATCATTAAAACTAGGACCAAGTGGACTATATGTCCCACAATTTTGTTCATGGTTACCATTACGAGCATGCGGGCTAGATATTCCCATCAGTTGAGAATGCAAGAAATCTTGCTGTTGAGAATTGTTTTGTACATGAGGTGAGAACCAAATGGAGGGACGACCTATCAAACCCAGCCCTTCCTGAGTCAATGGACTGCCCCACATCTGCCATGTACTCTGCTCTTGAATATTGCTGGACAGATCTAAATTAGGGGAGTAAAACAGTTGATCAGAAGTAGACCGTTTTCCTTCAGGAAAATTTACTTTTGACAAGGGGGGTTCAATGGGGGAAGGCTTATTCACATCTGCAGAAGTCAAAACATTCTTCAAAAATGAAGATCCTTCAATGTTATTCTTTGTATTAAATTCAGTCTCTACGTCCGATGGAAATTTGTCAAGTGACTCTGATACAGGACCCAACAATGATATTGGATCCTGGATCATAGCATGGATCCTCGAATAATTCCGCATCTTCTGAAACTGAACTTCGTGGTGGCTCTTCGAGGGGAGGGAATGCTGCATCAGACACGATGGGAAAAATTGGATTGCTTGGGAAAGAAATGCTTGTAGGAGAGAAGACTGTGACAGGTAATAATTTCCCATAATCAATTTGGTTATCAGTAGTAGAGTAACTTCGTAGTAAATCTTTGTTAGATGGATGATCACCTCGATCTGTAATTGTCCAACTTGCTTCACCTGGCCCGTAGAATTTGCATCAGGATAAGGAGAAACTGCTGAGGAACGAGTAAACAATTGCTGCCATGATTTTTTTATAACAGTTGTTTTTGGTTGAACATCTTTAGTCCCCTGGGAAAAGAAAGGACAACGAATACATAGCATACAAATAGACAGCATATTAATTTTTAATCAAGAATGAAATTAAGGAAGATTTACATATATATCACACAATTCTTACACATTTACATATCTAACATTTAAAGTTTGATATTTATTTATTTAATACTTTCCTATACTTGAAGTGTCTTTCACTTTTAAAAGAAAATGATGATGATATTTTTTATATGATATTTAAGATTGAAGTGTTATCAATGTACGAAATTAAAGTTTAGGAGTTAAAAATGTAAATACATAAGTATTGTGTGGTACGGATGTAAATTCCACTAAAAATAAATACATGAGCAAGGATATTTGCATGAATAACAACTCACAAGTCGACTTAAGTTTGTCTCAGAAGCCTTATCACCTGCACTAGAAGTTGATTTACCAGCCACATGCACTAGATGATGAGTATCTCTTTTGTTTCCTGAATTTTGACCATGATCAATAATTCCAGTGGCAGGCTTAACCATCTTGGTAACAGCGGCAGAGTTCTGCATGTTTCTTCCAAAGAAGGGACCACCAAAACCCCTAGAAGAGTAAAAAAAAGAGCCTTTCATGCGATCAAAATACCTGGAATTATTCACAGCAGCCTTATTTCCATAAGCACCATCTAAGGCCTGTGATTTGTAATTATCAGCCGCACCCTTCTGCAATTCTCTCAAGTCATTCTCAACCTTCTTCTCAAACTCCCGTTTCCTTTCATTTTCCCTACTTGCCCTCTTCTCATGCTCTTCACCGTCAGAGTTGCTCTTGCTAGATGTTTTATCCTTGTCTCTCCTTCTGTCTCTCTTCCTCCTATCCAGTTCCTTTTTGACATCTCTCCCCATCAACAGTTGAACCCCTTGACCGCTCTGTCTCAGCAGCCAATATCTCATCTCGCAGTCTCCTCCTCTCCTCTACAAGCCTTGCAACCTCTTCCCTCTGCTTCCTCTCTTCCTCCTCCAGTATCTCCTTCTCCAATCGAGCCTGCCTCCTCTCCTCCGCTTTCCTTCTGGCCTTCTCCCCTCTACTCTCATGAAAATTCCCACCATTCTCCCCTTTCCCTGACAATCCTCTAGGGTCTGAATCAGAAGATCCATCTTCCCTTGAAGAACTAAATCTAAAAAACTTGCCACGAAGCCACCTCACACTAGAGAAAAAACATGAAAGCAGCTTGCAGGCAAAATAAAACACACCAAAACAAGATCTCTCTGTCGAACAGCTACGATCACTGCCATTCCAGTGCTTCAAATCAGGGCCAGCCCAATTACCATTCCCATCAGTATAACACAACCAGCCATTCTTCCCAACAATATCAGCAATCATACCAGAACTTTCCATATGATCTGGCAGGTCAAGCTCTGGCCTTTTGGACATGTGACCACAGTATGAACACATGAACCGGCCACCACCAGGGTTCTGGTCACGGTAAGGCATGTGGCAATTCCGGCAACGACGAGTAGCAGTCTTACGAAGTTTCTGAAGCTCCATAGCCTCGGTTCGGCGGCGCTCACGGAGGCGGGAAGCACGGCGAGCCCGCCAACTGGAGAGGTGGGGCATGAGAATCTCGTACCAGAAAAGCGTGGCGAGAAGGACGAGAACACAGGCAAGGCGAGGTGAGGTGATCTCGAAGCGGAGGCCGGGAGGGAGGAGCTGGGAGAGAGCCCAGAGAATGATAAGCGGGATCACAAGCCACGGTAGCATGGTCGCGACCCGCCGAGACCACCTCTGAACCACACAGAGTATACACATTATCCAAAAGCTCTATCAATTGAAGTAATCGGGAGCGTAGCGCCTTAATCTGTTTACAATATCGCAACTTCTCCCAGAGTGGAATTGGAATAACGAAATCCCTAACCCGAAGTAACAGAATAGAGAAAAACCTATCAATCCAAGAAAGCCCTAATCTTCGAATAATCTTTTTCGGGGCGGGCGGAGGACCTCAACAAGGAACGGATCGATTAGGGTTTCTTCAGCAGCCAGAAGAAACCAGGCTAAAGTGTAAAAAAACTTTCAAATGGACGCTGCTGAGAGGAAAGAGGGATTGGGTGCTTACGGATTTGAGGTCTTTCATGGAAAAATCCCAAGCTCGGGCGACTGGTTCGCTTGCATGGCTTCTAGAGAGGAAGACAAATGGGGAAGACGCAGAAATAAGGTAAGCATCGCTAGTAATTAATCCTTTTATCCCTTGAAATATACTTTGTTTTTAGATCTTTGGCCCAGGTCGGATGTGTCAAGTCGGTTGGCTTCTCAATTTG
Organism: Cymbidium sinense; assembly: GCA_021442155.1. Lineage (NCBI taxonomy): Eukaryota > Viridiplantae > Streptophyta > Magnoliopsida > Asparagales > Orchidaceae > Cymbidium > Cymbidium sinense. Next base: position 148,643,446 of record CM038217.1, read on the forward strand.
TGTTGCCAAAAAAGAACTGGTAACATGAATTAATGAATAAAATTTTGTTTACAAATAAATAAATATTTAAGCAAATTTATGAATTACATTAAAAGTCCAATTCGCAATTTTATTTATTAATTGATTGACTATTTTAATATAATTGATTAATTTTTGAGAAATTTACATATACAATCACATAATTTTTATGCATTTACATATCTAATATTTAAATTTTGATATTTATAAATATAACAATATAGTATATTTCTTATGTTATAAAAGGTACATTTTTTTAAAAAATTTGATTGATATATATATATATATATATATATATATATATATATATATATATATATATATATATAGGTGTTAGATATATAAATATATAAGAATTATGTATTATGTATGTAAATACCTCATAAATGTTTAATTTTTTTATAAGCTAAACCAAATGTTGAAATAATTTAGTGCATGAATACTAAAAATATTCATTGAAAAGCTATATAAACACTTTCTAAAATATAAATTTCCAAAAATTGATGATTTTTAATAAGAAATATTTCTATTCTATTTTAATATTATCATTAAAACTTTAACTATTTTGTTTTATATTTTTGATTAATATATTAGATGCTTTAACGAATAAATTTCTTTTTATTTCTTATTTCAATCATAAATATCAGCTTTATAAAGTATTTCAAAATAAATATAATTAATATAATTAAATAATTACTAATCTTGTCTATTTTTACTCATTTGGCAAATCTTTGTTACTATACAACTCTTTTTTTTTTATGTTGAATTAAAGTTAAGTATATTGTATTTGTTTTTACATGCATTTTTAATTTTTCTTTCTTTCTTTGGCCTATTGTAAATGAAAATAAAATTATTTATTTATGCAATAGAGCTATTTAAAACACGAGTTTTTTTGTGTAGCTTTAAGAACACTCGAATCAAGTCCCACCTTCAAAGTCCTCTCCATCATCCTTCACAATACTCTTACCAATACACCCTTCTTGTCATTTATCATATTTAAATAGTTGTCAATTTAACTTTGGAAATAATTATTTATTGTATAATTGCACTTAAAAAAATATTGATCATTTATAATTATTTATTTATTTTGGAGTTCAATCATACAAAATATATTCCTATTGCTCAAATATTGAATGTTTTCTATTAACATATCTCTCTAATAGAAAGAATACCTTACTTTTTCTCATACAAAGTCCATCCTAATTAAATATTAAGTATTGATCCGACAAGTTAAGAATATGTTAATTTGGGTTCAAACCAAAGTCAAATTCAAATTATATGACATTAATTGATCAAAATCATCATAAATAATAAAATGAATATAATTTAAAATAAATCTAAATCCAAATGTGGTAATTAGGCTAAATCATCTAATGTGACCTGTTTGAGTCAAATGGGTCAAATTAATCACAACTATGGTTAATTCATATAAATTAGATTAACTATTTTATAAATCATTCAATGAACAATCTTCCTAATTACAAGCATAAATCCAAAGGAAATTGGATGTAATTGAGCTAGCCTAAGTCAAACTAACCAACCCAAATTCAAACCTAATCACTTAAATCTAAACCTAAGCCAATTGAACTTGAGTTTAATTTAAATTCATCTTAGGCTAGACTTAAGAAGTTGCCAGCATACTAAAAGGGGGATGTGGAGGTGTCATAGATGAGATGAAACCAAGGGAAGCATAAACCGAGCCACCTCATCTCATGCTTCCTTCATCACCTAAAATTAATTCAAACTTCCCTTCTAATCTTCTCACCACCTTCAATCACGTTAAAAGATGTCAATTCCCATGAGACAATTTTTTTAAAATAAGTATCCTTTTAAACTTAATTAGGGAATTAAGTATCGTTAAAAAAAATTAGAAATAGGTACAGTCGCCTACTAAGTGGGCGACTAGGTAGCCACGTCAACTCCGACGTAGTAGGGAAGCTGCCACATTTAGCTGAAGTCAGTCGTCCACTTAGTGGCCGACTAGGCGAGGGTCAAACAAATAGGATCGATCGACTGATCAACCCTATTCGCGATCCTTCATTCTGTCGATCTAACCCCGTTGTCGCGTCCGACGCCTCCACGCGAGCCGCCCACCGCATTTCTCCCTTCTGAGCATGCTCAACTTCATCTCCAACCTTCCCGGCAGCCGTCGACATTGCTCCAGCAGCCGACATTGCTCTATCTTCCACTTCTAGCCGAACCCACCTCATTTTTTTTTTTTTGCCAAGAGCCTCGTCCACTGCGTGTGTCGGGTTTCCTCTCAAGCTAACATCTCTTGGAACCCAGCATTAGCTTCCGGTGATGATTCCGGAGGCTCCGTTCCTTTCGGGGAAGTTTCTTGCAGCAAATTCTGCAGTTTTTAGCGCACATTCCCGTCGTTCTTCGTAAATACATGGTAAATCCCTAATTTTTTCTCATTTATAAATTAGCATATTGTGATTTCTATGGCTTAGAGCTGTATGGTTAGAGTTTTGTAGTGGGATTTGATTTGTAATTTTGGGTTAGCGTTGCAGTTGAGAAAATTGATTTGTAATTTTAGGTGATAATATAGTCTTATAGTATTTAACATTTAATATATGTCAAGTATACTATTATAAATGACTGCGAAATATTTATGAATGATATAAGTTAAATTTGAGTTGTTGTAGTTGGCCTTAGAGCTAGTCACCTTAGATGGCGGCGTTCGCATATATCGATTGATTTAAATTTTGTTTGATTTATGTAGTATGTACTACAAATAAATTTGGACGCACAATATTTTTCTAGATTTAAGAAATACTGATATGATTGGTTATTCTCCAGTTATTTGAGAAATAAGTAAAGAGTTTGTTTCGCTGATCCTATTCTATGGAGGCGAACTTTGTGTTGATGATCCACCAAGTTATGTGGGTGGTGAAATGTCGTCCGGTTTAGGTATGCGGCACACCACTACGGGGAAACAAGCGAATTATGAGGTCCTTGCACATTGATTCAGAGCATCATTTTGTCAGTCTTATATGTCGTTATCCAGTGGGTAACGGATTTATAACGTATGTTATATCTGATGATAAAGTTTGTGACGTTACACTACACGAAGCTTCTTGTCAGATATTAGTGTTGTATGTGGAAGTGGAGGATATTAATGTTGCATCCACATCAGCTGATCTGGTAGTAAAGTCAGCAAATATACCAACGATGCATATACAGGATTTCATCGCACATGCTCCTATGGTGACACAAAGCAACTTTGACGAATTGATTCCTAAGTAATACATTGTCTATTTTCTCCTATTTATACTTGTAATATTTAATATCAAAGTGTGTCACCTTACTTATGAGTTTTGCGGCAGCGATGATGTTATTTATCATTCAAAAGAACAGTGTGTGCCTCATAATGCTGCAGGCGATGATGAGTATGAGACTATGAGCATTGGTTCAAGTAGTGATTCTAAGCAGGATATCAGTCATAATGATTGTTCACTTGGGTTAGAAGCTACTGTGGTTGGGAATGTAGCCAATCATAATCTTTTTAAAAATTATTCATTCCGGAATATTGATAGTGATAGTCAGATGTTGTCTACTAACGAGTATGTACAAGTGTGTCAAACTACGAGAGAGTGGGTCAATGATATTTATTTTGACGGTCCATCTGATGAAAATGTCTAATAGATGATGTTGAAATCCCAGGCGACCTTATAGAAGGAATGTGTTTTACAAGTAAAATGAGTCTTCAATTTGTTGTTATTGGATGGTGTATAGTGAATAATGTTTAATTCCAAACAGTTACCTCAAACCAAAAGAACTATATTGTGATATGTGTACATCATGATAGTCCTACCAGACCATGTAATTAGCGTCTGCATTGTAACAGCAGCAGATGCTTAGGGGGTACTTGGAGAATATCCAGAATTGGGGAACATCACAGATGTATCAATGTAGTTAGTGCTGGTGTTCATCGGCAGTGTAGTTCCAAATTCATAGCTTATTTTATTATACTTGTGATCAAGCATCAAATTGATCTGAAACCTAGGGAGATTATAGGTAGAATAGAATCAAAGTTTAATGTTAAAGTTTCTTACATGAAGGCCTGGGATACTAGGCGTAAAGCAATAAAAATAATTTTTGGTAGTTGGAAAGAGTCTTATAGGACTCTCAGCCTTTACATGGAAGCAATTTGTACTACTTTACCTAGTACAGTATACAAAATTCAGTCTAGCAGTACAGATCGCTTCTAGAGACTATTTTGGGTCCATTTTGGGCTAGGGTAGCTGTCGCCCAGTTCTCAGCTTAAACATTACTTTTTTGTTAGGCAAGTACTGTGGTACTTTGCTTACTACTGTTAGAATAGATGGAAATAATGGTTTGTTTTCTCTTGCCATTGCTGTTGTGGAGTTTGAGTGGATTGATTCTTGATTGTGGTTCTTAATGTACTTACATGATATGCTGCCTGTGGTGTCAACTAGATGTGATTTATACATCATATCTGATAAACATACTGGTTTGTTACGTGGGTGTAGAGAAATTTTTTCATGGACCGCTCATAGACACTGCTTGCGCCATCTACGTGAAAATTTTAAAAAGGTGGTATGTAGATTGAGAATTGGTGATGTTGAATTTTTTTTCCAGAAAATGTATATGACAAGAAACATTGATGACATTCATGAGTTTAATCATTTTATGACATATATTAAAAATGTGAAAGAAGAAGCTCATAAAATGGCTTGTGGAATGCGACCCAATTAAATGGTCACTTGTAGATGATGGTGGAATGGGTTATAGTACAATGACGACTAATGCATCTAAATGTTTCAACGATATTCTGAAACATGCACGTGGTTTTCCTATTCAAGCTCTAATCACTATTATTTATTACAATTTAGTTGTACTATTTATGAAAAGACTTGCCTCTGCAACTCAATAATAGGAGGCCAATTTATCTATGTTCACCCAAAGGGTATCCACTATGTTATAGCGTATTGAGAGGGAAGCTAGACATTTCCCAGAGCCGGTGAACATCAACCCCCACGAAATGCATGTGTCTGATAGGTCAAGTCAATCATTTATGGTTGATTTGTTTGATAATGGTCCGTGTAGCTGCAGTTGCAATAAAATAGTCATATATCATTGGACATGCCAGCATGTTATTGCTGCACTGGGGTTTAGAAGTTTAAACCATCTAACATGTGTGTCACAGTACTACACTTTACATCTATATAAGTTCACGTACTCAATTGAGTTTCACACTTTTCTTGTCCGTTGATTATTATCTTACGGTCACGAGCATGATTTAATAGCATTGCAGCCACCCAATTTTCCTAGGTGGTCAGGTAGACCTCGTACCCCTAGGTTCAAAAATACAACAGATGAAAATAGGGCTAGCAATAGTAGAACTTGCGATATGCAAGACGGTTACTTCTGGTCATCGTTCTCACAATAATAATAGAAGGTATGTAGATACATTAGCGAGATAATCTATATGTTTAGTGCAAGTTATTTAGACTTTTCATGTAGATTGTAGTACTCTTTTGGCTTACTTTACAATATAGTTTTACCTTTTATTATTTATAAGCGCGGACCGACTATTACATTTTTTTTCAGCATGTATGATGGACGAGGAGCATCACCCACCAGTTAGATGTCGGCGTCGGGGCCATGCTAGGGAGGACACCCCATAGTTGGAGCAGCCACTTACCGAGTTCCACTTTAACATAGCCTCCCCATAAAGCGACATGCATACCCTGATAATGTAAGTGTTATTTAATTTCAGTTTCTACATTATACCTGCATAACCTTTAGTTTGACTAATGATTGATCAGTCATGTTATTTTTTAGCTTTGAGGCGCTTGCTTATCTTTGAAGGAGTGTCCCATCACTTGTAGGAGATTCATCAATCGCCTAGAGACAGCAGACCTATAATGTGCTAGTCAGCTTTGTTTCATCCGCCTAGATCATCATCTGCTTATTGCCCTGGTTGAGAGATGGTCTCCACAGACCAATACCTTCCACCTAGCTGTTGGTAAGATGACAGTGATGCTTCAGGACGTGGCGATGATCCTCGGATTACGTGTTGATGGGCCACCATTATGGCCCAATTGTGATCGATGAGGGAAGAGATGGCGTGGGCATCTACTGCGATGAGTTATTAGGATGACATCTTATACCATATGTGGTGTATCATGACCCGATCAGCCCACACATTAGATCGACCTTCAGGATAGGTGAAGCATAGGCTCAGACATGCATGTCATTAAGGTGGCTTAGGTGGGCTTTTTACAGAGAGTCCTATGCGCATCTGAGCATTGAGGAGTACTTCAGGCACCTGCGTGCCTACATTTTGTTTCTTATTGGGTGTTTCCTATTGCCGGATACGTCAGGTTCCGAGGTCCATCTGCAGTATCTTCCACTTCTTGAGGACCTAGATTCATTTAGTTCCCTGTTTATAGGAGGAGCAGTTTTGGCCCACCTCTATAGAGAGTTGTATGAATCTACTAGGCCCAACAGGGCCAATATGGCTGGTTATCTACACCTCATGCAGATATGATCTTTAGAGCATCTTCATGTGGGGAGGCCGACCTTACGTGTGTCATATTCGACTGATCTTGACAGTCTCAGCATTGGTTTGAGGTATATTTTAATTTTTGTACTTTCAAATTTTTAGCTTATATGTTTATTTAAAATGTGTTGTGTGCATAGGTGGAGCAGAGATATGTTCGTTAGATGTAAATGGTGAACGCGTTGCATTGTATAGGAATGAGCTGAATGGCTTGCTACATACGCATGTTAGACTTGTAGAGCACATTTTTATTCTAATTTTTATAATGTATATTCTAATTTAACATAATTTTTAATATGTGCAGGTGATTTGGGAGCCGTACACTGACCTGATCACACTACGCCTGCAACATACATGCTTAGTAGGCTCCGATATATGGTTATACGAGTCCGTGATCGTGAAGAGAGGCGAGAGTGGCACTTACGATCGAGTCTTTGCTGACTTTACCTAGAGTAGATGTGGCATTAATTGACCCTAATTTCAAAAATGTTGATGGTCGAGGCAAAGCAGATGTAGACTGGGTTGATTACCACTAGGTGCACATTGTCGCTTGGGAGAGGCGAATGTATTACATAGTCGAGGGCTTGGATGAAGATGAGGACAGGTTGGCGGCTATCGATCAGTACATGTGCTTGTTCAGATCTTGAGCTTCTCTTCGGCGCTCGATGATCCTTGACCACTTACTATCCCATTTTGTAGAGCATATATACATTAACATTAACATAAGTATTACTGTTGAATTCAATATGTTACTGAGGCTAATTTCGATACTATTTTTCATGCGATTGAGCACATCTTGGTGACTCAGGATATCTTCCAATCGTACTTCGGCCGTGCAGATGAGCACAAGCTACAAGAAGCTGTAGATATGTACGAGGTGTTATGTAGAGGCTTGAGATTGCGTGTACATATCGGTGACCCACATTATGGATCGAAGCCTACAGAGGATGTCCCACAGCATGATTAGGGTGCCGTACCATTTACATATGCTTCCAGGTCCATCTACTTATGTTGATCCAGTCCTTCTACATACCAGCCTACGTATGAGTTACAATCACCTATCTTCCGTCAGACTATCTCCGGACTTCAAAGATCTTGCATTGAGCCACCATCAACTGCGTGATCGTCCATCACATGCACCTGACCAATACACACTTGAGAGTGGTGTGATTCCATGCAGACAACGGAGGCATTAACTGTTTAGGATAGTGTGGCATGTGCGTCTGTACTATATTTATTCTTGTCGATTTTATTTTTATTTTTGGATCATCCATTTATGTAAATACTTATACTCACTTTTTTGGAATGACTTGTAAAACTTAAATTCATTTTTGTAATGAACCATTTGAATTACTCATCTAATGTCATAACACTAACACTATAATTTGTACAATTTAAATTATAGTCCATATATTTAATTTTAGATCTACTTAAATAAAAACCTGCAGACTCTAAGGTTGACCTCTATAATTGACGATAAGGGCTTAAAGCCTAGTAAGAACATCCAAATCTAAAGCAAAAAATATAAGAGCTTAAAGCCAATCATTGATGTAATAGCCAATCCCATGTGGAAAAAAAAATTCTTGCGTTGCCCACTTCATATGCTTGCACGCATCGAACCAGTCCGATTCGGGTGACTATTTGAAACGTTCTGAACCTGTCACCACTAATTAGGCGTATATGTACTATTACACCTCTTCTTGTCACATCAGTTGAGGCTTGACTCCTAATACAACAAGGAGAGATAGGTCAACTTCTACACTTTTGACACTTCCTGCTCCCCGCAAAAACAAACTCAAAGCGAGTCATTTCCCTACCCCATCCTTTCTTATTAACCTATCAAGCTCCGTGACGGCTCGCGTTGGTCTCCACACTAATCCAAGGGAAAAACCAAAAAATTCTTCCAAATCTTCATCTCAATCCTTTGGAGGATTTCAAAATGAGAACGCAATCAAGATCGACATCGTGGTATCTTCAACCTTGACCTTCATTTCATTCACTTGGTCTTTTATGAAGGTCAATTCGATTTAAAATATAACCAAGTAGTATAGATCGTTGTTGAACGCGAACACTTTGCAATTGAAATTCCACATTTCCGTCACTTAGATCGTCAAAAATAAACCTTTAATGTCTGATGGCTCTCAGCTTATAGCGATAGGTTAGAGATATAATCCTTTGATTTAGAAGCACGATTTGATTTGGACATCTATGAGGACTGCAAAATGATTCTAGACAGTTAGATCATTGATCAGACAGTCCTGATTTAAAACACCATCCCTACCGCATTATAAGTTAGATGTATGTGGATCAAACTAGCTTAATCCCACATCGAAATGAAGAAAGCAACACCCAATTAGCACCACATCAACACTAAATGGGATAAGCGTGAAATTAATGATTTTTGAATTTAAAAATTCTAAAAAAACAACACAAACTTTAATAATTCAGAAAAAAACAAATATTCAACAAAAAATGTAAATAAGTATTATATGGATTTACTTTGGTGAGAGAAATCTGTTAAATCTAAAATATATAATTTTTATTGAATATTATTTAATTAATTTGAGTTTAATTAAAAATAAATAAATCATAATTAAACCCAAAATATTAATCTAATCACTTTGAAACTTAGGGGAATCGAAACTAAGGTTAAAATACACCATAGATTTATTGGTGATTAAAATGAATGATATGAATTTTTCAACCCCTAAATCTCAATTTAATGAAACAAATTAATATTAATTTAATAAAATAAAGTAAAAAAAAAATGAAATCAATTTAAATCATCACAATGAACACTAATGAATCAAAAAACACCATGAGACTCTTAAAATTTTGATAAATTCTAAAATCATTAAAAGATTAATTAAATTAAATAATTTAATTAATTAGACTTAAATTTAGAAAATCATAATAAAGTGAATAAAAATCCAAAAAATTAATTAAACCTTCTTTAGATTCATCTTTCAAAGAGGAATCAAATAAAATTAAAAGTCTAATTAATTCCTAATATTTTAAGCCTATTTTGAGTTTTATTGAAAACATTAAAACTTTAATTAGTCTCAAAATACATATCTTATCAAGGCAAAATTTTAGAAAAATGAAATTGGTAAGGAACCCCACTCGGCATAAAAATTTCAAATGAAAATGATTTCTAGATAAGAAGTTATGAAATTTTGAAATCTTAGGATCATTTAAATCAAAAAATAAATATAAAATCATAAAAATTATAAAAAAATTATAAAACCTTCAAAATATTAACATTAACATTAGAGAACTTAGGAAAAATTCCTCAGCCCTCTATAGTTAGAGAATCCAAAAAAAATCATATGCTTAGGATTTAATGAATAAAGTAATAAAATTCTAAGATTTAAATTGGGAAATCCACAATAAGTCAAATAATTGGTTGAAATTTTCAATTAATTACTTCTAAATTCAGTGTTTAAATAAGAATATATTAAAATTGAAATTATTTTAAACTCACTTAACATAAAATGAAAAATTGAATTGTAATTAAAAATGAATAATTATCCATAACATAAAATATTTTGAATTGGCTATGTCAACTATCATAAAATAAATCAAAAGTTCCATCTTCCCTTGAAGTTGGATTGCATCAAGAATCAGCATTGAGTTCATGAATTATTTATATTTGTTATGTAGATGGCTAAAAGTATATTTAAAGTGAGGAGACTTAGTATATAATACTAATCAATAAGAAATTCATTAAAATAAAAAAAATTCTAGAACAATTAAGTTCATGAATTATTTATATTTGTTATGTAGATAAAAAGTATATTTAAAGTGAGAGACTTAGTATATAATACTAATCAATAAGAAATTCATTAAAATAAAAAAATTCTAGAACAATTAAGTTCATGAATTATTTATATTTGTAATGTAGATGGCTAAAAGTATATTTAAAGTGAGGAGACTTAGTATACAATACTAATCAATAAGAAATAAAAAAATTCTAGAACAATTAAGATAGAGTTTAGAAAAGAAAGTGCTTAAAATAAGTAAAATAAAAATAAGCATATGATATGCAATTTTAGTGGGTGAAAGATTAATAATTATCAAACAGTATTAAAAAAATAAAATTATATATAAGAGTCATAAATTTTATAATGATTCTACAATGCAAAAGAATGAGGATAAATGCCTCCTACAATTAAAGTTGAGTAACTAAAATAAAGAAGTGCCTTGTCATTATTATGTGATAAGAGAATACCATGGAGACAAGAAGATAAATTTTATAAAATACAATTTGATAAAATACAAGTTGTTCTAAATGATTTACAAATAATAGGCTTAACACCTCAACTCAACAAGAATAAATGAATATGAGTGTTTATTAAATTTAACCCAAATGATTGGGATAAAGCTAATGATGGTGGCAGTGATGATATGATATGATATCTTTATTATGAGTTCACAGTAAAAGTTGATAGTAGTAGTTTCATTAGTAATGGCCAGCAAATACAGTGAATCGTAATGCAACCTATCAATTTTCTGAACTATACACCATCCAACTAAAATATTGAATGGAAAAATCAACCAAACATCCACCTTCTCTATTCCATCAATAAGCACTAAACGAAACAGAAATGTAGATATACCCCACCTTGCTGGATAGGTAATTTCAACCCCCGTAAGGTCCTTAGAAACAGATTTTAAGAACACCTCAAATGGTTTCACTCTCGATAAGAGCCACAAACCCAAACTGCACCAAATGTCATTTTAAGAACAACTTACATGCATGTCATTCTAGGCCTACCATTTTACTTAGTAAACCTTCAACACTAATTTTATCTATCAGACTAATGGATATTTTTTTATCCTTTGTTGAATAATTCCAAACCACTAAAGCTATTTTTAAGTTTATAATCTTTAATAGATGTCACTTCTGTAAAAATTATGTAATTAATTCTAAAGTGTGGCTATTTTTTATTTATTTAATTAATGTAATAATTATATACTTAAATCTCATGGAGAGTTTGATCAATAGTTTATGAACCGTTTGATCAAATATAGTGTCTCTTCATAGAGAAACTATTGATCCTCTTCCTATCCTTTAATGTGTAAGTATCTCTCAATTTAAGATGATTACATTAAGAAAATTTGGGTGAAAGAAACTTCGAAGTTTTAAAAAGAAAGACTCAAGACAAATCAAGATATGTGATTTATTTATTAATTAAAATTTTGTGAAAATCACTTTGTTCAAGTTCTGGGGTTTAAGAGTTTATACAATTATGTTATTTGTATGATTAAGAAAATATATATTTTTTAAAGAATACAAAAAAAAAAAAAAATCTTACAAGTGGTATCAAAACTAGATTTGTGGCATGTGATTTTCCACTAAAAATTGTTCCACGTTTTGAAGTTAAATTTCATATGTTATATAATTATGCATAAATTTTGGCTGATGTCTTTATAGACAATTATGTCATTTTTACTGTGAATTTATTGCTTAGTCATACTTCCCATTTGTTAATTGACTTTTTTTATTTTATGTTAAATTCAATTACGGTTTCTTATTCAAATGATGCATTGTTTAATTATCTAGGAAGTTAAAGTCTATTAAAGGTTTCATTATTTCTTCTCGATATTACACCATATTGTAAATTAATATTTTGATAATAAAATATTGGGGTATTCACATACATAGCACTCAAAATTTTATATATTACATATCTAATACCTAAAATTTAAATATTACATTTATAAAACCCAAAATATCCAAATTTAACAAATATGCCACTCTCCGTTAAACTAAACTTGTTCCGTCACTACGCATAACCTACCCCATCGCTCGTCGTCTCTGTCGTAATCCCCTGCTTTCACTCGCCGTCGGTGATCTTATCACAACCTGATGCTTCAACCTCCTCCAACAATTTCGATAACATTCAAATCCATGCCTTTCTCGCTTTCAGTGCAGTAAGCATCCCTACATATGTCTTTCTCGCTATACTATCGGTGCATGGAGCTCTCATCTCAAATAGCATTCATTTGAGAGGGTGAATTTATATATTTCTTCTATAGCTTAGAATAGATTTTGTAGGTTTTTTTTTCAACCTTGCTTTATCCTAGCTTTTAAAGAGAAACTATTTTATTATAGAAGGTAAATTCATATTTCTCTGTTTCCATTCAGAATAGATTTTTCTTTTTACCTTGCTGATCTTACCATGAGAATATACAATTTTTCAAAGTATTTCGGTGAGTTGGGCGGTGGGGCAGCAGGCCATCAAGTTAAGAGAAGTACAAAGTAATGGTGAGATGAGTTTAGATGAGAGAATGGGCCGTCATGTGAGGTGCTTGTTGCTGATGCTAATGTGGCTATGCTATGTTGCCAGTCAGGGAGGATAAGAGGTGGGAGCAGGCGGCTTTGGTTGGGATGGGTATGAAGGAACGAAGCTGGGTTGGTGAGCAGAGGGTAAAGGTGGCTTAAGCGAGCCACTCGTGTGTGAAAAATAAAGAGATGAAAGAGTTGGATGACAAGGGAAAAGCTTGTGAAGGGAAGGTGGTGAGCAGGTAGTATTTTATAGCTTTGCATGGGGAGAAAATATTATATGAGGAGTCTAGATGCATCAAGATTCCAAAGAAAATGAGATATGTGGCATTAGACTATTTTTTATATTAATTTTAATATAAATTAAAGAAGCTAAGCAGAGATGACGAAATATGATTGGAGTTCTGATGTAAAACTACATCAAGACTCGGCATGTAATATTTTCTCTTGCATGAGAGGGAGAGACATGCATGAGGCAACAATTGAGAATCATGCAAGACTAGAAAGGGAGAGAGGCGCTTGATTTGAGAGATGAAAATGAAGGATAAAGAGGACTTGAAACATGAGAACAGGAGGTTGGAGTACAATGACGACGAAGGAGGCGGTGAGTATTGATGGAATGAGTTGATCTTAACAAAAATTGGTATTTTTGTTGAATTTGAATATTTTGAGTGCTATAGATGTAATATTTAACTTTTATGTGTTAAATATGCAATATATAATGTTTGAAGTGTTATGTACGTAAATCTCCCTAAAATATTTAAATGTTATTATACGGTTAATATTATTTATTGATTTATTCACTAAATGCTTAATGAGATTTTTTTTAAATAATAACATAGAGTTATGACCGTTAAGTTGATGTGATGATTTTTTTTATTAATGATTTATGAATATATATGAAAAAAAGTTTGTTAGAGTAAATAAATGCATTAAGAAATGTATGCAAGCATAAAATCATTACATAATGCATTTATATAAACTAAGTGACACCTCTAATATATTAATATATAAGCATGATAATGTTTGTATATTTTTTTAATTTTCAAAAAACTTATATTATTGAATTTTCTTAAGAAATTAATGATTTGCGTATCAAGAAAATTACATGTATATATTAAGAGAACAACCATTAAATTTGGATTTGTTCATGTATGAAATTATCTACATATTAGTGATTTTCTTTATGTATTTCATTCAAGTAAAATAATTATTTTTATTTAATTTAATTTGATGCTTATATCAAGCATAATTCGTTAATCACCAAAGTGATCGAATTAGAAAGTTTTTGTGAATGTCAAATTAAATTTATTTAATTACTCATGAGCATGTGATGTTAATAATGAAATCACATAATGAACTTTATAAATTTATCATGAGTAATTAAAGTTCAATGATTATAAATTATTTAAGGATCAAAGGTTGATTAGTTGTTTTCTAACCATGAACATAATTGTGGTTAATAAATATACTTTGTTAGATGTATTCATATATCCAAGATAGATAGCAAACATATTTAATTAAAGTATATATAATTGCGGTTATGTGAAATTGATATTGAGCATCAATTATGTTTATTATTGTGTATTGTAGTATCACCCAAAAGAAAACTTCAATATGCATTTATGTGATTATATCAATGTTATCTGAACCTATTTTTATGTGTTTGTATTTATAACTCAAACATTAATATGTGAGCATTTAATATTTTGCAACATCTACTTATGTTACCTTTCATTCGCAAAAGTTTTTATTATAAAGTTCAATGAGCTTAATTTTAATGAATGGAGTGAACAAATTCAGTTCCATGTAGATGGCTTGGATCTTGATTTAGTACTTCTTAATGGTAAGACTGCTGCTATTATTGCTACTAACAGTAATGAACAAAAGTCTTTTTATGATGCTTGGGAAAGATCAAATAGACTTAGCTTAACGATTATGCGAATGACTATATTATAAATTATTAAGTCAACAATTCTCAAAATTGATAATGCAAAGGAATTTATGAAGTTTGTGAAAGATTTATCTCAGTCTGAGTCTATTGATAAATCACGTGCTGGGACATTAATGGATATGCTGACCACCATGAAGTTTGATGGTTCACGTATCATGCATGAGCACATCATTGAAATGATAAATATTGCAGCAAGATTAAATACCATGAGAATGAATGTGAGTGAAAATTTTCTTGTGCAATTTATTATTAATTCCTTGCCTCCAGAATATAGTCCATTCCAAATAAACTATAATACTATTAAAGATAAATGTAATGTGGCCGAATTACAAAGTATGCTTATTCAAGAGGAAACAAGGCTTAAGAAATAAGAAATTCACTCAATTAATCTCATGAGACAATCATAAATTAAAAGAAACTAATTAAGAGGAATGCTAAAGGCAATAAAGGACACTTGAAGGCTAATGTGTCATATGCTCAAATCAAAAGAATGTACATAAGCATGATAGATGCCATTTCTCACAAGCATGGACACTATCGATATAGATTTTAAAAGTAAAGCTTGGTTTGAAAAGAAAAATAAGGAAAGTGTTTTTGTATGTTTTGAATCAAATTTGACAAAAGTTCTTTATATACTTGGTGGATTGATTACGGTTATGCCACACATGTTTCAAATATGATGCGATGATTCCTTGATCCAAACCATAAAGCCAAATGAAAAGTTTGTCTTCATGGGTAATCAAGTCAAAGTCGCGTTGAAGCCATTGGAACATATTGCTTAATTTTAGGTACTAGACATTATTTAGATTTTTTTCAAAATCTTTATATTCCAACTATTTCTTGAAACTTAATTTCATTGTCTAAACTTGATACAACTGGATATTATTTTAAGTTTGAAAATAGATGTTTCAGTTTATTTAAGCATAAACATTTTATTAGCTCTGGTGTTCTTTATGATGGTTTATATAAATTAAAACCTGATAATTTATTTGCTGAAATTTTATTAATATTGCATCATAATATTGGAATGAAACGTGATTTGGTTGATAAAAGATCAGCTTATTTGTGGCATAAATATTTAGGTCATATATCTAAAGAAAGAATATAAAGATTAGTAAAGGATGAAATTCTACTTGATTTAGATTTTGCTGATCTTGATATATGCGTGGATTGTATTAAAGGAAAATCTACAAAATACACAATTAAAAAAGTGGCCTCACAATGACTTTTAGAGAATATACACATTGATATTTGTGGATCTTTTCTGTTCAACTTTAGATAAAGAAAAATATTTTATCACCTTCATTGATGATTTTTCACCTTATGACTATGTATATTTTATTAAAAAAATCTCATAATAAATGCATTGGAGATATTTATTAATGACGTTGAGAGACAATTAGATAGAAAAGTGAAATTTAAAAGATCTGATAGAGGTGGTGAATACTATGGAAGGCATGATAAATCTGAACAATGCTCTAATCCGTTTGCTGAATTGATAGAAATGTATGACATTTGTACTCAATACACAATGCTAGGAACACCACAATAAAATGGTGTTGCAGGAAGGCGTAATCGTACTTTAATGGATATGGTTAGGAGTATGTTAAGTTATTCTACTTTACTTTGTTGTGTGGATGTATGCTTTAAAAACTATTATATATTTATTAAACATGGTTCTTAGTAAGACAGTTTCAAAAACTCCTTTTGAATTATGGACAAGAAGGAAACCTAGTTTAAAACACCTTCATGTTTGGGGTTACCCAGCATAATTTAAGAATTTATAATTCACATGAAAAGCTGGATTCAAGAACAATGGATGGACATTTCATTGGTTATCGAGAAAAAGGCTAAGGGTATAGATTTTGTGCCTAATCACAGTATAAAATTATTGAAACTAGAAATGCTAAGTTCATTGAAAATGGTGATATTAATGGAAGTACAGAATTACGAAATGTAAAAATTGAAGAAGCTAAAGTAAAAATTCATTTATCAATTACTTTTCTGAAGTTGTTGTTCCTGCAATTATTGAACAATTTGACAATTCACAAGAGCAACAAATGAGTGAACATACACCACATAATGAAGTTATCACCAATAAACTTATAATTGATGAACCACAAGAAATAGCATTAATACGTTCTCAAAGAGAAAGAATATATGCTATTTTAGATGATTATTTAGTTTATTTACAAGAGTCTAAATTTGACTTAGGAATTGATGATGATCCAGTTTCATTTATATAGGTCATTTAAGGTATTAATTCTAAAAAGTGGTTAGATGCTATGAAAGAAGTGTAAAATCAATGGATCACAATAATGTCTGGGGTCTCATTGAATTGTCTAAAAGTTTTAAAAGAGTTATTTGTAAATTGGTCTTTAATACCAAACATGACTCTAATGTAAGTATAGAACGATATAAAGCGAGGCTTGTTGCCAAAAATTTCACGCAGAAAGATTGCATTGACTATAAAGAGACTTTTTCTCTTGTTTCCAAAAATGACTCATTAAGAATTATAATGATATTAGTGATTCATTATGATTTGGAGCTACATCATATGAATGTGAAAACCCTTTTAAATAAAAAATTTAGAGGAAGAAGTTTATATGAATCAACCGAAGGTTTCTCAATTAAAGGAAAAGAACAAATGTTGTGTAAACTTAAGAAATCACTATATATACTTAAATAAGCTTCTCTACAATGATATTTTAAGTTCAATGATACTATTACTACTTTTGGATTTAAAGAAAATATTATTGATCAATGTATATATCTAAAGGTCGATTGGGAGTAAATTTTTTTTATTTTATATGTTGATGATATCTTGCTCGCAACTAATTATCTTGGATTATTGTATGAGAGCAAGAAATTTCTCTAAAAAACTTTGAAATAAAAGGTATGGGTGAGGCATCTTATGTGATAGGAATTGAAACATTTCATGATAGATACAAGGATTGTTAGGATTATCTTAGAAAGTATATATCAATAAAATTTCAGAGAAATTTAAAATGAAAAAGTGTTATGCAATTATTGTTCCAATTCAAAAAAAAAAAGACTTATGCAATGCCCAAAGAATGAATTGGAACGTAAACAAATGAAACAAATTTCTTATACATATATTGTTGGAAGTTTAGTATATGCTGAGACTTGTACGATGCCAGGTATCAGTTTTGCTATAAGAATTTTAGGTAGATATCAAAGTAATCCAGAAATTAATCATTGGAAGGCTGTAAAGAAAGTTTTGTGATATTTGCAAGGAACGAAAGAACATATACTTACTTATAGGATATCCGATAATCTTGAGGTGATTGGATATTCATATTCAAATTTTGCTATATGTGTGTATACTAAAAATCCATATTTGACTATTTGTTCCTACTAATTAGAGGAGCAATCTCATGGAAGAGTGGGAAGCTGTCCGTCATTGCTACATTCACTATGAAAGCTAAGTTTGTGGCATGTTTTGTAGCCACAATTCATGAGTTATGGTTGCAGAATTTTATTTCAAGACTTGGAGTTGTCAACGGTATTTGCAAGCCGTTGAAATTTTATTAATGATAATACGCGCAGTCTTCTTTTTAAGAACAATAAGTATTTAAAGGGTGCTAAACATATGAAATTGAAATAATTTTTTGTTGTGAAGTTTAGAAATAAAGAGTGTCATTTGAGTACATTAGCACTAATCTTATGATTGCTAGTCCTTTAACTAAATGATTGCAACCTGAATTATTTAATGAACATGTTGAAAAGATGGATATTATTGAAAAGTATCATTGAATTTATTATGCTCTTTATGTATTTGACTCTCGTCTTTATTGAAATATTTACGACATGTTATTGCATCCCATTTTATTATATTTGTATGTATATACATGAAAGAATTATATAAATATTAACATAATTTATCTTTTATAAAGACATTAATGTTATACCATTATGATTATCTCTCATTATAGATCATATTAAGTGTAAAATTAATATTGTGATATATGGAAAATATATGTCGCACTAATGATGTATAATCGTCATAATTCTTATTAGTTTTTTTACTTAATAATGAATTTTGATTTAACCAAATTAAGAAAGTGTCATGTAATGCGCATTATGTTTATGTATATAATTATTAAATCTTAAAGTTGAATAATATTATATGAGACTAGTGGGAGAATGTATTATGTAATTAATTCTGAAGTGTGACTCACATTAATATTTATTCAGTTTATTAATGTAATAATTAATTATGTACTTAAATGTCATTGGTCAAGAAAGAGTTTAATCAAATAAAGTGTCTCTTTGTAGAGAAACTAACTTTCCTCTTCCTACCCTTTAATGTGTAAGTGTCTCTCTATTTAAGATGACTACTTGAAAAAAAACTTGGGTGAAGGAACAGAAATCTTAGTTTCACAAATTAAGAGAATTCATGATAAATCAAGGTATGTGATTTATTTATTAATTGAAGTTTTGTGAAAATCACTTTATTCAAGATTTTGGGTTTAAAAGTTTATATAATTATGTAGTTTGTATGATTAAGAATTTTTTTTAACTAATACATAAAATAAAATAAAAAATTCTTACAACTCCAACCATCACCCCTAGTATAATGTCGTTCATTTATTCATCATTTATAATTTAGTCACACAATCATCTTAAAATTCTCATCATTATGATACTGTTAATCAATAATATTTTTTGCTGCCAAAAACTTTAATCCATACAACTTGTATGACAATTGTATTTCTTAAAATTTATCTTTGGGTCACCATGGTATTCTCTTGTCACATAATAATCACATGACACTTCTTTAATTTAGTTACTCTACTTTAACCGGAGGCTAGGTGTCAAAAAAAAATTGTTGTTAGGGAACATTCGTGTTATTCGTTTGTTAATTAAGCGAGTCAAACACGAACAAACATTTCAAACTTGATTTATAAACGAGCCAAACATGAACAATCCTGATTCGATCGTGTTCGGCTCGATTTAGCTCAAAATAAAAAATATATTATATTATATATTATATTATTATTATTATTATGTGCTATTTTTATTTTACTTATTTTAAGCACTTTCTTTTCTAAACTCTTTCTTAATTGTTTTAGAATTTTTTTATTTTAATGAATTCCTTTTGATTAGTATTATATACTAAGTCTCACTTTAAATATACTTTTGAGCCATCTACATAATAAATATAAATAATTCATGAACTTAATGCTCATTCTTGATTCATACCTTATATCTCGAGAAAATATTACATGTGTAGTCCGGATGCAGCTTTGCATCTGGACGTCAAGTAGAATTGGACATGTGTCCACTCTTCAAATACTACTTTTGACTTTACCCAGTAGCGGAGGGACCGGATGTTCGTGATGGGGACCCGACCCGGCCCGTTAAGTTGACGGGATTGCACTTGTTGGATGATGCTTTCGCGCGCGTTGCTAGACGCCGTTTTAGATTATGTGCGCGGGAGAAATTTAAATGTCTAAGACATAAATAGATTTAGGGCACTCAAACAAAAAAGCATTTTTAAAATTTTTTCAGACGAATTGGAGAGAAGAGAAGCAAAAATCTTTCATTTCAATTGATAAAAAAATTGTGAAGATGGATATGGTGACCAATTTAGCGGATGGTGACATAAATATGAATGCATGTATATATTTTCTATAGAGTTATATATATATATATATATATTATTTTGAAACACTTATTGATCTTCTTTGAATTTTTTTTTAGCAAGAAATAATTTTGTACACTATTTTGAGTTCTTTCCATGAGGATTTTGGTGATTTTTGAGCATTTCTCTGGAGTGTACACTCTACACACTCTAGAGTGTACATCATTTCTTTATTTTAAACCACTGGAAGACTTTCTATATCCTTTCTAAATATATTATAGGCTACTTTGAGTTCTTTCCATGAAGATTTTGGTGATTTTGTAGCATTTCTTTGGAGTGTACATGTTTTTTATTTTAAACCAGTGGGGACTATATCCCTTCTAAATGCTAATATAATTTGTTTTGAGTTTTTCTAGAAGGATTTGGGTTATTTTGGAGCAATTTTTTTATGTGTACACTATGAAGTGTACACCCTATTTTTTAAATTAAACCACTAGGGGACTGCTTATATCCCTTCTAAATGGTAATATAAGCTACTTTAAGTTCTTTCAAGGAGGATTTAGGTGATTTTGGAGTAGTTTTCCACATGTACACTCTAGAGTGTACACCAATTTTTTATTTTAAATCAATGGGGGACATCAAATTATAGATCTCAATGGTGTTATATGCTATATGGAATGCTTTTCAATATGATTTCAGTATCTTTTTTTAGTTTTCCAGAGTGTACACTCTGTACACCTTGGAGTGTACATCCTTTCTTTTATTTTAAACTACTGGGGGGATTGCCTATATCTCTTATAAATGTTATAATAAGCTTCTTTAGGTTCTTTCCAGAAGAATTTGGATAATTTTGGAACAATTTTCCATGTGTACGCTCTGGAGTGTACACCCTTTTTTTATTTTAAGCCACTGAGGGACTTCTTATATCTTTTCTACATTCTATTATAAGATGCTTTAAATTCTTTCCAGGAGGATTTGAGTGATTTTGGAGCACTGGAGTGTGCACTCTGGACTGTACACTCTTTTTTTAGTTTAAACCTCTGGGGCTTTATATTATGGATCTCAATGGTGTATTAATATGTATGGAATGTCTTTCGACATGATTTGAGTATTTTTTATTATCAATTTTAGAGTCTGATCTACACTCGTACATTTTGGAGCGTACACTCTCTACACTCTATACACTCTGATATACATCAGATACTGGAAAATTGATAAAAAGAATCAATTTTATTGAAATGCACTCCATACATCATATAAAATCATTGAGATATATAATTGCACTGCTCCCATCATTCAAATATAAAACATAAGGGTGTACACTTTGAAAAACTAAGCCTACAATTACTCAAATGCTGTTGGAAGGCACTCCATACAGCATATGAACATGCATGAAGATATGTACAAGATAGATAATTAAAGAGATTATCTACATACACAGTTGTGGTCAAACAATTCATATATACACAAACCCTCAGACATTCAATACTATATAATTTAGTTATTTTAAATTTAAGCAGAAAATAACATAAGCAAACTCCGCTTTAAAAAAATTCATCTTCTTTGGCTAGTCTTTGTCTTTGTGTCCGGTCCATTGGAGGTTTGTTGACCACTGCCTCCATATATTTGCATACAAACATACCACAATCGATGCTATTCTTCTGGGCTGGTATACTTGTGATCACCTCGGCTGGCCATTCTTCAGGGTTGGTCTCGAAAATCTCTCAAGCATCTTTGACAAGTAGTTTGATCTGCACATGCATCAAGACAAAGCAAATGAGGTAGTTACAAATTATGTATTTAGGAGAAACTGAAGAAGCAAAGGATTCTTACAATATCAGGAATTACATCCTTGTGGATTGGGTTCGGTAGTGAGTCGTAAAAAAACCATGTCCCTTTTTTTGATATGCGTAACTAGTAGTGTCCAATGCGATTATTGATAATTAGAATTAAGATTAAATCATCCTTTAAAATACTATTTGTATTAACATGTTATATGAACATTTTGCTTTCCTTTGATAAGCCATATTGGGCATAATTCTACAAGAATTCAAATAAAAGGTAAATTAACAAGTTTATAATAAACAAAAAATTTGGAAAGCATCTTATAACCCAATCCTCCTTACATGAACTCATCCAATTTAGACATGAGATATATAGATATGTGACATATAACTCATGATAGATCTTATTTTTCTCACCCAATAGGCGAAGGCATCAATATGTGTATTAGACAAATACTGATCTGTCAGTAATTCATCAATTTGTCCTCTAGCAATAATGATATTTTTGGCCAAGAAAATATTATCACTCATACATGTGAGCAGCATGGGCATGTTAGCAATCTAAATTAAAGGGTGATTTTATAGATACTGGATTGAATATATTAAATAATGATGTACTTATCCTTAAATCGAGCGCAAGATGCGTCAATGAACTCCAATATTGGCTTGGGTAGAACAGCTCTTGATGAGGATTCAATGGTCTTCTGTGCCTCAGCTGGCTGTAAGGAATGCCATCTTTTAGGAGTTATATTCAATATGAAATAAAGGGGAAGCTTATAAAATGATTATTATCGTATTCTTTAGTTCCTCAACCACTATTATAGCTGTTGTAGTTTGTTCATATGTTATAGGAACTTCTTCTACACTCGCCTACATAAAAACTTACTGAAATCAACTTTATTAGATTAAAGTGGTGTAATAGATAAGAAAATCTCATCTACTATCTATGCATCCGGTGTGGCAACAATATCAAGCTTTGTTGTGCTCCGCGTCTTCTTATACACCCCTATGAATGGGGATGGGACTGCTTTCCTCTTTCTAAGCTGTCTCGCCTTCACACCGCATGCTATGCTTCTGATTGAAGGCTAAGTAGTGTTATTTTCCAATGTGGGGCCTTCATATATACTCAACTGCACATCCTTTGCTAAGGTGGTTTCCAAAGGCTCATCTAGATGGGTGGCCTTTATGGCTGCCCCTATGCCAGCCTCCTCAAGAGCTTCTCCCATGCTTGGACTCTCTTGTCCACCAATCCTTGCCTGAAGGATAGCAAGCTGCGTAGTAATATCATCTACTATCCTAGTTATTATAGCTTCAAAAAATGTTAGTCTATACCCCAGGGCCTTGATTGATGAAAGTATATTCTCCTTCTCATCACTTTCTGTAAGGGTAGTAGTAGATGGCAAGCTAGATGCACATGAAGGAGGAGAATATCAAGGAGAGATGTAAGGAGATCAGCTTGGGGCATCACTCCTTGGTCTTGGAATGGGACTCCTCTAGTGATCACTGTGAGATGGCTGCTAGATAGAGGGCAATATTTAGAGCCAGTCACATCTTCTAATATGTCTTCAAATGATTGGAAGACTTGCGTTACACTAATAAGAAAGATTGGTAATTTGGAATAGGAATTAATCATTTTCAATGTAAATGAAATAAGTCTAATTAACATTATGTGATGCCCTTGCAAACTACTAATGGATTCCTCTACAAATTTCATTTTTGGCCACTGCAATATACGGGGCTTTGCAGAGGGAATTGTGGGTCTTAGGACTCTTGTGTGCTCGGTAGCCCTAATCTATGACAAAGAGTTACATAAGTTAGCTTCAATGTATAAGACAATATAAATTAGAAAATGTAACACATACCATCAAAAGAGTGACAAAGCCACTCATGTACCCGGGTGCCTTCTATGTCAAGATTTTTGATGTAATCACTTCAAATTGTGAAACCAGGAAGCTCCATATGACTTCTAGCCAATTATAATCAATAAATTTCTCTATATTATCAACGTAGGAGACCAGGTTCGATGCCACTTTGTAGTTATGATATATAAAAATAGATTTGAAATCAAAAACTGTATGCACATCTTCACAAACTGCGCTGAGCTCAATAGACAATCGAGCTTCTCAAGTTTATTCTTAAAATCTATTAAATTGGACTTTAATAGTCGGGATTTTTGTCATGTGATATTCTTCCCTTTATTTGGTATCCCTATGATTAAAGCAACTTTATCCAGTGTGAAAGGAAGGCAGTTGCCATTAATATGAAAGCCTGCTTTTCTATATTCTAGCATGACATGAGGGAATTGATAGCAGCCGAATCTTTTGAATGGCAGGAATTTTAATGAATTGATGTATGTAGAACCTTCTTAGAATCACAAGTACTTTCTCAATAAAGTGTTCTACGAAATAGAATCAAGTCTAATGGTGGATGGTCTCAGAAAGTTATCAGCTTCCCAAACATTTTAAGCTTCAAATGAAAAGTGAACTAATGAGAATATTACAACCATATTGGAAGTCCTCCATTCAAATTTAAACAAAAGGTGTACACTCTAGAGTATACACAATGTACACTCAGAGTGTATAGAGTACACTGTACACAAAAATTGATAAAAATACTCAAATCATCTTGAAAGACATTCCATACAATATATAACACATTGAGATCCATAATAGGTAGTCCCTAATGGTTTAATTTAAAAAAATGAGTGTACACTCCAAAGTGTACAAAGTGTACACATAAAAATTTGCTTCAAAATCACCCAAATTCTCATGGAAAGAACCTAAAGTAGGTTATAATAGCATTTTAAGGGATATAGGAAGTCCACTAGTTGTTTAAAATAAAAAAATGAGTATACACTCTAGAGTGTACATATGTACAAACCGATAAAAAAAAAACTCAAATCATGATGAAATGCATTCCATACAATATATTACACCATTGAGATCCATAATAGGTAGTCCCTCAATGATTTAATTTTAAAAAAAGAAGGACACTCTAGAGTGTACATAGTGTATACTCTAGAGTGTACGAGGGTACATTATGAAAAAGCGAAAAAAATACTAAAATCATGTTGAAAGGCATTCTACAGCATATAACACCATTGAGATCTATAATTCAAACTCCCCAGTGGCTTAAAAAAATCAGTGTACACTCCAGACTGTACAGAGTGTACACATGAAAAACTACTTCAAAATCACCTAAATCCTCATGGAAAGAACCTAAAATAGGTTATAATAGCATTTACAAGAGATATAGGAAGTCCCCCAGTAGTTTAAAACAAAAAAATGGGTGTATACTCCAGAGCGTACATAGTAAACACTCTAGAAAATTGATACAAAAAAAAATACTCAAATCATGTTGAAAGGCATTCCATATAGTATATTACACCATTAGGATTCACAATAGGCAGTCCCTCAGTGGTATAATTTTAAAAAAAGGTGTACACTCCACAGTGTACATAGGAGTGTACACTATGTACACTTTGAAAAATTGATAAAAAAAAATACTCAAATCATGTTGAAATGAAATCCATACATCATATAACACCATTGAGATCCATAATAGGTAGTCCCCCAGTAATTTTTTAAAAAAAATCAGTGTGTACACTCAGATAAAAAAAAACTCAAATCATATTGAAAGGCATTTCATATAGCATATAAGATCATTAAGATTCATAATAAACAATCTCTCAATGGTTTAAAACAAAAAAAGGTTGTATACTCTAGGGTGTATAGAGTGTACAGAGTGTACACTCTAAAAAATTGATAAAAATACTGAAATCATGTTGAAAGGCATTCCATACAATACACATCATTGAGATCTATAATTTGAAGTCCCCAATAGTTTAAAATAAAAATGGGTGTACACTCTAGACAACATAGAGTGTATACATGGAGAACTGCTCCAAAATTACTAAAATTATCTTAGAAAGAACCTAAAATAGGTTATAATAGCACTTACAAGGGATATAGGAAGTCTCTCAGTGATTTAAAATAAAAAATGAGTGTACACTCCAGAGTGTACATAGTGTACACTCCATGCACTCTGGAAAACTGATAAAAACTACTCAGATCATGTTGAAAGACATTCCATATAGCATATAACACCATTAATATCCATAATAGGCACTCCCCTAGTGGTTTGATTAAAAGGATGTACACTCAGTGTACATGCTGGCATGATTAAAAAAGTACTCAAATCATGTTGAAAGACATTCCATACAGCATATTACACCATTGAGATCCATAATAGACAGTTTCCTAGTGGTTTAAAATAACAAAAGGCTGTACACTCTAGGGTGTACAGCGTGTACACTCTGAAAAACTGATAAAAAATTTAAATAATATTGAAAGGCATTCCATATATCATATAAGACCATTGAGATCCATAATAGGGTCCTTGAGTTTAAAATAAAAGGCTATACACTCAGTGTGTAGAGTGCATAGAGTGTACACTCTGAAAAATTGATTAAAAATATTGAAATCATTTTGAAAGGCATTCCATACAGCATATAATACCATTAAGATCTATATTTCGAAGTCCCCTAGTGGCTTAAAATAAAAAAATGGGTGTACACTCTATAGTATACACATAAAAAACTACTTTAAAGTCACCCAAATCCTCTTGGAATGAACCTAAAGCAAGTTATAATAACATTTACAAGGGGTATAAGAAGTTCCTCAATGATTTAAAATAAAAAACGAGTGTACACTCTGGAGTGTACAGAGTGTACACTTTGAAAAATTGATTAAAAAAATACTCAAATCATATTGAAAGACATTTCTTACAGCATATTACATCATTGAGATCCATAATAGGCAGTCACTCAGTGATTTAATTTTAAAAAAAGGGTGTACACTCAAGAGTAATGAGTGCACATGAAAAACTAATACAAAATCACCCAAATGCTAGATAGAACTCAAAGTCCCTTAATGATTTGAAATTTAAAAAAAAGGTGTACACTCTAGAGTGTACATCTCAAAAACTTGAAAAGAGTATAGAATAATACCTTTTGTAATCGTATTCGATGAAGGAGATGAGATGGTAACAGTCAGAACAAATGTGAAAACCCTAAAACTCTATAGTTCAAGAATGCGAAATAATACCTCACCGAAGTCATTTTATTTGGAGAAGATGAGATAGTACCTCGAATTTTAATGTCCAAGAAGTAGTCCTAAACTAGAGGAAGGTCGGATGCTCCCACTGATGCGCGTCAGGAAGGAGGAAGCTGAATACAATCTGTGAGTGAATGAACACAGTAAAAAAATAATAATCTAAATTTAGCCCCCAATACGCATGAAAATGTTGTCCAACAATTGCAATCTTGTTAACTTAGCAAGTTAGGTCCCGTCACGATATGTCTGGTCCCACCGTTACCGCATGGTAAAGTCAAAAAGCAGAATTTTAAGAGTGGACACATGTCCAATTCTAATTGACGTCCAGATGCAAAGTTGCATCCAGACTCTGCATGTAATATTTTCTCCTATATCTCTAGAGTTTGAATCAGAAGATCCATCTTCCCTTGAAGAACAAAATATAAAAAACTTGCCGCGAAGCCCCCTCACACTAGAGAAAAAACATGAAAGCAGCTTGCACGCAAAATTAAACACACCAAAACAAAATCTCTCTGCCGAACAGCTACGATCACTACCATTCCATTACTTCAAATCAGGGCTAGCCCAATTACTATTCCCATCAGCATAACACAACCAACCATTCTTCCCAACAATATCAGCAATCATACCAGGACTTTCCATATGATCTGGCAGGTCAAGCTCAGGCCTTTTGGACATGTGACCACAGTATGAACACATGAACCGGCCACCACCAGGCTTTTGGTCACGGTAAGGCATGTGGCAATTCCTGCAACGACGAGTAGCAGTCTTACGAAGTTTCTGAAGCTCTAGAGCCTCAGTTCGGTGGCGCTAACGGAGGCGGGCAGCACGGCGAGCCCGCCAACTGGAGAGGTGGGGCATGAGAATCTCGTATCAGAAGAGCGTGGCGAGAAGGACGAGAACACAGGCAAGGCGAGGTTAGGTGATCTCGAACTGGAGGCCGGGCGGGAGGAGCTGGGAGAGAGCCCAAAGAATGATAAGCGGGATCACAAGCCATGGTAGCATTGTCGCGACCCGCCGAGACCACCTCTGAACCACGCAGAGTATACACATTATCCAAAAGCTCTATCAATTGAAGTAATCGGGAGCGTAGCGCCTTAATCTGTTTCCAATATTGCAACTTTTCGAGAGTGGAATTGGAATAATGAAATCCCCAATCCAGTAACAGAATAGAAAAACCTATCAATCCAAGAAAGTCCTAATCTTCGAATATTTTTTTTCGGGGCAGACGGTGGACCTCAACAAGGAACGGATCAATTAGGGTTTCTTCAGCAGCTAGAAGAAACCAGCCTAAAGGGCAAAAAAAAAAAAAAAAACAGAAATTCCAATGGACGCTGAGAGGAAAAATGGATTGGGTGCTTACGGATTGGAGGTCGTTCATGGAAAAATCCCAAGCTCGGGTGACTGGTTCGCGTGCATGGCTTCTGCCTTCTAGAAAGAAGACAAATGGGGGAAGAGAGAGAAATAAGGTAAGCATCG
This sequence comes from Cymbidium sinense, assembly GCA_021442155.1. Taxonomy (NCBI): domain Eukaryota; kingdom Viridiplantae; phylum Streptophyta; class Magnoliopsida; order Asparagales; family Orchidaceae; genus Cymbidium; species Cymbidium sinense. The sequence goes on from CM038217.1 coordinate 148,672,224, forward strand.
CTAGTAATTAATTCTAGGGGGCATTTATATACAAAGCACACAATTTTTAGATATTTACATATCTAATACTTAAATCTTTATTATTACAATAAAAATAATTATTTTCTTAATTTTTTGAAGTAAAATTTTATTTTTGAAGCATAGAAAAAATGTTATGTTTATAAATATCAAAATTTAGATATCAGATATATAAATGCATAAAATTTGTGTACTATTTATATAAATTTCTCTTAATTCTATTATCCCTTCAAATATACTTTGTTTTTAAATAAGGTAAGCATTGGATGTGTCGAGTCGGTTGGCTTCTCAATTTGTGTTGCCAAAAAAGAACTGGTAACAAGGATTCATGAATAAAATTTTGTTTGCAAATAAATAAATGTTTAAATCTATGAATTACAATGAAACCCCCCGATTTGCATATTTATTTATTATTTGATTGACTATTTTAAAATAATTGAATTTAATTTTGGAAAATTTACATATGCAACCACACAATTCTTATCCATTTACATGCCTAACATTTAAAATTTGATATCTATAAGTATAGCACATTTCTTTCTTATGTTATAAAAGATGTATTTCACTTTAAAAAATTAATAAAAATATTATTTTTGATATAATAATAAAAATTTAAGTGATATATATATATATTAAAATTTAGGTGTTAAATATGTAAATATATAAGAATTGTGTGCTATGTATCTAAATGCCTCATAATTTTTTAGTTTTTTAATAAGCTAAATCAAAGGTTTAAATAATTTAGTGCATGAATACTAAAAATATTCATTGAAAAGCTATATAAACACTTTCTAAGGTATAAATTTATTCCAAAAATTGATGATTTTTAATAAAGAATATATTTTTATTCAATTTTAATATTATCATTAAAATTTTAACTATTTTGTATTTTATTTTTGATTAATATATTAGATGCTTTAATGAATAAATTACTTTTTATTTCTTATTTCAATCATAGGTACATATTCTTTAAATATCAGCTTTATAAAATACTTTAAAATAAATATAATTAAATAATTACTAATCTTGTCTATTTTTACTCATTTGACAAATCTTTGTTACTATACAACTCTTTTTTTTTTTTTGAATTAAAGTTTAGTGTATTGTATTGGCTTTTACATGTATTTTTATTTATTTATTTATTTTAGCCTATTGTAAATGAAAATAAAATTAATTATTTATGATATTGAGCTATTTGAAACACGAGTTTTTGTGTAGCTTTAAGAACACTCCAATCAAGTCCCACCTTCAAAGTCCTCCCCATCATCCTTCACAATACTCCTGCCAACCTTTACACCCTTCTTGTCATTTATCATATTTAAATAGTTGTCAATTTAACTTTGAAAATAATTATTTATTTTATAATTGCACTTATAAAAATATTGATCATTTATGATTATTTTATTTATTCATTTTGAAGTTCATTCATACAAAATATATTCAAATTGCTCAAATATTGAATGTTTTCTATTAACATATCTCTCCAATAGAAAGAATGTCTTCTTCTTTTTTATACAAAAGCCATATTTAGGTGAGAGAAGTGGTTTAAAATCGATGGCATATTAGAAACTCTTTATATTACATTCTCTTGATTGAGTTTTTCATTCATTCTTTACTAAAAGAATTTATTTTGTTGAAGGGTAATGTAAATAAGGTGTAATCTTCTCTTTTACATTGGAAATTATTGAAGAGAAAATTAGGCAAAGTAGATAGCATAAGGAAAGTTTATAACTAATTTCCTAATTAAAGAAACTCCTTCTCAATCATTTTTTTATCACACGCCGATCAAACAAATAGAAAAAAAAAACTATAATAACATTTAATTTCCATTTACTTCATCAACAATTTAAGCCCCTCAACTAATAAGTCACTCCCTGAAGAAACTCCCACCTCGCCTCCATTCCTCTCCGCGTTTCTATAAAACCCAACCACCATAAGCATTCTCTCCATCAAGAAGAAGAAGAAGAAGTAGATGATGATGATGAAACTCCTTCTTTTACTCTTTGTTCTGTCATTCCTCGCAGTAACAGCTGCCGCCATTGATATAACTGAGAAGAATTTGGAGACATTCTTTTATTTCGATGAATAAAAACAAGAAGACTAATTTTCATTATTTTTTCTAATCATTAGAAATTATATTACATTCAAATAGATAAATTATCTTAAAAATTGTTTCAAAAATTATTGATTAATATATATTATAGAATATTCTATGGATTATATCTATATATTCTATATTAATAAATATATTATATAATGAAATATTGATATTAAAATATTCAATATTATATAGTCTCTTAATATGTAGTATATTGTAGTACCTTATATAGTAATTCTAGTAAATTTGAGTATAAATGAGTATTAATTAGAATTTAGATTTAGCATAATTTTCTTGGAGCTTAATAAAAATGGTATGATTTTTGTGTTAATAGATAAAGTTGTCATCATGGCTTCTAGAGAGGAAGATAAATGGGGAAGAGAGAGAAGTACGCCAAGCATCGCTAGTAATTGAAATGCTATATAAATGTACTTTCTAAAATTTTAACTTTCTTCCAAATATTGTTGATTTTTTTAATAAAAATATTCCAAATCTATTATAATATTATCATAAAAATTTAACTATTATGTATTATATTTTCAACAAATATATTAGAATTTTTTAATGAATAAAATACTTTTCATTTCTTACTTTAAGTGCAGTACATATTCTTTAAATATCAACTTTATTAAGTATTTTAAAATAAATATAATAAATATAATTACTAATCTTGTCTATTTTTTCTCATTTGGCAAATCCCTGTTACTATACAATTATTATTTTTAATATAATTACTAATCTCTAACCTTTAACCTTCAGTTTTGTTGATGCATTCTCGCAAGACGCTTACTCGTGAACAAATCTTCTCTATCACATGTCACTTTTCTAGCAATGCCTTCCCCATCAAGCCTATGGCATGCTTACCAATGCCTTCCCCATTGAGGTTTGTCGCATGCCATCAATCCTGCAATGGCTTCCTTACTGAATTCCTTCGCATGAACACCAGTTTGGCAATGCACTCCTCGATGAGGTCCATTGCTTACCACCAAGCACACAATGATCCCTCCAGTGAGCTTTGTCACATATGTCTCCACTAATTAGGTGTGTTCCAAGATGCCAATCTCAATGCATTCCTTAGCAAGGTTAGACTCCTAATTTTGTATATGAACTATTCTCCACTAATCCTATTTGCAAACTCCACTCTTCCTCCTTTGTATTTCGACAAATCATTGCCTTCTCTTATTATACTTTTGATGTCTTTTATAGCAGTTGATATCATTCTAATCCTAATTATTAGGATTCTTAATTTTAGTTAGGAGCTTCATAATTAAATACTTAGGATACTACACTTAGTGACTAGTTAAACAAACTCAAAATTAATAAAATTCAACATAAATTTAAGTAAAACAAATTTGAAATAAAATCTAAATTCAATTGAGCTTAAATTTAACTTGAGTTTAATTAAACACTAGCCTAAGCCAATTGAACTTGGGTTTAATTTAAATGAGATGAAGCCACTTCATCTCATGCTTCCTTCATCACCTAAAATCAATTCAAACTTCCCCTCTAATCTTCTCACGGCCTTCAGTCACATTAAAGATGCCAATTCCCACCCCCCGAAAGGAGAGAGAGGCCAAATTCTACACTTTTGACACTTCCTACAACTCCCACAGCATAAAACAAACTCAAACAGTCATTTCCCCCTCCCCATCCTTCGGCCTAATACAAAAAGGGAGAGAGAGGTCAAATTCTACACTTTTGACACTTCCTACAACTCCCACAGCTCCCACAGCCTAAAACAAACTCAAACAGTCATTTTCCCCACCCCATCCTCTCTAACCTATTGCTTGATCAAGCTCCGGCGAGCGGCGGTGCACATTGGTCTCCACACCAACCCAAGGGAAGGCAAACCATAAAATTTCTTTCAAATCTTCATCTCAATCCTTTGGAGGATTTCAAAATGAGAACGCCATCAGGATCTGACTTCAGCGAGGTATCTTCAACCCCGTTCAATTCAATTTGGTCTTTTATGAAGTCAATTCGCTTTAAAATATAATCAAGTCGTATAGATCAGTTATAAATTGAATGCTGATCATTTTGCAATTGAAATTCCACTTTTTCGTCGCTTAGATCATCATAAATCAACCTTTAACATTTGATGGCTCTCAGCTTATAGCGATAGGTTAAAGATATAATCAATTTGATTTAGAAGCACGATTTGATTTGGACATCTATAAGGACCACAGAATGATTTTAGGCCGTTAGATCATTGATCATACAGTCCTGATTTAAAATCCCGTCCCTACCACTTTATAAGTTAGATTGAATTTAAAAATTCTAAAAAAATAACATAAACTTTAATAAATCAAAAAAAAAAAAATCAACAAAATAATGCAAATAAGTATTATATGAATTTAGTTTAGTGAGAGAAATCTATTAAATCCAATTTCTTAAAATTTTATTGAATATTATTTAATTAATTTGAGTTTAATTAAAAATAAATAAATCATAATTAAACCCAAACTATTAATACAATCAATTTGAAACTTAGGAGAATCGAAATTAAGGTTAAAATACACCAAAGATAAAAATATGGAAATTTATTGGTGATTAAAATGAATGATATGAAATTTTCAACCCATAAATCTCAATTTATTGAAATAAATTAATATTAATTTAATAAAATAAAATAAAAAAATGAACTTAATTTAAATCATCACAATGAACACTAATGAATCAAAAAACACCATTAGACTCTCAAAATTTTGATAAATTCTAAAATCACAATTAAAGATAATTAAATTAAATAACTTAATTAATTAGACTAAAATTTAGAAAATCATAATAAAGTGAATACAAATCCAAAAAATTAATTAAACCTTCTTTAGATTCATCTTTCAAAGAGGAATCAAATAAAATTAAATGCCTAATTAACTCCTAATATTTTAAGTTTATTTTGAGTTTTATTGAAAACATTAAAACTTTAATTAGTCTCAAAATACATATCTTATCAAGGTAAAATTTTAGAAAAATAAAATTAGCAAAGAACCCCACTTGGCATAAAAATTCAAATGAAAATGATTTCTACATCAGAAGTTATGAAATTTTTAAATCTTAGGATCATTTAAATCAAATAATAAATATAAAATCATAAAAATTATAAAAATTTATAAAACCAATTCAAAATATTTACATTAACATCAGAGAACCTAGAAAAAATTTCTCAACCCTCTATAGTTAAAGAATCAATAAAAATCATATGCTTACAATTTAATGAATAATTAAAGACATAAAATTAATAAAATTCTAAGATTTAAATTGGGAAATCCACAACAAGTCAAATAATTGGTTAAAATTTTCAATTAATCACTTTTAAATTCAGTGTTTAAAAAAGAATTTATTAAAATTGAAATTATTCTAAACTCACTTAACATAAAATTAATAATTGATTTGAAATTAAAAATGAATAATTATCCATAACTTAAAATATTTAAATAACCTATAAGTTTTTCATCTCTATAGTCTTCTTGAGTTAGGATTAGTATTCAAAAACGATTTAAACAAAATCTTAAACCATTAAAAAACTTAATTAAATAACAAATTATAAATATTCACTTTAAATGAGCATTAATCATAGTAATTAATCAATTGAACTAATTGAACTTAACCAAAATATAAAACTATGAAACTGAAATAATTTCAACATAAATCTTTTAACTTTATGAATTTGATATATCTCAAAGTAAACTTAATAAAACATTAAATGTGAAATGAATGTTGATTAAAATTATTAATTGAATTAAACCATAAAATAAATCAAAAGATCCATCTTCCCTTGAAGTTGGATTGCATCAAGAATTAGCATTGAGTTCATGAATTATTTATATTTGTTATGTAGATGGCTAAAAATTATATTTAAAGTGAGGCGACTTAGTATAAAATACTAATCAATAAGGAATTCATTAAAATAAAAAAAATTCTAGAACAATTAAGAAAGAGTTTAGAAAAGAAAGTGCTTAAAATAAGTAAAATAAAAATAGCGCATATGATATGCAATTTTAGTGGGTGCAAGATTAATAATTATCAAACAATATTACTAAAAAATAAAATTATATCTAGGAGTCATAAATTTAAATATAATGATTCTACTATGCAAAAGAATGAGGATAGTTGAGTAACTAAAATAAAAAAGTGCCTTGTGATTATTATGTGATAAGAGAATACCATGGAGACCCGAAGACAAATTTTATAAAATACAATTGTCTTACATGTTGTATGGATTAAAGTTTTTGGCAATAAAAAAAATGATTGAAAATTAAGATAAGTATCATGATGATGAGAATTTGAAGATGATTGTGTGATAAATTATAAATGATGAATAAATGAATGATTATACTAAGGGTGATGGTTGGAGTGACATCTATTAAAGATTATAAACTTAAAAATAGCTTTAGTGGTTTGAAATTATTCAACAAAGGATAAAAAAATACCCATTAGTCTAATAGATAAAATTAGTGTTGAGGTTTACTAAGTAAAATGATAGGCCCAAAATAACTTGCATGTAAGTTGTTCTAAATGATTTGCGAATAATAGGTTTAAAGCCTCAACTCAACAAGAATAAATGAATATGAGGGTTTATAAAATTTAACCCAAATGATTGGGATAAGGCTAATGATGGTGGCGGTGATGATGATGATATGATATCTTTATTATGAGTTCACAGTAAAAGCTGATAATAGTAGTTTCATTAATAATGGCTAGCAAATAACACAATGAATCGTAATGCAACCTATCAATTTTATGAACTATACACCATCCAACTAAAATATTGAATGGAAAAAATCAACCAAACATCCACCTTCTCTATTCCATCAATCAGCACTAAACGAAACAAAAATGCAGATATACCCCACCTTGCTAGATAGCTAATTTCAATCCCTGTAAGATCCTTAGAAACAGATTTTAAGAACACCTCAGTTGGTTTCACTCTCGATAAGACCAAATTGCACCAAACTGCATCATCATCAAGCAGATAAGTAGCACTATCAAAACAAAAATCATCTCCATATTGCCCCCCAACTTAAAAGTCAAGCTAAAAATGAAACACCTGTGCAGTTTACTCTTGAATGTGCCCTCTGGAGCCCTCTCCCGGGTAACCCATGCTAGATTCATCTATGTTAGAATAACATAATATATGTGAGAAGCAAACATTAAAGTAGCTCCCAAGAAAATTCAATCATTTATCAAACAACAGACCTTTTTTGACACAAAGTCTACAACAATCTCGCCGTTTTCTGAGACCAATCTTCGAGTGGAAGTGATGTTCGTGAAGAAATCCCCCAATTGCTACGATGCTGCAGAGGGCTCATGCACGACAGAGGGATAAAGGGAATGACTAAAACACTAATTCCTTCCTTCGATGGGGAAAACAACTACCCGAGCTCTCATGAATGCGGCAAAAACCTTCCCAACAAGTAATCATGCGAAGGGAAGCCATGAAACCCTAGTTGCTGGATCGAAGAAGGAGAGAAGCCCTGATAATATGGGTGTTTTGGTGCCACCTGATAGCTGTAATTCAAGATGCAAGATAAAGAGGGGATTCAGAAGGAGACACTTACCGAAGATCAACGATTGTGAATCTTTTAATTCATTCGCTTTCCTAAAAACTAGTAAGTAATAATGTTTTTGTTATCTTGCTTCCGTACTATCTTATGAGATTTTATATACATATCACATAACTTTGATATATATATTATTTATTTAAATTTTTAATATTTATAAAAATAATATTTAAATCTTTAATATCATATCAAGTATTATTATCATTACTTTTTTAAAATAAAAAAATATTTTCATATATATACACATACACACACAATTTTAAATATTAAACATATAAATACATAAAATTATGCAATATATATGTAAATCTTCTTTTCCCTTATAATTAATGAGCAAGTTAAATAATTTTAAATTAATGAAATATAATCATATTGCTCCAAATAAATTATATGGAATTTTACTCATGAATAAACTAAAAAACAAATTTTAGGTGATCTTAATATTTTTAAAGAAAGTTATAAACTTTTTATAGAAAAAAAAAAAGAAATATTTTAGTAAATTTGATCATAAAAATAGTTTTTCACACAAACAAAAATTAATAATAATAAGAAACCAATAATCAAAAGAAATTGTAATAGCAAATTGAAAAATAAAATAATGAAAAAAATAACCATCCAAATAAACCTAATGTCCCAATGAGCTTGCAATTACTATCCATATGTCATTAGCATAAAGTCTCATTTTTCTCACTTTTTTTATATTGTTTCAAACTAATCTTCTATAATGAATGAATTGATGAAGCACTAGCAAACTCAATAATACATGCAACCATTCTTTCTTGACAATGCCCTCCATAGCCTCAATGGAAAATTAACCTCTACCAATTCAATAATGATGGATTAGCCACCTTCCTTCCCTTTAAGCATTGGGAAATCAATCTTAGGTATTTATGATTGATATCTCTCCCTTCATTAATTTAAAATTATTTAACTTGCTCATTAATTATAATGGAAAAGAAGATTTACATATATATTGCATAATTTTATGTATAATATCTAAAATTACATGTATATATATATAATGAATTTTTTTTTGAAAATTTATGATAATAATATATTTGATATAATATTAAAGATTTAAATATTAATTATATAAAAATTAAAATTTAAATTATATATATATATATATATATATATATATATATATATATATATATATATATATATATATATATATATATATATATATATATATATATATATCAAAGTTATGTGATATGTATATAAAATCTCATAAGATAGTGCAGAAGCAAGACAACAAAAACATTATTACTTTCTAGTTTTTAGGAAAGTGAATGAATTAAAAGATTCACAACTGTTGATCTTCGATCAGTGTCTCCTTCTAATGCCCCTCTTCATCTTGCATCTTGTATCTCAACTACTAGGTGGCGCTAAAACACCCATATTGTTAGGGCTTCTCTCCTTTTTCAATCCAGCAACTAGGGTTTCGTGGCTTCCCTCCGCATGATAACTTGTTGGGAAGGTTTTAGCCGCAATCATGAGAGCTCGGGTGGTTTTTTTCCCTCATCGAAGGAAGGAATTGGTGTTTTAGTCATTTCCTTGATCCCTCTGCCGCGCATGAGCCCTCTGCAGCACCTCAACAATTGATGGATCTCTTTAGGAACATCACTTCCACTTTAAGATCGGTCCCAGAAAACACCGAAATTCATTGTAGACTTTGTGTTAGAAAAGGTCTGTTGTTTGATAAATGATTGAATTTTCTTGGGAGCTACTTTAATGATTGCTTCTCACATATATTATGTTATTGTAACCTAGATGAATCGAGCATGGGTTACCCAAGAGAGAGCTCCAGAGGGCACATTCAAGAGTAAACTGCACAGGAGTTTCATTCTTAGCTTGACTTTTAAGTTGAGGGACAATATGGAAATGATTTTTGTTTTAATAGTGCTACTTATCTGCTTGATGATGATGCAGTTTGGTGCAGTTTGGGTTTGTGGGTCTTTTTGAGAGTGAAACTATCTGAGGTATTCTTAAAATCTATTTCTAAGGATCTTACGGGGGTTGAAATTACCTATCCAACAAGGTGGGGTATATTTGCATTTCTATTTTTTTTAGAGTTGATTAATGAAAGTTATTATTATTATTATTATTGATGGAATAGAGAAGGTGGATGTTTTGGTTGATTTTTTTCATTCAATATTTTAGTTGGATGGTGTATAGTTCAGAAAATTGACAGGTTGCATTACGATTCACAGTGTTATTTGCTGGCCATTACTAATGAAACTATTTCTATCAGCTTTTACTATGAACACATAATAACGATATCGTATCATCCAGGGGTGGATCCAAAAAAAATTTTCAGAGGGGGCATAATAAAATAATGAATAATTTACTTTTATATAAAATTAAAAATCAAAGCATCTCATATAAGAAAATAAAGAAATTAAACCTTGCAATAACATAAATTTTTTTTATATTACATACCATTTATAACTCCCTCCAGTCTTCATATATTTTGAAAGCGTTGTAATCAATTCCTTATTAACACTCTTAAATACATCTTTTAATATATATAATAAGACAATCATTCATCCAAAATCCTATTCTATTATTGCAGCAATTTTTTACGATCTTCAGAAAATGCTCTTTCATTGTAGTGATTGACAATATCAAAGCAAGCTTTATTAGCAAATATACAAGAGGATAAATATCATTTTTCTTTGTCTCTACTAACTTTTGTGCAAGTTCTCCAATTCCCTTCAACTTTAAAAATGAATCATTAGGTTTTATGTCAATAATATAATTCTCAAGTTGACTATCTAAAATAATAATATCAAAGGTTGAGAAGTCTATGGGATAAAACTTTGTCAAACATATCAATATTTTTTTATCAAAAGCTGAGAAAGAATCACATGGATTCAAGCATGCCACACAAGTAATTGATTGGCCTCATCAAATTATCATTTGTTAAGCTCACGGGTTGCATATCGATACAATAAAATAACTCAACTTGATAATAGTAAAAATTTGTGATTCTTTGAGCATATCTTCTTGATCTTCCACGTATAATAAATCTTTCGCTCATATTTGGCACAAGTATATTATTTTTCTCACAAAATGCATGAACTTCTTTAAATAAAATGTTCCAACCATCATCCCTCATATTTTGTAGTCTTTATTTTGACACATTAACCAAAGTCATGGCATTTATAATATCTTGATCCTTTTTTTTGTAAACCTTGAGATAACTCATTTGTGATTCCTAATATGGATTTCATCAAGTGCATTGAAAACAAACTCAAAACATTGAATTGAATCAAGCAAAGCATTTGCTTCACCTCTTTGTTCCGTTAAATCATCTTCTACAATTATATCAAGAACATCTATAATAGATCCAAATAAAATAAGTATATTTATCAATGCAAAGATAATGTGATCCCCGCGTATCTCCAACTCATTGAAGAGTTATTTCTTGATTTAAACCTCATCTTGTAGTTCTACACTCCTTGCTCAACAATTTTGTTTAATTGTCTTTCAAATAAAATTTCTCTCCTTTGCAAGAACTTCCAACAATATTTATCAAATTAGATACATTATTAAAAAATTTAGCAATCTGAATATGATTCTTAACCATAGCAACTAGTGCTAATTGTAATTGATGAGCAAAATAGTGAATGTAATAAGCTGAATTATTTTCTTTCAAGATTGAAGCTTTTAATCCATGAAACTCACCACGCATGTTGCTAGCCCCATCATAACCTTGACCACGTATCCGCGATATACTCAATCCATGCTTTGAGAAAAGTGCCTCAATAGCACATTTAAGATTTGGAGCAGTTGTTTCACCAACATGTACAATACCAAGGAAATGCTCAACAATGCAACATCTCTTATCAACATAACAAATCGCAATAGCCACTTATTCTTTCATCGATACATTGCGAGATTCATTTAAAAGAACTGCAAATAACTCATTACCCAAATCATTGATAATAGTATTTAAAGTCTCAATAAAACATGTATAATATCCTTCTAAATTTGAGCAATTAACTTATTATTTCCAGCATTTTCGGACAACCTTATTAATACTTTCATTATGCTCACCAAAAGTAAGTTCAAATTTTTTTTTTTGATTTTCAGAATCCTCTGATTCATCATGATCACAAAAAGCTAATCCTTGGCTTAAAAGAAAGCTTACACAATCAATTGTGGCACATAATCGTGTTCTATAATCCCTTCAATTTTGATCAGAATGTCTTCCATAAGAAAATGCAATATTTTGATCCTGATTCATTAAATCTTCACATTTTCTTTGATCAATACTATGGGCACTATTAACTTGGCCAATATGAATTTCAAATCTTACTTTTTTTTTTCCAATTTTTAAATCCCTTATTATCAAAACTATCACCACTTGCTTGTTCACCAATATCAGGTTTATAAAGATAACAAAATAAATAATATGATGCATCTTTTGCAATATTAATCTCTAACCAACTTTTATATTCATCAAACCATTTTGGATTAAATCTAGGCAATTTATTTCCAATCTGTATTTGAGAAAATTCATGATCACGACTGCATGACTCTTTTTGAAGATATGCTCTCTTCTATCACGTCATTGGGATGATACTTAAAATTTTTTTCTTAATCTAGGATCTGCTACAATATTTTCTACGTTGAATTCTGTGTGAATTTGTTTAGATTTTGTATTACTACTTTCACCAATAATAAGATGTGAATAACTGGACTCATCTTGTTCAATCTTTCTTTTAAATAGCTCTCATCTCAAATAGCTTTCATTTGAGAGGGTGAATTTATATATTTCTTCCATAGCTTAGAATAGATTTTGTAGGTTTTTTTCAACCTTGCTTTATCCTAGCTTTTAAAGATAAATTATTTTATTATAGAAGGTAAATTCATATTTCTCTATTTCCATTCAGAATAGATTTTTCTTTTGGTCTTGCTGCTATTACCATGAGAATATACTGTTTTTCAAATAAATATCATATTTTGGTGAGTTGGGCGGTGGGGGAGCAGTCCATCAAGTTTAGAGGAGGAGAAAGTAATGCTGAGATCAGTTTAGATGTGAGAATGGGAGGTGCTTATTCGATGCTAATGTGGCTAGCTATGTTACCCGTCGGGGAGGATAAGAGGTGGGAGAGCTTTGGGATGGGTATGAAGGTGAAATTTGGTGAGCGAGAGGAGTGGAGGTAAAGTGAGCCACTGTGAAAAATAAGATGAAAAGTTGGATAATGAGGAAAGAAAAGCTTGTGAAGGGAAGGTGGTGAAGTTGGTTGTATTTTATAACTTTGCACGAGAGGGAGAGACATGAGGAGACAACAATTAAGAATCGCAAGACTAGAAAGGAGAGAGGCACTTTCGATTTGGGAGATGAAAATGAAGGATAGGACTCAAACATGAGAGCAATACAACGATGATAAAGTAGTGAGTGGCGTGGACGAATGAGTTGATCTTAACAGAAAGTGGTATTTTTGTTGGATTTGAATATTTTAAGTGCTATAGATTTAATATTTAACTTTTTGGTGTTAAATATGTAATATATAATGTTTGAAGTGTTATGTACTTAAATCTCCCTAAAATATTTAAACGTTGTTATACACTTAACATTATTTATTGATTTATTCACTAAATGCTTAATGAGATTTTTTTTTAAATAACAACACAAACTTATGGCCTTTAAGTTGATGTAATAATCTCTTTTTGATTAATGATTTATGAATATATATGACAATAAGTTTGTTAGAGTAAACAAATGCATTAAGAACTATATGCAAGCATAAAATTATTACATAATGTATCTATATAAACTAAGTGATACCTCTAATATATTAATATATAAGCATGATAATGTTTGCATATCTTTTTTAATTTTTAGAAAAACTTATATTATTGAATTTTCTTAAGAAATTAATGATTTTTGTGTCAAGAAAATTATAGGTATATATTAAGAGAACAATTATTAAATTTGGATTTGTTCATGTATAAAATTATCTACATATTAATGATTTTCTTTATGCAATTCATTCAAGTGAAATAATTATCATTATTTTATTTAATTTGATATTTATATCAAGCATAATTTGTTAATCAACAAAGTGATCAAATTAGAAAGTTTTTGTAAATATCAAATTAAATTTATTTAATTTCTCATGGGCATGTGATGTTAATAATGAAATGACATAATGAACTTTATAAATTTATCATGAGTAATTAAAGTTCAATGGTTAGAAATTATTTAAGGATCGCTCAAAGGTTAATTAGTCGATTTGTAACCATGAGCATAATTGTGGTGAATTAATATAGTTAGCTAGATGTGTTTAGCATATCCAAAGATAGCAAATATATTTAATTAAAGTATATATAATTGCCAATTATATTTATTATTGTGTATTACAGTATCACCCAAAGGAAAACTTCAATATGGATTTATGTGATTATATGAATGTTATCTGAATCTATTTTTATGTGCTTGTGTTTATAACTCAAACATTAAAATGTGAGAATTTAATATTTTGCAGCATCTACTTATGTTACTCTTCATTTGCTAGCTTCGCCAATTATAAAGTTCAATGGGCTTAATTTTAATGAAAGTAATGAACAAATTCAGTTCTATTTAGATGACTTGGATCTTGATTTAGCACTTCTTAATGATAAGCCCGCTGCTATTATTACTACTAGCAGCAATGAACAAAAGTCTTTTTATGATGCTTGAAAAAGATCAAATAGACTTAGTTTAACGTTTATGCGAATGACTGTAGCAAAAATCATTAAGCTAATAATTCTCAAAACTAACAATGCAAAGAAATTTATAAAGTTTGTGAAAGATTTATCTCAGTTTCAGTCTGTTGATAAGTTACATGTTGGGATATTAATGGGTATACTGACCACCATGAACTTTGATGGTTCACGTACCATGCATGAGCACATTACTGAAATGATAAAAATTGTAGCAAGATTAAATACCATGAGAATGAATGTGAGTGAATGTTTTCTTGTACAATTTATTATTAATTCCTTATCTCCTGAATATGGTTAATTCCAAATAAACTAAAAGATTGTTAAAGATAAATGAAATGTGGCTGAATTATAAATTATGCTTATTCAAGAGGAAACAAGGCTTAAAAAATAAGGAATTCACTCAGTTAATCTCATGGGACAACTAGAAATTAAAAGAAAACTAATTAAGATGAATGCTAAAAGAAATAAAGGACACTTCAAGGCTAATGTGTCATCTGCTCAAATGCAAAGAAGATACATAAGCATGATAGATGCCATTTCTATCATAAGCATGGACACTATCAGAAAGATTGCCATAAATGTAAAGCTTGGTTTGAAAAGAAAGGTAAGTCAAATGCTTTTGTATGTTTCAAATCAAATTTGACAAAAGTTCTTTATAATACTTGGTAGATTGATTCTAGTTATACCACACATGTTTCAAATGTGATACAGGGATTTCTTACAATCCAAACTATAAAGCCAAATGGAAAGTTTATCTTCATGGGTAATCGAGTCAAAGCTCTAGTTGAAGTCATTAGAATGTATTGCTTAATTTTAGGTACTAAACATTATTTAGATATTTTTCAAACTCTTTATGTTCCATCTATTTCTAGAAACATAATTTCAATGTCTAAACTTGATACAACTGGATATTATTTTAAGTTGGAAATGAATGTTTCAGTTTATTTAAGCATAATCATTTTATTGGCTCTAGTGTTCTTTATGATGGTTTATATAACTTAAAATATAATAATTTAATTATTGAAACTTTATTAACATTGCATCATAATATTAGAATGAAATGTAGTTTGGTTGATGAAAGATCAACTTATTTATGGAATAAATATTTGGGTCATATATCTAAAGAAAGAATATAAAGATTAGTGAAGAATGAAGTTATACCTCATTTAGATTTCACTGATCTTGGTCTATGTGTGGATTGTATTAAAGGAAAATCTACAAAACACACAATTAAGAAAGTGGCCATAGCTGCACACAACTTTTAGAGATTATACACATTGATATTTGTGGACCTTTTGATATTCCAACTTTTGGTAGAGAAAAGTTTATTGATGATTTTTCACGTTATGACTATGTCTATTTGTTGTATGAAAAATCTCAATCAATAAATACCTTGAAGACATTTATTAATGAGGTTGAGAGACAATTAGATAGAAAAGTGAAATTTATAAGATTTGATAGAGATGGTGAATATTATGGAAAGCATGATGAATCTAGACAATGCCGTGGTATATTTGCTAAACTTCTAGAAAAGTATGACATTTGTACTCAATACATAATGCGAGGAACACCACAAAAAAATGGTGTTGCAGAAAGGTGTAATCGTACTTTAATGGATATAGTTAGGAGTATGTTAAGTTATTCTACTTTACTCTTATCATTGTGGATGCATGCTTTAAAAACTATTGTATATTTATTAAATGGGATTCCTAGTAAGGTAGATTCAAAAACTCCTTTTGATCTGTGGACAGGATGGAAACCTAGTTTAAAACACTTTCATGTTTGGAGTTGCCTAGCAGAATTAAGAATATATAATCCACATGAAAAGAAACTGGATTCAAGAACAATCAATGAATATTTCATTGGTTATCCATAAAAGTCTAAAGGGTATAGATTTTATCGTCCTAATCACAGTATAAAAATTATTAAAACAGGAAATACTAAGTTCATTGAAAATGGTGATATCAGTGGGAGTATATAACTATGAAATATGAAAATTGAAGAAGCTAAAGTAAAAATTCATTTATCAATTACTTCTTCTAAAGTTGTTGTTCCTGCAATTATTGAACAATTTGATAATTTACAAGAGCAATAAATGAATGAACATATGCCACATAATGAAGTTATCATCAATGAACCTATAATTGATGAACCATAAGAAATAACATTAAGATGTTCTTAAAGAGAAAGAAAATCTACTATTTTAGATGATTATTTAGTTTATTTATAAGAGTCTGAATTTGACTTAGAAATTGATAATGATCCAGTTTCATTTATACAAGTCATTTAAAGTATTAATTCTAAAATGTGGTTAGATGTTATGAAAGAAGAGTTAAAATCAATGGATTATAATAATATCTAAGATCTCGTTGAATTGCCTTAAAGTTTTAAAAGAGTTGGATGTAAATGGGTCTTTAAGACCAAATGTGATTCTAATGGAAATATAGAATGATATAAAGCCAGGCTTGTTGCAAAGGTTTCACTTAGAAAGATTGTATTGATTATAAAGAGACTTTTTCTCTTGTTTCCAAAAATGACTTATTAAGAATTATAATGACATTAGTGGTTCATTATGATTTGGAGCTACATTAGATGGATGTGAAAACTATCTTTTTAAATATAAATTTAGAGGAAGAAGTTTATATGAATCAACCTAAAGGTTCTTCAATTAAAGGAAAAGAACATATGGTGTGTAAACTTAATAAATCAATATACGGACTTAAATAAACTTCTCTATAATGGTATCTTAAGTTCAATGATACTATTACTACCTTTGGATTTAAAGAAAATATTATTGGTCGATTTATATATCTAAAGGTCAGTGGGAGTAAGTTTATTTTTTTGATTTTATATGTTGATGATACCTTGCTTGCAACTAATTATCTTGAATTATTGCATGAGATTAACAAATTTCTCTCAAAAACTTTGAAATGAAAGATATGGGTGAGGCATCCTATGTGATAGGAATTGAAATATTTTGTGATAGATCACAAGGATTGTTAGGATTACCTCTGAAAGCACATATCAATAAAGTTTTAGAGAAATTTAAAATGAAAAAGTATTATGCAATTATTGTTCCAACTCAAAAATAAAAATCCAGTCTTATGCAATGCCCGAAGAATGAATTGGAACATAAGCAAATGGAACAAATTACTTATACATCTATTATTAGAAGTTTAATGTATGCTAAGACTTGTATGAGGCCAGATATCAATTTTGTTGTAGGTATGTTGAGTAGATATCAAAGTAATCCAAGAATTAATCATTGGAAGACTGCAAAGAAAGTTTTGCAATATTTGCAAGGAATGAAAGAACATATGCTTACTTATAGGATATCCGATCATCTTGAGGTGATTGGATATTCAGATTCAAATTTTGCTAGATGTGTGGATACTAAAAAATCGATATTTGACTATTTGTTCCTACTAACTAGAGGAGCTATCTCATGGAAGAGTGAGCATCGATTCGCATCCTATGGAAGCTAAATTTGTGGCATGTTTTCTGGAATTTTATTTCAGAACTTGGAGTTGTCGACAGTATTAGCAAGCCATTGAAAAATTTATTATGATAATGTCGTAATAGTCTTATTTTTTAAGAACGACAAGTATTCAAAGGGTGCTAAACATATGAAATTGAAATACTTTTCCCTTAAAGAAGAAGTTCAGAAATAAAGAGTGTCATTTGAGCACATTAGCACTAATCTTATGATTGTTGGTCCTTTAACTAAAAGATTGTAGCTTAAACTATTTAATGAACATATTGAAAAGATGGGCATTATTGAAAAATATCATTGAATTTATTATGCTCTTTATGTATTTGACTCTTTGAACTCTTTATTGAACTGTTTCTGACAAATTATCACATCTTATTTCATTATGTTTGAATGTATATACATGAAAGAATTATGTAAATGTTAATAGAATTTATCTTCTATAAAGATATTAATGTTATACCATTATGATTATCTCTCATTATAGATCATATTAAGTGTAAAATCAATAGTATGATACATGGAAGGAAATATGTCGCACTAATGATGTATAACCGCCATGATTCCTATTAGTTTTTCACTTTAAAATAAATTATGATTTAATCAAATTAAGAAAATATTTACCATGTAATGCACATTATGTTTATGTATATAATTATTTAACCTTTAGATTGGATAATATTATATAGGCCTAGTGAGTGAATGTTTTATGTAATTAATTCTGAAGTGAGACCCACATTAATATTTATTCAATTTATTATTGTAATAATTAATTATGTACTTAAATCTCATTGGTCTAAAGAGAGTATGATCAATCATTTATGAACCATTTGATCAAATAAAGTGTCTCTTCATAGAGAAACTATCGGTCCTCTTCCTACCCTTTAATGTGTAAGTGTCTCTCCATTTAAGATGACTATATGAAGAAAACTTGGGTGAAGGAAGAGAAATCCTAGTTTCATAAATTAAGAGGACTCATGGCAAATCAAGGTATGTGATTTATTTATTAATTGAAGTTTTGTGAAAATCACTTTATTCAAGATCTTGGGTTTAAGAGTTTATGCAATTATGTTGTTTGTATGATTTAGAAAATACTTTTTTACGATAAAAAAAATAAAAAATTCTTACAACTCTAACCATCACCCCTAGTATAATCGTTCATTTATTCATCATTTATAATTTAGTCACACAATCATCTTAAAATTCTCATCATCATGATACTCATCTTAATTTTCAATAATTTTTTTACTGCCAAAAACATTAATCCATACAACTTGTATGACAATTGTATTTTTTTAAAATTTATCTTTGGGTCTCCATGGTATTCTCTTATCACATAATAATCACAAGGCACTTCTTTATTTTAGTTACTCTACTTTTTAGAGGAGGGTCAAAAAAAGCCGTTGTTTTGTGAAACATTGTGTTATTTCATTAATTGCGAGTACAAACAAATATTTTAAACTCAATTTATAAATGAAACATGAACAATCTTCGTGTGTTTCGATGCTCAAAATAAAAAAATTATATTATATTATATTATATTATATTATATTATTATTATTATTATTATTATTATTATTATTATTATTATTATTATTATTATTATTATTATTATTATTATTATTATTATTATTATTATTATTATTATTATGCAACATGACTTAGTGGTTCAAGCTTGTTATCAAAAAAATCAATCTCCATCTTTCGTTATTGCATTCGCATCTCGTGATCAAGTCATTTCGAATAATTCAAGCCAAACATGAATAGTGAAATTTCAAGCCATTTCAAACATGAGCCAAACACGAACAAGTGTTCAACTAGCTCAAGCTCGGCTCATTTACACCCCTAGAGGAGGCATTTATCCTCATTCTTTTGCATTGTAGAATCATTATATTTAAATTTATGACTCCTAGATATCATTTTATTTTTTAGTAATATTGTTTGATAATTATTAATCTTTCACCCACTAAAATTGCATATCATAAGTGCTATTTTTATTTTACTTAGTTTAAGCACTTTCTTTTCTAAACTCTTTCTTAATTGTTCTAGAATTTTTTTTAATGAATTTCTTATTGATTAGTATTATATACTAAGTTGCCTCACTTTGAATATACTTTTGAGCAATATACATAACAAATATAAATAATTCATGAGCTCAATGTTGATTCTTGATTCAGACCCTATATCTCTAGAAAATATTACGTGCTGAGACTAGATGCAGCTCTGCATCTGGACACCAATTAGAATTAGATATGTGTCCACTCTTAAAATACTACTTTTTGACTTTACCACGCGGTAAGGATGGGACCGAATCTTCGTAAACAGGACGACCCGACTGTTAAGTTGACGATTGCACTTGATGGAGGCTTTTTGCGTGCGTTCTTGCCATTTGATTCCATGCGTGAGAAATTTAAATGTCTAAGATATAAATAGATTTAGGGAACTCAAACATAGAAGCATTTTCAAAATTTTTTCAGATGAATTGGAGAGAAGAGAAGCAAAAATCTTTCATTTCAATTGATAAAAAAACCGTGAAGATGGATATGGTGACCAATTTAGCAGATGATGACATAAATATGAATGAATTGATAAATTTCCTACAGATATATATATATATATATATATATAACACTTACTGATCTTCTTTGAAATTATTTTTTAACAAGAAACAATTTTGTACACTGTTTCGAGTTCTTTCCAGAAGGATTTGGATGATTTTGGGACAGTTTTTCATGTGTACTCTCTATACACTCTAAACTATACACTCTTTTTTTTTTTTTAAACCATTGGGGGACTTTCTATATCCTTTCTAAATGCTATTATAGACTGTTTTGAGTTCTTTCCAGGAATATTTTAGTGATTTTGGAGAATTTCTCTGGAGTGTACACTCTACACACTCTAAAGTGTACAACCTTTTTTATGTTAAACCATTGAGGGACTTTCTATATCCTTTCTAAATGTATTATAGGCTGCTTTAAGTTTTTTCCATAAGAATTTTGATGATTTTGGAGCATTTTTCTGGAGTGTATACACTTTTTTTATTTTAAACCACTGAGGGACTACCTATATCCCTTCTAAATGCTAATATAAGATGTTTTGTGTTCTTTCGAGGAGGATTTGGGTGATTTTGAAGCAATTGTTCATTTGTACTCAGACACCTCAGTGTACACCTATTTTAAATTAAACTACTTATATCCCTTCTAAATGTAATTATAAGCTGCATTGAGTTCTTTCCAGAAGGATTTATGTGATTTTTGAGCAATTTTTCACGTGTACACTTTGTACACTTTAGAGTGTACACCCACTTTTTTAATTTTAAGCCACTGGGGGGGGGCTTCGAATTATAGATCTTAATGATGTTATATGCTATATGGAATGCCTTTCAACATGATTTTAGTATTTTTTTATTAGTTTTCTAGAGTGTACATCCTTTTTTTTAAACCACTAGGGGACTGCTTATATCCCTTATAAATGTTATTATAAGCTGCTTTAGGTTCTTTCTAAAAGAATTTGGATAAATTTTTTAGCAGTTTTTCATGTGTACACTCTGGAGTGTATACCCATTTTTTTATTTTAAACTATTGGAGGACTTCCTATATCTTTTCTACATGCTATTATAAGCTGCTTTAGGTTATTTTCAGGAGGATTTAAGTATTTTGGAGCTCTGGCCACTCTGGAGTGTACACTCAGTCCACTCTGGAGTGTACACTCTGTCCACTCTAGAGTGTACACTCTATCCACTTTGGAATGTACACTCTATAAACCATGTGGGGACTGCCTATACCCATCTAAATGCTATTATAAGCTCCTTTGAGTTCCTTCCAGGAGGATTGTGTGATTTTTGAGCAGTTTTCTATGTGTACACTTTGTATACTTTGGAGTGTACACCCATTTTTTTAAGCCAGTAGGGGACTTCATATAACTTTTTTACACGTTATTATAAGTTTTTTTAGGTTTTTTTCCAGGAGGATTTGGGTAATTTTGGAGCAGTTTTCCATGCATAGACTCTGGAGTGTACACCTTTTTTATTTTAATCCACTTGGGGACTTCCTAAATCCTTTCTACATTCTATTATAAGCTTCTTTGAGTTCTTTCCATGAGCTTTTGGGTGTTTTTGGAGCAGTTCTCCCTGTGTACACTCTGGAGTGTACACTCTATACACTCTAGAGAGTACACTTTGTACACTCAGGAATTTTAAAATGGACTTTCTATATTTTTTTCTAAATGTTATTATAAGCTACTTTGAGTTCATAGTTATACATGTTATATAGGTTTTCATAATAGTTTCGATCGTGAATGAGCCAAAGCATCTGCAATTATCGTTACATGAACCAATTGTACAAACTCCATTACTTTGTTCATAATGAAAAGGCATATGAACTCTATTATGATTATGCACATCAAACTAGATTCAGTGTTTGGAAGGATCATGCTAGTTATTTGCCGAACTCGAAGAATTTAAAATCCAATGATTATTTATGTGCAAAAGCAGGTATGAAAAAGGTCTCAATCTAAACTGCTTAGTTAAATTTCATAAAATAAATAGTAGGACCGATTGTCTTGCCATAATTAGATTTTTTATTAATTTAAATGGAAATTGGAAGGTTAAAAAATTTATAGAAAGTCATAATCATTCATTAGCAAATCTGGGTGATCTACATCTTCTAAGATCTTATAAAGGCATCAACGAAGAGAAGGCGGCTATATTAAAATGAATGACAAAAGCGAGAGTTAGAGAAACTGATGCATTCAGCTATATTAGTGTGGTGTTTATTTTTGAATTCATTTCTATGGGGGGATACCACACAAATCTGAGGGTGTACTTATTAAGATGATCGGGTATGACATTGAGAAATAGTGTAGTATCTCGGAAGATAGAAGTCACTACCCTACAATTGATCTAATCACCTAATAAGAACTCCTAAGGCATGATGGATACTCAAATATACTAGAGATTTTTTCCCTACTTTACATGGATGAATAAAGTAGAGTTTATTTAGACTGGGTTCTAAAGTTCTCTATGAGGGCAAGCCCCCATAATTAATTACATCTTAAGGAAAATAAATCCCTTAAGAATACTCTCGATTAAAGTAGGCGATTATTGTCTCCAAAGAATTCAAAGATAGGACTATCAATAAATTAATTGTGTTTTAGAAAATTAAGTGGGATGGATCAAAAGCGAAGAGTTATTATCGAAATCAAAGGAGATGAGTAGGGAGTGTGTGGTGTTTATTTTTTTTGTGTTGTGTGTGTGTATGTGAGGGGGACACCACACAGATCTATTGATGTACTTATTAAGGTGATCGAGTATGACATTAAGGAATAGTGTACTATCTCGAGAGAGATAAGTCACCCAATGGATCTAATCTAATAAGGACTCTAGGCATGATGGGTCTTGAATATACCATTTTTCCCTACTACATGGAAAAGTAAAGCAGGGTTTATTTAAATTAGGTTCGTTAAGTTCCCAATAGAGGCAAGCCTATATAGTTAATTATATCATAAAGAAAGTGAATCTCTTAAAATACTCTCAATTAAAATAGACGATTATTATCTCTAAAGAATTCAAAGATAGGGTTATCAATAAATTGGTTGTATTTTTAGAAGATCAAGTGGGATGGATCAAAAGGGGAGAGTTATCATCGAAACCAAAGGAGGTGAATAAGGAGTGCTCATGATACTAGAAAACTTAGTGAGCGTTCTAATATATCCTATGGTTGGGCTTTCTATATTTGAAATTGAGGAGATTTATTTATTTGAGTTAAAATTTTATTAAAAATTTAATACTTATAATTCCATAATACAAGATTATGAAAATGCCTAAGAGGTAAGAATTTATGCTTGTAGTCCGCAAAGATAAACAATCTCAAATCATAAATCTAAGAAGCTTTATCGAGGGCCAAAATATGACCTAAATCTAAAACATAAGTGGGTATATAATTTATCTCTACAAGAGAGGGTAAATCATATTTTGCTTTATCCACTAACTCCTCTTATGTTTTAAAACCATGTGGTCAAGTCATATGCTTTTTGCAAGATGGCTAGGCTATTATTTATTTAGAAAAAAAACCAAGTCCTTAAACCTACTCCCTAAGAGGCTAGAGCATGAGGGGTATGAATAATGACTTAATCTAATGTAAATTTTTATCACATTTTATTTAATTTGGGCCTCTTTATTTTGACACAGACTATAGGATTTTGCATGCCAAAATACATGAGAAGTTTATTATGGGCCAAATCAAAAGAGAAAGATGTGTTCTTCCAACATAGGCTCTTAAAGATTAAGCCCATTTCTATCTGGCAAAGATGGAAGCCCTCTCTTAACGAGAGTGAAATAAGATGATTATGCATGATATTTAAACATACAACATCCAACTAAGGGGTTGCTAAATATTTTATTATCTTAATTTAATGCCTAAGCTTTTACATGAGATTATGAGTTATTTTAAAGATTTAGTTATGAGTTATTAGTTTAGATAGAAAGAATAATTTTTATCCTAGGAGCCTAATCACATCCAGGCCATACAACAATCACTAATCATAAATAAACTATGAAGAGACATGCTTTTTCTAATGCAAAAGCTAAACAAAACATCAAATAATTTTATAAAGTATCACAAAAGAATAAGAGGTCGATGCGGTTGGGTACCTCCGTACAACTCAAAAAAAAATATGGGTAGCCGAGCTCTACCCTTATACATCCTGGCATAATGAAAGAATAATTATAATTACAAATGATGAATGTTATGGGGGTCTTCATTCTTTATTTTTCATTCTTTCTTCTTTCTTCTTTTATTTCTTCATTTGATTTGCTCCATTTCTTTCTTCCTTTTGTCTTGATTTGGATGTGCTTGCTCCAAAGGCATCACATGGTACATAAGACTTGGTCTCATAACCAATGCTCATTCTAATCCCCCATAAAACTTTTCCTAATCCTAATGCATAATTACATTAAAAAAAGAAAAGTAAATCTAACTACACCTGCAAAACAAAAGTTAGCTAAACACACTATATAACTTAAATAGTTATATGAATAATTTAGACTTAACATCCCACACATGAGTAACCAAACCCACCTATCTGGCTATGCTTTGGGGCTAACACTGCACAATAAAAGCAATTATATATTTTTTATTACATGCACCACTTACAAAAAAAATATGATTAGGCTAATTACTATCGTATACACACATCATCATAATACATATAAATAAGCATACATCAAATCATACATCGCCCTAATATAAAGCTAGAAGTGGTGACTTAGTCTAAAGTGTGTGCATTAAGGCTTGTGGGGCATGTCCTAACTAAGCTTTAGAGGTGTCTTTTGCTAAGTGTGAAGGATTTGATTTATAAAGGGTTAATTTCTTTTTAAGTGATTTAGTGATTTGAAGATTTTACTTAGTGTTTTCTTTTGTTCATATGATCTATACAAAATAACAAAGTGTTATAAAGAGAAGAAAGAGAGGAAGTCCCTCTTTCATCCCTACCTTAAGTCACTTCTAAAGCAAGTTAATTAATCAATTTTCTTTAATGAATGGCTTGTTATATATTTTAATCAATCCTAAGTTTAGGTTCACCATAAATTACCTTATTCAATAAGAAAGACATCTTAAGATTAATTAAAATGAAATACTTAACATATAACACTTGTTCATTCATTTCTTTCCATCATGTACATCATGCATATGATTAAAACCTAAGCATAGCTATACATGCAATTTATATCTTAGCACACTTAAATGATGAATGCAAAGAAATGTGTTTGGAATTTAGATATTTCATTTGATTGAATTATGAATGCATGTCTTTTCGATAGAAAAAGTTGAATTTTTTATCCATTAGTTAGATACACATTCACATGTGTAAAAGTTTTAAGTGAGTACGTCGTCATTGTTCTGCACCAAGGTCGTAAGGTACAAGACCTACTTAGGGCTACTTAAAGCCTCGCAGGCCCGGGGTGTCCAGACTGATATACCACTTTTCTTAGATACATGTTGATGTATAAACAACTATAAGGATAGAAAAATCCATGCAAAAGTTGTATTTAATTTATTTTATTTATGATTTTTATTCATTGTACATCATACATATGTATAAGAGTTTTAAGTGAATGCACCATTATTCTTGACTAAGGTGTACTTGTAAATTTAAAACCTCAAGGTATCATTAATATACCACTTTTCTCATATATGAATGTACAAAAAGAACCACAAGAATAAGAAGTCATGTAAGAAGCCATATTTGATTTGATTGTATGATTTACATATGTGATATGAATTATTCCTAAGTCTTAATATGGAGATGCATAGGAGTAGATTTAGGCAAATGTTATGTTATTTTCAAATGAACTATACACTTGTAAATCCTATGTGAATCCATGTAAGAAAAGGAAAGAGAACTTCATATTGCATATCTTATATTATCATCATATGAAAACTTATAGATATTTGTAATTAACATCACTTCATATATTATAATTGATTTATGGGCTTTTGAAATTAACTTTAGATTTAATAGTAATAATAGCCACACCTATTTTTAATTTAAGTCAACACATGCAATTTGACATAGAAAAGACTATTTCATTTAATTAGTTTTAAAATAAATGAATGCATGATTTGACTTGATAAGCAATATTTAACATAATTAGAAAGAAATAAAGGAATATAAGCACATGATCTCATTCATCCCAATTAATTTCTAAGGATAATCACATTAAATAACACTATTTAAAAGAAACCAAAATTCTTTAAAGACATTTTTAACTTTGAGTTTGATTTGATTTAAGAAATATGTAAGAGATTTGCTAATCCTAATCCAATTCCCCATATGTGAATTAATTTAAATTAATGAAGAATATTTAGGTTGATTTTATGTTTTAATTAGGTTAATGTATGAATTAAGTGAATTAATTAACCCTTACCTATATCACCTTAAGTTAATTAACTAATTAATAATAAGCCAATATGACATGCAACCACATGAGAAGTAAATTTGCAATGCTCCTAAGAAATGAAAGGGGTCTAATGCAATTGGCTTATGATTAATAGTTAATTAGGCCTAAAGGATCTCACTTAACTACTTTTATGATTTCCTCACACATGTGAGCTAACCATAATTTCATCATCTCTCACATTGGGTTATTGAGCACCAAAGGAGCTACCCAAGATCAATTAAAGGTTGCTTAGGTGTGAAGTAGATTTTAGATTGAGTTAAATCAAGCTTATTAATTAATTAATTGAATTCTTTGATTATATTTTGATTAGGATGATGAAATTAATTTAGGGAGAGGGATCAAGGACAAGGCCTCAATCCTTAATCCTTAAGTCATTTCAAATGATCAATTAGGCTCTAATTTTTGTTTTGGAAATTAATTAATTAATTAACCAATTAATTTCCTAATCATCAATTAAGTTAATTCCAAAAAGTGAAGAAAATCTAGGAAATGAATTAGGGAAAATATCCCAATCACACTCCCTAAGTTTTCTTACTGTTCCACAAAGATAATTAAGCTTGAATAATTAATTAGACCATTGTTCACTCACTAATTATCATTAATAAAATTAAGAGTGTTATTAAGGCTTAATCAATTGATTTCCCTAATTAAGCAAGCAATAAAATCCTAGGAAAATAAGGGAGGCAGAGGTCATCCTACTAGACATCCACAAAAAATTTGAGATTAATTGGATGCTTAATTAATGAGTAATTAAGCTAATTATTTTTTTATAAAACATCAATTAAGCTGAAATCACTATTTAAAATTAATTAATAATAATTTTTTTAGATTTTACTCTGAAATACCATTAAAATGATCCAAAATTTGTAATTTTTTTAGATTTTTTTACAATTAGTTATGAATTTAGGAAGTTTCAGCAAAATTATTAATAATAATTAATTAAAGTCTTAATCCGTGCCATGTGGCTGGCGCGTGCTTTATGGCGGTGTGGCATGCTTTCCACATGGCATAATAAAATTGATTGTTTAGGTTGTCACATCTGTGCATTAACTCAACCGGTGATGGATGTGCTTTTTATGGACCATCCATTCTAAGATCGGACGGCCACAATTCAACAGTGGGTTAAAGGAGAAACGGGGATCTATGATCAATCCGGTCGTCCATTCCAATCATGCATGGACTACATGATCTTCCTCTCTGCGATGGCGGCGAGCATCCATCTTTCCCCATTCGATCCAGCTCACGAGCTTGATTGGGATCGATCCACACCTTCAAGGAGGGGATGCATATCCAACGATCAAATTCACATGGGATTAAAATTCTCTTTGAAAAGGCCAACGATTTCATAGCTAAGATTTTGAGAATTACCTCAGAGCTAAGATTGGGTCAATCATCGGTAGCGTTAAGGTGAGACCCATTAAAGAAATTTGATTTGGTGTGGAATGCCAACCATCTCATGCACGTGGGAGCCTCGACTTTGATCGTCACACCTCAACCACTTGGGGACTCTCATTTATTTTGTTTGTGGTGAGAATGTGGGTAAGAGGAATTTGAGTTTGATTATGAAATGAGGGAGTATTGATCGAAGGGGTGATGTCCTATTTCATCTTTACTTAGGAATGGGAAATGCCGATCGAGGAGGGCTTGAGGATGCTTGGGATGACTCTGAGAGGTTTCAAAATTAGCTTAGGAAGTCTCTCGATGTAATCTCTTAATTTTTTGCCATTGAGGGGTATACCCCATGCTCATGATGGATGGGCGACATTGTACAATCTAAGCTGGGTATCACCATTAGACTTATCTCCATCAAGTTTAGGTGGCACGCCAAGAATGGGAGAAGTGATGGAAGGCTTCCATGGATCCATTGTAAAAAGGTTGCAAGGTTTGGATCCATTGGGTGCTTGATTTGGGTTGGAGGTGAGTCAACTCACCTCTCAAAGGTCCTTGGCCAACCTAGAGTGGGTTAGGTGGGCTAGGTGGGTCAGGAGAAGGTTTTATTGAGTGCTAAGGGGCTGCCATGGGGATGGGAGAGTTGACTTGGCTTGAATCCAATGGTTTTAAAGCTTAAATCTCATGGTTTGATGGATAATCGCCTTGGGTGGAGCCCACTTGGCTTTTAAGGATGTCTTGGGCTGACCTAGGGTGAGTTTAAGTTAAGTTAGATAAGCCCACAAGATTTTATAAATTGAATTCGAGTGGTTTGGCTTAGATTGGCAAAATGGGTTTAATTTGGGCTATGTTGGGTTGGGTTGACCAATTGGTCAAATTGGGTCAAACCATGGCTTGGGTTAGGTTCATATGATGATTTGGGATGTTTTGGTTTAATTGGTTTGGATTAGTTTGGCCTAGGTTTGGATTTGACTCATTTGGATTCAAAAGGGTCAAATTGGTCGAAGTGATTTGACCTATTTGATGGTTGGGTTATGGAGTCAAGTTCAATTGTTAAAATGATTGTAGGCTTTGGTTTGGTTTAATTTGGATTTAATATGAATTTTAGCCAATTTGACCTTTTAGGTCAATTTGGGCTAGGTTGGGTCAAGTTGACCAATTGGTTAACTTGGGCTCAATTATGGCTTTGGTCAAATTCAATAAGTGATTTAGAATGAACTTGAGCCATTGGTTGCAATAATTTGGATCAAATCATGATTTGACCTATTTTAGCCTCTTAAGCCAATTTAGGTTAACTTAGATCAAATGGTCAATTAGGCTTTGTTTAGCTCAAATGATGGTTTGGTCATGTTCAATCATTGATTATGAATGGGTGTGAGTCAATGGTTTTAATCAATTTGGCATATGGTGGATTTTGTCTAGTTTGGGTTTCATTTGAGTTAAATGTTGACTTGGTCAAAGGCTAGGTTTGACTTGGTTTGACCCAATTTAATGTAATTGATCACCCTAGGGTGGTTGTTGGTTATGTTGTGAGATTTAGATGGTCTTAGTTCAATCTAATTTAGATTGGATTAGAACGTGACTCAAAAAGATCCTTTAGGTCACTTTGGATCAAGTGAACCTAAATGAGTCAATTGGATTGACCAAGGTTTGATCCAAGTTTAGTTGAACTCACACCTGAGCTTAGGATTGAAATATAAATCTAATTGCAATTGGCTTGAAGCCAAATGGGTTTTGGTTCATATGATAATTTTAAGTCAAAAGGGTTAACTTGGGTTTAGTTTGAGTTATCTTGGATTTGGTTTGATAATTATGGTTTATGTTTATATTTGGGTCAATGATTGTAGGAATGATATAATCATGAAGAAATCCATGAGTTTTGAGTTGATTTGGGTATCATTTAACTAAGTTCAAGAATTTGGCTAAAATGGCTAAAATTGGGAATTTGATTTGATTTGGATTTGGTTTGGACCATTTTAATTTATATTTCATTTATATTTGTGAATATAAATAAATATATAAATGGGTTATGAGAAAATCACTTGAGTTTGGAATGATTTGGAAGCAAATTTGACCAAATTAAGGGATGTAAGTCAAAAAGGGCTTAAGTATAGAATTGGTTTTATTTGATCTATTTTGATTTAATTTGAATGGTTTGAATTTAGATTTCATTTATATTTGTGAATATAAATGAATGAATGAATGATTCATAAAGAAATCAACCAAGTTTGAGTTAGTTTGAAGGAGTTTTGATTGAGCATATGAAGGTGGTCCATATGGTTTATGAAGAGATTTTGGGAATTTGGACTTAATCATGTGTTTCAATCATTTAGAGTTTGAAATTGATTTATGATTTTTAATTTGATTTGAGATTGAATTTAATAATTGAAAAAATTAATTGGATTGGGATTGATTATAATTAGGTTAAGGCTAAGTCCATAAGATAAAATCAAAGGGCTTAGGAAGGGATTTGGAATTTGAATTTAATCATGGATTTTAATCATTTAATAGTTATATTTGATTTTGAAATTTGGATTGGAAGAAGGAAGCAAGGATTGGGTTTAGGCTATAGGGTAGGCAAGTCCTCCTAAATCCTTAAGGTACAACCTATTTCTATGGCTAACTCTTAAGTCTGGGGTTAGTTAAGTGTTCTAATCACTAAGTGTCTTAAGACCAAGAACTGAAATACATAAGAGTCCTAGATCTATGATGAGGAAGTTGAGAGCTCACTACAAAAGTGAGGTCAACAGAGTGCTCATGATACTAAGAAGCCTAGTGAGCACTCCAATCTATCCTATAGTTGGGCTTTATATAAATGCAATTGAGGAGATTTATTTATTTGAGTTAAAATTTTATTAAAAAACTAGGACTTATAATTCAACAATGCAAGATTGTGGAAATTTCTAAGAGGTGAGAATTTATGCTTGTAGCCTGCAGGAAATGGCAACCTCAGATCCTAAATCTAGAGAGCTTTGGCGAGGGCTAAAGCATGGCCTAAATCTAAGGCGAAAGTGGATATATGGTTTACCTCCACAAGTGAGAGTAAATCACCCGACTGTTGGACTTATAACCACCTCGAGTGGCAGCCATCTAACTACTCATATGCTTTAAATCCATGTAGGCAAGTCATATGCTTTTGCAAGATGGCTAGGTTATTATTATTTAGAAAAGAAACTAATTCATTAAACCCACTCTCTAAGAGACTAGAGCATGAGTGGTATGAATAATGACTTAATCTAATGCAAATTTTTTTTATCAAATTTTTTTTAATTTGGGACTCTTTATTTTGACACTTTTTATATTGTACTAAATGAGAAGTTGGTTATGGGCCAAATCAAAAGGGAAAGAGGTGTTCTTCCATCATAGGCTCTCAAAGGTTAAGGCTTTACTATCTGGCAAAGTTGGAGGTCCTCCTTAACAAGAGTGAAATAAGATAATTATGCATGATATTAAACATACAACATCCATCTAAGGGGTTGCTAAATATTTTATTATCTATATATAATGCCGAGGCTTTTATAAGAGGTTATGAGTTATTTTATAGGTTTAGTTATGAGTTATTAGTTTAGGTAAAAAATTATTTTTTTATCCTAGAAGTCTTCAAAAGCCACAACAATCATAAACAAACTATGAAAAGGCATACTTTTTCTAATGCATAAGCTAAATAAAACATCAAATAATTTTATAAAGCTATCAAAAGAAAAAGGTCATGTACCATACAACAAAAGAAATGTATCAAGCTCTACCCTTATAAAACCCAGATTATAAGAGAATAATTATAATTACAAATGATGAATGTTATAGGGTTCTTCATTCTTCATCTCTTCATCTCTTCATCTTTCATTTTTACATTTTATTTGCTCCCTTTCTTTCTTCCTTTTGGCTTGATTTGGATGTGCTTGTTTCAATGGCATCACATGGTACATAATACTTGGTCTTATAACCAATGCTTATCCTAATCCTCCATAACACTCATCCAAATGTAAAATTACATTAAAAGAAGGAAAATAAATCTAACTGCATATGTAAAATAAATGTTAGCTAAACAAACCATACAACCCAAGCAGTTATCTGAATAATTTGGACTTATCACCCCACACATGTGTAGCCAAGCTCACCTATACTAACTTGGGTTATGCTTAGGGGCTAAGCAACCTACACAATAAAAGCATTTATATTTTTATTATAACGCTCCTTAAGCACAACCCCCTGAAGAAAGTATGATTAGGCTAATATCGGCCTAATATTTAGACTACACACATACACCCTAACTTCCAGTCTACGATAATACATCACAAAATAAGCATACATCAAACCACACACTACCCTAACATAAAGTCAGAAGTGGTGACTTAGTTTAATGTGTGTGAATTAAAGCTTACGTGGTATGTCCTAACTAGGCTTTAGAGTTGTAATTTTGCTAAGTGTGAGGGAGTTAATTTATAAAGGGTTGATTTCTCTTTAAGTGATTTAATTGATTTGAAGATTTTACTTAGTGTTTTTTTTATTTCATATGGCCCACACTTAATAACTAAGTGTTATAAAGAGAAGAAAGAGAGGGAATCTTTATTTCCTCCCTACCTTAAGTCACTTCTAAAGCATATTGATTAATCAGTTTTCTTTAGTGAATGGCTTATTATATGTTTTACTTAATCCTAAGTTTAAGTTCACTCTAAATGACCTTATTCAATAAGAAAGACATCTTAAGATTAATTAGCATGAATTTCTATAACATAACACATGTTTATTCATTTTTTTCCATCGTGTATATCATGCATATGATTAAATCCTAAGCATACCTATATATATAATGTATGTCTTAGCACACTTAAATGGTGAATGCAAAGAAGTGTGTTTGGAATTTAAATATTTCAATTGATTGAATTATGAATTTATGTATTTTTAATAAAAAGAGGGGTTTTCATCTATTAGCTAGGTACACATCACATGTATAAAAGTTTTTAAGAGATTACATTCACCATTATTCGCACAGTAAGTACAAGACCTACTTAGGCTACTTAAAGCCTCGTAGTGTCAGACTAATATATCACTTTTCTTAGATACATATAGATGTATAAAACTATAAGGATAGGAAAACTGCAAAGTTGTATTTGATTTATGATTCTTATTCATTGGTCATCATATACATATGTATAAGAGTTTTAAGTGAGTACATGATTATTATACCAGGGCATAAGATATACAAAATCACTTATACTTAAAGCCTTGCAAATCTAATATATCACTTTTCTCATATATACATGTGAATTATAAAATGAACCACAATAGAATCATGCGAAGTCATATTTGATTTGATTATATGATTTACATATGTGATGAAATTCTTCCTAAGTCTTAGCATGGAGATGCATAGAAGTAGATTTAGACAAACGTTGTGTTCTTTTCAAATGAACTATACATTTACAAATCCCATGCAAATCCATATAAGATAAGGAAATAAAGCTTTATATTGCATATCTTATATTATCAACACATGCAAACTTATAGATATTTGTAATTAACATCACCCCATATATTATAATTGATTTATAGGCTTTTGAAAATAACTTTTGATTTAATAGTAATAATAGCCACACTTATTTTAAATTTAAATCACCACATGCAATTTGACATAAAAGAAACTATTTTATTTAGTTAATTTTAAAAAAATGAATGCATGATTACATATGGAAAGCAACATTTAACATGATTGAAAAGAAATAAAAGAACATAAGCACTTGATCTCATTCGTTCCAATTAATTCCTATGGACAATAATACTAGATAAGGCTATTTAAAATAAACCAAAGTTCTTTAATGATATTTTCAATTTTGAGTTTGATTTGATTTAGGAAATAAAAGAGGTTTGCTAATCCTTATCCCGTTCCCCATGTCTGAGTTAATTTGGTTTAATAAAGAAATAATTAAGTTGATTTTATAGTTTAATTAGGTTAGGGTATGAATTAAGCCAATTAATTAACCCTTACCTACATCACCTTAAGTTAGTTAACTAATTAATAATGAGCCAAAATGATATATAATCACATGAAAAGTAAATTTGCAATGCTCCTAAGAAATGAAAGGGGACTAATGCAATTGGCTCATGATTAATAGTTAATTAGACTTAAGAGATCTCACTTAACTACTTTTATTGTCTTCTCACACATATGATCTAGTTATAATTTCATTATCTCTCACTTTAGGTTAATGAACACCCAAAGAACTACCCAAGATTAATTAAAGGTTACTTAGGTATGAAGTGAATTTTAGATTGAGTTAATCAAGTTTGTTAATTAATTGTTTGAATTCTTTGATTATATTTTGATTAGAATGATGAAATTGACTTAGAAAGGGATCAAGGCCTCAATCTTTAACCTAAGTCACTTCAAACACTCAATTAGCTCTAATTTTTTATCTTGGAGATTAATTAATTAAGCAATTAATTACCTCATTAATCATTAATCAAATTAAAGAGTGAAAACTTAGAAATGAATTAGAAAAGTATCCCAACCACATTCCCTAAGCTCCCTTAGTGTTCAATGAGGTAATTATGGTTAAATAATTAATTAAACCATTGTTCATTCAATAATTATCACTAATTAAATTTGAGAAGTGATTAAGGCTTAATCAATTAATTTCTCTAATTAAGCAACCAATAAAATCCAAGAAAAATGGGGGAGGCCAAGGTTATCCCCCAAACATCCCCAAAAAGTTGTAGATCAATTAGGTGATTAATTAAAGAATAATTAAGCTAATTAGATTTCTAATTAAATCTTAATTAAGCCAAAATCAATATTAAAAATCAAATAATGATAATGTTTCTAGATTTTATTATAAAATATCTTTAAAATGAGCCCAAGTTTGTATTTTTTGGATTTTTCTAAGAATAGTTATGAATTTAAGAAGTTTCAGGCTTAAAAATAAATTAATTGAACCTAATTAAAACTTTAATCCCATCGGGCCATGTGGCAGCTGACGCGATGTGCTTTTCACGTGGTGTGACAGGTGTGGCTATTTAAGTTGTCACATTTGAAGGTTGACTCTGATGGAGGGCAACATGATAACTCCGTGGATTGTCCGATCTAAGATTGAACAAGACAAATGGTTTTGAAGGATTAGGTTCTGATCAAATTAGGGTTGTCCATTCCAATCATGCAGAATGGATGGTACATGATCCATCTCCTTCCGAGCACTGAGTGATGGCTATCATCCATCAATCATCGCTCGATTTGAGCTCACCCTAGCTCGGATGGAGATGAAAATGATCTCATACCTTCAGGAAAGCATAACAAGCAAATCTAACGGTGGAAATCACATGACATAGAACTTTCTTTCACAAAAGACCAACCTATTTTCATTCAAGCATCGATTTTAATGGTTTACCTCATTAGAGGTTGTGATCAGCGGTTCCAATGATTGAGGAAGCTTCGTTTGGTAGAAATGAAGCCCTGTTGACCTACACGAGCTTGATTTGGTGTAGTTTGCTCAGAAGACCAATCCACTAGACATAGGTGATCGGTCTTGGTCGAACTCCTACTTTTAGCTATAAAGGGTGATGTGAAATAATTTTTTCTTGCTCATCTAGCTCTAGGGAAGGTGTGTACAAATTTAATTACACTTTGGTGGAGGTTTGAGCAAATGGCAATCGTAGGTGACTTCCTTTATTTCAGTTTTGCATAAAATCAAGAGTGAAGGATTTAGGGAGCTCGGGAAATGCAAGAGGAAGCTTTAGGATGGAGTTCTTTGGCTGCTAGGATTGAATCGAATGTGTCCCTATTAGTTTGAGTGAGAATGAAGAGGGTATACCCTCTCATTCCTTAGATCGGATGGTTATGGCTAGTTTGGCTTTTTCTTGATCATTTGGCAATTTTAAATGGTTGTGGAGGTCCTTGAGTGGATGATGTGGCTCAGTTTGGTTGGGTAAGGGTGTGGAGGTGGCTGACAAGGGAGGTAGTTGACGTCCTTTGTGGTTTGAAATGCTCCAATGGGAATGGGGAGGTGATTTCACCTCCCCATGAGTCATGGCCGACCCAACCACCTCTGGGTCAGGTCAGCCAAGGTCCTTGGTGCCTAAGTGGACCTTTGAATGGGTGTCAAGTGGCCAAGGGAAGAAAATGACCAAATATGCATGTGTCTTGTCTCATGGGATTTCCTAGACCTAAGAGCAAAGTGGTCATTTGGCTATGGGTTTGATTTATGAAGATTTGAAATGGGTCAAAAGTGGGTTAGCCCAAATTTCAAGTGGTTTGGAGTTTATTTGATTTGATTTGGCTTGATTTGACCTATTTAGGTCAAATTGGGTTAGGTTGGGTCAAGTTGACCAATTGGTCAAATTGGGTCAAATCAAGGGTTGGGTCAAGTTCACATGATCAATTGGAGTGCATTGGTGTCATTGGTTTGGTTTAATTAGCTTTGAATTTGATTATGGCTCATTTAGGTTCATATAGGTCAATTGGGTCAAGTTGACCAATTTGACAAATTTGACCAAATTGGGTTAGGTTAGGTGTTAAGTCAAGTTAAATTGGCTAATTGAAAATGATTGTAGGCCTTGGTTTAGTTTAATTTGGATTTAATTTAGATTTTGGCTAATTTCACCCTTAAGGTCAATTTGGGCTAGGTTGGGTCAAGTTGATCAATTGGTCAACTTGGGCTTAATTATGGTTTTGGTCAAGTTCAATAATCAATTTGGAATGAACTTGAGCCATTGGTTGCAATCAATTTGAATTAAATCATGATTTGACCCATTTTGGCTTTTTAGGCCAATTTGGGCCAACTTGGGTCAAATGGCCAATTAGGCTTGGTTTGGCTCAAGTAAAGGTTTGGTCATGTTCAATCATTGATTATGAGTTAGTTTGAATCAATGGTTTTAATTAATTATGCATATGATGGATTTTGACTAGTTTGGGTTTCATTTGGGCTAAATATTGACTTAGTCAAATGCTAGGTTTGACTTGGTTTGACCCAATTTAAGGTAATTGATCACCTTAAGATGATTGTTGGTTATGTTCTGAGTTTAGATGAGCTTAGTTCAATCTAATTTGGATTGGATTAGAACTTTACTCAAAAAGGTCCTTTAGGCCACTTTGGGTCAAGTGAGCATAAATGGGTTAATTGGCTTGATTCAAGTTTAGTTGAACTCACACATGAGCCTAGGATTGAAATATAAATCTAATTACAAGTGGTTTGGAGCCAAATGGGTTTTGGTTCATATGATAATTTCAAGTCAAAAGGGGTCAACATGGGCTTGACTTGGGTTGACTTGGGTTTTATTTGATAATTGTGGTTTATGTTTATATTTGGGTCAATGAATGTAGGAATGATTGAATCATGAAGAAATCTATGAGTTTTGAATTAATTTGGATATCATTTAGCCAAGTTCAATAATTTGGCTAAAAGAGCTAAAATTAGGAATTTGATTTGATTTGGGTTTTAATCATTTGGAGTTTTGAATTAATTTATGATTCAGAATTTGGTTTGAAATTGAATTTGATAATTGAGAAAATTAATTGGATTGGGGTTGATTTGAATTTAGTTAAGGCTAAGTCCATAAGATAAAATCAAAGGGCTTAGGAAGGGATTTGGAGTTTGAATTTAATCATGGGTTTCAATCATTTTATAGTTAGATTTGATTTTAGAATTTGGATTTGACTTTGAGGTTTGGTTTGGAAGAATGAAGCAAGGATTGGGTTTAGGCTATAGGATAGGAAAGTCCTCCTAAATCCCTAAGGCGCAAACTATTCCTATGACTTACTCTTCTAAGTCTCTAGAGCTAGGTTAAGTGTTCACCTAATCATTAGAAGTGTCTTAAGACTAAGGAACTCTTAGTGTCTATAAGAGTCCTAGATCTATGATGAGGAAGTAGAGAGCTCACTCCAAAAGTGAGGCCAATACTTAGTCAGGAAGTTGGCAGAGTGGAGAATGTTGGCTTTACAGAGTGTACACTCCAGGGTGTACAGAATGTACACTCTAGAAAATTGACCAACAAATTCTCAATTCTTGTTTAAATGCACTACATACAACATATAAAATTATTGATATCCATAATTAGAAAACACACATCATTTAAATTTAAAAAATAAGGGTGTACACCCTAGAGTGTACAGAGTCTACACTCTAGAAAATTGACAGAAAAAATTCAATTCCTATTGAAAGGGACTCCAAATAGCATATAAAATCATTTAGATATATATTTGGAACTCCCCCCATTATTTAAATTTAAAAATTAGGTTGTATACTCCAGGGTGTATAGAGTATACACTTTAGAAAATTGACCAAAAAAATTTTAAATTCCTGTTTAAATGCACTACATACAACTATAAATTTTTTGAGATCCATAATTGGAAGACCTACATCATTTAAAAAATGACTCCAAATAGTATATAAAATCATTAAAATTCATTTGAAAGTCCCCTTGATTATTTAAATTAAAAAATAAAGTTGTACCTGTGGTGTACATAGTGTACATAGAAAACTTACCAAAAAAATTTCTATTTAAATGCACTACATACAAATATATAATATTTGAGATCCATAATTGGAAGACTCATCATTTAAATTTAAAAAATAAATAACTCAGTGTACACTAACATTGATAAAAAAATAACTCAATTCCTGTTGAAAAGGACTCCAAACAGCATATAAAATTCATGTAAAGGTAAAGAAAGTCCTACACTGGTTTAAGATTAAAAAGAGGTAGTACAAACTAGTTTGTACAAACTATATACTCTGCAAAACTGATAAAAATGATCAATTCCTATTGAAAGGTACTCCATACAGTATATAAATTGATTGAAATATATAATTGCAAAGCCTCCATCATTCGAATTTAAAACATAAGGGTGTGCACTCTGAAAAATTGAGCCTACAATTACTCAAATGCTATTGGAAGGCACTCCATACAATGTATCAACATGCATGAAGATATGTACAAGATAGATAATTAAAGAGATTATCTACATACACAGTTGTGGTCAAACAATTCATATATACACAAACCCTCAGGAATTCAATACTGTGTAATTTAGTTATTTTAAATTTAAGCATAAAATAGCATAAACAAACTCCACTCTAAAGAAATTCATCTTCTTTGGTTTTGTGTTGTTTTCTCCACTAGAGGTTTCAATCCATATATTTGCATAAAAACATACCACAAGAGTATTCTTTATTATACTTGATCACCTGAGCCATTCTTCAAGGTTGGTCTCAAAAGCCTCTCAAGCATCTTAGTAGTTTGATCTGTACATGCACCAAGACAAGCAAATGAGGTAGTTACAAATTATGTTAGAGAAACTAAAGAAAAAGATTCTTACAATATCAGGAATTACAGCCTTGTGGATTGGGTTTGGTAGTGAGTCATAAAAGAACCATGTCCCTTTTTGGATATGCCCAACTAATAGTGTCCAATGTTGATTACTGATAATTGGAATTAATATTAAATCAACCTTTGAAATGCTATTTGTATTAACATGTTGTATGAACATTTTGCTTTCCTTTGACAAGCCATATTAGGCATAATTTTGTAAAAATTCAAAGAAAAGTTAAATTAACAAGTTTATAACAAACAAAAAATTGGAAGGCATCTTATAACCCAATCCTCCTTACATGAACTCACTTAGTGTAGACATGAGATATACAAATATGTGACATATAACCCATGAAAGATCTTATTCTTGTTGAAAAAAATGGTGAAGGTATCAACTGAAAAATGAAATAATGATCTAACGAATTCATCAATTTGTGGTAATAATGATATTTTTGAAATTATTATCACTCATGTGGCAGATGGGCATGTTAGCAACCTAAATTAAAGGGTGATTTTATGGAGGATTGAATATATTAAACAATGATGTTGTCCTTAAATTGGACACAAAGCGAATGAACTAAATTGGAACATCTTGATGAGAATTTAAAGGTCTTTCGTGCCTCAGCTAGCTGTAAAGAATTCCATGTTTTAGGAGTTGTATTCAATATGAAATAAAGGGGAAGCTTATAAAATGAAGATTATCATATCCTTTAGTTCTTGTGGTGTTTGTTTTTGATTATGTATGGGGGGACACCATGCACTGAGGTGTACTTATTGAGGTATTTGACATCAAGGAATGATGCATTATCTCGAAAGATAGAAATCACCACCCTATAATGGACCTAATCACTAATAAGGACTTAAGGCATGATGGGTCTTCAATATAAAAGATTTTTCCCTACTTTATGGATGAATAAAGTATGGTTTATTTAAACTGGTTCTAAAGTTCCTGGGAGAAATCATAGTTAATTACATCCTAAGGAAGGTGAGTTTCTTAGAATACTCGATTAAAGTAGCAATTATTATCTCCAAAGATTTCAAAGATAGGACTATCAATAAATTGGTATGTTTGAAAAATCAAGATGATAAAAAAGGAGAGACTTATTATCAAGAAAAGGAGATGGAGAATGCTCATGATACTAAAAACCTAAAGCATTCCACCTATCCTATCATTGGGCTTTATATGTTTGAAGTTGAGGAGAATTATATGTTTGAATTAGATTTTTATTAGAAAGCTAGGACTTATAACCTCACAACACAAGGTTGTGATAATTCCAAAGAGGTGAGGACTTATACTTGTAGCTCGAGGGAAAATAGCAACCTCGGATCCTAAATCTAGGGAGCTTTGACGAGGGCCAAAGCATGTCCTAAATTTAAGCGAAGATGTGTATATGGTTTACCTACACAAGAGAGGGTAAACCACTCAACTATTGGACTTATAATCGCTTGGAGTGACAACCAACTAACTCTTCCTACACTTTAAAATCATGTGGTCAAGTCATATGTTTTGCAAGATGGTTAGGTTGTTTTTATTAGAAATAAAACTAAGGTCCTTAAACCCAACTCCCTAAGAGACTAGAGCATGAGCGGTATGAATAATGACTTAATCTAATACAAATTTTATTAATTTTTATTTAATTTTTGACTCTTTATTTTGACCAAGGCCATAGGATTTTTATGTCTAAATGCATGTTGAAATGTGGTTATTGGCTAAATCAGAGAGAAAGAGGTGTTTTCCATCACAGAGGAGACCCTCAAAGGTCAAGTCTTCCCCAATCATGCAAAGTTAGAAACCCTCTCTTAGAAATAGAGAAATAAGATGGCATGAATGATATTAAAGATACAACATCCAGCTAAGGGGTTGGTTAATATTTTAATTATCTTGATTTAATGTCTAAGTTTTATATTAGGTTATGAGTTATTTTAAAGAAATTTAGTTATGAGTTGTAGTTGAGGTAGAAAATTTATTTTTCTAAGAGCCTAATCATCCACCACATTAAATCACCATATATGAAGAAACTAGAAAAGACATGTCATGCACAATTATAAATAAAACATCAAATAATTTATAAAAGAATAATAGGTAGATACCACATACAACCCAAAAGAGAAATGGTATGAAGCTCTACCCTTATACAACCCGATATATGAAAGAATAGTTACAATTTTTACAAATGAATAAATGTTATTGGGGGTCTTCTTATCTTCTTTCTTCATGTCCCCTCCATTTATTCATTTGGGTTTGCTTACTCCAAAAGCATCATGGGGGCCTCCCAAGATAAAGCCTTCTAGCCTCCATCCTAATCCCCATAACACTAATCCTAATTCCTAATGCAAATTAAAAAATAGGAAAAGTAAATCTAACTACACTTGCAAAATAAGTGTTAGCTAAACACACCATAAACCCAAGCAAGGTTATATGCATATAATTTTACTGCACATGGGTAACCAAGTCCACCATCCTAATTTAGATTATGCTTAGGGTTAAGCAACTGCAAAAAGAGAGCATTTATATTTATTTTAAGCCCCCTTAAGCACAATCTCCTGCAAAATATGATTAGGCTAATCACCTAACATCCATAAGAAGCATACACCCTAACATCTAGTCTACAATAATACATCATAAAACTAAACATACATCAAACCATGCACCGCCCTAACATAAAGCTAAAAGTGGTGACTTAATCTAAGGTGTGTGTATTAAGGCTTGTGTGATATGCCTTAATTAAGCTTTATTATAATTTTCTAAGTAAGAAAAGATTTAATTTGAAGGATGGTTTTAATTTAAGTGGCTTAATTGATTTGTATGTTTTACTTAATATTTTCTATTATTTCGTTTGGCTTACACTTAACAACTAAGTTTTATAAAGAGAAAAAAAGAGAGGGTCACCCTCTGTTATCCCTACCTTATTTCACATCTAAAGCAAATTAATTAAATAAATTCTCTTTAGTGAATGGCTTATTACATATTTTAATTAGTCAGTTTAGGTTCACTTAAATAAATTATTCAATAAGAATGACATCTTAAAATTAATTGGCGTTAATTACTATGACATAACACATGTTTGTCCATTTCTTTCCATCATATATAGCATGCATATGATTAAGTCCTAAACATACCTATGCATGCAAAAAAAAATTTTGGCACACTTAAATGCAGGATGCATAAATGAGTTCTATTAAAAAAAGAGGATTCTTATTCATTAGCTAAATACACATTCAAATGTATGAAAGTACTAAGCAAGTACTTTGCCATTGTTTGACCAGGAGAATGAGATAGGAACATCCTTGGGGCTACTTAAAGTAAACTCTTGTCAGACTAGTTATACCACTATTCAAAATATACAAATGTATAAACAACTATAAGAATAGAAAATCATGCAAAAAATATTTTGTTTTGAATATGCATATGGAATAAGGTGAGATTTTCATTCATTAGCCAAAATGCACACACAAGTGCATAAAAGTTATAAGCAATGCTGTCATTGTTGGACCGGTGAGGAAACCTCTTGGGGCTACTTAAAGTCATGCATCCTGGTGTCCGACTATACCATCCATAAAATGTAAATCATACAAGATTTGTAAATCATACAAGAATTATATTTTGATTTATTTATACATGTGAGTTAAAATTCTATCTAAATTTTAACATAGATATACATAAGAATGAACCTAAGCAAGTCTTGTATCCTTTTCAAATGAACTATTTAATATTCATATCCTTATGTAAATTCATGAAGATTAAAGAAAAGAGAACTTCATATCACATATTCTAAGTTGTAAGAACATACAAGCTTATAAATACTCATAATTATCATTATTCTATGTGTTATAGTTGATTTATATACTTTTAAAATAATCTTCTATTTAATAGTGATAATAGCCACACATATTTTAATTTAAGTCAACACATGCAACTTGACATAAAGGAAATCATTTTTTAATTAATTTTGAAAAGATGAATGCATACAAGTGGCATACAACATTTAATATGATTAGAGAAAAAGAAAATCAAGCATGTAATTTCATTCAATCCAACTAATTTCTAAGGACAATCACATTAAATAAGCTTATTTAAAATAAACCAAAATTTCTTAAAGTCACTTTTTTTATGTTTAATTTGATTTAAGAGAGATGAGAAAGAGGTGTTAATCCTAATCCCATTCCCCATGTATGAATTAATTTGATTTAATGAAAAGTAATTGTTGATTTTATGGATTGATTAAGTTAAGCATGGA
Organism: Cymbidium sinense; assembly: GCA_021442155.1. NCBI lineage: Eukaryota > Viridiplantae > Streptophyta > Magnoliopsida > Asparagales > Orchidaceae > Cymbidium > Cymbidium sinense. The sequence continues at coordinate 148,716,001 of CM038217.1, forward strand.
TTAAATCAATTAATTAAACCCTTACCTATGTTACCTTAAGATAATTAATTAAAATTATGAGCTATATAATATGCAAATGAATTAAAAAATATAAATGCTCTATGAAATGAAAGGGCCTAATGCAATCACAATCATTAATTAATTAAGGAACTCACTTAATTACTTTTATGGTTTTCTCACACATATGAGCAAACCATAATTTCATTAGCTCTCTTAGGTTATTGAACAACAAAAGAACTACCCAAAGATTAATTAGAAAAATTATTTTAAAATTTTTAATTGATCAAAATTAATCCATTAATTATTTTCTTCTGATGGACTTAAGGAAAAGGCTAGAAAGAGGTCCCAACCTAATTCCATAAGCAATCCATTTAATTAAGCATGAATTCTAATTTGATTTTAATTTAAATTAAGTCATTATTAATTAAACATTAATTAGCATTTTTGGTTGAAAGAGAGGAAAATTAGGAAAGGAAGAGGAGAATCCCAAATTCTAAGTCCTTGTATTCAATATTAAGGAGTCTAAATAATTAAATTACTATTCATATACTTAATTATCATTAATTAAGTTAAGAAGGTAATTAGGCTTAATCAATCAATTTCCTAATTAACACCAATAAATCCAAAAAATAGGGAGGAGGTCATCCCCCAAACATTCTCAAAAGTTTGAAATCAATTGGATGATTAATTAAGAGTAATTAAGCTATAATTTTTCAATTAAATTTTAATTAAATTTAAAAAAATTATTCAAAATTAATTAAGAATTTTATAAAATTCTTCTTGAAATACCTTTAAAATGAGCCATTTGCATTTGTGATTTTATAATTAGTTATGAATTAGGAAGTTTTAGTATTAAAAATAGTTTAATTAACCCTAATTAAATCCTAATCATCAATTAATGTGGCATGCTTTTCCATGGGTGATGATTGGTATTAAGTTGACATATCATGCAAGGAGTCACCGAGGTGGACGCTCTTTTCATCCCGTGACAAAAATGAAATAATTAATCCCATGGTTTAAGTGATGAAATGATCCCATTCGATTATGAAATGGATGCCTGATCTTTCCTTGCGGAAAGATGAATGTTATCCATCTTTCTCCGTTTAATCCGACCCACTAGAATTTGGATTGATTCCAAAATAATCTCACACCATCAAAAGAAGGAGAGAACATCCAATGGCTAGATTACATGACATAAATTTTCTTCACAAAAGACCAACCAAATCCTAGGCTACAATTTTGAGAATTACTCACCGGAGCTCAAGACCCACCAAGGGATCAATGGAGGTAGCTTCTAGATTGAAGCCTTATTTAGAGTAGATCCTTGACACCAATCAAGCACTTTGAGCTTCAACTTGATCAACTCGAGCTTGATTTGGAGCTTGGGAAATGATTTGGATGCTCAGCGTGGAAGGTGTGTGCAAAAGGAATTGAAGTTTGGTGAAATGATAAAAGTTGAATAAAAATCAACCTCCCATTTTGGGCATGAAAAGAGGGAAAGAATGGGGAGAGGAGCTTTGGGGAATGGGGAGAGATCCTTCACTCTCTCTAGCTCAAACGAAGATGAAGATCATCCAAATTGAGTATTCACTTGAGGTGGATGACAATCATTTTTGGACACCGCCAAAATTGTCTCCATCAGTCCATTGGCTCAAGGAGTGGGGCTTGGGAGGTGGCTCAAGGTCGAATGGGAAGATTTTTTTTCCTTTGTGTTTGCATGGGAGGTGAGAACTCACCTCCCTTGGTTCATGACAAGTCCCAAGCACTTAGAGTGGGCTAAGGTTCATGCTCATTTGCAATTGGATGGTTGCTGGTGATAGGAGAGTGGACTTTGCCAAATAAGGGAAGGAATCCAATGCAAAGAGGTTTGTCCAATAGCTAATCCCCTTATATGGGGTCCACTTTACTTTTGTGATGACTTTGGGCTGACCTAGGGTCAATTTGGGTTGGGTTTCGTCAGCCACCAAAGTCCCATGGGTTGGTTTTATGAGTTTTGGCTTCATTTGAACAAATGGGTTCATATGGGTTCATGTTTGGTTGGGTTGACCAATTGGTCAAATTATGTCAAACCAAGGCTTGGGTTAGGTTTGAATGATGATTTAGAGTTTTAGTTAAAGTGGTTTCAAATTTGGCCTAGGTTTGATTTTGGCTCACTTGGATTCAAATAGGTCAAATGGGTAAGTTGACCAATTTGACCAATTTGACCAAATTGGTTAGTGTTGGTTCAAGTTTCAATTGGTTAATTGAATTTTGGTTTGATAATTTGGTTTAATTTATTTTGGCCAATTTGACCTTTAGGTCAATTTGGCTGTTGGGTCAAGTTGACCAATTGGTCAAATTGGGCTTGATTATGGCTTTGGTCAAGTTCAATAATTGATTTGGAATGAACTTGAGCCATTGGTTGCAATCAATTTGGGTTAGATATGATTTGACCCATTTTGGCTTTTTAGGCCAATTTGGGTCAACTTGGGTCAAATGATCAATTGGACTTGGTTTTGGTCAATTGAGGATTTGGTCATGTTCAATCATTGATTATGAGTTGATTTGGATCAATGGTTTCAATCAATTTAGTATATGGTGAGTTTTGTTAGTTTAGTTTCATTTGGGCTAAAGGTTGACTTGGTCAAGGACAAGTTGACTTGGTTTGACCCAATTCAAGGTGATTGATCATCCTAGTGATTGTTAATCATGATATGATATTTTGGTTCAATCCAATTTGGGTTGGATTAGAACTGGCAAAAGGTTCTTTAGGTCACTTTGGGTCAAGTGGACCTAAATGGGTCAATTAGTTTGGTTTTAGCTTGATTCAAGTTTAGTTGAACTTATATATGAGCTAGGATTGAAATATAAATCCAACACAATCAATTTGGAGTCAATGGATTTTGGCTCATTTGGAATTTTCAAGTCAAAAATGCTAACTTGGGCTTAACTTGGGTTGACTTGAGTTTTGTTTGGTAATTGTAGTTTATGTTTATATTTGGATAAATGATTGATTCAAAAGAAAATCTATTCGTTTTGGCTTGATTTGGTTAAGATTTGGACAAGTCCAAAAAAATGTCTTAAAAAGCTTGAATTGGGTTTTGGTTTAATTTTGGATTTGGTTTGACTATTTGAATTTATATTTCATTTGTATTTGGGAATTTAAATGAAGATATAGATGATTAAAAAGAAAATCACTTGAGTTTAGAGTGATTTGGAAGCAAATTTGACCAAGCTTAAGATGTAGGTCAAAAGGCTTAAGTAGGGAATTGATTTAGTTTGATTTATTTTTGGTCATTGAGTGGGTTTCATTTATATTTTGAATATAAATGAAGGAGTAATTGGTTTATAAAGAAACCAATGATTTTGGGTTGATTTGTATGAGATTTACATGGAGATAGGTCCATAAGGCTTAAGAGATTGGTTTGATTTAGTTTGGTTTGGTTTTGCTTATTTGGGTATGGATTTCATTTATATTTATGAATATAAATGAAGTCATAATTGATTTATAAAGAAATCAATCAAGTTTGGGATAATTTAGGTGGATATTTGGGTAAGCTTATGAGAGTGGGTCATAAGGTTTAAAGAGGAATTTTGGACTTGGATTTGATTTGGGATTGAATCATTTGGAATTGGGTTTGAATTGGGGTTTGGTAAATGATTGAGGATTGAATTGTCTTTGAGAAAATCAATGAATTGGGATTGATTTGAATTTGGTTGAGGCTAAGTCCATAAGATGAAATCAAAGGGCTTAGGGGTTAATTTAATCATGTTATGGAAAATCTTGAGATATAATTTGATAATGTGATTGATTATGAGTATTGGAAATTTTGCTTGGATTTTGTATGAATTTGAGGTTTGGTTTGAGGAGAAAATTATGGATTGGGTTTAGGCTATATGGTAGGTAAGTCTTTCTATGTCCAAGGCATAACCTATTCCTATGGCTAACCCTTCTAAGTCTCTAGGCTTAGATTAAGTGTTCACCTAATCACTAAAAGTATCTTAAGACTAAAAATCTATTAGTGTCCACAAGAGTCCTAGATCTATGATGTGAAAGTTAAGAACTCACTCCAAAAGTGAGGACCATAAAAGGACGCCCAATATGTATGGTGTAACTGACAAGGCACACCGCACGTATTGACATTAATTGAGAAGATCAACAACATCCGAAGGGTAAGCACTAACATAAATGATATACCCCTAAACCCGAGATGTAGATGGAATCAAGATCTTAGTGCAATGCAACTCAACTCATGCCAAGGGCATAAGGGAAGAAGAAAGGATCCACCGAGGGATCAAGTATGTGAACCTTCTACTAGGGAAGCAGGTTCTGATTATACGCCAGGGATGTGAATTTGATTTGGTTTGGTTTTGTGGGGCTCCATTGGGGAGAGGATATGATTTACGCCTCGCTAGAGAGAAATTTGATTTGATTTTGAGGGTACATTTGCTGAAGATAAAAACTCGGATCTACTGGGGATAAGGTGGATTTAATTTATAGATTTCTTTGTGGAAGTATCCACTAGGGATAAGAGTTGATTGATTTAATTCAGGCTCCACTAGGGGAGGATGGATCCTATTAGTGTGTGATGGATCCACTAAGAAGGGCTATATCGCCTAGCCTATCTATTTAAATCCAAAGGAATAGTCTACCAGCCATCAAATAGGACTATCCAACCTAAGGGTTGCCTTTCGGTGTGCAATGGCCAAGTTATAAAGAAAGCTTGCAGACTTACATCCTCCTAAATAAGGAACTACTGGGGTGATCTGCTGGTAGCATAACAAATCAAACCGACTACGACTATTGAGAATGCCATGGACTCATATCACTTAAAAATAAAATTAATTTCATTTTAAATGGACCTATGCGATGGATCCACTAAGAAGGGGCTAATATCAACCTAGTCCTATCTTAGATTTACAAATCTAAAGGGATAGTCTACTAGCTGTGGGGTAGAGCTAACCAACCTAAGGGGTGCCTTTAAGTGTGCAATAGTCAAGTCATGAAGAAAGCTTGCAGACTTACACCTTCCTAGACAAGTAACCACTGGGGTGATTAATTGATAGCACAATAAATCGAACCCAACCTAAGGCTACCCGTCGGTGTGCAACGGTCATGCTTGAGAGAATGTGTAATAGACTTACATCTTCCAAAGTAACGACGATCGCCGGGATGACCTGTTGGTGCCACAACAAGTCGAACCAGACCTAAGGGAGACTACTAAGAGAGTGCCTACCCTGGGACTTATCTCAACTCAAAAGTAGTCAGGTGATTCCTATAGGGAGTTTTGCTGACACTGCCCTAAAGATAGGATGCCTGCTTGGGAAAAGGTACCGCTGGGATTCCTCCTAATCCATAAGTGAAAATATATTTTTTGTTTATATGTTTGCATGAACCCTGTTGGTGTGCGACGGACCACATTGAGAATGGGCTTATATCAGCCTAGTCCTATCTAAGACTTACTGGACCAAGGGAGAATCTGCATATCCATAAAATGGATTCTCCAACCATAGGGGTGGCTACTAGGAAAGGGGGATTGTCCAATCCAAGAGTAATATGGGTAGTGTCTAGATGGGGTCACTAAGAACGTGATCTAAATAGAGTGCCCATAGGGGAGGTGCAACTAAGGGCTTTATCCAGGACCCCGTAAAAGAAAGACTATAGGTATACGATTGCCAACTCTGAAAGAAAGCTTGTAGACTTTCCATGACAGTTGTATCCATCGGGTGGGTCACTGTCAGCATAGCGATGACCAACTAATCTAAGGTGCCCATCGATTTGCAATGATCAATCTGAGAGGAAGGCTTGTAGACTTACATCTTCATAGATGTAAATGATCATTGGGATAATCTATCATCGATGGGACAGATGCTATCCGACTTAGGGTGACTACCAAGTGGGGAGTTTCGTGTAAGGACTAGACCCATGCTTGAAGTAGTCAGGATGAAATGAGCCACTAAGGTACTTATCCTAAATCTCAAATATACTCAACCCAATCAGTACATGATGGCTAGTTCAACAAGAAATCATGTAGGCTTACATCATCTTAAACAAAGTCAACATGATGTAGCTTACCGATTGTGCAGTAAAGCCTACAAAATTAATAAGGTGCTCGCCAGTTTACAATGGTCAAGTTAGAAAGAAAGCTTGTAGACTTACATCCTCTAGACAAGTAACCACTAAGGTGACACACTAGCAAGTTAGTATGTTAGGCTAACCTAGAGTAGCTAATGAGTGAGTGCCATAGGGGCTTTATCCCACATCAAAATAGCCTGAGATAAAGGATATGTGTTTGTTTTATGTGATTGTGTGTAGTTTGTGGTGGTGGTGTGTTACTAAAGGATAGGACATCGCTTGGGTTCCTTACACTTATCCTAAACACATCATGGCAGATTCATAAGCAAAGATGTTTCTAAACACGGAAGAGATAGAATTTGAGATGAAAGAAATTATATTGATAATTGATTTGAAACAAGATTTATGGATAATATTTCTTTAGGTAGAGCCTGTTGATTAGAAGTATTGGGTTGCTCTCCCTTATAATTTATAAGCTGAAAAGATCCTCCTTGGTATGCCTTCTCTGTGGCAAAAAGGCCTTCCCAAGTGGGTTCAAACTTGCCTCCCATCTTTCGATGGGCTATTATTGGTCCCCTTAGAACTAAAACAAGCTCTCCTACCTGAAAAGCTCTAAGACGGACCAACTTGTTATGAGTATCGCTAATTTATGTCATATCTCTGGGCAAAGCTGTTAATTTTAGTACTCTTGAATACAGTACCATTATCAAATATAATTCGTCAAGGCACCCCAAACCTATATATGATATGATTCCTGAAAAATTGGAGCACATGCTGATCTGTGACCTCTCTGAGTGAGATTGCATCCGCCCACTTGGAAAAGTAGTCGGTGGAAGCTAGAATAAATTGATGACCCTTGGAAGAAGGAGGATCGATCAGAACTACTATGTCGGTACTCCAACACTCAAATGGCCATAAGACCAATGTAGGATGTAGAAAGTTGGGTGGTTGGTGTAAGCCACAATGTGTACTTGACATTAGTGGCATCTCCTATCTATGTCCATGTAGTCTACGATCATCGAAACCAATAGTATCCTAGTCTCTTGATCTTGGCTTTCATCTTCAGACTGGATTAATGCACTATGCATAAACCTGAGTGTACCTCGATCACGATCCTATAGGCTTTGTGTTTGTTCAAACAACGTAAGCACATATGATCAGAAGATTGTGCCATCCATGAGCGTAAGAAAGGGCTCTCGCTTCTCACTGATCTCTTGAGGTAGTTTACCTATATTTAGATAATCCATGAATCATTGCCTCCAATCCAGCTCCTCATCCTTTTTGGCAATGATAACCTCTCCTTTAAGAGAGAATCTCTTGATGAGTTTAACGATAACAAGGGATAAGACTTGTCTATTTTGGACCCTTATTAGTATGGACTCATCTTCTGAATGTACCAACTCTTTAGCAAGCTTAGCTAATGCATCTGCTATTGCATTCTCTCATTGAGGAATCTTATAAATAGTAACCTCTAGGATTTGGTCCAATAACTCCATGGTGTACTTGTGGTAATGATGGAGCTTAGACTTTAGAACTTAGACCCAATTTGGTTGATAAATAATTGAGAATCTCAAAGATGTTGATACTGGATGCATATAATGGCTAACTCTACACCAAATCATATTCTCATATTCGCCTTGTTGGTGCATAGATTGGATGATGATATGAGAATCTCATCACATCACGATCCAGTTAGAGAATTTCTACCCGACTTTTCGAAGAGTAGATCATGATTCTTCTCCCTTTTAAAAGGAAACTGTACCATCAAAATACATCTCCTAGTGGTGAATGCTAGTGTCCTCTAACTTCATGATTTTTTTATCAGGAAGGTCATCACTAAGCAGGGAATCAACAGGAAGTGGGTGTGTTGCTAAGAAATCCGCTAGTGCTTGTCCTTTCACAGCATGGAGGGGTGCGAAAGTGATGTTAAACTATGATAAAATCATGGATCTATGCACCAACCTTTCGGATAGCATCGACATGTCATGAGATATTACAATGGATTGATCATAGAGAACAGGTTCACCTTATGAGAAAGTATGTAGCATCGTAGCTTTTGAGATGTAAAGATTAAAGCTAGGCAGTGCTTTTCAATAGGTGGATAGTTTGCCTCAGCAAGGATTAGATGATGACTAACATAGTAGAGTGCATTTTCTTTCTCTTAGTCTTTGGTTTGGGCCAACAAAGCATCAAGGGAGTCATCTAATACAACAGTATATAGTATAAATGGCTTGCTCATAATAGGGGATGCTAGAACTGATGGCTTCATCAGGTAGTGCTTGATGTCTTTGAAGGCATGTTGACACTTGTCATCCCACTTGAACCTGACATCCTTTTTGACAAGTGTTGAAAATGGTTGGCACCTCCCTGATAGGTTGGAAATGAAGTATCTTAAATACGCCAACAGCCCTTGAAATGAGCTCAGTTGAGTTAGACTTTTATGGGGTGGCATTTTTAATATCGCCTTGATCTTCTTCGGATCAATTTCTATTCAACGATGTCGGATAACAAACCCAAGGAATTTCCCTGAAGCTACTCCGAATACACACTTCATGGGTCTTAATCGTTTCAAAACTATTCTCAAATTAAAGAGATGGTCTTCCTTTTCTTCTTTTGATTATAAGATCATCAACGTAACATTCAACTTAATGATGAATGAGTTCATTTAAGATCAGAGTCATGGCCTACATTTTTAAGGCTGAAAGGCATGACCCTATAGCAAAAAATTCTGATCAGGGTTCAAAATGTAGTGTTTTTTTCATCTTCAGGGACCATCTTTATTTGGTTATAACCAGATGAGCCATCCATGAAAGAGAAGAATGCATGAGATGAGGCAATGTCCACCATCAATTTTAGAATTGGTAGTGGAATTTATCTTTTGGACATGCCCTAAAATCGATGCATATGCAAATTTGGCCATTCTTTTTCTTAACTAGCACAACACTGGCTAACCAGGTAGGATATTTTTCTTTCTTGATGAAACTAACATTAATTAGTTTCTTTATTTCAAAAATGACCAATGTTCAATGTCTAATCACGTGCATCTAGGAGCTTTCTTAATAAGGTTAACACTAGGCTCTATTACTAGTTTATGGACTTCTACATCAGGAGATAAACCGAGCATCTCTTCATAAATCCATGTGAATCAGTTCTTAAATTCAATCAATAGCCTAACTAAGTCATCGATTTCAATATCATTCAACAACGAACTGAAGTATGTCAGACGTGGATTGTCTTCAGTTTCTAAGTTGATCACTTTGAGCTCGTTGATGGCTGACATAATCTCCTCTTCAAATTTTGGCAGTGCATCTTTATCTTCAAGGTCATTTGGATCATCTGATGTTTCTAAACACACCTCCTCATATAAGATAGCATGATTTGAAAAGAACCTGTCAGATTCTAAATGGTTGGTGATGACTAGGCAATGATTGTCATCATCGACTGGGCCCACTATACCTAATCTTAGTTCTAGTCTTGATTGAGGTTGTCTACTTTGGTTGTCCCATAACCTTTCAAAGTACTATGACCTGTGTTTAGACCAAGTATGCGAGATTATTCTCTTCTTTGCTAAATTAAGAACACAATGTGAATACCAATCTAAAGGCAATTATATTAAATCTTAATATGAATCATTCTAAAGTTCTACATCAACTTGTTTGAGATGATGCTCCCAAAAAAGAACCTCGAGTTTTCCATCTGGTGGAGGGCTCCTTAACTACCTAACCCTTAACTTTCTAGAAAGAAAGTAGCATTAGAGCTAAAGTCTCCAACTAACTCTTGACTGTTTCATATGCATACTTGGATATATTAATTCTTTACTTTGGAGCCCGATCTTCATTACTATCATGCTCAAATGTCACCTCAAAAGGGATCTGCTACTGAGAAGAGCTAGCTGGTGTGCTAACCACATAAGACTCATCCTATGAATTAGATTCTAAATCTATGTGGACAATAAGTGTACTCCTCGTGGCTGGGACATACCTCCGATTGGGTGGCCAATAGGGAGGCTTTCCACCTCCTGCCTCTTCTAATCGCCTGTGGAGGTCAGGTCCTCCTATCCATATGTTCAAATGCAGTAACGAACTGTGGGTGGAATCTAATGTCAGCATCTATATCTTCCCCCTGAGTCCATGCCTTGCTCTCTTTTATTTTCTTTTTCTTTCTTTTTTTTTTCTTTTCATTTTCGAATACTTTTTTTTTCTTTTTTTTATCCCTCTTGGGGATCTTGATTTAATTCTTGAGAATGGACTTGTTGGTTTTGGGAAAGAAAATAGGCTGCATTATCATATATCTCAACCTCATTAAGTGTGAAGGGTTTGAAATCTCCTTCGACACAGTACTCAATTCCACCTCTCATGAACTTCATGCACTCATGTAGAGAGGATGGAACTATGTTGTTCTCATGTATCTACGGTCTCCCAAGGAAAGCATTGAAAGATGTATCCAAGTCTATAATATGAAACTTGGCTTCAGTCTTCCAATCATCTATCTCTAATGGCAACACTATGGAGCCTAAGGCCCTCTCTTCTTGTTCATTGAATCCTCTCAACATCATCCTCTCCTTTTAGAGTTTAGAAATGTTGATCCTTAAGTAGGCAAGGATTCTTAAACTCATAATATTGATTGATGCACCCTGGTCAACCAGAACTCTTGATAACCTATATCTTCCAACGTCCACTATAATGTAAAGAGGGTGGTTGTGCTTGGTCATTCCTAGAAGCAAGTCTTCATCACTAAATGTAACTCTTAAGATGTCCTTTGAGTTGTGTACCTCTTCTTCAATAACAGTTAGCTGAGCTAAGCATATCTCTGGGTCAAGGAGAGCCTTGACTAGAGATTCCCCTATCTCTTTGGATAAGACAAGGATGTCATATATGCTTAACTTATCTGAAAACTTTCTAAGATATGCTAGGATGTTGTAATCAACTCTGACTTAGTCCTACACAAGCATATCCATGAGTGGAGCATCATGTGGAGGGGTTATCTGCTCATTAGAACTAATGACTTATTTACCCTTATCAAGAGGTGCTACCCTGGTAGAACCCACTTAGAAGTTGACTTAGTGACTCTTGGAATGATGGACTTGTGGAAAGCTCTACCTTCTCATTAGGTATACCTACAACTTCTCCTGTGGGATCCTCGGAGTCAGTTGACTCCAAGTCAATCTCAAGAGGTGAACCTAATTGATTTAGAAAGGGAAAGTCTGATTCTAAATTAGAAGAGAGTGGATCAGAATGATTGGAGCTATCATTATTATTTTCTAAACTTGGAGAGTTTTCAAGAAGAATGAAATCTAAAGTATCAAAAGTGGACAAGATGTAAGTGAAAGCATTCTTCATTGATTTCTTTTTAGGTGCAGGTACATGATAGAAATCCAACAAAATAAGCGGGGTAAGATATTTAATGCACTTGTCCACTGATACAATGCTCCTACTGGCAGAAGAGGAGCTAGTGGAGGAAGCAGTAGTAGCTACAACTATGCATGAAGTGTTGGACTCATATGGTGGTTATGCTGCTAAACTATCCCGGGAAAGTAAGGCAGACTATTGCTGCTGCTACTGGGCTGTCACCTTCTTCAAGTTGTCTTTGGCAACTTGCAAACATTTATTGGTGTTGGAGGTTTGAGCTATCTCAGGCACCTATAAAAAGAGTTTCTTAATTTTAAAAACTACTTTTTTAGAGGTTCTGGATAAGGAAATACCCCATCCTTCTTTTATCTTAAGAGGATCATAGGTTTTCCCAAGAATTATCCTAATGGAACTGAAGATTGTTCTAATAAGTATTCCTTGGGAATAACTATGACGTCTAACTTGTGGCTATGCTCAAGCTAGTCTTTAAAAGTAATACAGCCCTCTAAGACATGACTAATCATGCAGTGATAGGGGAAATAGTTAGGATCATTACTCTTGCCCACTTCTCCCGCCTCTAGGCTGTATGTAAAGTCAAGTTTCTTTAAGAGATTCAAAGATTTTCTAACTACCGCCTTTGAATGAATATATATTTATAATCTATCAACAAGAGTAGGTGGGTAATAGCTACCTAGCGGGAGATAAGAATACTACCACTGGGTAGGTTGTTGATGTGGTGGGAATGAGCATTATCTTGTGGTGGTGATATGCCACTAAGGTGGTGGTGAGAAGAGGAGGCGGCTGGTCTCATAATGGACTCATGGTTGCTTCCCATCCACTAACATAACTATCCCTTTCTTCTTCAACACCTTCGCTTTGGGCAGATGATTGGAAAGGGCAACTATTTGGCTTCCTCTATACCACCTTGTTAACAGTTTCTCAAAGATGGTGTTAAGAATGAAGGTGACCAGACCATGAATATTCTTGAAAAGAATCTCAATGGCATGCTATTTGGACAGTTGCAGTTCATATTTCATGCTTAGTTTGAGCCATCTGAGAATATAATCAACAAGAACTCATAACTTATGTCGCTACAAGGTGCCTTACCCACTCTTAAGAGCTCAGAAACCTCTTAATGAAGAGGTGCTCCAACTCAGTAAAAGTTCCTACCAAACCATTGGGTAGTTTAGCATACTAATCAAATGCAACCGCTAGGCTTGCAAAAGATAAAAAATCAGCCATCATATTGCAACAATCCTCAAGTGTGCAATATTGATCTGGTTCATACTACCATCAAAGATCTTAAAGGAACGTGATACAAAACACTTGGGGTATTGAAATACATCAAATTCCTCTAGGTATGGTCTACCCTTTGTAATAAATAAGCTCCCCCGGGCTTGCGCCATTGCTTTCCTCACCTTCTACTCTATCATATTTTTATTATCCTTCTCGTGTATGGAGGTGCCATCTGTAACTGTTGACCTTATTTTTAAAATGTGCTCTCAACCCCTCCATCTTAGGCATAGGATTTCACTTAGACCTTAAGAGTTTCTTAGTCTTAAGGCACATCTAGTGATTCAGTGGACACTCTACCTAGCCCTAGAAGACTTAGAAAAATTAGCCATAGGAATAAGTCATGCCTTAGGGGTGTTAGGAAAATTTCATACCCTTAGCTTGAACCATTCCTCACTTCCTTTCTTTCAAGTCAAACTCCAAATCAATTCTATTTGACTTTCTCCAAACTTAATTCAATTTTATGATTCAATTCTATGATTGAAATCCATGATTGAAAGATATGATTGAAACCCATGATCAGAATTCATCAAAAATTACACAAAGTTCAAATTTTCTAAGTCCTTAACCCTTTCATAAGGACTTAGCCAAATTTGTGATTCAAACCTATTCAAACCTTTGAGATTTTCTCATAATCCATTTATATTCTCATTTATATGCACATATATAAATGAAATATAAATTCAAACCTATCAAACCAAATTTAAAATTCCAAATCAATTCATGAAAAGTTTCTTAAGTTCCTTTAATTTCCATTAAAGGACTTAGCCAAAATCAACTCTAAAACTTAATCAAATCACTTCAAACTCATGGGATTTTCTCAAAACATATTTATATTCTCATTTATGTTCTCATATATAAATGAAGTATAAATATAAATCAATCAAATCAACTCAAAAAATTAAATTCCAAATTTAAAATCCTTGAAATTCCTTAAATCCTTAATTTTCATTAATGATTTATCCTAAACTTTGATCAAACCATTTAAACTCATGGATTTTCTCAAAACTTATTTATATCCTCATTTATATTCTCATATATAAATGAAATATAAATATAAATCAATCAATCCAATTCAAAAAATAAAATTTTAATTAAAAATTGCTTTTAAATCCTTTAAATTCCTTTAATGGATTAACCCAAATCATGATTAAACCACTTCAAATCCTTGAAAAATTCTCATAATCAATTTATATTCTCATTTATATTTGCATATATAAATGAAATATAAATTCAAACAATCAAAACCATTCCAAAAATCAAATTCAAATCAACTCAAAATTAAATCTAAGCCTTTCAAGCCAAAATTTTGACCTTAGCCAAATCATTTTCAAATCAAGCCAAACTCTTGATTTTCTATCATGGTTCAATCAACCCTACAATCATGAGCTCATATATAAATCCAACTTCAATCAAACAATCAAACCCAAATCAAAATCAAACCCAAAACCCTTCATATTTTTTTCCTTTGAATATGAAATTTTCAAATGGATCAAAATTCATTTGACTTCAAACCACTTGTAAATGGATTTATATTTCAATCATAAGTCCATATACAAGATCAATCAACTTCAAATCAAGCTTTGACCAAGCCATTTGACCCACTTAGGTTCACTTGACCCAAAGTGACCTAAAGTACCTTATGAGCCAACTTTGATCCTAACCAAATTGGATTGAACCAAACTCATATATCCTCTCATCATGATCAACAATCATCATGGGATGATCAATCAATCAAATTGGGTCAAACCAAGTCAAACCTAAGGGTTGACCAAGTCAACACTTAACCCAAAATGAAACCTAACATAGTCAAATTCCATCATAGGCTAAATTGATTGAAACCATTAATTCAAGTTCACTCATGACCTATTTTTGAACTTGACCAAGTCAAACTTTGAGCCTAACCTAGCTCATTTGGTCAACTTGAGCCAAGTTGACCCATTTTGACCTAAAGGGTCAAAATGTGTCAAAACTTGATCTAAACCAAATTAATCCAAACCAATGGGACAAGTTCAATCAAAATCACTTGTTGAACTTAACCAAAGCCTCAATTGGCCAATTAGACCCAACCCAGCCCAATTGACCTTAGAGCCAACATGACCTAAAGGGGTCATGTTGAGCTAAAATTGAACTTAACTCAAATTGATTGGAAACAAAGATACCAATCCACTCCATATGACTAACCTAATCCAAACCTACCCTTGACCTACCCCAAATAGGTCAATTGGGTCAAATAGTTCAACTTGACCCATTTGACCTAAAAGAAATCATATGAGCCAAAACTAAATATATACCAAATTGAACCAAACCAAAGCCACCAAAACATTTCAAATAGTCATATGAACTTGATCCAATCCTTGGTTTGACCCAATTTGACCAATTGGTCAACTTGACCCAAGTTGACCCATTTTGACCAAAATGGGTCAACATGAGCCAAACCCTATCAAATGGATTCCAAATCCAATGAAACTTGGCCAAGCCAAATTTCTCCACATACCTAACATGTCCAAAGTGAACAAAATAGTAAAATGACTCTTTTACCCCTTGTCCATAGAACAAATTTTGGCCTAGGTCATGGATATTTTGGTCATACCCTCTTCATAATCACTTGAGGCTTTCCTAAAAGCTTAAGGGGACTTAGTGATGAGTGGTGCACCCAAAATGGGTTTGGTTATTATTTGGCCCATAGACCAAACCTGATCACATGGCTTGAAATTGAGTTTTGAAATTCCCTCTTAAGCTCAATTTCAGCACATGGGAAGTTGGCAATCCACTCAAGGAATCAAACCGACCATGTGCACACTCAAAACAACCAAAGTAATTGGATCAAAATGGTAAGGAATGGTTCGACTATCCGATTGCCATAGGGGGAGATATACTCCCCCTAATTCAATGAAATTTCAAAACACTCTCTGTCAATTAGAGCCTAGGAACCCTTAGCACCTATTTCATAGCACTCCCAAGGATTTTAGAGAGGATTTGAATTCCCCATTCTTCAATTTTGCATAGTGCAAAATAAGGGAGCTCAATCCAACAACTAACTTCCTCTACACTTGATCTCCAATTCTCTTCACTTGATCTAGGAATGTCAAATTGGCAAGCTTTATTGAGTTCCCATAGCAAGGAAGAGCTCAATGGATCAAAGCGCAAGTGAAGAGGTGTTGGTCACCCATTGATCCACTCAATCCCAAGGCTAGGAATTTCAGCGGGCTTCGTCTCGAGATGAAGCTACCTCATCGATCTCGAGCAGTGAGGTATGTGATTTTGACCACTTAGCTTGGGTGTTGGTCCTTTGTGAAAGAAATATTCATGGCATGTGACATCAACGGTTGTATAGGTTAGTAATTGTACTTAGATTGTGTGAGTTGATTTATGTATGATTCTGTGCTAGATCGGGCTCGGGATCTCCCCTTAAATCATGGATGGTTCCCATTGATCCCCAGGGAAGAACTTGGCTCATCTCACTCGTCCATCCGTGCATTTTAGATGGAAAACTAAGATTATTTAGCACATTTTAGAAATTAATTGCCCTTTTAAAATGGCGAGTGAATCTTTAGTCGTCCGATCTTTGATCGACGGTGAGGATAAGCGTGCTCGCCATTTGGGATGTGACATTTAAGTCACACCCTCGCGTGACACATGTAAAGTGTCGCGCGCCGCCATGTGTCGCATTAGTGAGATTAGATTAGTTATTAATTAATTCTAATTAATCCATAGAACTTCTAAAATTCATAACTCTTCATAGAAAATCAAAAAAATAAAGGAAAAATGCTATGGAAAGATAATTTCATCTAAAAAAAAATTTTCAATGGATTTTTGAATTACTCTTTTCTCTTTGGGTTTCTTTGGGAATCTTAATTAGCTAATTATCCTTTAATTAGGTCATCAATTAATCTCAAATTTCTAGGTTCATTTTGGGGATGACCTCTCTCCCTAATTTTCTTGAGATTTATTGAGGGCTCAATTGGGAAATTGCTATTTCATTCCTAATTACCCCTTTCATGTAATTAAGTAATTAAGGTGTGATTAGTGGATTTACCCTATGATTAGGGTTGATTAGGTAGATCCAATGAGTAGGAGGTTTATGGAATAATTTTGGGGCATTTCCCTAAGCTATTCCCTAAACCCCTTTTCTCTCCTCTTCTTAAGGGTTAACTCATTAATTATCCCCAATCAATTTTCAAAAATTCTAAAAAGTTCAACTTAATTAATTAATCTTGGGTAGATGCTTGGGTGTTTAATAGCCTAAGTTAATTAAATTAAAATCCCTTTCATAAGTGTGAAAGGTGAAATTACTTAAGCTAAACCCCAGCTTAATTAACTTTTAATTATGAGCCAAATTGCATTAGGCCTTTTCATTATTAGGTGCATTAAAATTTAAATTCCTTGTGGGTTTTATGTCATCTCATTGGCTCATAATTATTTAGTTAATTCTAAGGTGGTGTAGGTAGGGTTAATTAAGTCACTTAATTCATACCTTAACCTAATCAATACTTAAAATGGATTTAATTATCTGAAAATTAAACAAAAATACAAAACACATGTGGGAATGGGTTAGGAACAGCAAACTCATCTCACCTTTTCAAAATTAAATCAAACTTCAAACTAAACAAAAATCATTTTGAAATTCACTTTGATTTATTCTAAATTTTCTTATTCTATAATGTCTTTAGGATTTAAGTAAAGTGAGTTTGTTTACATGCTTTCATTGCTTTGGATCTTTCCAACATGTTAAGTTGTATGCCATGTGATTCATGCATTCATAATTTCATGTTTCAAATTTTAAAATGAAAATTGTTTACTTTATGTCAAATTTGCATGTGTTGGCTAAAGTAAAATATGAGTGGCTATTATCACTACTAAATCCAAATTATTTTCAAAACTTATAAATAAAATGTTAAATCTAAAAGTATGCTACTTATACTTTAATTATAAGCTTAAATGTGATGGATTATAAAGGTATGCTTAGTGTAAGTTTACTTTCTTTCCTATGTTGGTATGATTTTGAATAGAAGTTGGTAATATGTAGGGTTCATTAGAAAAGAACCCAACACTTATTTAATTCTATACCCTATTCATCCCTATGCTATCATTTAAGAAGGATTACCCACACTTACATACATAAATTGCATATGCAAAACAAATCTCTTAAATAACTTTTGTATTTTCCTTTCCCATTTCATTTCTTTTATACACATGTTTGTACTTAAGGAAAGTGGTATATTAGTCTGACAAACCCGAGGTTGTGAGGCTTTAAGTAGCCTAAGTAGGTCTTGTACCTTACACCTCTTAGTTAATGGTTGTACTCACTTATGCCTTTCTTACTTTCATGTATGTATGTGAAATTTTGGATAAGGAAAACCTTTTCTACTTAAGAAAAATCATGCATATTCAACTTCTAAATTTTCTTAAATGGATTACTTAGCATGCATCATAAAGTGTTGTTAACTCTCATTTACATAGATATGCTTAGGGTCCATCCATATGTATGTATATATGTTGGAAAAGAAATGAAGATAATGTGTGTTATGTGAATTTGATTCATTCTATTTAATCTTAAAATGCCTTTCTTTTTGAATAGGTTTGTTTAGAGTGTATCTAAACTTAGGATTTATTAAAATATGTAATCAAAACATTCATCTAAAATGAAACTAAAACATGAACCTACTTTTAAAAATTACTTAAGGTTATTGAAGGAAAGAGAAGTTCTCTTCTCTTTCCCTCTCTTCATAATAATTAAGTATTGGTTTCATAAACCAAATTAAAACATGAAATAAAAATAACCCAAAGCACTTAAACAATGAAACCCTCTCTAAGTTGAACATGCTATTCACACTTAGAAAATTTAAACCCAAGTCTAGCTCACACAAACCTTCAAACATTAGCCTAAGTCACCACTTAGCCTTAGGTTAGGGTGCATTATGGTTTGACGTTATATTTTATTTTGTGATATATGTTTTAGATGTTAGGGTATGCTCGTAGAATGAATGGTAGGACATTCTTAAATCTATTATTTTCTGGGGATTATGCTTAAGAATATCATAAATATAAATATAAATACTTCTTGCTTGCGGTGCTTTATACCCTAAGCATAATCCATAGGCGGTGGACTTAGTCACCCATGTGTGGGGTGATAAGTCAATATACATTCTTGGGATTGTGTTGTGATTTAGCTAACCTTTATTTTAGTGTTAGATTTTCATGTAAATTTGTATAATTAAGATTTTAGAATGATGATTTATTATGGGGATTAGGATGAACATTGGTCATAAGATCCTATCTTGCATCATGTGTGGCTTGACATTCCAACCATCCAAAATAATGAACCAAAAAAAGAAAGAAGAAAAGAAGAAAGAAAGAAAGAAGAAAGAAGAAAGAAGAATAAAGCTTGAAGACCCCCATAATAATGAATTCCTTTGCTTAATTGTAATATTTATTTGTAATCTGAATTGCATAAAGATAGAGCTCAACTAGCCATATTTGATATTTTTGGTTTTGCGGTGGTGACCATGACCATTTATTCTTTTGCGATTAGCTTTATAAATTTGATGATTTGTTTAGCTTTGCATTAAGTGGCATACTTTTCCTAGTTTCTTGCTTTATGTATG
Source organism: Cymbidium sinense (assembly GCA_021442155.1). Classification (NCBI taxonomy): domain Eukaryota; kingdom Viridiplantae; phylum Streptophyta; class Magnoliopsida; order Asparagales; family Orchidaceae; genus Cymbidium; species Cymbidium sinense. The sequence continues at coordinate 148,735,305 of CM038217.1, forward strand.
GCTGGATGAGGATTGAGACTCTTTAGGAAAAATAAATCTTTTACCTAACTTAACAACTCAAAATAAAATTAAATAACTCATAACCTCACCTAAAGCTTAGGATTAAAATCAAGATAAAAGAATTAGCAACTCATGGATGAGCATTTCTTTATAATATCATGCACAAATGCATCTTATTTCACTCTTGATTGGAGGGCTTCCATCTAGAGAATTTGACCTTTGAGAGTCATGGTGAAACTCACTCCCTTCTCGTTGATTTTGGCCAATAATCTATTTCTCATGCATTAGTAATAAAATCCTGGCACGGGTCAAAAAAATTATCCAAAATGAAATAAAAAATATGTCATTTAGTATGTCCCTTTACATGATCTAGTCTCTTTAGAGTAAGTTTAAGGACTTAGTCTCTTTCTAAATGAATAACAACCTAGCTATCTTGCATAAGCATAAAGACTTTTCTACATGTATTTAAAATCGTAGGAGGAGTTAGTTGGCCGCCACCCCCAGAAAATTGTAAGTCCAAGCTATTAGGTGGTTTGTCCTCTCTTATGGAGGCAAACCAAATACCCTTTTTTTGCCTTAGATTTAGGTTGTGCTTCCGACCCTCATCGAAGCTCCCTAGATTTAGGTTTTGAGGTTGCTTCTCCCCTTTGCGAGCCATAAGCATAATTCCTCACCTCTTAGGAATTTCTTTAATCTTATGTTAAGGAATCTTAAGTCCTAAATTTTTAATGAAAAATATAACTCAAATAGACTAAATAAACTTTTAAAATGTAAAGCCCAACTATAGGATAGTTTGAAATGCTAGCTAGGTTTTCTAGCATCATAGGCATTTCCTACTTATCTTCCATTTTGGCTTCAATAATAACTCCCTTTTTTGATCAATCCCATTTGATCTTTTAAACATAAACCAATCGATTGATTGTCCTTTCTATTGAAATCTTCAAAGACAACAATCATTTACCTTAATCAAGAGTTTTCCCAGGGATCTCCTTGTGATGATTAACTATGGGGCTTACTGTAGAACAACGATTTAAAATAAACCTTGCTTTACTTTTCATGTAAAGTAAGAGAAGAATCTATACATATCATCATGTGAGTCCTTATTGGTGATTAGTTCCATTAAAGGGTAGTGACTTCTATCTTTAGATAGTACACTATTTCTTGATGATGTATTGATCACTGAATAAGTACATCATACGTGGTGTCTAACAAGATGAATTCTTGTAAGGTCTCCTCCTTCATTTCTCCCCACAGATTTGAAAGGCATTCATTGTAGAATTTTTTTTAAACTAGCACTCCAGGATGGTTCCTCCCTCCATCTTTGGTAATGTTGGCTTAATGAGCCTCATGTTCAATCCGATCAATTTTGATGATAATAAATAAATGTTTGAATATTCTAATGAATGTTTTTATATGTTTCAGATATATCAATTTGCTCATAACTTAACATATTATTTTAATGAGGTTAATTTATATAAATCTCTATCTAATTAACATTCATTATATGTTTCATACATAGCATTTGAAATAATAAATATAATGACTATTAAGTGTAATTATTTTATTTACTTAATATAATTAAATATTTTAATTTAATTTATGGATATTTCTATATATAAATATATAATATTATATTTAAATGTCACATGTCAAAATTAACAAAATATAGAATTTTTTAGCCAAAGTCATTTTATAAAAAATATCTGATTTCATCTCAATGGATTCCTTAGATTTTTTTTCCTTTAATGATGTCCATGACGTTTCATTAAAATTGAATTTATTATGACTTTTCAAACATTAGTTGATTTTAATAATGAATGCATCTTCATGCTTTAATAATATATTTGATTCTTTTTTTTACTTTCCCATGTGAATGTTTGAATTTTGGTGCTTTAATTTAATATTTATTTAATATATTATTTTTTGAATATTAAACTATCACATGATAGCATGAGGTTAGAATATTTTTTGAAATAATTCAAATGATCATAAATATTTTCATTCTCTTTATGAAAGCATTATAAAATTAAAATCCTTAGAAATCTAAGAGAATTTCTTAGATTTTCCTTCAAATGTTCTCCAATGCAAGATCAAATCCTTGGTTTTAAAGCTTCCTCTTAGAGCTTTCTCAAATTACTTGAGTTTGTTTTCTTGATCTTAATCCTTTTAGTTGTTCATGCTATTTTCACCATCATTTATTCTTTCCAATTTATATTTTTTGGTGGATTAGACTTTGGACATTATTTTCACATCAAAGTTTCTCAATTATCTTTTGTGAAAAACTCTTGTGATAGTTTGGGATCTATTTCAACTTGGAAATTTTAACTTCAAATTTCTTTTGGTTTCTTGAAATATTTCTTCATGAATCTCATTTTGAAAGATCATTTATTCTTAGATCTATTTGGAAGTATATTTTAAGCATTTTAAATTAAATTATTATACTAAAATTATTTTCATATTTATAGATCTCTCTCTTTAATTAAAGCACTAGCTTTAGATCTATCATATACTCATTTTATTTAAGTATGTTGTGATCATTAGCTTTAATTGAAAGAATTTTTTGGTTAAAATAAAACAAATTTTTCTTGTTGAAATTTATTTTATTGTGCAAAAGAATATTGTGAATTTATTTTGAAATAATTTTATATTAGTCACAAATTATAATAATATAAACATCTTAGTAAGATCACTTTAAGATATTTATTTTATTATTTCTTATCAATATTAAACATTTTATCAAAAATTTTAAGTTGTAAGTGATCATTTTTGAGATCATTTTTGAATTGGATAGCTTGGTATATTTGTGAGAGATTTATTTCATCAAAACTTATTTTTGTATTTTTTTCTTTTTTCTTTGTAAAATTTATATTGGGGTTGTACTTCTTGTAAGTACATATTGTATCCTCAATAAAATACTATTTGCTATTTTTGCATTTAGTGGATTCAGCAAACAAAAGTGGACATAGATTTTGGGGTTTGGCCAAAATATCATAAAAAATGTATTATTTCTCTCTTTACTTTACTATACTTTTATTTTTGTTGCATTAAGAATTGTATCTTATCATTATAAAATCAAAAATGAATTTGTACTTTGGTATGAATCCAAGACTATCTTTGTTTCCATTGGCACTTAGCTTATTTCATTCTTGAGTTAAGTTAGCCAACATCTTTAAGTATTAGGACCGCATTCCCTGTTGGTCTTAAAACCCCTTTTTGGTACTCCAATGGGTAAAATGAAAAGATCTAAAACAAAAAAAGAAACATTTTTAAAGGCTTCCTCTTTATCATTTTCATGATAAGGAATGGTTCATCCTAAAATAAATAAATCTTCCATAAAGAATTTTGCTTTTCAAAAGCACCTTTTCAAAAAATGCACTTAATAAAATATTTTTCCACAAAATTTTATCATCCCCATTTAACAATTCTCATAATTTTACATGTAGGGATTTTCAAAATTGAAATTAACAACATTTTCCAAAAAGCACAAATGAACATCTTCTTTCAATTCATTTTGATGAAGATTTCATTTTCAAAATAAAATGAACAATCATCTTCGCAAAAATTAAAATCAAAAATGAAGTTTTCAAAAGGCACATATGAATCTTTCTATTTCAATACACTCACACCTATTGAATAGAAGTTTCATTTTCAAATAAAATTAAACTTTTCAAAAAGCACATATGAACATCTTCATTTAATTTATTAAATAAAGATTTCATTCCCAACAAAAAATAAAATCTCCTTTTAGGAAACCTCACTTGAATTTATCTCATATATGTTTTAAGTTAAAATTCCTTTCTTTCAAAAAAGCAACAACCACACACAAAACACAAAAATTTCATATTTCAAAAATAATATTGATTTCCATTCTACATACCTAAATTTGTTGAATGGAAGTCCCCTTTTTAAAAATTAAAACTTAAACTATCATAAATGAAGAATTTTCAAAGCACATTTGGAACTTCATTTAACATACCCAAATTTGTTAACTGAAGTCTCCAAATCCAAAAATTTCAAAAATTTCTAAACACATTTGGAACTTCATTTAACATACTCAAATTTGTTAAGAGAAAGTTTCCAAATCCAAAATCAACAAAATTTTCAAACATCATTTGGAACTTCATTTAACATACTCAAATTTGTTATGTGAAATTTCTAAATCCAAAATCAACAAAATTTTCAAACATCATTTTGGAACTTCATTTAACATGCTTAAATTTGCTAAGTAAAGTTTCCAAATCCAAAATCAAAATCAACAATCATATATCAAAAATTTTCAAAGCACATTTTGGAACCTCACTTAACATACCCAAATTTGTTAAGTGAAGTTTCCAAATCCCAAAATCAAACATTTTCAAATCATATTTTGGAACCTCGTTTAACATACCCAAATTTGTTAAGTCAAGTCTCCAAATTCAAAATTTTCAAAAATTTTCTAAACATATTTTGGAACTTCATTTAGCATACTCAAATTTGTTAAGTGAAGTTTCCAAATCCAAAATCATATCAACAATCAAATTTCAAAATTTTCTAAACACATTTAGAACTTCATTTAACATACTCAAATTTGTTAAGTGAAGTCTCCAAATCCCAAAATCAAAATTTGGAACATCATTTAACATACTCAAATTTGTTAAATGAAGTCTCTAAATCCCAAAATCAAAATTTTCAAACACATTTTTGAAATTTAACATACTCAAATTTGTTAAGAGAAGTCTCCAAATTCAAAATCACAAAATTTTCAAACAATTTTATTTAGCATGATCAAGTTTGCTAAGTAAAGTTTCCAAATCCAAAATCAATAATTATAATTCAAAATTTTCAAACATATTTGGAACTTCATTTAACATACCTAAATTTGTTAAGTGAAGTTTCCAAATCCAAAATTCAAAACTTTTCAAAATATATTTTGGAACTTCACCTAGCATACTCAAATTTGCTAAGTAAAGTTCCTAAAGTTAAAACAAAAAATATTCAAAGACCTTTGGAACTTCCTCCCTTAGCATACCCAAATTTGCTAAGAGAAATTTTCATTTCACAAAACCAAGTAGGATTTCACCTTTAGCATACCAAATTTGCTAAAGTTAAGTCTCCACTTTCAAAAAAAAAACACATCAAAAACAAAATGAAGCACCTTTGGATTCCCTTAGCATACCTAATTTGCTAAGGATCCTACCTTTTTTAAAAATCAAAAGCATCAAAACCAAAAATGAAACACTTAGGATTTTCATAGCATACCTAAATTTGCTAAGAATCCTATTTTCAAACAAAAATTAAACAAAACACACTTGGATTCTCCACTTAGCATACCTAAATTTGTTAAGTGGGAATTTCAAATTTTCCAAAAAAATCTAAACATCAAAACAAAAATGAAACACTTAGGATTTTATTAGCATACCTAAATTTGCTAAGAATCCTATTTTCAAGAATTAAATAAATACACTTGGATTCTTCATTTAGTATACCTAAATTTGTTAAGTAAGAATTCCAAAATTTCCAAAATCAAAACAAAATCTTCAAAAAGAAACAATCACTTTTACTTCACTTAGCATGCCTAAATTTGCTAAGTAAGTAAAATTCCAAAAATAAACAATGCAAAATCATTTGACCCTTACTTTAACATATCAAATTTGTTAAAGGAAGGGTCCTCAAACTCAAATTCAAAAATAAATGAACTATAGCATCCTATCAAAACTTTTGAATCCATATTTTCAACTTAAATTTATTGAACTTTGGGTTCATATTCTAATTCTCTTTTAATCAATTTCTTCAAATCTATTTGAACCCCACTTAACACTACCAAGTTGTTGTATGCGGGTTCAAATTTTAAAAATTCAAAAATTCAAAATCTATGGAGTTAAAAATCTGATACAAGTTCATTTCTCATTGAAGATTCATTTCAATCAGTGCAGTGTAGTTTCAATTTCTGGTGCAATGGCGGTTCCAATTTGTCTTTACCCTCACATGGATCTAGCCGATCGGTGACTTCCCCATACCCACGATCCACTTTGGCCAAGGATTTGAGGGGCGGGATCACTGTGAGGGCATTCTCATCATTATCGGAAGAAGGTGGTGAGGCGAAGGTCATCGGTAGACTTACCATCGATTGTATCCTCATAGAAGAGGAAAGTTGTGGCGATACCACAAACTTGATTATTCTGATTGCGTGTTCGAGATGTCGATTCAGTTGGTTAGCCCTAGAGTTTCCCTGTTGCCTGGTAGCTACCTATATATGCCCTCAGGGTAAGGCTCTCCCTGTTTAGGTTTGCCTCCCATTTGAGTATGGGTCTAGCTCACACTCTCTCATCCTACTCTCGGGAACAAGAACCATATCAAGCGGTTCCATACTCGATAGCCGGTGAGGAGGCAATAGCATCACCATGATGAGTCTCCATGACCACTTCACCATTGGTTATGGAAAACCGGTTCATCTCTTAAGATGGAAGAGAGGATGCGGGAAGATCATTTCCTCCAGTGGTGCAGTTCTTGTTTCTAGGTAGAAGATCGTGGCCCCGCTCACATTATTCTAGCATCTGGTGGAGTGGGTCTCAGTTGACCTTGATTTGTTATCCCCCTGTAGGAGGCAACTTTTGAGAGAGAGGGGATGAGGCCCAAACATCACACTAGAGCGATGGAGGTTCAGTGGTCGTTCTTTGGTTAATTTTTTAGCTCGACGCGGCTGATGCGATAGCATCTCCTCACGGGACCAATCACCACGGGGAGGGCGCCCAGTCATTGATGTCTCCACCCCACTCTACCCGTCGTCATCAGTGTAGTTTCAACATCACCCATTCCATCCAGCCATGAAGGCATCAGGGAAAATGTGCCCCAAGGTGATGACTGCTCTACTCCTCACCACCCATTATGGTTGGGCCAAGCTCTCCTGCTTGATCTTCTGCCCTAGTGGTGGTGCGAAAGGAGTGGCGACCCTTGAGCATCGTGGTCATTTCTTCACCAACTCCACCCATATCAGATAGATTGGTTGTGAATATTCCATATGATTGGGTTGCATTAGTGGTAAAGGATCATCCTAGGATTGTTACCCCTATCATAGCCAATATCAGTCAGGAATATCATTCTTCTAGTAAGTACAGTCCACACAAGATTGACTCATTAATTATAGGTGAGGTCTAGTGCCTCTCGGTGATAGTGATCACCGTCGATAAACTATTTTGTTGAGTTAGGTCGATCCTTAGATGAGATAGTTGATTTTTATGGAGAAAAAGAGATCTTGGGAATTACGATGCTGATAAAGAAAGTCGACTTGATCCCAACAAGATGACTTGATGGGGATTAATTTGGAATCTGCATGGTGACATATAGGTCTCTCTTAGGAGCAGAGGCCATGGAAGGTGATGAGATTGATCAAGGAACCGCAGTCAATCACCTTTTGACATAAGGCAAAAGATGAAGCGATTGATAGGATGACTGAGGACTTGTATGGGTGCTTGAAACAAGACTCTAATTCATCCTAGTCAATGTCCTTTGAGTGTGCATGTCTTAGACCAGTTAAGACTCTACCTCCCATTGAGGAAGGTAGCACTAGTCTATATAGGAAGGTAGTGGAAAGTACCTCCATACATGAAAAAGATTTAAAATTCATGATTGAGCAGCAGGTGAAGGAAGCTTTGGCCGGGGGAGGATCATAAACTCCAAAGGGTAGACCCTACTTAGAGGAATTTGATGTCATCTAGTATGCCAAGCATTTCGTGCCTCCTTCCTTCAAAAGCTTCGATGGTAGTGGGAATCCGAGGCAGCAAATAGCTCACTTCAGGGCTAATTATTGGAACGCAGGTTATAGTGATGCTTTACTGTTTAGAATCTTTATCAATAGCCTAGTGGGTATTGCTTTTGATTGATATGTTGAACTATTTAACAGCTTAGTAAAGATATTTTTTGAGTTAGAGCAACTCTTCATCAAGAGATTTGTTAGAGCTCATCAAAGGGTTACTGTAGGTGATCTCTTTGTAGCCCAACATCACTTCGATGAGTCACTTGTTGATTATATTCTCTGATGGCATAACCTAAGTATGAAGTGTGAACCATAGCTATCTGAACATCATGCCATTGAGATTCTCTTGAAGAATATCCATGGTCCGGTCGCCTTCATGCTTAAGGGTTGCACCATAAAGACATTTGAGAAGTGTGGTTTTTATTTTTGAGATGTGGGACACCATGCAGATCTTAGGTGGTACTTATTGAAGTGAATAGGTATGACATTAAGGAATGATGTACTATCTCGAAAGATGAAATCATAATGGACAAATTACCTAATAAGGACTCCTAAGGCATGATGGGTCTTTGAATATACCAGAGATCTTTCCCCTACTTTGCATAGAAAAGTAAAGTAGGGTTTATTTTAAGTCGAGTTTATTAAGTTTTCTACAGAGGCAAGCCCCCATAGTTAATTACATCCTAACGAATGGGAATTCCTTAAGAATGCCCTCAATTAAAGTAGACAATTAGGGTCTCCAAAGATTTCAAGGTTTAAGACTATCAAAGGATTGATTAAATTCAAATAGGATAGATCAAGGAGAAGACTTATTTTTGGAATCAAAAGGGAGAAAGTAGGAAATGCTCATGATACTAGAAAGCCTAGTGAGCATTACAATTTATCCTATAATTCGACTTTATATTTTTGAAATTGAAGAGCATAAATTATTTGAGTTAACATTTTATTAGATTGTTAGGGCTTATAATTCCACAACATAAGATTGTAGAAATGCCTAAGAGATGAGGATTTATACTTGTAGCCTGAAGGAAATAGCTACCTCAGATTCCTAAACTAAGGAGCCTTGATTCAAAATAATGGCATGACCTAAATCTAAGGTGAAAATGGGTATATGGTTTACCCCACAAGAGAGAATAAATCACTCATGGACTTATTATCACATGGTGGCGACCACTAACTCCTCATGCTTTAAATCCATGTAGGCAAGTCTTATGCTTTGCAAGATGGCTAGGTTGTTGTTCATTTAGAAAGAAACTAAGTCTTAAACTCACTCCTAAGAGACTAGAGCATGAGTGGTATGAATCCATGACTTAATCTAATGTAAATTTTATCAAATTTATTTGATTCTTTTGGACTTTTTATTTTGACACAAGCTATGGGATTTTGTATGCCTAAATGCATAAGAATTTTATTATGGGTCAAATCAAAAGAGAAAGGGGTTCTTCCACCAAAGGCTCTCACGTTAAGCCTTGATTCTCGGCAAGATGGAAGCCCCTCTTAAGTTGAAAAGAATATGACATGCATGATATTATACATTCATTCATCCAACTAAGGGGTTGCTAAAAATTTTATTATCTTGATTTAATTCCTAGGCTTTTATGTGAGGTTATGAGTTATTTTAAAATTTTAGTTATGAGTTGTTAATTGGGATAGAAAAATTTTATCTAAGAGCCTATATCCAGAGCCACATACATTCAAGCATCAATCATAAAGAAACTATGAAAAGCTATTGTTCTAATGGTAATCTAAACACAACATCAAATAATTTTATAGACTACCTAAAAAAAAAAAAGGTCATTATGGTCGGTTTAGGTGTACACCTAAAAGAGAAAAAAAAAAATATGGGTGGTAGAGCTCACCCTTATAGATTACAAAAAAAAATAATGGGGTCTTCTTTTCTTCATTTCTTCCTTCTCTTTCTTTTAATTTGATTTGCTCCAAAGGCATCATAGGGCACCCAGTTAAGCCTTACTTGCTCATCTAATCCCCATAACACTAATCCTAATTTCTAATGCAAAATTACATCAAAAATAGGAAAAGTAAATCTAGCTACACCAAAACAAATATTAAACACACCACACAATCAAGTAGTTATATGAATAATTTGGACTTAGCACCCACATGGGTAACCAAGCCCACTAAATGTGGGTTATGCTTAGGGATAAACAACATACAAATGAATTTATATTTTTTATTATGGTATTAAGCACAACTACGAGAAAATATGATTATTAATAACTAACATCCGACTACGAACATACAACATCAGTCTAAACATTATCACAAAAACACAACATCATACATACAATATCTTAACTTGCACTAGAAGTGGTGACTTATTATTATAATATGTGTGCTTAAGTATTGTGTAGCAAGACTTTACTAGGCTTCTTTAGTTTAAATTTTAATTTGGATTTTGAATTTGTTTAAATTTTACCTTTGGGTGTTCAATTTAAATGATTTAATAATTTACTTTTTTTATTTCTATTTCACTTTTATTTGGTTAAAATGATGTTTAGGTTTTCAAGAATGAAGAGTAGAATGATTCCATTTAGATGGACCCTATTCTACATCCTAATTCTAAAGAATCTAACTAAGGTCTTTAAGTATCTTAATTAGCTCATTTGAATTTTATGTAATTTATTTGATTTAATTTATTTGATTTGATTTAGAGCTTAGGATTTGAGTTTATTTAAGTATTTGATTGATTGATTTTGGATTAGATGTTTTAGTTTAATTGCATCTTGATAATTCAATATCCTTAATATCTAATGAAGTTTAAGTTTGTTTAAGTTCATGTGTTTTTGGTTGATTATTTTTAGATTTTGATTTAATTAAATCTTGATAATTCAATATCCTTAATATCTAATGAAGTTTAAGTTTGTTTAAGTTCATGTTCTTTTGATTGATTAATTTTAGATTAGATGTCTTTGGTTTAATTAAATCTTGATAATTATATATTTAATTCTTTTCTTTGATGGTATGTGACTTGACTTTATTTTTATTGATTATGGTTCATTCATTTGTAGTTTGATCAAATTAGATTAATTTGAGATTTTATTTTGATTTTAATTGAGTTTGATTCTTTGTAATTAAGATTTTATCTTTAATAACATCCATTTATCATGTTCATCAAAGTTTGGTTTGTATTTTGATTCCATACATTGTATAGTTGATTAGTTTATCTTATTTAAGTAGGTTAAATGAGATTTGATTTGATTACATATTAAATTGATGAGAGTCTTTCTTAATTTAATTAATTTGATTTAATTTGATTTGATTAGCTTTTATGGTTTGCTTAGGTTCAATGTGATTATATTAGTTTAATTAAGAAGTGTATTTATGTTAAGTAAAGGTTTGTTTAATTTTCAATTTCATTTCATATTTGTTTAGACTAATGATATAATTAATGACTTAATAATTTAGGTTTAATTTAGGTTTTGATTAATATTTAATTGCATTTATGTTTTATTAAGCTTAAGTTTAATATGATTAATTTAATTAACTTAATTATTTTATTTAAGAGGTGTGATTAATTATAAAATTAAATAAATATTTGTTTAATTTTTAATTTGATTTTCATATTTATTTGGGTTAATGATGTAATTAATGAGTTAATGATTTAAGTTTAGGATTTGATTAGCATTTAATTGCATTTTATGTTTGATTAAGCTTAAGTTTAATATGATTAATTTAATTGACTTAATTAGTTTATTTTAGGTGTGATTAAATTAATTAGTAGATTAATTAAGTTTTGATTAATTTTAATGTGATTTATAAAATTAATTTAGTTTATTAAGATGATGGATTAATTTATTAAGTTTGCATTAGGTGTTTGATTAATTAAGTTTGATTAAGGGTAATTAAAATTATTAGATTAATTAAAGGGTTTATTTATTAGAGATTAATGACTTAATGATTTAGGTTTAATTTAAGTTTTGATTAGTGTTTTGCATCTTAATTATGTTTGATTAAGCTTAGATTTAATATGATTAATTTGATTAACTTAATAGTTTACTTGAGGGTTGTGATTATTAAATTTAATTAGGGGTTTGATTTAAGCTTATTTAAATTAATTTGATTAATTAAGGTGATGGATTAATTTATTAAGTTTGCATTAATTAGATGTTTTTGAATTAAGTTTGATTAAGGGTAATTAAAATTTTAAATCATTAGATTAATTAAGGGTTTGTTTAATTAGAGATTAATGACTTAATTTCCCATGTGAGTGATTTGGTTTAGTTAAGTGATTTCTTTAAGTTTGATTTGATGAAAGGATTATTGTTATTACCATCATTATTATTAAATTAATTGTTTATTTCATTTCAATTAAGTTTGATTATTTATGATTAGAGTTTTATTTGATTTGATTCATTTATTATGTTTGTTTGATTTCATTAATATGATTTAGTTATTAGGTTGAAATATTTATTGGTTAATTAATTATCTTATTCCAAATGGATGTGATTTAATCATATGTTAATTAAGTTTACTTTAATTTTATTTGGTTTAATTGATTAGTATCAAATGATTAAAGTTTCCTAAATTTTTTTGAATTTAAGATTTAATCTTTTAATTGAGTTTTATTAACCTAAACATGTTTAATCATATTTAATTTAATCTCCTCTAAAGATGATATTTTTTTGATTTGAGGTTTGATTAATGATTGTTTAAGTGTTATTTCATTTTTGATTTTGATTTCATATTTAAATTATTTTTAAGTTATGTTTTAATTAACTCCTTAATTGATTAAACTCTAATCTTAAGTGTTTGTTTGGGGTTCATTAAGCTTCAGAAGATCACATTATTTTAAGAGTCTAGATGTCAATTGAAGTGATTTAGGCCATTTTGAAGATTTTTGTAAATTTTTGAATTTTTATTTGATTTATTTTATTAAAATGGATAATCTGAATTTTAAAATTTAATTTCTCCCAATACAGAAGTTCTTTTCACTTAAAATTTTTATGATATGTGTTTTATCCTTAATTTAAATCCCTATAAATTTTAACTTAATCTAATTTATATTTTTGGTTTAATTAATGAAATTTGATTTTTAGTAAAACTTAAATTAAGCTCAAAATAGACAGTAAACTTTGGGGATTTTGGGTTTGTTGGATTCCTCTCAGAAAGACGAATCCAACGAGCCATTGTTTTCAATTTTTGGTTAAGTATTTTATTTTTTATGAAATTTTTGAAGTTTTAGGTGATTTAAATTAATTTTTTTTTATAAAAAGGAAATACGCTTTGGCGTCAAGCGGAAGGAAGCGACCTGCGACTTTCGACCGTCCGTCGTAGATCGCGGTCGATCGCATCAATCAGATGGATCGCGATGGAGCGATCGCATTCGATGCGTTCATCGATGATCCGGTCGCATGATCAGCGATCACGATGCATCGCGATCCAGCGGATGCGAACCATGTGATTAAACGATCCGGTCGCATGCGATCGGAAGGCGGTGATCCGATCCATGATTTGTCGATCCTGAGCGGATGGTGGGTTGTAGTCCGCCGGCGGTATTTTCAAGTTTTTTTCAAAAAAATGAGAGTTTCTAAGTGAAACTTGTCCAAATGGACCCATTTTATTGCCGATTCACACCAAAAAAATTTTACTTCTTAGTTGGGATGATTTAAAGTAAAAATGCAAGATTATCTAGGGGAAATTCCTAAAATTGCGAGAAAATTAATATAAAATGCTTGAAATCCTAAGGCCGGCTATGGTTTGGAAAACTTTACCTCGCCAGGGATGATTTTTGACAGCGATGAAGATCCGAGCGAACTCCTAGGTATGTGAGGAAGTTTTGGAGTGATCTTTAGCCTCTTGAAGCGTCGCTTCTCCGATGTCTATCACCTCCGGAAGAGCAATTATTTGTATTTTGAGCTCAAAAATGGCTCAAAGAAGTGGGGGATGGGTTCCTTTTTTGCTTTGGAGAGCTTTTGGGGGCTGAATGGTGGTGGGAGGAAGAGATCTAAAGCTTCATTTCTCCCTCCTTTTATAATGGCCTAAAATATAATATTTTTTGAATTTTTCTTTGCTCCAAATTGATTGTCATCTTGCTTGGGGTGGTTAGGGTGGATGATAGATTGATTGAGGACTTTTGATTTTTGCTCCAAAGTCCTCTCTTCCATGATGATATTCATGCAAATGTTGGGGAGGAGTTAAGTGCATGTGATGGGGGGAATTAAATGAGTTTGGGTGGAATCTTATGTGGGGGAGGATCCATGAGAGATTTAAATGGGTTGGGTTGGTTTTGAGCTAATCCTAAAAGGGGTTAGGTCGAGTTTGATCAGCCTCCAATGGGTCTTGGCTTGGTTTCAAGGGATTTGGCCCAATTTGGGTCATTGAGTCATATTGGGTCATGACCCATTTGATTAAAATTAGCTTGGGTTATGAGTTGATTCATGTTCAATTGGCTAATTGAACATGAGTGTGGTCTTTGGTTTGAATTAGTTTGGATTTAATTTGGATTTAAGCAAAATTGACCTTTTAGGCCAATTTAAAGTTTCAAGTTGATTGGGTTTAAATTGATCATTGATTAGGTTTAATTATGGCTTTGGTCAAGTTTAATAATAAATTTGGAATGAACTTGATCCATTGGTTGCAATCAATTTGGGTTAGATCATGATTTGACTTGATTTGGTCCTTTAGGCCAATTTGGGTCAATTTGGATCAAATGGCCAATTGGGCTTGGTTTGGCCTAATTGCAATTGATCATCTAGGTGATCATCATGGTGGAAGATTTTTGAGCTTGATTCAATCCAATTTGGGTTGGATTAGAAGTTGGCTCAAATGGTCCTTTAGGTCACTTTGGGTCAAGTGGTTTCAATTGGTTTGGTTTTGGTTTAATTCAAGTTTAGTTGAACTTATATATGAGCCTTATATTGGAATATAAATTCAATAGCAATCAATTTGGAGTCTAAGAGATTTTGGCTCATTTGAAATTTTCAAGTTAAAAGGGCTAGGTTGGGTTTGACTTGGGTTGGTTTTGATTTGATTTGATGATTGTAGGTTTCATTTATATTTGGGTTTGAATGAATGATTGATTCAAGAGAAAATTCATTAGTTTTGAATGATGATGATTTGGCTAAGTCCAAAAGAAAATTAAAGGGTTTTAGTGAGTTTGATTTGATATAGTTTTGGTCATTTGAATTTGGATTTCATTTATATTTGTGAATAAAATGAAGGAATAATTGATTTATAAAGAGATCAGTTTGATTTGATTTAAGGGAGTTGACTAAGATTATGAATGTGGTTCATATGGCTTAGGAAGGGGTTTTAGGATTTGAATTTGATTTTGGGTTTCAATCATTTGGAGTCAAATTTTGAAATTAGAATTTGAATTTGAATTTGAGATTTGGTTTGAAATTTTATTAGGTTTGATTTGAAAGTATATCTAGATTGGGTTTAGGCTATGGGATAGGTAATTTCCTTAATCCCTAAGGTATAGCCTAATTTTATGATTAATACTTCTATGTCCTAGGCTTAGGTTAGGTGTTCACCTAATCACTAGAAGTGTCTTATGACTTAGGAGTTCTTAGTGTCTAGAAGAGTCTTAAGTCTAAGAAGAGGAAGTTAAGAGCTCACTCCAAAAGTGAGATCAACAAGAAGCTAATCAACAAGATGGCTAGTTTATAAAGAGAGGCCAAACAGTTACCTTTTCCAGATCAGTTGCCAAAATAGAAATCCCAAAAGGTCTATGAAAAAAAACATGGAGCAGTGACAGTGGTTAATAAGGGGAAGTAGCCAGCTAGAGATCATTCTGAGAGACCACGACCTCAGCAGCCTCCACCTCTTTTTCCACCACCGAGGCAACCATACAGCCTCCTGACCTCCATGACCAGATAGCCACTCGGCCATACCACCACCACACCATACATATGCCCCAAGTAGCTATGGTCCATCTACTCTTTTAGATAAGTTAAACAAATCTTATTCTTTTAAAAGGGAGGTAATCAGAAAGATATTTAAGAATCTCTTAAAGAAACCTGATTTTCAGCTATCTGAGCCTACGAGATCGGAGGAAGTAAGCAAAAGTCATGATCCAAACTTTTTCTCTTATCGTATGCTAGGCCATATTTTGGAAGATTGCTTCACATTCAAGGATTGGCTTGAACATAGTTTCAAGACCGATGTTGTAGTTATCCCAAAGGAATACCTTATGGAACAACCTTCCAGTTTCGTTAGAGTAATCCTTGGGGATGCAAGTGATCCTACCAAAACTAAAGAAGGTTGGGACTTCTATTTATATAAAACCTCTTAGAAAATTATTCAAAAGATCAAGAAGCTTTCCTTGCAGGTGCCCGAGTCATCTCAAACCTCCAACACCAAAGAAGGTTTGCAAGTTGAGTTGCCAACCCTAGGAAGGGGAGCTATGTATATGTGTCGACTCGATAGCCCTTTAGCACAGCCACCGACTGTGTCCAACCTCCAGTCTTTAATTGCAGCTTCCAAACTGATGACTTCTCCTATTTCAGCTAGCTCTTCTATTTCTTCTACTAGTAGAACTTTGTATCAGTGGATAAGGGCACCATATCCCTTACTCCACTTACTCTACTTGACTTCTACTTTGTACCTTCAAATACTTCCAAAAAATTGAAGAATAAAGCTGATTTGAATTACATCTATGTCTCCTCTAATGAGTTTTCTTCTTCTATTCTTAACGATAACTCTTCAAGTCTAAATAACTATTACAACTCTGATTTTCCTCTTTCTAATTCAAAGTTGGGCTTTCTAACTCTGAATACAATGAGTTCACCTCTTGAGATAGATTTGGAATCATTTGATTCTGAGGGTCCCATAGGAGAAGGCAGGTGAGCTGAGTGTGTAGAACCTTCCACCACCTTGCCTCAAGAGATCATCAACCTCCGTAGTGGCAAGGTTCTACCTCCTGAGGCAGTACCTCAAGATACAGGGAAATAAGTCATTGGTATTGAAGATCGAGAAGCCCTTCCACAGGATGCTCCACCCTTGGATATACTTATGGGAGACCAGCCGGCGGTGGACTGCAACATCCTTTCTCATCTAAGAAAGTTGTCATCTAAGCTAAACATATACGATGCCCTTATCTTATCCAAAGAGATGAGTGAACCTCTAATCAAGGCTTTCTTTAATCTTGAGATATGCTTAGCTTAGCTAACTGCTATAGGTGAGAAAGCACATTATGCAAAAGAAGCCCAAGGGATCACCTTCACAAATGAAGACCTTCTTCTAGGGGACTTGGAGCACAACCGTCCCCTTTACATCACAGTTGACATAGACTAGTTCAGACTTGCAAGAGTTCTCATAGATCCAGGTACATTGGTGAATATTATGAGTCTAAATACCATTGCCTATTGGAGGATCGACATCTCTACACTCTGAGGAAATCGAATGATGTTGAGAGGATTCAATGAACAAGGTGAGCGGGCTTTAGGTTCTATAGTGTTAACTTTGGAGATAGGTGACTAGAAGACTGAAGCCAAGTTCTACATCATTAATTTGAATATTTTGATCACTACTTTGTTTGGTAGGCTTTGGATGCATCAGAACAAGATCATTCCATCCTCCCTCCATCAATGCATCAAGTTCAAAAAATATGGGATTGAATACCATGTTAATAGAGATGAAAAACCATTTTCAATTAGAGAGATTGAGACTTATGAAGATGCTACCTACTATCTTTCTCAAAATACCCTTTCTCATGAACTTGGACAAAATTCAAATGCAAAAATAAAAGAAAAAGGAAATGAAGAAAATAAAAAATAAAAGTCCAAGTACGCAAGAAAGGGGAAATGAAGAAGAAATAGATCTACATATCACATTCCACTCACAGTTCATTCCATCATATAGATAGGTGGGTAGGATGGCTCAACCTCCACCAGGTAGAGACAGAGGTAGAAATAGAGGCAGTTCCAGAGGTGGGAGACCCCCTAGTTGGCCTTCAGCCAACAGAGGTCATGTTCTAGTTCATAGGTGTACCCCTACTATTCACATAGACTTGGAATCCAGCTCGAAGGATGAGTCTAATGTGATTAGTATACCAGCCAACCCCTCTCATCGGGTTCTATTATAGGTGACTTTTGACTCAGACGAAGACAAAGACCGGGCCTCTAAGCAAAGCAAAGTATTTGAATCTGGTTTAAATGAAACTATTAGGCAGCAATTGAGAACCTTAGCTCTTACCTCACTTGCATCTTAGAAAGTTGAAGGTTTGATAGTTAAGGAAATCCCTAAGTCTTTTAGTGACATGAAGCAGAAGAGGTTCTTTTTAGGATCATCCTCCTCAAACATTAAAGTTAATGTAGGGCTTGAGGAAGATACTTTTAAAGAATTAATGGAACTACCGCTTGACTTTTACTCTCTTTATGTTCAAAATCTTGTGCAAAAAGGTTTGGTTCCTCACACATCTATGCACAGGTCAGAGTATTTTGAAAAGCTATGGAACAATATAGGCAGGGAAGCATAATCAAGAGCAGGACTAGGATTTAGTACAGTGGATCCAATCGATGATGAAGATTATTGCCTAGTTGTTACCAACTATTTAGAGTCTGATAGGTTCTTCTCACGCATTTCCAACTCTTATGAGAAAATATGTTTAGAAATTTCAGATGATCCAGATGATCTCTAAGTCAAAGAGGCACTGCCAAAATTTAAAGAAAAAATCCATTAAACAATTGACAAGCTCAAAGAAATCAACCTCGGGATAGAAGAAAATCCTCGCCCGACATACATTAGTTCATTGTTGAATGAAGAAGAAACTAATCACTTAGTTAGGCTATTGACTGAATTTAAATACTTCTTCGCATGGAGTTATAAAGAAATGCCTGGATTATCTCCTGACGTAATAGTCCACAAGCTAGCAATAGACCCTAACGTTACCCCTATTAAGAAAGCTCCTAGACGCATGCAATTAGAAACTAAACAACAGGTCATTTCTGAATTTAAAAAGCGATGGTTTCATCAAGGAAGAAAAATAACCTACTTTTAGCTAGTGTCATCTAGTTAAGAAGAAGAATGGCCAAATTCACATTTGCATCAATTTTAGGGACTTAAATAAGGCATGTCCTAAGGATGAGTTTCCTCTTCATATAGAAGAGTTAATGGTGTACATTGCCTCATCTCATGTTGTGTTCTCTTTCATGGATGGATCATCTAGCTACAACTAAATCAAAATGTCTTCTGAAGATGAAAGAAACACTGCGTTTCAAACCCCGATCAAAATCTTCTGTTATAAGGTCTTGCCTTTTGGCCCTAAAATATTGGTGCTACATACCAACGGGCCATGACTTAGATCTTCAATGAACTCATCCATCATCAGGTTAAGTGATATGTTGATGATATAGTAATCAAGAGTAGAGAAAAGAAAGACCATCTCTTGACTTGAGAGTAGTTTTGAATGATTAAGATAATATAACCTAAAATGAATCAAGTGTGCATTTAAAGTCACTTGGAAATTCTTGGGTTTATTGTTAACATCGGGAATAGAAATAGATCTTGAAAAGATTAAAGCTATCTTAGAAATGCCACCTCCTAAGAGTTTAACTCAACTGATCCTTTCAAGGATGGTATCTAAGATGCTTTATCTCAAACTTATGTGAGATGCAATCATTCTCAGACTTGTCAAAAAAGGATGCCAAGTTCAATGGGATGATAAGTGCAAGACGCATTCAAGACATCAAAGAGTACCGAAGCCGCCTCTAGTATCTCGTAAATCGATCCTTTACACCGCATTGGATGACTCTCGATGCTCTCTGCCAAGCCAATGATGAGGGAAAAGAGTGCACTCTATTACCTCATCGCGATTCCTGAAGCAAACTATCCACCTATTGAGAAATATTGCCTAGCTTTGATCTTTGCATCTCAGAAGCTACGACATTACATGCTTTCTCATAAGGTGAACTTGATCTCTAACAAATCCACCGCAGCATCTCATGACATACCAATGCTTTCTGACATTTGGCTCATTGGTCCATGATACTTTCACAATTTGATATCACATTTGTACCCCCTCTGCATGGTAAAAGGAAAGGCACTAGCAGATTTCTTAGCAAAGACACCCACTTCTGCCGATTCGCTAGTGATGATCTCCCATGAACAAATCATGAACTTAGGGAGGCGACAATCACCGAGATGTATTTTGATGGTGCCGCTTATTTTCTTAAAGGTGAAGCCATGATCTATTTTCCCAAAGGGGGTAGGAATAGTTCTTCTAACTCCAAATATGTGATGAGATTCTCATACTATCTTTCCAACCCCACCAACAATGAAGCAGTATGAGGCTTTGATTATCTGAGTTATCCATCACTATCAATGTCAAGAGCATCAACATCTTTGGGATTCTCGCTTGGTCATCAACCGATTGTGTACCAGTCCTCAAACCCAAGCTTCATCATTATGAGTATACCATGAAGTTGTTGGCCCAGATTCTCAAAGTCACCATCTACAAGGTTCCCAGCAGAAAGATGATGCCTTGGCAAACTTGCCAAAGAATTGACATGTCCGGAAGATGAGTCCATTCCAATAAGGGTCCAAAATAGACAAGTCTTATCCCTTATTGTTGCTGAACTCGTTAAGAGACTTTCTCTTGAAGGGGAAGTTGCCATTGCCAAAGTGGACAAGGAGCTAGATTAGAGGCAACCGTTCATAGATTACTTGAACACGAAACTACCTCAAGAGAAATAAGCCCATCGTGAAAAGAGCTCTCTCCTCTTGTTGATGGCACTCAGGTCCCTTGACCAAATTATGGTTATGTTGTTTAGACAAACAAAGCCCATGGCATTATAACGGTACATGGTCTATGTGGAGTCATCCATAAAAGATGAAGATGAAGATCAAAAGACTTGGATACTACTTTCTATGATCACAGATTGCATGGATGTAGCTAGAGATGCCATCGTGTCGCATGGTGTGGTCCTCCACCAACCACCCAACATTCTACACCCTACTTGGCTTCATGGCCATTTGAGGTACATTATAGGTCCGATCGATCCTCCTTCTTCCAAGGGCATCGATTCATCTTAGCCGCTGACTACTTTTCCAAGTGGGGAAGCCATCCCACTCGTGAGAGGTCACAACTCACCATGTGCTTCGCTTTTTCAGAACCATATCATATAGGTTCTGGGTGCCTCGATGAATTATATTGATAATGGTACCGCATTCAAAAGCATGAAGATCAGCTTCAGAAGACACGGTATAGATTGAGATACTCCACCATCTACTACCCTAGAGCTAATGGCTTTAGAAGCATTCAACAAAACTCTCATCCATATAAAAAAGAAGACTCTTGATGATACAAAGATAAGTGGAACGAAAAGTTTTTGGGGGCCCACCACACATACCAACTCCAACTCATACCCATTTTCCTTAGTGTATCCAAAGTTCTTCCTTAGAAGTTCAACTCCCATTACTAAGGATACAAGATCACTACCGAACAGAATGTAAAGTTGCAATTAGAAGAGCTCGAAGATTTGGAGCAAAGAACTTGTGTTAGTCCTAAGGAGACCAATTGTTGCCCATCGAAAGATGGGAGGCAAGTTTGAACCCACTTGGGAAGGCCCCTATGTCATAGAGAAGGCCTATCAAGGAGGATCTTATCAACTTATTAATTTCATTCATCAAATCTTCTCTTCTTTCGAAGTGTTATTTGCTTGTCTTGTGAATCCACCATCATGTGTAGGGTAGGTGTAAGAGTCCCGGGCATCCTATCCCTCTTTCACAACACAAACATCTCGATGCTTTTAGAATAGTGTAAGAGAACCAGAGGCATCCTATTTTGATTAGATAACTAAGTTAGGTGTAAGAGTCCCCAAGGGCATCCTTTCTTAGTGGGAATTCTTTGCCATCCGTGGCATCATCTCATTCCCCCAAAGATGTTTTAAGGTAGGTGTAAGAGTCCCCAGAGGCATCCTATTCCTTTAACACATGCAAAATAAACACAAATCTTTTATCTCAAGCTATTTGATGTGAGAGCAAGCCCCCTATGGCACTCACTCATTAGCTGCTCTAGGTCGGGTCTACATGCTACCTCATTAGTATGTCACCCTAGTGGTCATTTGTTGGAGGATGTGAGTCCCCAGAATTTCTTTCTAATTTGATCATTGCAAACCAAAGAGTGCCTTGTTAGTATGGTACTCACCAAGAAGCTACCTCATGTTGCCTTTGTTTAAGAAGATGTGAGTCCTCGTTCTTTCTTCTTGAACTAGCCATCATGCTATAACTAGGTTAGTATATTTGAGGTTTAGATAAGTCCCCAGGCTCCTTTCCTCTTGACTACTTTTGAGTTGATATAAGTCCCCCTGGCATTCACTCAAGAGTCACCCCTAGGTCGATAGACCTGCCGAGAAGATAAACCATCCCAGTCAATTCGCATAAAGATGTGAGTCGAGCTTTCTTCCTTCATCAAATTGATGGGCACCTTAGGTTGGTTGATGTTCGCTATGTCGACTCACCCAATGAGTACACCACTCTGCAGATATGAGTCCCCACACTTTCTCTGAGTTGGACACCAATACCTATTGGATATGACTAGCCATGTCATTTTCTCGGGTGTTGATTAAGCCCTTACTGCCCCATCCCCATGTGGGCACTCTATTTGGATCAAGTCCTTTATGACCCCATTTAGACACTACCTTTACTTTATTGACATTCTCCTTTCCTAGCCACCCATGGAAAATTTGTTGATGCTAGATTTTCCTTGTTCAAGAACTGAGATAAGTCTGTCAATATAAGCTCCTTCGCTTGATCCTCACAACTAATTCCATGATAAAAAAAACTAATAAACAAAAAAACAAATTAATTGCTTGTGATTAGAATTCAAGCCCCAAAGGCCCCTTTTCCCTGCGGCATCCTATCTTAGTGTGTATAAACTCCTATAGAATTGCGACTACTGAGTAGATAAATCCGTCTCACTCACAGCCCCAGTCGGTTCAATCTTTTCCATAACAGTTACCCCAAGTCATTCCTCTTGAAAGATGTACTATATTCTTTTCTAGCATGATTATCAAATCATGACATAAGTCTTGATTTGTTGCCCAAAGCAACGATCACCCTGGTCTTTCTAGTGGAAGATGTGAGTCCCAGCTTTCTTCCTTCAATTGATCATTGCAAATCAAAAGGCACTCCTTTGGTTGATAGTTCTCCATCGAGAAGCTACTCCTTTGTTTTAAGAATTGAGATAGGTCTAGTTTACAAGCTCCTTCTCAATTTTATCCATCGCAAACCAATGGAATCCATTAAAATAAATTAAAAATGAATCAAATCTTTGACTATCTTGAGCTAATTTTAAGTCCCCATGATTCACTCAATAGTCACCCTAGGTTTGATTTGTTGCCCAAAGCAACCGATCACCCAGTGGTTTCTTGTCTTAAGATGTGAGTCCTTGCTTTCTTCTTAGCTTGACCATTGTATACCAAAAAGGCATTTCTCCTTGGTTGATAGTCCTACCTTATGGTTGGTAGACTACTCCCTTTGAATTGGTAAATAGTTAGTTCTCCGGCCCTACTCAAGCATCATCAAACCCATGGGATCCATCATAATCAAAATAAATAAATCTAAAAATGAAATCAATCTATTTTTGAGTTGATCTAAGTCCCCAAGCATTCACTCAATAGTCGCCCTAGTTGTTCAATCTATTGTCTGCCTTACCCCAAAGAATTGGTCCTTACTTTGGAGGATGTAAGTCTACTACACTTTCTTCCTACATACCGCATCGAAAAGGCATCCCTTTGGTTGGCTAGTCCTACATGTTTAGTAGACTACCCCTTTGATTGGTAAATCTGAGTTAGGTCTTAGCCTCCATGGCTCCTACAGTGCAACCCATCAAAATCGTGGTTCATCTAAAATTTAAAACCTAACAAAAAATTAAACAAATTCAACCCTCTCCCAAGGAGATCTCTCAACAGTGAGATTCAAATCAAATAAAACCTTTCATCTCCTTGTAGATGATTTGAACCTACTTCCCTAGTGGAAGGTTCACACTATCCCTTAGTGGATTCTTCCCTCTCTCTTATAAGTAGAGCCACATTGCACTAAGCTCAGATTCTTTCTTTTTCTTGGGTTAAGGATAGATTATTTCTATTAGTGCTTGTGATCTTTCGGTGTTGTTGATCATTATCAACACCAATACTGGTGTTCGGCCACATCACACCTATTGCCTTTTGATTTTCATTTTAGAATGAGCTCTCAACCCCTCCATCTTAGGCATTGGATTCCTCTTAAACTTTAAGAGTTTTTTAGTCTTAAGACACATCTAGTGATTAGGTGGATACTCTACCTATCCCTAAAAGACTTAGAAGAATTAGCCATATGAATAATTCATGCCTTAGGGGTGTTAGAAAAATTTCCTACCCTTAGCTTGAACCATTCCTCATTTTTCTTCTTTCAAGTCAAACTCCAAATCAATTCTATTTGATTTTCTCCAAACTTAATTCAATTCTATGATTCAATTCTATGATTAAAACCCATGATCAAAATTCATCCAAAATTCCTAAGTTCAAATTTTCTAAGTCCTTACCCTTTCTTAAGGACTTAGCCAAAATTGTGATTCAAACTTATTCAAACCTTCGAGATTTTCTCATAATTCATTTATATTCTCATTTATATGAACATATATAAATGAAATATAAATTCAAACCCATCAAACCAAATTTAAAATTCCAAATCAATTCATAAAAATTTTCCTTAGTTCCCTTAATTTTCCATTAAAGGACTTAGCCAAAATCAACTCTAAAACTTGACCAAATTAGTTCAAACTCATGGGATTTTCTCAAAACTTATTTATATTCTCATATGTAAATGAATTATAAATATAAATCAATCAAATCCAACTCAAAAATTAAATTCCAAATTTAAAATCCTTGAAATTCCCTTAAATCCCTTAATTTTCCATTAATGGATTTAACCTAAACTTTGATCAAACCATTTCAAATTCATGGGATTTTCTCAAAACTTATTTATACCTCATTTATATTCTCATATAAATGAAATATAAATATAAATCAATCAAATCCAATTCAAAATTAAATTTCAATTAAAAATTTTTAAATCCTTTAAATTCCTTTAATGGATTTAACCCAAATCATGATTAAACCACTTCAAATCCTTGAAATTTTCTCATGATCATTTATATTCTCATTTATATTCATATAATGAAATATAAATTCAAACAATCAAACCAATTCCAAAAATCAAATTCAAATCAACTCAAAATCAAATCTAAGCCTTTCAAGTCAAAATCTTGAACTTAGCCAAATCACTTTCAAATCAAGCCAAACCCTTGATTTTCTCATGGTTCAATCAACCCTACAATCATGAGCTCATATAAATCCAAACTTCAATCAAACCATCAAAACCTAAATCAAAAAATCAAACCCAAAAAACCCTCTTCATATTCTTCCTTTGAATATGAAATTTTCAAATGGATCAAAACCATTTGACTTCAAACCACTTGTAAATGGATTTATATTTCAATCATAAGTCCATATACAAGATTAACCAACTTCAAATCAAGCTTTGACCAAGCCATTTGACCCACTTAGGCTTACTTGACCCAAAGTGACCTAAAGATGAGCTAACTTTTGATCATAACCAAATTGGATTGAACCAAACTCATATATCCCTCCCATCATGATCAACAATCATCATGGGATGATCGAGCAATCAAATTGGGTCAAACCAAGTCAACACTTAACCCAAAATGAAATATAATATAGCTAAATTTTACCAGTGGCCAAATTGATTGAAACCATCAATCCAAGTTCACTCATGAACTATGTTTGAACTTGACCAAGTCAACCTTTGAGCCTAACCTAGCCCATTTGGTCATCTTGACCCAAGTTGACCCATTTTGACCTAAAGGGTCAAAATATGTCAAAACTTGATCTAAGCCAAAATTAAACCAATGGGTCAAGTTCATTCCAAATCACTTGTTGAACTTGACCAAAGCCTCAATTGGCCAACTAGACCCAACCTAGCCCATTGACCTTAGACCCAACATGACCTAAAGGGGTCATGTTGAGCCAAAATTGAACTTAACCCAAATTGATTGGAAACAAAGATACCAATCCACTCTATATGACTAACCTAACCTAAACCTAACCTTGAACTACCCCAAATAGATCAAATGGGTCAAATAGGTCAACTTGACCCATTTGACCTAAATGAAGTCATATGAGCCAAAATTAAATATATACCAAATTGAATCAAACCAAAGCCACCAAAATATTTCAAATGGTCATATGAACTTGACCCAACCCTTGGTTTGACCCAATTTGACCAATTGGTCAACTTGACCCAAGTTGACCCATTTTGACCTAAATGGGTCAACATGAGCCAAACCCTATCAAATGGATTCCAAATCCAATGAAACTTGGCCAAACCTAGTTTCTCCACATACCAACACAAAGTGAAAAAATAGCAAAATGACCATTTACCCTAGGCCATAGAACAAATTTTGGTCTAGCCCATGGGTATTTTAATTATACTCCCTTCACAATCACTTGAGGCTTTCTTAAAAGCTCAAGGGAACTTAGTGATGAGTGGTGCACCCAACCCAATGGGTTTGTCCCTATTTGGCCCATAGACCAAACCCACCACCTTGAAATTGATTTCAAATTTCCTCTCAATTTCAAGCACATGAGAAGTTGGCAATCCACTCAAGGGATCGAACCGACCATGTGCACACTCAAAACAATCAAAATAACCTCTTTAATCAATTGGATCAAAATAGGCAAGGTTATCGTCCGATTTTGGGGAGATATACTCCCCAATTCAAATTAACACTCATGTCGATTGAGCAAGAACTTAGCACTCATCTCAGAGCATTCCCAAGGCTTCTAGAGAGGATTTGAATTCCCCATTATTCAATTTTGCACAGTGCAAAATAGGGGAGCTCAATCCAATAACTAACTTTCTACACTTCTTTTCAATTCCTCTGCACTTGATCTGGAGCTGTCAAATTGGCTCAAGCTTTCTCCAAGTTCCCATAGCAAGGAAGAGTTCAATTGGATCAAAGCAAAGCTCAAAGTGGTGTTGGTCCCATTGATCCACTCAACTCAAGGCTCAAATTTCAGGGGCTTTGTCTCCACTGATGAAGCTACCTTATCGATCTCGAAGCACGTGATCACCTCGGAGGTATGTGATTTTTGACCACTAATTAGGTGTTGGTCTTTGTGAAAGAAATATTCATGGCATGTGAAATTAACCATTGGATAGTGTGCTTAGATGGTGTGGGTTGATTTGTATGATTCCATGCTGATCGGCTCGATCTTCTGATCATGGACGGTCCATTGATCTGGGGAAGAACTTGGCTCATCTCAACCATCCATCCGCGCATTTTAGATGGACGGCTGAGATTATTTAACATGTTTTAGAAATTAATTCCCCTTTTAAAATCACAAGTGAATCCTCAGTCGTTCGATCTTTGATCGATGGCGAGATATAAATGTGCACCTCGCCACCATTTGGGATGACATTTAAGTCACCTCGATGCATGTAAAGCATTAAACCGCCACACATCATCGTGAGCTAGGGATTAGGATTAGTTAAGGTAATTAATTCCTTAATTAATCCATAAAACTTCTAAAATTCATAACTCTTCATAAAAATCAAAAAATAAAAAATAAAATGCTATGGAAAGATAATTTCATCTAGAATATTTTAAAAAATGATTTTAATTCTTTTCTAAATTTGGGTTTTTGAATTTTAATTAGCTAATTATCCTTTAATTAGTCATCAATGATCTCAAATTTCTAGGGTTCATTTTAGGGATGACTACCTCCCCTAATTTTCTTGAGATTTATTAAGGGCTCAATGGAAAAATTATTTCATTCTTAATTACTTTTCATGTAATATGGGTATATGTGATGGTGATTTTACCCTATGATTAGGTTGATTAGATCCAATAATTAGTAGGTTTATAGAATAATTTTGGGGTATTTTCCCCAAGCTATTCCCTAAACCCCCTTTTCTCTCCTTAATATCTTCTTAATTAAGGGTTAACTCATTAATTACCCATTTAATCAATTTTCAAAAATTCTAAAAAGTTCTAGAACTTAATTAATCTGCCTTGGGTAGATGCTTAGGTGTTTAATAGCTTTAATTAATTAAGGAAATTAAAACCCTTTTCATAAGTATGAAAGGGTGTTTTGAAATTACTTAAGCTAAACCCCTTAGCTTAATTAACTTTAATTATGAGCCAAATTGCATGCCTTTTCATTAGGTGCATTGCAAATTTAAATTTCGGTTTTTATGTCATCTCATTGGCTCATAATTATTTAGTTAATTCTTCTAGATGGTGTAAGGGTTAATTAAGTCACTTAATTCATACCTTAACCTAATCAATGCTTAAAATGGATTTAATTATTTAAAAAATTAAATAAAAATATAAAACACATGTGGAATGGGTTAGAATAGCAAACTTATCTCACATTTTTAAAATTAAATCAAACTTTAAACTAAACAAAAATCATTTTGAAATTCACTTTAATTTATTCTAAATTTTTTTATTCTATAAGAATGTCTTTAGGATTTAAGTAAAAGTGAGTTTGTTTACATCCTTTCATTTCATTAGATCTTTCCCAACATGTTAACTTGTATGTCAAGTGATTCATGCATTCATAATTTCATGTTTCAAATTTTAAAAATAAAAAATTGTTTACTTTATGTCAAATTTGCATGTGTTGGCTAAAGTAAAATATGAGTGGCTATTATCACTACTAAATCCAAATTATTTTCAAAACTTATAAATAAAATATCAAATTTGAAAGTATGCTACTTATACTTTAATTATAAGCTTGCATGTGATGGATTATAAATGTATGCTTAGTGTAGGTTTCCTTTCTTTCCTATGTTGGTATAATTTTGAATAGGAGTTGGTAAGATGTAGGGTTCATTTGAAAAGAACCCAATACTTATTTAATTCTAAACCCTATTCATCCCTATGCTATCATCTAATATGGATTACCCACACTTACATACATAAATTGCATAAATAAAATAAATCTCTTAAACAACTTTTGCATTTTCCTTTCCCATTTCATTTCTTTTATATACATGTTTGTACTTAAGGAAAGTGGTATATTAGTCTGGACAACCCTGAGGTTGCGAGACTTTAAGTAGCCCTAAGTAGGTCTTGTACCTTACACCTATAGTTAACAATGGTATTGTACTCACTTATACCTTTCTTACTTTCATGTATGTATGTGAAATTTTGGATGAGGAAAACCTTTTCTACTTAAGAAAAATCATGCATATTCAACTTCTAAATTTTCTTAAATGGATTACTTAGCATGCATCATAAAGTGTGTTAACTACTCTCATTTGCATGTATAGATATGCTTATGGTCCATCCATATGCATGTTATATATGTTGGGAAAGAAATGAAGTAATGTGTGTTATGTGAATTTTGATTCATTTTATTTAATCTTAAAATGCCTTTCTTTTGAATAGGTTTGTTTAGAGTTTATCTAAACTTAGGATTGATTAAAATATAATCAAAACATTCACCTAAATGAAACTAAAATATGAACCTACTTTAAAAAATTACTTAGTTGGGGAAGGAAAGAGAAGTTCTCTCTTTCCCTCTCTTCATAACTTAGTAATTAATTATATGTTTCACTTAAACCAAATTAAAACATGAAATAAAAATAACTCAAAACACTTAAACAACTTAAATAAAACCCTCTTCTAATTTGAACATGCTCTTCACACTTAGAAATTTTAAACCCAAAGTCCTAAGCTAAGCATACCACACAAGCCTTCAAACACACACATTAGCCTAAGTTACCACTTCTAGCCTTAGGTTAAGCCTATGCATGATTTGATATTATGTTTTATTTTGTGATATATATTTTAGATTGAATGTTAGTGTATGCTCGAATGAATGGTAGGACGTTTCTTAGTCTAACTATTCTTTCTATGGGATTAAGGGGCTATCATAAATAAAAATATAAATGCTTGCTTCAGTGCTTTATACCTAAGCATAATCCATAGTGGACTTAGTCACCCATGTGTGGGGTGATAAGTCCAATATACATGCTTGGGATTTGTGTGGTGTGATTTAGCTAACCTTTATTTTGCAAGTGTTAGATTTTTTTTCATGTAAAAATTTGTATAATTAGGATTTTGGAATGATTTGTTATGGGTATTAGGATGAACATTAGTAATAAGATTCTATCTTATACACCATGTGAAGCCTTGGAGCATCCACCTTCAAGCCATCCAAAAGATTGAACCAAAAGAAGAAAGAGGAAAAGAAGAAAGAAAAAAAAAAGAAGAAAGAAGAATAAAGCTTGAAGACCCCCATAATAATGAATTCCTTTGCTTAATTGTAATATCCATTTGTAATATGGGTTGTATAAGGGTAGAGCTCGGCTACCGATATTTGATATTTTTGGGTTTGTGCGGTGGTGCTCAACCACAGCGACCATTTATTCTTTTTTGCAATTAGCTTTATAAATTATTTGATGATTTGTTTAGCTTTTGCATTAAGTGGCGTGCTTTTTCTAGTTTCTTCCTTGCTTTATGTATGGCCTAGATGATGATTAAACTCTTTAGAAAAAAATAAATCTTTTACCCAACTTAACAACTCAAAAATAAAATTAAATAACTCATAACCTCATCTAAAGTTAGGATTAAAATCAAGATAAAAGAATTAGCAACCCCTTAGATGGATGAGAATTTTTTTATAATATCATGCACAAATCCATCTTATTTCACTCTTGATTAGAGGGCTTCCATCTTTGCTAGAGAATTCAGCTTGACCTTTGAGAGCCGTGGTGGAAACTCACCTCCTCCCTTCTCAAATTTTGGCCAATAATTCTTTCTCATGCATTAGTCATAAAAAAAATCATATTAAGTCAATGAAATAAAATTCATATGTAATTTAAAAATGCCTTCATCCTTTAGGAGTGATAGGATGCTCTTATGTACATGCTAGTTATCATAGAGATTACAGGAAATTTAGTTCAAATGTTGAAACCATCCATCTCCTCAATTTTCTTCCCCATTTGTCAATGCATCATCCATCTATTTGTGGGTGGAGGAGGTGCTAAGGAGTGAGAATTGTCACCTTCCTCAGCACAAAGACCTTCCCCCTAAGTGAGCCTATAAGGATCCCCTGTATCAACCATTTAGACTTGGTTGTGTCATCCAACATGTCATCCTCATCCGGATGTGCATTATCCTTCTATGAGTGGTCACTCCCAAGAATTCATCTTTTCTTAGAAAAAGTCCGCTAATATGTCATCTATCATCCATTATGTTTTGGTTTATCATGAGTTCCTAATTACTCCAACTTTCTCTGCTTATGCAATGGAAATAATGTTAAGAATTCTCTAGGATCAATCTAGACTATATCTTGTCCACTCTTCCCCTATTCTCATGGTGGTGATGCAATGATGACACTTGCCATCTTTCGACCAATGAGGTAGAGTCAGCAAGGAAGCTCATCTCACCTAATGGAATGGATGGAGGATCCTCCATACCATCAGTGGGATGGTCCCCATGGGGCTTATTAAATATGTAAGCTAAATTGGTGATTATCAGTGGTGTGATGGAAACACCAACTTCCCCTCAACTAGAGATCTCCTCTTATGATGGATTGTGCTAAGAAGAATAGATGTTCGACAACCCCAATGGGAAAGAATCAGAAAATCCATGATGAGGGTGTACTGGCATACCTCTAGCTCTCTCTTCTACTAACAGATATGAGCCTCTAGTTCTCTCTCTCTCTCTCTCTCTCTCTCTCTTTATATGATCTAACCTAACACTAGGATCACATCATAAGTCAAATAAAAGTACCACTCTAAGCTCAGAACTGCCAACCATCTAAGTCCAAAGATAGGCTCTATGCTCCATCACATCTCATGGTATGTTGGTGGTGGAGAAGAAATCCTTAGCCTTCCTCCATCTTCTAGAGGGGGTGGAACTTACTATCACTCAAAAGTGGAGATCTCATGAGAACCTTCCTCGATGAGAAGCAACGCCAAGCTCTTGTCATAATCCCACTTAATCTTTTAATTTTTGTTATGAAATTAGGTAAGCAAAGTGAGAGTTGAATCACCTCCAAGGTGAGGGAGAATCTCGGCTAAGATAGCCTTCCCTTGGGTAACCAAAGAGGAGGTAAGTCTCACCGGATCTGACAAGGAAAAGCATCAAAATTGATGACACTAACACCAACGAGGCATAGAAACCACTATGGCCTTCCTCTTCAATGAGGGAAATGATGGGATATCCGCGATGAGTGGCATCTATGCCACCTAATACAGAGGGTTGTTCACAAGTAATATGGATCAAAGCCATGACCAAAGTGATGGCATCAGGAGGCAGATCCAAGGCCATTAATGAGGGAAAAGAGATAATGAACTTTCAACCATGATTATTACCGACTAGAGACTAAGAACTATAAAATCAGATTTGTTGAAACATTTGAGAATTCTGCCTTGATGTTTGCCTTCAATCATTGACTTCTATACTTAATCTAGAATTTGAACCAATACTTAAAAAATTTAGATATGCTAAGCGGGGTTCATTGAATTTTGGAGAGATTTTTGATATTTGGAGGAGAGACTTTATCATATGATTTTGATTTAGAACTCATACTCAACCAAGTCAAGTAGGTTGGGTTGGGTTCAAATATTTGGAGAAACCTTTGAAGATATTTGCATTTTATGTCTTATTTGAAAATTTTGATTTGGAAAACTTTTACTTAGCAAATTTAGGTATGCTAAAAAGAGGTTTTGATTATATGTTTTAAAAATTTTATGGAAACATCTTTGCTTGTGATGATTGTTTATGTGTGTGATATATGTTGATTTGATTTGAAAGTGGGGCTTCTTACTTAACAAATATGGTATGTTAAGTAGAGGCCAAATGTATTTGATATGTGTTTGAAAATGAGGCTCTCACTTAACAAATTTGGTATGTTAGGTGGGAGCCAAATGTGATCATGATTTGTATTTTTGAAAATGAGGTTCTCACTTAACAAATTTGGTATGTTAAGTGGAGTCAAATGTGCTATGATTTATTTTTGAAAAATGAGATTCTCACTTAACAAATTTGGTATGTTAAGTAGGTGTCAAGTGTATTTATGATTTTTGAAAATAAGACTCTTACTTAACAAATTTTGTATGTTAAGTAGGAATCAAATGTGATATGATTTGTATTTTGAAAATGAGACTCTCACTTAACAAATTTGGTATATTAAATGGGAGTCAAATGTGTTATGATTTTTGAAAATGAGACTCTTACTTAACAAATTTGGTATGTTAAGTAGCAGTAAAGTGTGATTATGATTTTTGTTTTCAAAATGAGACTCTCACTTAACAAATTTGGTATGTTAAGTAGGTGTCAAATGTGTTATAACTTTAAAAATGAGATTCTTACTTAATGCATTTAGTATGTTAAATAGGAATCAAATGTGATATGATTTGAAAATGAGACTCTTACTTGACAATTTTGGTATGTTAAATAGGAGTTAAATGTGATTATGATTTAAAAATGAGACTCTTACTTAACAAATTTGGTATGTTAAATAGGAATCAAATGTGATTATGATTTGAAAATGAGACTCTTACTTAACAAATTTGGTATGTTAAGTAGGAGTTAAATATGATTATGATTTGAAAATGAGACTCTTAGTTAACAAATTTGGTATGCTAAGTAAGAATCAAAAGTGATATGATTTGAAAATGAGATTCTCACTTAACAAATTTGGTATGTTAAGTAGGAATCAAATGTAATTATGATTTCAAAATGAGACTCTTACTTAATAAATTTAGTATGTTAAGTAGGAGTTAAGTGTGATATGATTTGAAAATGAGATTCTCACTTAACAAATTTGAAGTATGAATCAAGTGTGATTATGATTTGTGTTTTTGAAAATGAGACTCTCACTTAACAAATTTGGTATGTTAAGTGAAAGTCAATTGTGTTATGATTTTTAAAAATGAGACTCTTATTTAATAAATTTGGTATGTTAAGTAGAAATCAAATGTGATTATGATTTATGTTTTAAAAATGAGACTCTCACTTAACAAATTTGGTATGTTAACTAGGAGTCAAATGTGTTATGATTTTTGAAAATGAGACTCTTATTTAACAAATTTGGTATGTTAAGTAGGAGTTAAGTGTATTTATGATTTTTTTTAAAGAGGGAAAATATATTTAGCGAATTTGGGTATGTTAAATAGAGTTCAATTTATTTTTGTGGCTTTTTGAAATAGGACTCTCGTTTGACAAATTTGGGTATGTCAAACGGAGTCCAAAATATGTCTTGATTTTATGTGTGTTATTTCTTGCTTTTGAAAAGAGGAAAACTTTAACTCTAGCATATATAAAATAGGTTAAGTGGAGTTTCAATTTTGTGCTATGATTTTATTTGAAAATAGAATCTTCATTCAACAAATTTGAGTATGTTGAATGGAGATAACTATTTTCAAAAAGATGTTTTTTGAAAAAAAAAAGATTTTGATTTTGATTTTGATTTTGATTAGAATCTCCATATAACAATCATTGGGGTTGTTAGATGAGATTTGGTTATATGAGTTTTATGCTTTTAAAAATTTCTTATTAATTTTATGCAAGATCTTTTGTTATGTGAATTTTGAAAAAGTATTTTTGGAAAATAACATTTTGCAAAAGAGTTTATTTACTTAAATATAAGATGAATCTTGCCCCACCAAACTAGTGGTGAGGAGGTTCTAAGTATTTGTCATCTCCTTTCATTAGTTAGTTTTATCTTTCACCTATTGGGAGACCCAATAGGAGTTTCAAGACCTGCAAGGAGTGAGGTCTGAAAACCTAAAGGATGTTGGATAACTTTGCTTAAAAATGAAATAAGCTAAGTGCCAACTGAAGGAAAGATATTCTTGGACTCATATGAAATACAAATCTACTATTGATGCATGGAGATAACAATTGTCTACTAGAGATGGAGAGAGGAACCATCCCAGGAGTGAAAAAAAATCTATGGTTTATGATTATGTGGCACCACATATGATCTACTTGGGGATATATCAGAATGGCATCTCAAAAGATAGAAATCACCACCCTACACTGGACCTAATCACATAATAAGGACTCCTAAGGCATGATGGGTCTTCGAATATACCAAAGATTTTTTTTCCTACTTTATATAAATAAATAAAGTAGGGTTTATTTAAATCGACTTCTAAAGTTTCCTATATGGGCAAGCCCCCATAGTCAATTAAATCCTAAGGAAGGTGAGTTCCTTATGAATACTCTTGATTAAAGTAAACAATTGTTGTCTCTAACGATTTCAAAGATAGGACTATCAATAAATTGGCTCTGCTTGGAAAATCAATCAGGATAGATCAAAAATGAGAAACTTATTATCAAAGCCAAAGGGAGATGAGTGGGGTATGCTCTTGATACTAGAAAACTTAATAAGCATTCCACCCTATCCTATGGTTGAGCATTATATGTTTGAAGTTGAGGAGAATTATATGTTTGACTTGAAATTTTATTAGAAAGCTAGGATTTATAATCTCACAACACAAGATTATAAAAATATCTAAGAGGTGAGGACTTATGCTTGTAGCTCGAGGAAAAATGACAACCTCAGATCCTAAATCTAGGGAGCTTTGGCGAGGGCCAAAGCATGTCCTAAACCTAAGTGAATATGGGTATATGATTTACCTCCACAAGAGGGTAATCACAACTTATAACTGAGTGAGCAACTCCTCATACGCCTTAAAACAATATGGTCAAGTCATATTTTGCAAGATGGTAGGTTGTTTTTATTAGAAAGAAAGCTAAAGTTCTTAAACCCAACTCCCTAAGAGACTAGAGCATGAGTGGTATGAATAATGACTTAATCTAATACAAATTTTATCAATTTTTATTTGATTTTTGACTCTTTATTTTGACCAAGGCCATAGGATTTTTATATGTTTACATGCATGTTGAAATGAGGTTATTGGATAAATCAGAGAGAAAAAGGTATTTTCCACCATAGAGGAGACCCTCAAAGGTCAAGTCTTCCCTTATCGTTCAAGGATGAAAACCCTCTCTTACCAAAAGTGAATTAAGATGACATGCATGCTGTTAAGCATACAACATCCAACTAAGGGTTACTAAATCTTTTAATTATCTTGATTTAATGCCTAGGCTTTATATGAGGTTATGAGTTATTTTAAAGAAATTTAGTTATGAGTTGTAGTTGGGATAGAAAACTTATTTTCTCCCTAAGAGCCTAATCGGATCCGGGTCACACATTAAATCATCATATATGAAGAAACTAGGAAAAGACATATATTCTATTAATGTATAAATAAAATAAATAATTTATAACCCAATGTAAAGAATAACAAGTGTCTCGAAAATACGATAACCCAAAAAATAGAAATGAAAGCTCTACCCTTATACAACCCGTATAAAAGAATATTATAATTTACAAATGAATAAATGCTATATGGGGAGTCTTCTTATCATCTTTCTTCATGTCCCCTCAATTTCTTCATTTAGGTTTGCTTGCTCCAAAGGCATCACAAGGGCCTCCCAAGACAAAGTCTTCCAGCCTCCGCTCATCCTAATGCCCCCATAACACTAATCATAATTCTAATAATTACATCAAAAATAAGAAAATTAATCTAACTACACTGCAAAAACAAGTTAGCTAAACACACCATACAACCCAAGCAAGAGTATATGAACTTAGCACCACACATGGGTAAGTCCACTCATCCTAATTTAGATTATGCTTAGGGTTAAGCAACCTCGAAAAAAGAGAGCATTTATATTTATTTTAAGCACCCTTTAAGCACAATCTCCTACAGAAAATATGATTAGGCTAATCACAGCCTAACATCCAGTCTATGGAGCATACACCCTAACATTCAGTCTAACAATGCATCATAAAACTAAACACATATCAAACCATGCACCGCCCTAACATAAGGCTAAAAGTGGTGACTTAATCTAAGGTGTGTGTATTAAGTCTTTCGTAGTATGCCTTAATTAGGCTTTGTTATAATTTTCTAAGTAAGAAATGATTTAATTTGAAGGATGGTTTCATTTAAGTGGCTTAATTGATTTGTAAGTTTTACTTAATATTTTCTTTTATTTCATTTAGCTTACACTTAACAACTAAGTGTTCTAAAGAGAAGAAAAGAGAGGATCACCCTCTTTTATCCATACTTTAAGTCACATCTAAAATAAATTAATTAAATAAATTCTCTTTAGTGGATGGCTTATTATATTTTTTTTAATTAGTCCTAGGTTTAGGTTCTTTTTAAATAGACTTATTCATTAAGAAAGGCATCTTGAAATTAATTGGAGTTAATTACTATCACATAACACATATTTGTCTATTTCTTTTCATCATATGTAGCATGCATATGATTAAGTCCTAAACATACCTATACATGTAATATATATTTTTTTTGGCACACTTAAATGCAGGATGTATAAATGAGTTTTATAAAAAAAAAAAAGAGGATTCTTATTCATTAGCTAAATACACATTCAAATGTATGAAAGTTCTAAGCAAATACTTCGCCATTGTTTGACCAAGAGAATGAGGTAGGAACCTCCTTGGGCCTACTTAAATCCGTGCATCCCCAGGTGTCCAAACTAGTTATACTCGCTATTCTTAAATGCATATAGATGTATAAACTATAAGAAAAGAGAATCATGCAA
The DNA here is from genome assembly GCA_021442155.1 of Cymbidium sinense. Taxonomy (NCBI): domain Eukaryota; kingdom Viridiplantae; phylum Streptophyta; class Magnoliopsida; order Asparagales; family Orchidaceae; genus Cymbidium; species Cymbidium sinense. The sequence continues at coordinate 148,772,669 of CM038217.1, forward strand.
AAATTATATTTTTGTTTTGAATTATTCATATAAAATAAGGTGAGATTTTCATTCATTAGCCAAATGCACACATAAGTGTATAAAAGTTATAAGCATGTACTTTGCCATTGTTTGATTAGGGGAATGAGGTAGGAACCTCCTTGGGCTACTTAAAGCCACACGGCCTCTGGTGTCCATACTAGATATACCCGCCATCCTTACATACTCATGAGTGTACAAACAACTATAAGTATGGAAATCATACAAGAATTGTATTTTGATTTATTTATACATGTTAGCTAAAATTCTATCTAAATTCTAACATGGATATACATAAGAATGAACCCAAGCAAGTGTTGTGTCCTTTTCAAATGAACTATACACTTGTTAATATTCATATCCTTATGTAAATTCATGAGGATTAAAGAAAAGAGAACATTATATCACATGTTCTAAGTTGTAAGCACATACAAGCTTATAAATATTCATAATAACATTACTCTTTGTGTTATAGTTGATTTATATACTTTTTAAATAATGTTATATTTAATAGAAATAATAGTCACACATATTTTTAATTTAAGCCAACACATGCAACATGACATAAAGGAAATCATTTCATTTAATTGATTTTTGAAAAGGATGAATGCATGATTACAAGTGGCATACAACATTTAATACAATTAGAGAGAAATAAAGAAACACAAGCATGTAATTTCATTCAATCCAACTAATTTCTAAGAACAATCACATTAAATAAGCTTATTTAAGATAAACCAAAATTTCTTAAAGTCACTTTTGATTTTATGTTTAACTTGATTTAGGAGAGATGCGAGAAAGAGGTGCTAACCTAATCCCATTCCCCATATGTGAATTAATTTGATTTAATGAAAAGTAATTAGATTGATTTTATGAATTGGTTAAGTTAAGCATAAATTAAATTAATTAATTAAACCCTTACCTATATTACCTTAAGGTAATTAATTAAATAATTGTGAGCTAATATAATATGCAATAAATCGAAAAGTAAATATCAATACTCCTATTAAATGAATGGAGCCTAATGCAATCAACTCACAATTATTAATTAATTAAGCTTAAAGAACTCGCTTAATTACTTGTAGATTTTCTCACACATATGAGCTAACTATAATTTCATTAGCTCTCTTTAGGTTATTGAACACACAAAGAACTACCCAAGGATTAATTAAGGAAATCAGATTTAATTAAAATTTTAATTTATTTGATCAAAAGATAAATCCATTAATTCATTTTTCTTTTTCTTAATTATCAAATTTGATTATCTTTTGAAAATGAGATGGACTTAAGTGAAAAGGTTGGAAAAGAGGTCTCAACCTAATTCCCATCCATTTAATCAAGCATGAATTCATATAATTTGAGTTTTAATAATTAAGTCATTGATTAATTAATCATTAATTAGCATTTTGGTTGAAAAGAGAGGGAAAATTAGGGAAAGGATTGGAGAGAAGCTCATCTAATTCCCCAAGCCTCCTTATTGTTCAACAGAATTAAGGAGTCCAAATAATTAATTAATTATTCATACTTAATTATCACTTAATTAGATTAAGAAGATAATTAGAGCTTAATCAATCAATTTTCCTAATTAGGCAACCAATAAATTCCCAAAAAAAATAGAGAAGGCACAGGTCATACCCATAAACATCCTCAGAAAATTTGAAATCAATTGAATGATTAATTAAAGAGTAATTAAGCTTATTAAGTTTTCAATTAAATTTTAATTAAGCCAAAATTACTACTTAAAATTAATTAAGGATAATTTTAATGGATTCCTCTTTGAAGTGCCTTTATAACGAGCCCTCATTTATATTTTTTGGATTTTTCTACAATTAGTTATAAATTTTAGAAATTTCGGCATTAAAAATAAATTAATTAACTCTAATTAAAGCTTTAATCCGTAGACGCCACGTGGCATGCTGACACGGCATGCTTTCCACATGGCATGATGGGATTGAGTATTAAAGTTGTCACATCATGCGGCTATGTTAGTCGGGCGATGCTCGTGGACCGTCGATCATCAAACGCCATTATTAATCGGCTCGAAAGAATAAGAGGATTTAAGCGTGATTTAATCATGGCTATCTGTTATGATCATGCAGAACGTATGACCCGTGATCTTTCTCCTTCATGAGCGACGAAAGATGGATGGCGTCCGTCTTTCTCTGTTCGATTCGAGCTCACCAGAGCTTGGATTGATTCCAAAATGATCTCACACCATCAAGAGAAGGAGAGGAACACATCCAACAGCAAAGATTGCATGACATACACATTTCTTTTACAAAAGGCCAACCTGCAAATCACCTAGGCTATAGTTTTGAAGAATTACCTCGTCGGAGCTCAAGACCGGTGGATCGCGAGGTAACTTCGTAAGAGATGAAGCTAGGCCTTGATTTGAGTAGATCCTGACCGACCAATCACACACTTTGAGCTTCGGTCTTGATCAAACCCAGCTTTTGATGACTTAGAGCTTGATTTGATGATTGATATTGTCATGGAAGGTGTGTACAAAAGGAATTGAAGTTTGGTGGTGAAATGAGAAAGCTTGAATCGAAATCAACCTCCCCTATTTTGGTTTGACGTAAAACTGAGAAGGGAGAAGAATGGGGGAGCTTAAGAGCTTGAGGAATGGTTGTGGGAGACTCTCCTTCACTCTATATGGCTCAAACGAAGATGAATAATGCAATTCCAATCCAAAATGGGGGAATATACCCCCTCAATTGCTGAGGTGGACGGACGGGATTCAATCCTATTTTCTCGCCGGTCAGCCACCATCAGAGCGCCAAAATTGTCTCCATTAGGTCCACGGCTTGTGAGTGAGGGAAGGCGGGGAGGTGGCTCAAGGTCCGAGCATATGAGGAGATTTCCTTTGTCCATGGGGTGCTGAGCATGGGAGGTGAGTTAACTCACCTCCCTTGGTTCATGGCAAGTCCTACTTAGAGTGGGCTAGAAGGGGCATGCTTCATTTGGCAATTGGATGACTGCTCAAGTGATGGGAGAGTGGACTTTGCCAAATAGGGGAAGAAATCCAATGAAAAGAGGTTTATCCAATGGCTAATCCCCTTGGATGGGGTCTACTTTACTTTTGAGATGACTTTGGGCTGACCTAGGGTCAATTTGGGTCGTGTTTAGTCAGCCACCAAAGTCCCATGGATTAGTTGTATGAGTTTTGGCTTCATTTAATCAAATGGGTTCATATGAGTTCATGTTTGGTTAGGTTGACCAATTGGTCAAATTGAGTCAAACTAAGGCTTGGATTAGGTTCAAATGATGATTTTGAGAATTTTGGTTCAAGTGGTTTCAATTAATTTGGCCTAGGTTGGATTTTGGCTCACTTGGATTCAAATAGCTCAAATGGGCTAAGTTGACTAATTTGACTAATTTGACCAAATTGGGTTAGGTTAGGTGTTGGTTCAAGTTCAATTGGTTAATCAAAAATGATTGTAGGTTTCGGTTTGAATCAATTTGAGTTTAATTTGGATTTTGACCAATTTGACCTTTTAGGTCAATTTGGGCTAAGTTGGGTCAAGTTGACCAATTGATCGAATTGGGCTTGATTATGACTTTGGTCAAGTTTAATAATTGATTTAAAATAAACTTGAACCATTAGTTGCAATCAATTTGGTTTAGATTGTGATTTGATCCATTTTGACTTAGGCCAATCAAAATAAATGGTCAAATGGCCAATTGGACTTGGCTCAATTGGGATTTGGTCATGTTCAATCATGATATGAGTTATTTTGGATCAATGGTTTCAATAATTTAGTATAGGTGTGGTAGGTTTCATTTGGGCTAAAGGTTGACTTGGTCAAAGGACCAAGTTGGTTTGACCCAATTGTGATTGATCATCTTGATGATAGAGTATATGGGGATTGTCAATCAAATTTAGGTTGAATTAGAACTTGGCTCAAAGGATTTTTAGGGTGAAATCAATTGGTTTGATTTTGGCTTGATTCAAGTTTAGTTGAATATATGGAGATTGAAATATAACCAACTACAATCAATTTGAGTAAAAGATTTTGGCTCATTTGAATTTTCAAGTCAAAAAGGCTAACTTGGGCTTGACTTGAGTTGACTTGAGTTTAGTTTGGTAATTATAGTTTATATTTATATTTAGATAAATGATTGAACGAATGATTAATTCAAGAAAAAATCTATTGATTTTGTCTTGATTTAGATAGGATTTGACCAAGTCCAAAAAAAATGGCTTAAAAAGTTTGAATTGGGTTTTGGTTTAATTTTGGATTTGATTTTAGCTATTTGAATTTATATTTCATTTATATTTGGGAATATAAATGAAGATATAAATGATTCATAAGAAAATTATTTGAGTTTGGAGTGATTTGGAAGCAAATTTGACCAAACTTAAGGATGTAAGTCAAAAGGGCTTAAGTAGAATTGATTTAGTTTGATTTATTTTTGTCATTGAGGTGGGTTTCATTTATATTTATGAATATAAATGAAGGAGTAATTGGTTTATAAAGAAACCAATTGATTTTGGGTTGATTTGTATGAGATTTGGCGAAGCTTATGGAGATAGGTCCATGGGGCTTAAGAGGGGATTTGGCTTGGTTTGATTTAGTTTTGTTTGGTTTTGGTCATTTGGGTATGGATTTCATTTATATTTGTGAATATAAATGAAAGAATAAATGATATATAAAGAAATCAAATAAGTTTGGGATAATTTATGTGGAGATTTGGCTAAGCTTATGAGAGTGGGTCATAAGGCTTAAGGAGGAATTTTGGACTTGGATTTGATTTGGGATTGAATGATTTGGAATTGGGTTTAAATTAGAAATTGGTAAATGACTGAGAGATCGAATTGGTCTTTAAGAAAACCAGATGAATTGAGATTGATTTGAATTTGATTGAGGCTAAGTCCATAGGATGAAATTAAAGGGCTTAGAAAGGGTTCTGAATTTAATCATGGGGTCTTATGGAGAAATCTTGAGCTTGAACTTGATCATGGAATTGATTATGAGTCTTAGAAATTTAGTTTGGATTTGGTATGAATTTGAGGTTTGGTTTGAGGAGGAAAGCATGGATTGGGTTTAGGCTATATGGTAAGTAAGTCTTCTTAAGTCCCCAAGGCATAACATATTTCTATGGCTAACACTTTTAAGTATCTAGGCTTAGGTTACGTGTTCACCTAATCACTATAAGTGTCTTAAGACTAAAGAGCTCTTAGTGTACAAGAGTCCTAGTCGATGAGGAAGTTGAGAACTCACTCCAAAAGTGAGGTCAACAAAAGGACCCCAATAGGTGTAACACAAGACGCAAGCATATTGCGAATCGATGATCAACGTCAAGGGTTGTAAGCACTAATAGAAATGATATACCCTCTAAACCTGAGAAGTAGATGGAATCAAGATCTTACTACAATGCAACTCAACTCATGCCAAGGGCATAAGGGAGGAAGAAAGGATCCACTTTGAGTTTGATCATAAACATGATTTGGGAAAAAAAAAAGATCTGCGAAGAATTAGGATTTATATCCCGCCGAGGGTGAATGCATGAACCTTCCACTAGGGCTGCGGGTTGAGATTATCCGTTGGGGATGGGAATTTGATTTGGTTTGATTTTGTGGGGCTCCACTAGGGAGAGGATTGATTCGTGCCTCACAGAGGAGAAATTTGATTTGATTTTGAGGGCACATTCGCTGAAGATAAGAACTCAGATCCGCTAGGTATAAGGTGGATTTAATAAAATAGACTTTGTTGGTGTGCAATGGATCCACTAAGAAGGGGCTATATCAACTTAGGCCTATCTCAGATTTACAAATCCAATGGGATAGTCTACCGGACATTAGGTAGAACTATCCAACCTAAGGGTTGTCTTTCGATGTGCAATGACCAAGTTAGGAAGAAAGCTTGTAGACTTACATCCTCCTAAACAAGGAACCATTGGGGTGATCTACTGGTAGCACAACAAATCAAACCCGATCTAAGGCGACTATTGAGCAAATGCCGCTATGGACTCATATCGACTCAAAAATAGTAAAAATTAATTTCATTTTAAATGGACCATATCGGTGTGCGATGGATCCACTAAGGGGCTAATATCAGCCTAGTCTTATCTTAAATTTACAAATCTAAATGGATAGTCTGTTGGTCGCGAGAGAGCTAACCAACCTAAAGGGTGTCTTTCGATGTGCAATGGTCAAGTCAGGAAGAAAGCTTGCAGACTTACACCTTCCTAAACAAGGAACCACTAGGGTGATCAATTGATAGTACAACAAATTAAACCCGACCTAAGGCTGTCTATCGGTGTGCAACGGTCGTGCTTGAGAGAATGTGTAATAGACTTACATCTTCTAAAGTAAGTGACGACATTGGTGAGTGGCACAACAAGTCAACCCACCTAAGGTGACTAGAGAGTGTCGACTGACTTATCTCAACTCAAAAGTAGTCCATTCCTATAATGAGTTTTCCGACATTGCCTAAAGATAAGATGTCCGCTTGGGAAAAGGTAATGGGGGTTTCCTAATCCACAAGCAAAAATATATATTTTGTTTATATGTTAGGACCTAGTGTGCGAGGGACCACACGAGAGCTTATCCCTAATCCTATCTCATACTTACTGAACCAAGAAAGAATATGCATATCCGCAAGATGGATTCTCTAACCACAAAGGTGGCTACTAAGAAAGAATGATTGTCCAATCCAAGAGTAACTCAGGTAATATCTAGATGGTGTCGCTAAGAACATGATCCAAATTGAGTGCTCATAGGGGAGGTGTCGCTAGGGGCTTTGTCCAGGACCCTGTAAAAGAAAGTTTGTAAGTATACGATGGCCAACTCCGGGAGAAAGCTTGTAGACTTGCATCTGCCATGAGTGATGTATCCATCGGGTGGGTCGCTGTCAGCATAGCGATGACCAACCAACCTAAGGTGCACATCGGTTTGCGATGATCAATCTAAGAGGAAGGCTTGTAGACTTACATCTTCACAAAAAAAAAATGATCATCGGGATAGTCTATCATCAGCGGGACAGATGTTATCCGACCTAAGGCTACTACCAAGTGGGGAGTCATGTGTATGGACTAGACCCAGGCTTGAAGTAGTGAGGAGGAAAGGAGCTACTATGGGACTTATCATAAACCTCAAATATACTCGACCCAATCAATGCATGATGGCTAGTTCAAGAAGAAAGCGTGTAGGCTTACATCCTCTTAAACAAAGTCAATATGTGGTAGCTTACCGGTTACATAGTAAGGCCTACTAACAAGACTCATCGTTCAAGGGTTTTAAGAAGAAAACTTGTAGACTTACATCCTCGCATAAGTAACCAGGGGTGACACACTAGCAATAGCATACCTAAAGCATAATGAGTGAGTGTCATAGGGGTTTTATCCCACATCAAAATAATCCGAGACAAAAGATATGTATTTGTTTTATGTGATTGTGTGTAGTTTGTATTCGTGGTGTATTACTAAAGGATAAGACGTCCCTTGGGATCCTTACACATATACTAAACACATCATGGTAGATTCACAAGCAAAGGTGCTTCTAAACACGGAAGAGATAGAATTTGAGATGAAATAAATTTTATTGATAATTGATTTGAAACAAGATTTATGGATAACATTTCTTTAGGTAGAGTCCGTTGATTGAAAACATTGAGCGCTTTCCCTTACAATTTATAAGCTGATAAGATCCTCCTTAGTAGGCCTTCTCTATAGAAAAAGGGTCTTCCCAAGTGGGTTCAAACTTGCCTCCCATCTTTCGATGGGCAACAATTGGTCTCCTTATAATTAAAATAAGCTCTCATACCTGAAAAGCTCTAAGACGAACCAACTTGTTATGAGCTTGAATCATTTTGGCTTTGTACAACTTGAGATTTTAGCATGCCCAGAGACGCCTTTCCTCCAAACCTTCGAGCTCTTCTAACTACAACTTGACGTTCTGCTCCATGGTAATCTTGCTACCCACGGCTATCCATAATGATGGGAGTTGGACTTCTAATGTTAGAACTGCTTATGACCCATACACTAAGGAGAATGGGGTAGATTAAGTTGGAGTTTTGTATATGGTGTGGTAAGCCCACAAGGCTTCAACTAACTGCTCATGCCACTATCGCTTGTTGTTATCGAGTGTCTTCTTTAATATTCTGATGACAGTTTTGTTGAAGGCTTCTACTAAGCCATTTGCCCTTGGGTAGTAGATGGTAGAGTATCTCCAATATATGTCGTGTCTCCGGGAAAAGTTGTTGATTTTGGTGCTCTTGAATGCGCATCATTATCGGATATAATTCATCGAGGCACCCAACCTATATATATATGGTTCGAAAACTAGAGCATCCGAGGTGACTCTTAGTGAGATTGCCTCCGACCACTTGGAAAAGTAATCAGTGGCAGCTAAAATGAACCAATGACCCTTGGAAGAAGGAGGATCGATCGAACCCACTATGTCAGTACCCCAACACTTAAATGGCCATGAGGCCAATGTTGGATGCAGAATATTGGGTGGTTGGTGTAAGACCATACCGTGTACCTAACATTGGTGGCATCTCCTAGCTATGTCCATGCAGTCTATGATTATCGAAGACCAGTAGTATCCTAGTCTCTTGATCTTAGCTTTCATTTTCAGATCGGATTGGTGAGCTACGCCTAAACCTTAGTGTACCTCGATCACGATTTTATAGGCTTTGGGTTTGCCCAAAGAACGTAACCACATATGATCGAAGGACCATCGGTATAAAGTGTCATCCATGTGAGCGTATGAGAGAGCTCTCTACTTCACCTGATTGGCTAATGACTTTTCTTGAGGTAGTTTGCTTATATTTAGATAATCCATGAATGATTGCCTCTAATCTGACTCATCGCCCTTTTTGGCAACAGCAACCTCCCCTTCAAAAAAGAATCTCTCGATGAGTTTAGCGTCAATAAGGGATAAGAATTGGCTATTTTGGGCCCTTATTGGTATGGACTCATCTTCCAAACATGTCAACTCTTTGGCAAGCTTGGCTAATGCATCTTCTACCATGTTCTCTCCTCGAGAAATCTAATAAATAGTAACCTATAAGATTTGGGCCAATAACTCCATGGTGTACTAATGGTAATGATGGAGCTTATGCTTTAAAACTTTGTAAGACCCAATAATTTGGTTGATAACTAATTGAGAATCCTCAATGGCTAACTGCATCGGCAATCGAGCCTCATATTACTTCTTCATTTTTGGTGCATTAGCGGATGATATGAGAATCTCATCACATCGTGATCCGGAGTTAGAAGAACTATTCATACCCCTATCTTTCCTGGAAGAGTAGATTGTGATTCTTCTCCCTTTTGAAAGAAAGTTGCACCATCAAAATACATCTCCCAACGCAAGAGTGTCCCTAAGTTCATGATTTGTTAATCGGGAGGTCATCAGCTAATCGAAGGAGTGTCGCTAAGAAATTTCTAGTGCTTCCATTCACCACGAGGAATAAAAGTGATGTCAAACTGCGACAAAATCATGGACCAACATGCCAACCGTCCGAATAGCATTGGCCGTGTCATAAGATATTACAGTGGATTGATCCTAGAAATCAATTTCACCTTGTGAGAAAGCATATAGTGTCGTAACTTTTGGGATGCAAAGATTAAAGCTATGCAGTATTTTTCAATAGATGGATAATTTGCCTCAGCAAGGATTAGACGATGACTGAAAAACTAGAGTGCATTTTCTTTCCCTTCATCGTTGGTTTGAGCCAACAAAGCGCCTAGCGAGTCATCCAATGTAGCAGTATATAGTATCAAAGGCTTGCCCGGGATAGGGGCTACTAGAAATAGCAGCGTCATCAAGTAGTACTTGATATCTTCAAATGCATGTTGACACTTATCATCCCACTTGAACCTGACATCCTTTTTGATAAATGCTAAAAATGGTTGGCACCTTCTTAATAGGTTGGAAATGAAGCATCTCACATACGCCAACCGCCCTTGAAATGATCAGAGTTGAGTTAGACTTTTAGGGAGTGACATTTCTAATATCACCTTGATCTTCTCTATCGATTTTATTCCACTGGATAACAAACCAAAGAATTTTCTTAATCAACGCACACTTGTGGGATTCGTTTAAGGTTAAATTATCTTAACCATTCAAAACTACTCTCAAGTCAAAGAGATTTTTCTTTTACTTTTAATTACAAGATCATCGACGTAACATTCAACGATGATGAATGAGTTCAAGATCCGAAATAGTCATAGTATGTAACACCGGCACTTTTAAAGCCGAAAGGCATGATCTTATAGCAAAAGATTTTGATCGTGGCTCGAAACGCATTATTTCTTTCATCTTCATGGGCCATATTTATTTGGTTATAACCAGATGAGCCATCCATGAAAAAGATGACTACATTAGATGAAGCAATGTTCAAATAGTAAAATTCTTTTGGACGCCTTTATTTAGATCCCTAAAAATAATACATAGTAATTTGACCATTCTTTTCTTAACTAACGACATGTTTAAGGTAAGATATTTTTCTTCCCTGATGAAATCGGTATTAATCAATTTCTTGATTTTAGAATGATCAGATGTTCAATGTCAATTAGCGCCTATCTTTGATAGATTAGACTAAGCTCTATCAGCATTGGACGCTACGTAGAAGATAAGCATCTCTTCGTAACACCATGTGAACTAGTCCTTAAACTCAGTCAATAGCCTAACTAAATCATCAATTTCAGTGTCATTCAACAATGAACTGATGTATATCAGATATGAATTATCATCGATTTCTAAGTTGATCTCTTTAAGCTCATCGATGATTAGACTTTCAACTATGGTATCCTCACTTCAAGGTCATTTGGATCATCTGAAATTTCTAAACATACCTCCTCATAAAAGATTATATGTGCTTTTTTTATTTTATATCTACTAAAATTGCATATCATATATGTTATTTTTATTTTACTTATTTTAAACACTTTTTTTTTCTAAACTCTTTCTTAATAGTTATAGAATTTTTTTTTATTTTAATAAATTTCTTATTTATTAGTATTATATATAAATCGCCTCACTTTAAATATACTTTTTAGCCATCTACATAACAAATATAAATAATTTATGAACTCAATGCTGATTCTTGATTCAGACCCTATATCTCTAAGGTCTGAATCAAAAGATCCACCTTCCCTTGAAGAACCAAATCTAAAAAAAACTTGCCACGAAGCCACCTCACACTAGAGAAAAAAACATGAAAGCTGCTTGCAGGCAAAATAAAACACACCAAAATAAGATCTCTATGTCAAACAGCTACGATCACTGCCATTCCAGTACTTCAAATCAGGGCTAGCCCAATTACCATTCCCATCAACATAACACAACCAGTCATTCCCAACAATATCAGCAATCATACCAGGACTTTCCATTTGATCTGGCAGGTCAAGATCTGGCCTTTTGGACATATGACCACAGTATGAACACATGAACCGGCCACCACCAGGGTTCTGGTCACGGTAAGGCATGTGGCAATTCCGGCAACGACGAGTAGCAGTCTTACGAAGTTTCTGAAGCTCCAGAGCCTCGATTCGGTGGCGCTCATGGAGGCGGGCAGTACGGCGAGCCCACCAACTAGAGAGGTGGGGCATGAGAATCTCATATCAGAAGAGCATGGCGAGAAGGATGAGAACACAGGCAAGGCGAGGTGAGGTGATCTCGAAGTAGAGGCCAGGATCACAAGCCACGGTAGCATGGTCGCGATCCGTCGAGACCACCTCTGAACCACGCAGAGTATACACATTATCCAAAAGCTCTATCAAATGAAGTAATCAGGAGCATAGCTCCTTAATCTGTTTCCAATATCACAACTTCTCCCATAGTGCAATCGGAATAACGAAATCCCTAATTCGAAGTAACATAATAGAGAAAAACCTATCAATCCAAGAAAGCCCTAATCTTTGAATAATTTTTTTCGGGGCGAGCGGAGGACCTCAACAAGGAACGGTTCGATTAGGGTTTCTTCAGTAGCTAGAAGAAACCAACCTAAAGTGTAAAAAAAATTTCCAATGGACGCTAAGAGGAAAGAGGGATTGGGTTCTTACGGATTGGAGGTCATTCATGGAAAAATCCCAAGCTCAGGCGACTGGTTCGCGTGCATGGCTTCCAGAGAGGAAGACAAATGGGGAAGACAGATAAACAAGGTAAGCATCGCTAGTAATTAATTCTCTTATCCCTTGAAATATACTTTGTTTTTAGATACCCGGGTTGGATGTGTCAAGTCGGTTAGCTTCTCAATTTGTGTTGCCAAAAAAGAACAGGTAGCATGGATTCTTGAATAAAATTTTGTTTACAAATAAATAAATATTTAAGCAAATCTATGAATTACAGTGAAACTCTGATTCGTAATTTTATTTATTAATTGATTGACTATTTTAATATAACTGAATATAATTTTGAGAAATTTACATATGCAACCACACAATTCTTATGCATTTACATGTCTAACATTTAAAATTTGATATCTATAAGTATTGCATATTTCTTATATTATAAAAAGTGCATTTCACTTTAAGAAATTAATAAAAGTGTTAATTTTTATATAATAATAAGGATTTGAGTGGCATCGTACTCCTGATTTTGTATATGAACTATTCTAAAACACCACTAATCCTATTTGCAAAGTCCACTCTTCCTCCTTTATATTTCGATGAATCATTGCCTTCTCTTATTATACTTTTGATGTCTTCTACAACTGGTGACATCATTCCAATCCTAATAATTAAGAATATCAATCTTAGTTAGGAGCTTCATAAGTAGACACTTAGGATACTACACTTAGTGACTAATTAAACAAATTCAAATTTAATAAAATTCAACAAAAATTTAAATCAAATATAATTGAAATGAAATCTAAATTCAATTCAGACTATACTGAGGTAATTGTGAAGATGACCCAATTGACCCATTTAAGCTCAAAATCACACAAACTCATAAAAAATTAAATTAAATAAAAAAATTAAAATTAAATTAAAAAAATCACAGAATATTTTATAAATATAAATGAAAATAAATTAAATTCAAGTTAGGTATAAAGTGGTCATTTAGGTCATTTGACTGGAGTTAACTTACATGGTCTCCATCAAGTAAAAGTCAACAAATCAAATTTTCATCATATTTAGTCATTCCAAAGGCTCAAAAGCATCAAATAAATATATTTAAATATAAATCTAAATAAATTTGAATCTAATGAAGGCTTAAATGGGTTAATTGGATCACTTAGTTCAAATAAACCAAAATGAACTCTATTGTGCTCAAACCTAAATTAAATAAAAATAATTTAAATTAAATACTTAAAAATATTTCAAAATCATAATTGAACATAATTCATTCTCTCTTTGGATTTAATTTGATCACTTAGTCCAAGTGAATCAAAAGTAACTCATTAAGCCTAATTTGAGTCAAAGTGGGTCTAAATTCAAATTAACTTTAAATCAAATGAAATCAATACTTCAAATTATCTCAAACTCATAATCAAATATGATTAAAAACTGAACAAATTTTGATTAGATCAAATTAGACATTTTACCTGATTGACCTCAACCTAACTATTTAAATAAGAATATGTTAGTTTTGGTTCAAACCAAAGCCAAATTCAAATTAGATGAAATTAATTGATCAAAATCATCATAAATGATCAAATGAATATAATCAAACATAAATCTAAATCCAAATGTGGTAATTAGGCTAAATCATCTAATGTGACCCATTTGAGTCAAATGGGTCAAATTAATCACAACTATGGTTAATTCATATAAATTGGATTAATTGTTTTATAAATCATTCAATGAACAATCGTCCTAATTACAAGCATAAATTCAAAGGAAATTGGATGTAATTGAGCTAGCCTAAGTTAAACTAACCGACCCAAATTGAAACCTAATCACTTAAATCTAAACCTAAGCTAATTGAACTTAGGCTTAATTAGGCTAGATTTAAGAAGTTGTCAGCATACTAAAAGGGGGAGGTGGAGGTGTCATAGATGAGGTGAAGCCATGGGAAGCATAAACAGAGCCACATCATCCCATGCTTCCTTCATCACCTAAAATCAATTCAAACTTCCCCTCTAATCTTCTTACCACCTCAGTCACATTAAAAGTTGCCAATTCCCATGACTGGTCACCCCCCTCATTTTCTGCCAATGGGGGAGAGGCTCAGCCTAATACAAAAAAGGAGACATAAGACAAATTCTACACTTTTGACACTTCCTATAGCTCTCATAGCCTAAAACAAACTCAAATGAGTAATTTCCCCCACCCCATCCTCTCTAACCTATTGTTTGATCAAGCTTCGGCAAGCGACGGCGCACGTTAGTCTCCACACTAATCCAAGGGAAGGCAAGTCATAAAATTTATTCCAAATCTTCATCTCAATCCTTTGGAGGATTTTGAAATGAGAACACCATAAGGATCTGACATTAGCAATGTATCTTCAACCCAAACCTTCATTTCAATTCAATTTGGTCTTTTATGAAGTCAATTTGATTTAAAATATAATCAAGTCATATAGATCAGTTGTAAAGTGAACAATGATCATTTTGTAATTAAAATCTCACATTTCTATCGCTTAGATTGTCATAAATCGACCTTTCTCAACTTATAGCGATATGTGAGAGATATAATGAATTTGATTTAGAAGCACAATTTGATTTAGACATCTATAGGGACCACATAATAATTCTAAATTGTCATATCATTAATCAGAAGTCCTGGTTTAAAACACCGTCTCTGTCGTTTTATAAGTTAGATGTATGTGGATCCAGCTAGCTCAATCCCGTATCAAAATGTAGAAAGTAGCACCCAGTTAGCGTTGTGTCAACACTAACTCGGATAAGCATGAAATTCATGATTTTTGAATTTATAAATTCTAAAAAAATAACATAAACTTTAATAAATTACAAAAAAAATAAAATATTCCACAAAAAAATGAAAATAAGCATTATATGGATTCAGTTGAGTGAGAGAAATCTATTAAATCCAAAATCTTTAATTTTTATTGAATATTATTTAGTTGATTTGAGTTAATTAAAAATAAATAAATCATAATTAAACCTAAAATATTAATCTAATCACTTTGAAACTTAGGAGAATCGAATCAAGGTTAAAATACAACTTAGATAAAAATGTAGGGATTTATTGGTGATTAAAATGAATGGTATGAATTTTTCAACCCATAAATCTCAATTTAAAGAAATAAATTAATATTAATCTAATAAAATAAAGTAAAATTATGAGATCAATTTAAATCAACATAACAAACACTAATGAATCTAAAAACACCATTAAACTTTCAAAATTTTGATAAATACTAAGATCACAATTAAAGATTAAACAACAACAACAACAACCCCATGAAATGTTGGTGGTAAGACCTACAATGACTTATGGTGTAGAATGTTGGCCAATAAAAGAGAAGCATAAGACTAAGTTAAGTGTTACATGAGATGTTGGATGAGTGGCTTTACTTAGAGATAAAATGCAAATGAGTAAAAGAAAGTTGAGCTCATAAGATAAGATTTGGGAGGAGTACATAAAGCGTCCGTCTATGATGCAGAGAGTAGATGCATTAGATTTACCTTAAAGAAAAGAAGACAAACCCAAAAAAGACTTTTAAGATGTATAAAAAATAACCTTAGTATACTTGAATTAAATGAGAATTAATACATAGTAATAATAAATGGAGACAAAGGATTCATATATGACCACCAAGTGGGATAAAGGCTTGTTGTTGTTGTTGTTGTTGTAGACTAAAATTTTGAAAATCATAATAAACTGAATACAAGTCCAAATAATTAATTAAACCTTCTTTAGATTCATCTTTTAGAGAGGAATCGAATAAAATTAAAAACCTGATTAACTCCTACTATTTTAAGCTTATTTTGAGTTTTATTGAAAATATTAAAACTTTAATTAGTTTTAAAATACATATCTTGTCAAGATGAAATATTAGAAAAATGAAATTGGCAAGGAACCCCACTTCCCATAAAAATTTCAAATGAAAATGACTTTTGAATTAGAAGTCAGGAAATTTTCAAATCTTAGGGTCATTTAAATCAAATAATAAATATGAAAACATAAAAACTATAAAAATTTATGAAACTAATTCAAAATATTTATATTATCATCAGAGGACTTAGGAAAAAATTTTCAGCCTTGTGAAGTTAAAGAATCCTAAAAAATCACATGCTTAGGATTTAATGAATAATTAAACACATAGAATTAATAAAATTCTAGGGTTTAAATTGAGGAAATCCACAATAAGTCGAATAATTGGCTAAAATTTTCAATTAATTACATCTAAATTTTAGTGTTTAAATAAGAATATATTATAATTGAAATTATTTCAAATTCACTTAACATTAAATGAAAAATTAAATTGTAATTAAAAAATAATTAATTATCCATAATATAAAATATTTAAATAACTTATACGTCTAAAGTGGCTTAACTTAGGCATTGACAGCCCTAAGTATTTCATCTCTATAGGCTTCTTGAGTTAGGATTAGTGTTCAAACAAGATTTAAACAAAAATCTTAACCATTAAAAAACTTAATTAAATAATAAATTATAAAAATTCCCTTTAAATCACCATTAAGCATCAAAATTAATCAATTAATTCAATTGAACTTTAAAACTATCAAACTCAAATAATTCAACATAAATCTTTTAACTTTATGAATTTGATAAATCTCAAATTAAACTTAATAAAACATTAAATGTGAAATGAATGTTGATTAAAATTATCAATTGAATTAAACCATAATAATTAATTGGCTCTATCACCTATCATAAAATAAATCAAGTGAATTTTAAATTAAACTATATATATATATATATATATATATATAATTTAAATCTTTAAAAAATCAATTGAATTAAAATAAAAGATCAATTAAATTAATTAAATAATCATTAAACTAAAATAATCAATATATAAACCAACTAATTAAATTTAATAAACTAAATAATAAAAATTTTAATTGAAATTTAAATAAAAGATCACTTTAAACTTTAATTAAATCATAAGTTAATTAAATTAAAGCATTCTAACCAATTCAAATGAAACATATATGAAAATATAGGATCATTAAATTTAAATAACATTTCAAATTATTTAATCAGCATAAATTTAATAAATTTAATAAAATCTTTAAAATAAAACCTAAATAAATAAATTAAACATTAATTCAAAGAAAAGAGTTAAATATAATTGAATTAAATCAAACTAAACCTAATAAATCTACAATCAATATCAATAATCATAACACATGAAGTTAAATAACCTCAATAAACTTGATCTTTGAAATCTTAACTAAATTAAGCAAACATTAATCAAATTAAATTAAACTAAGTCATTCAAATAAATTCAGAAGGTCTAATTAAGACATAGGTTTATAGTTTGACCCATAAAGTGGATTTTCATCTTAAGATGAAGATTTCATTATGCTGGGATTATAATTTTGAATATAATAGATTTTGCCTCAAGCATAACTTATTTTATCTTCATTCTTTAAAATTTAAATTCAACTTTAAACATGAAAATAAACTTAAAATTGAAATAAAATTCAAAATTAACTGAATCACTGAAAATTTAAAAATTCAATGGTGAAAATGAACAGACTCTAAATTCAAATTAAAATATGAACTTAAAAAGGAATCTCAAATAATTTATTGTCTTTTATGGACCTAATTAATTATCATGGAATGAAAAAGACTCATTCACTTTTTTTAATGCTAAAAAAGCTCATTTTTATAATATTTCGGAGATAGGTTGGTCTAAATATATTTGTTTTATAAAAGTTTTTTCTCAAAATTTTCTTTTGGATTATTTGTAGTGGGGTTTTAAAACTATTACTTTTATTGAGTTATCTTGCTATGGTTATGGATGGTATTTAATTAATTTGCAACTTGGATAACAAGAATCATGGCCACCTATTTAGTAGATGCACTTATTCCACAAATTTAATCAAAATGTGATTTTATAGTTATCAAATATAAATTATCAAGGGATGTTCCAACCAAGGTATCCTATGTTCAAGATAATTTACCTTATGATTACCATGGCTTGTTAATAGCATTTAACATAAAATAAATGAAATGTTGCATATAAATATGAGCTAATGCCCTCTTTCTTTCCACTAAAAAATTGAAGTTCCATGGGGCTTATAAAATTAGTGCGATGCATGTTAGCATCTAATAGATTCTAAGCAATTTTAATGGGCATTATCTTCTTCTTCTTATATATTGAATGAGATTTACCTTTCAATTGATATATTCTTTTTGAAATTTTCTTTTATTACTATTTCACATCTTTATTTTCTAATTGTGCCTCTATCTTTTCAAATGTTGTCATAGATTTTTTCTTATAATAGTGACTAACTTTTTTTTAAAAAAGCTTATATTTGAAAGTATTTTTACACTTATAATGATTTGATTGGTTATTTGAGGTTTCTCCTCTATTATTTAGATTCTTCTCTATTTAATATATTTGCTATTGGTGGGTCAAGGGTAACAATTATAGCATACTCAATTATGTTCACAATCTGCACTTCTTTTGTATATACCACACTTAGGGGCTATTTGGGATCACTTTTGTTTTCTATTTTTTATTTTTATTTTTATGTTGTTTTTAAAAACATGTTTGTTTAGAGTATTTTTTATGTGATTTTATTTTTTATTTTCAAAAATAAAAAATATTATTTTTAAAAATACTCAAAATATTTAAAAGATATTTTTGAGTATTTTTTAAAAACAACAAGTACAACAACAACAACAACAACAAGCCTTAATCCCTATTCGACATGAATCCTTCTCCATGTTATGTGTCAAATTCATTTAATTGAGTATACTAAGATCATTTTTTATACATCCAAGTCTTTTAGGTCTACCTCTACCTTTCTTAACATAAGGAAAATCTCTGATCTCTCTCCTAATCGTCATCTGACGACGCTTTATGTGGCCAAACCATCTAAGCGACTCTCCTAATCTTATCTACCACCTGAGCTACTCCAACTTTTTCCAACATACTCATTTTGCATTCTATCTCTGGGTAAAGCCACTCATCCACTGAGCATCCTCATCTCTGTAACACTTAACTTAGTCTTATATGTTTCTCTTTTATTGGCCAACATTCTCACACATAAGTCATTGCAGTCTTACCACCATCTTATAAAATTTTCCTTAAGTTAAGTTTAACTTTTCTATCACATAATAGGCCGATGCATTCCTCCACTTCAACCATCCAACTTGAATTCTACTAATATCTCCATCTATTTCACCATCATTTTGAACAATAGAGCCTAAATATCTGAATCGCTCACTCTTATTAATGACTTAATCACCTAAAGTCACAACACTACCACTAAAACTTCTACAACTAAAATTACACTCCATATATTCGCTTTAGATCTTAAACTAAAACCTTTAGACTCTAAAGTTGACCTCCATAATTCAAGTTTCTGTTGGACCCTCTCAGTCTTATCAACAAGAAGAATGTCATCAAAAGCATACAAGTGGTACATCTTCTTGTAAATGCCTCGTAAGAACATCCATAACTAAAGTAAAAAGATAAGGGCTTAATGTTGATCCTTGATGTAATCCAACCAAATAGGAAAATAGTTTGTCAATCCTCCTTGTGTTTGGACACAAGTGACGCTCTAGTATACATATCCTTAATGACTTGAATATAACCAATATTAACTTCTTTCTGCTCTAACTCTCCAAAGAACATCTCTTGAGACTTTATCATAAGCTTTCTAAATCAATAAATATCATATGTAGATCCTTTTATTTTCTCTATGCTTCTCCATCAAACCTCTTAATAAATGTATAGCATCTATAGTAGATCTACCTGGCATGAAACCAAACTGATTGTGAGAATAAATTTATTTTTAAGCAAAACATAAATAAAATTAAACAAAAATACAAAATAAAAAATAAAAAATAAAAGTGATCCCAAACGGGCCCTTAGTTACTCAGTTATTTCATCCCCTTCTCTCATCTTTATGATGTGTTGTATTTCTCATTGCCTTATAGCTCTTTTTTTTTTTTTGCAATGTTATTAACTATGATTAAATTGATATCTTCTTTAATTTGTTATTTCAATTATGCTACTCTCTCATAATTCTCTCAAACACTTTGGGTTGTAATCATTTTGAATGAGCCAAGTGCATTGAATTGGACATGGCCCAGTCATATTACAAGCTATATTTGTTTGATTTAAGTTTTAGTCTAGCTTTCAAATATATATCTATAACTTTTTTAATCATACTTATATTTAACTTGTCTAAATTAATTGAATGAATCCTTATATGTGTTAATAAATGGTTTAAAAAATTAAATAAGGTTAAACTTCTCATATTAATAAATAATTTTTTTATATTTAAATGAAAATAATTTAATAAATCTTTAATTAATATTCAATTAATTGATACTAATTGAATAAAAAAATTAAGGGTAATTTTTTTTTTCAAATTATATATCATAAATAAGTTGCAATTATATGATAAAATTTTTACACATTAATATTTAGCTAAAATTTAATCAAAATTTAGATTAAATCATGGTAAATAATTTATTGGGCCAATAAATATTGCATTCGTGCATGATAATATTATGGCCGATCAAATTTATTAAGAGAGGATTAAAAAAAGAAGGAAGATTTAACATAACACAAAATTTTTATGTATTTGTATTTCTAATATTTAAAATTAGATATTTACTTATCTAATACTTTCTTATGCTTAAAAATATATTTTTTATTTTTAAAAAATGAGTGATGATGATATTTTTGATGTGATATTAAAGATTAAAATATTATATATGTTAAAATTAAATTTTAGGTATTAGGTATGCAAATACATAATAATTATGTGATATGCAGGAATAAAAAAGGAAGATTTTTACATATATATTATACAATTCTTATATATTTATATATTTAACACTTAAAGTAAGATATTTACTTATGTAATATTTTTTATGCTTAAAAAAATATATTTTAATTTTAAAAAATAAGTGATGATATTATTTTTAATGTGATATTAAAATTTGAGGTATTATATATATATATATAAATTAAATTTTAGATATTAAATATATAAATACATAATAATTGTGCTCTCCTATGTAAATTCAAAAAAAACGGAGAGAGAGAGAGAGAGAGAGAGAGAGGAGAGAGGAGAGAGAGAGAGGAGCGAGATGGCAGCGATCGCTTTCTTCCCCTCCACTTTCAAGAGCTCGTCTCTCCAACGATTTTGGGAAGAAGAGGCGTCTAACTCCTGCGCGGATAGCCGAGCTCTTGCGAAGGACCATTGGAAGAGCGCACCGATCTGCAAGGCTTCAAAGAGCTCCCCTGGTGGAGTGAGAAGCGTTACCAAGGGAAGCAGGATGGATGATTATAACATAACAATGAAAAGGATGATGAGGAACCCTTACGAGTACCATCACGATCTTGGTAATTTTTTCATCCATATTTTATTTTTGGCTTTGTTTGAAAAACTTGATTTTGTTTCTTTGCTCTTTAATTTTGAGAAACACCGGGAAAATTTTCATCAAGGAATGTGTACTGCTTGCAAATCTTATCAAATGCCTTGTCCGCCTTTGACTATGTAGATTCGTATTGAGTGTTTTAAGTTTAGGGGAGTTTTATCTTCCAAAAAAAACTTTAGGGGCTTTTTGGGGGTGTTTGGTAATGGATTTACTAAGTATTTGGATGACTTAATCTCATAAATCCTGCCAAACACCTTTCGAGGATTTTCTAAATTCTGTTGTGACATAAATCCGTTAAATCCCGAAATCCTGATAAATCCAGGATTTGTTAAATCCGCCGATTCGACAGATTTAATGGGATTTAGAGAAGCAACACAGGAATTGATAAGGCCGTGACACCAACTTCCTCTGGTTATTTCATGGCTCCTATCAGATTGATCATTTGCCCTAACTGCACATTGCGTCCCGAGAATTTTTTTTTTTTGCGACGATAAGTACACGCTCGAATCTACCTTCTTCTTTTTTTTCATCAGTGGAGATTATATCGGGGGAGAGGGTTGCGACAAGGGAGATGAGAATTTGTTGTCATCGGGTCGATGAGGGAAAGAGTGAAAAATTTGTAGGTTTATAAGTCGAATTACTGAAGTAGGTTTAGGAGAGGTGGTCATGGATGATGATCTTGATGTGCAAGTAACTATTGGTGAAAGAGTTCAAGCAGATGGTTTGAGACATGTAGCTACAACAATGTAAAAAGCATGAGTGAGAGCATAGCTTTTTTAAATAAAAACTTGTAGTTTGAAATATATACTTAACTAATGCAATTTTTTGTGTCAATAGAAATTGATACGAAGACATCACCACACTTAACTTTTTTGAAGAAGTTGTAGAATTGAATTGTGCTTTGATAATAACTTCTAATATATCTAAATAATTTAACTTTTGTCTCTGTATTCTCATGAATATGATTTTTTTGTTAAATTAAGAAGCTGAAATTTAATTTTAAAATTAATTGTCATTTTTAGACTTTATTGCATCATTTACATGTTTATCTTCATGTTTTCTTCAAAATAAAAATCATATTTAAATCTTAACAGACTTAAATTCTTAAATAATTTACTAAAAATTTCATCAGGATTTAACAAGATTTAACAAATCTGTTATCAAGTACTTTTCAGGATTTAGCAGCTCAAGATTTTGTACAAAATCTTACTTGAATTAAATCCAATATGTTGCCAAACATCCCCTAAATACTTACAACCAAATGGTTCCTTAATCAAATTAAATTATAGTTCACTAAAATAAACAAAAATTTAAAATGAGCGAGGTAAAAAAAAAAAAAATCAAATTATAATAAATGAACAATGAGAAAAATTTTACAATGGCAGTGGAGAATAACGCATTATTATTCGTAAAATGAGAGAATGATGGCGCTTTGGTTGGAAATGGAAATGAGAGGAAATATGTCGAGATCTATGAGTATAGAAACAACATAATCCTAAAGCTCTTTACTTTGGCATGGCGGGAAGCTACTGCCTTATTCTGACTGAAAATAGCAATGATGAGGAAGGCATGACGGGAGCTCACCGCGGGAGGACAACTGTGTGTGAAAGAGAATAGGAGTCAATGACTGGGAAGAAATGCTATGGATTTAAGTCAAATCCGGCGACTCTCGTTAATTAGTATAACCGGGATTCATGATAAATAGGAGTGCAACTAGATTAAATGATATGTAGGATTTCAAGTTCTCCCTGATTTGCTGTTTTGTAATATTTGACTTAAATAGTTCTTAAATGTAGCTAAACAATTGTTACCAAATAGCCTCTGATTGAAAAAACTTGAACATTCAAAGTTTCAAGTCCTAAGCAAGGTTTGAAAAATTAACAGCAGAAAAAAGATTACAGCTTCCCTCATTTATTGTTGACTGTATGATGTTTCTTTTCTCTTATTTTCATTTGTCCTCAATCTTGTTTAACACATTGATAAAATCAAAAAATCAAAAGGACCCTAGCAAAAATTGTTTTCTAAATTGGCCTTAAATATCACTGATTAATCCTAGCATATAAACAATTTTAAATATAAAGAAAATAAATCATGAGAATTATTACAAAGAATAGAATGATGATCAACCTTAACCAGACAAGTTAAGATGAGAATGTATCGAAAACAGACACTGCTTAAATTTTTGTGCATAAAAATACGAAAATTGATGTTACCTAAGAATAATTTTTCATTAAATAAATATACAACAACAACAACAACAAGCCTTTATCCTACATGAATCCTTCGTCTCCATTGTGTCCTATTATGTGTCAAATTCTCATTGAATTCAAGATAAAGGTCATTTTTATACATCTTAGCCAAGTCTTTTGGTCTACCTCTCTTAACATAAGAAATCTAATGCATCTACTCTCCTAAGTCATCTGACTGACGCTTAATGTAAACCATCAAGAACTCTCTAATCTTATTGCCAAGAGTTACTCCAACTTTTTCCAACATACTATTTTCGTGATTTTATCTCTAAGAGTAAAGCCACCATCCACGAGCATCCTCATCTCTGAAATTAACTTAGTTTTATGATTTTTTTTATTGGCCAACATTCGCACCATGTCATCGGTCTTACCACCATCTTATAAAACTTTTCAAATTTAAGTGAAACTTTTCTATCACACAATGCCGGATGCATTCCTCCACTTCAACCATCCAACTTGAATTCTACTAATAACATTCCATCTATTTCACCATCATTTTGAATATAACCAATATTAACTCTTTTTGTTCAGAACTCTAAGAACATCTCAAACTTTATCATAAGCTTTCTAAATCAATAAATATCATATATAAATCTTTCTTACTTTCTATACTTCTCCATCAAACCTCTTAACAAATGTATAGCATCCATAGTAGATCTATCTGGCATAAAACCAAACTGATTGTGAGAAACTTTTGTATTACATCGTAACTTATGCTCAATTACTCTCTCCCATAATTTTAATGTATGACACATTAACTAATTCTTCTATAATTTCCACTCGGCATCACCTTTATTCTTAAATATCCAACAAACTCTTTCTCCACCTGACATCTCTTTTTATTAGTCTTTAAAATAACATTAAAAGATTTGTAAGCCAAGAAATTCTTGATCTCCTAAACATTTTCACACTCTATTGGAATATCATCGTATGCTTTTCCATATTTCATTTTCTTTAAAGCTCTTTAATTTATTTACTAATAATAAAGTAAAATTCTCTATTTAGGGTATTAAGGTTACTAAAATCAATCGATATTTAAATCCTTCATAAAAGTTTATCAAAATATCTCATCCACCTATTTTCAATATCCTTTCAGAAAAGATTTTATTATATTCATCCAATCACCTCACTAACTATTTACTTCGTCTTGTTTAACTTATATACATCTTTCACCTTCTTTTGATCAATCTATTGTATAAATCATTAAAAGTTTAAATTTTTCAGATTATATATCGATTTTTGTAATCTCTACAAATACTTTATATCTTTCCCATCCAAGTTTTACATCTAAACTAAGTTTTATAACAATGTTTTTTATTTCTTATCTTTTCTTTCACACTCTGACTCCACCACCAACTATTTTTATTAAAGTATGATTTTCTTTTTTCTTTTCAGATTGTCCATATATTCCAGGAAGACTTAGGATCAAACATTCCAAAATCCTTCAAGGCATAAAGAGACTAATCTTACAATCATAACAAGGGTTTAACATTTTGCTAAAAGTTAATCGGCAGAAAATCAGTAGCAGATAATCAAAAAGGGAAAACCAAATCACCTTAGCTACAGCATCGGCCTTGACATGGACAACTTCAGCAATTTGACTTTGTAAACCTACCATTTTTCCATTTTCTCCCTCATCGACGCAATGACCCCAAAGCCCCATTTCTCTTGTTGCAACTCTCTCCCTCGACATAACTTGATTGACAAAAAAGAAGAAAAAGGGCAGAGCATACTCTACAGAGAAGATAATTCGTGATGCAATGTTAGGGCAAAAGATCAATCTAATAGAGCCAAGAAATAGCCTAAGAGGTTGGTGTTGCCAACCTTGCCATATTGCATTTGTGCTACTTTCTAAATGTAAATTTGAATCCGGATTTAACAAATCTAATTTACCAGGATTTAGGGATTTACCAAATTTACGACACAATGAGATTTAATAAATCCTCAAAAGGTGTTTGGCAGGATTTACGGGATTTAGTCATCTAAATCCTTAGTAAATCCGTTACTAAACACTCACCCCCCCTCTCTCTCTCTCTCTCTCTCTCTCTCTCTCTCTCTCTCTTAGAATTGTAATGCATATAGTGCAAAATAAATGCATTGCATCTAGAATACTTGATGATGTTTGGTTGGTTATAGAATAAATTTAGGAGGTTAGTTTTGTGTGTTTGGATTGTTGTAAAATAAACCATAAAATATATTATTTTTGTCGGCTAATTACGGTGGCTGCTATGGGTGAGGATGGCTATCAAGATGTATTTTATAAATATGATACAACAGCCGCAACACAAAGTGCAATTCAATTGTCCAATCAAGAGTTATAAAACAATTATAACAAAACATATGCAAATCTAGAAGTAATATAAATTCTATTAATGAAAAAAGAAATATACATAAACAATTAATGTTTACATCAAGATAATAAATTGATCTATGGATTTACATTATTTTAAAATCAATCCACATATAAATGGCCCTTGGACAATTGCTTGTGATCAAGTGTAATTTCATAATATTTTTTCTTAAAATCAAGTATATAATATCTTGTGTTGCATACACTCTACAATTGTCATTGTAAATAAGATTTAAAGCAATTATCAGACTATGCATATAAGTACTACTTCAATTTTCTTAAAATTTCAAGTAGATTACCTTATTGTAGATTTGTGGATCTCATTTGTGATAACCCTCTTCTACTTTGAAGGAGATTTGGAGGAAAAAAACCAAAAAGTTTATATTGTCAAAGAATCCTACTTGCTCAAATAATCCAAGTACTTGTAGAACGAACTCATGATTGCTTGTAAGGTTTGTGCTGAGATGAAAGAAAGGTTGGAGTCATATAATATCATGGACATTATAAGTGAAATCTCACATTTCCAATGAATTTTATTTTGGTTCATTGAATAATATCTGAGTTCTACATTAGCCCATGATTTTAGGAACTTCTCTTCTCCAATAATGTACATGAGTGCTTGTTTGGGCCACTCAAAGGTTTTTTTTTTCTTTTTAAAGCTTCATGAAAGTGGAGACTTTTGCTTTATAGTATGGATTGGTTTATTTAATACAATAATGTTATGTTTAAAGGCTTTTGAGTAGTGGTAGATTCGGTCTCTTATTAGAAAATATTCATAATCAATTTGTTGAAAAAAAATTGAAGTTAGTGTGATGAACATTTCAATCGCTTATATATTTATTGAAATAAAATATATCTTATCTTACTAACTAAAATGCTGGAGTATTCAATTATTGGAATTGCATCACGCTTTTATTGTCCACTCTTATCTCCTCTTTCGAGTTGGTAACTAGTCTTGTTATTTAAGACTTGAAGGAGGGCATTACTTTTCATCAAACTAACTGAGGGGATAATGACATATGGATTTATGGTTTGTGCCTCTTTCTTGAAAGATCCATCAAATCTCCAATCAAATATTTTTTTATTCCTTTATGGCCTTTTAAATTTTACTAAATGTACATCAATCTTTTATACAATTGCAAGAGATGGAATGACATACCCTGCCTTCTTGGCCTCTTGTTTCATAGGTATAATAGCAAGGGCTTGGTCACCTATATCCTCTATCTCCTCTTGCACCTCTTGCTTTATATCATGTTCATTTTGAACTTTAACCCTAATTTCAATTGAGTGAATACTAGGTCAATAGTAGACACCACTTTTCTTTCCACATTCACATTTTATTTCTTATGTAGTCTTCTATAAAACTATGAATAAGATTGGTCAAATCATTTAACCTTTGCTTAGTCAGAGCATCTAATTTTTACTCCAACCTTATTTTATTATTTTTCAACCTAACTGAGCTGTTTTTGAACTTTTATATAATCATAACAAATTATTTCAACCTTTATAGGAAGGCATAGATTGAATTGCAGCTAGATGTGCTTCCCTTGTCTCTAATGCTTTCTCTTAAAAAATGGGGTGGTCGCTTTTTTTTTTCATAATTTTAGTTGGGATAGGCTGAGTTGGAGTATACACAATGAATTTATAAAAGTTCTCATTAACCCTATATACCATTATTAGATGAATAATCACTTGAAAGAAACAAGTTAGGAGTTAATGATTTATCACATGAACAAAAATATTTTGCTTAACTTGTTATAATGACAAACGCTTATTATTTCTTTATCATTCAACAAATGAAAAAAAAAAAAAAATTTACTTGTGAGCATATTGTCGCTCTTCCTAGGCATTAAGGATATGTATATGTAAATATTTTCCCAAATATAAGGAGGATTGACAAAATATTTTCCTATTTCTTGGATTACATCAAGGATCATTTAATATTTTTTTTTATTTTTTAGTTATGGATGTTCTTAGGCATTTACAAGAAGATGTTTTGTATGCTTTTTTTTATGACATTCTTCTTGTTGATAAGACTATAGAGGGAGTCCAACAAACTTGAATTATGGAGGTCAACTCTAGTCAAAGATTTTTAAGTAGATTGAAAACCTAATATGGAGTGTAATTTAGTTGTAGAAGTTTTAGTGATAAACATTATGAACAAGTCATTAATAAGAGTGACTTATATTTAGGTTCTATTGTTCAAAATGATATAAATAGATGGAGATGTTATTAGAAAATTGTATGGTTGAAGTGGAGGAATGCATTTTATTATGTGATAAAAGTTTATTAAAAGGAAAATTTTATAAGATGGTAAGATAATGACTTATGGTGTAATGTAATAAAAAAGAGAAGCAAAATAAGTTATGTTACGAGATGAGGATGCTTAGGTGGATGAGTGGCTTTACTCTAGAGATAGAATGCAAAATGAGTATATTTAATAAGTTAGTAGCATTAGATAAGATTAAATCCTTAGATGGTTTTATAAAGTCCGTCATGACTTTTAAGAGTAGATGCATTAGATTTTCCTTATGTTAAGAAAGCAGAAAAACCTAAAAAAATTAAGAAATAAAAAATGATCTTAGTATACTTGATTTAAATGAGAATTTGACACATAGTGACACAATGGAGACAAAGGATTCATGTAGTCAACCTAGTGGGATTATTGTTGTTGTTGTATATTGTCGCTCTTCCAATTCAACGTTCTTGGTACTCTCTCCCCAAAGAATTTATTATATTTTCATCCCAATGTTAGGAGTGCTTTATAAATCAGCATTTGGGTATCCTTCATCAAAAGAGTTACCTAATAGTATATCATGTTCCTCTTCAGCCTTTTAGTGTTTTCTCCCATGCTAGTTTATCTCATGGGTATCTAAAAAAGACCTCTTTATCTTTAATTAAGTCAAGCATCTTAGTGAAAATAACACACACTTTATAAGAAAACATAATCCAAGCTTTCTCACATCATCTTTCTAAGTGCATTCTATGAATGTTTTTTTTAGATCTATATTTTTGAAGTTCTTATTCAGATCCGAGTAATTCCCATACATTTTACTGCTTTTGGGCATCTTCTATATCTCCTCAAATAGGAATTCCCAAACAACAACCTAGTAGTCAAGGAATGTTCTTTTCTTTAGTGTTGAACACAATGGAGTATCCATCATTCTCATTATCATTGACTTCTTGGTAACAGTTGATGAATTAGGGCTCTATAAAATTTCAAGAGTTATAAAGAACTGATTAAACGGGGAACTTTCAACCTTGTTAATGAAGTCAATAGCCTTGAACTATTTGACCATTTTTTTTATCACATCCTAGCTCTATATGTGATCCAAGTACTTTAATGTCTCTCCTATGGTATGATTATAGTAGACATTGGCATGCATAACAAAATAACTTAAATGAACAAAATAAAATCCTAATAACTATGTATTTTGTAGAATTCCCATCTAAGATCATAATTGAACCATGATAGAATGAGTTTTTGAATTGATGATCAAACAATCTTCGATCATAATTTGAATAATCTTTAAATCATCTTTAAATTTTTATCATATTATGATTGAATCATCTTCGATCATGATTCAAATAATCCTTAAATGATCTCTGAATCGTGTTCAAACTATTTTTGAACATTTTCAATCATGGTCAAAGATGATTTGATTATTGTTTGAAGATTATTTGAATCATGATCAAAGATGGTTTGATCACGTATAATCATGATTTGAAGATTGTTGATCATTATTTAATCATGATTTAAAGATTATTTAAATCATGATTAAAGATGGTTTGATTATGACATAATCATTATTTGAGATTGTTTGATCTTGGCTTAATCATGGTTTAAAGGTGAAAGTGGTTTGATGATGATTATAATAAGTTACTCATAGGTAATCTAATGTCTAACAATATTTTGGGTTTATTGTGTGAACACCATATTTAATCTTATATAATCAATTGTTAAAATCACTAACCTTTGTAGATGATGAATGGAGAGAGATTATTGCGGTGAAACATCATCTTAGCCAACACCCCCACTCAACAATCACTGGAAATGGAAAAGGTGCTAGGAAGAGGAATGGTCAAGGAGTATCTATGATTAAATGGTCACATAGTTATTTAGCGTGATTTGACTCTATTTGTTCAAAAGCAGGGGTATTTTTGTTTGAAATGTTCTCATAGACATGAAAATACATAGTGGACATATTTTCTCAAGTTCAGTTATTATTGGGCATATAAAGTTACATTTTCCTATTAGAAATTGGTGAAATAACTGATTTTGCAATAATCACTTGTAGATTGCAAACAAAAATATTGATGTCGTTTATCAAGAGGAAGTTTTAGATTTCCTTAAGATTCAGCGAATTTATAGAGAAAATTCTTTAAAATATTTCAATCAGCTATCTGTTTATGGGTAGAGTCTGCTCACCGGATGGCTGCAAAACTTTTTTGGCAATGGGCCATATTCTTTTAGTTTTGTGCGACCAATCTTGACTATGACAATCTTGATCATGATGTCAGTTGAAATTTTAATTTTCTTAGTTATTTAATTTTAGTTTTATTTTAACAACTAGTTAAATAACTGTTAATCCTGCTTATTACCATTCTTTTCATGTTTCAAAGCATGTTTTGAATGCTGCAGCTGAGAAAAAAAGGATTATAGTATTGTGCTGCTTTACTTTTGTTTGTGAAATTTCTTGTGTGTCTGTCGGTGGATAATTCATTTTTGAACACTTATGTCGTAATTATTCATACCTTATGTCAATGGAGACATAATTTTACTATGGTGCTAAGGCTGACAGGTAGTTTCTAATATCTATATTTTTTGCAATATTCGCTTCTAGGCATGAACTATACTGTGATTAGTGATGATTTAATTGTGGGATCTCAACCTCAGAATCCTGAAGATATTTACCATTTGAAGGAGGAAGAGAAAGTAAGGTACATTCTTTGCTTGCAGCAAGACAAAGACATTGAATATTGGGATATTGACTTTGCTGCCATTGTTAAAAGCTGCAACAAACAATGTGTTCAGCACATGAGAAGACCTGTAAGCTTTCATCATCATCATTATTATTATTATTATTTTCTTTTGGTCTTTTCAGTACATGCTGAAAAATTGAGTTGTTTTGTTTATCTTTACCTGGGCATTTCCTGTACTTCTTCTTGATGGCATTTGCAAGTTAATCAAGTTCCTTTGGCTTTGTAATATGTTGGTTAAAGAGAAATTGTTAAGAATAGCAGATTACATCTATTAAAACCTCAAGTACATGAAACAATTAATTTTTGTTTATATTGAAATGAGGGTGTCAAAAGACTTGAAGCGGAAGCATCACCATGGCCGAGAATAATGTTCTATAAATTCAATGAAGAAAGAAAGAGAAACTGTAGCATAAGGTGATTCAAGATATATTAGGGTCTAAGGTTCTAAGTGTAACTAAATGGTGTAATGTATATAATCCACACAAATCATATGTAAAACTTGCAAATCCAAAGTTCGCAAATGAAACACATACTCATTTTGTACGCATTCAATAAAACATGAAGAATTTATGCCAAATAATAATTTAATGATCAATTAAATTAACAAAATTCAATGAGAATTTGAAACACTTAAAATTACTGGTTAATTATTATTTGCACTGCCAAATGAAATTCAATTGTAGTAGATTGATTAAAATTAATCACACGTTAAAACCAATAATTAACTGTTTAGAAGAAAAGGACCAAGGGAAAAGGACCAAGAAAAGACTTCACCAAGTAGTGAAATCATACCTCATGTTGATAAAAAGGGATGACTTTCTTCAAAAATTAATAGTTGTTCTCGCAACACACTCAAAGAACTCGACATCCAACCAAGCGATTATAGATATGAAACTTTATTAAGAACCAAGTTCTTAAAACACATAAATTTGATATTTCTAAGAGCAATCTTTTTAGAGAAAAATAAGTCAAATGATCTAAAAATTATTCCTGATGAATCATGCACTTCTTAACTTGACTAGATAGATAAAGCCTTAAATTTTAAGCTTCTTTTAATATATTATTTTTAATAAATTCCTTGGAATATTTAGATAACTCTCTCCACAGGGTTCTTCTTATGAATGTATAAAAAAAATCAAGAACTTAGAATAAAATCAATATTAATTTGGTCATTCATCATATGATTGATATTAATAGATAATTTAGAAAAGTTGTATTTTTTAATTTGTTTAATTAGCTTGTCAACTATAATAGATATGATTTATTCATCTTCATTAAGAAATAGATAGATTAAATCCCAAAATAGTCCCTAGATTATTTGTATGTGGCCAATTTAGTTTCAAAGTAACATATTTCTCTAATTTAATGTTTGACAATACAAAATTGATTCAAAATGATCCAAATGTAGAAATTATGATACAAAATTGATATCATTTTAATTTTTTGATTCTTTGACCACACAAAATTGATCCATATTTTGTTTTTGAGGGGCCATTTTGGTTCAATTTTGTATAATTAAGGACTTAAATTTGAGAAATGTGATACTCTAGGATTAAATTTGCTATATATGAATAGTCAAGTAACTAATTGCTCAATTATGACCCATTCAATTTCTATTGAAAGTTGGGTGGTTTGATACCCAATTTTACCTTTAAATTCCAATCCCAATTCTTATGCATGTATATGTTCAAGTTCATGAACATTTATTGTTGGTGCAGATTCATATTAAATATTATATATAAATTTATATTGTAATTGCAAATCATCTTAGGCATCTAAAACATCCTCAAATGAATACTTATAAATTGTAGTTTCTTTAATTGGATTAACTTCAACTATGCCAGATTCTTATGCTTACATGTGTGTGATTGGCTTCAAAAGAAATTGCATTGATTGTTCTTTAAGGACATTAGCCACAGTGCGATAATACTAATAGAATGATCCAGATATTCTTTAGTATTAAATATCTTTATAATGCCTAGTATATTTTTTGGTGAATTATAGCTTAGTTTATCTTTAATATCTTGCTGAAAAGGTCATTAATAAAACAGAGAATGTTAACACAATAGTCTAGACTCTAGTGGTAAATAATATTTAGCTAAATGACTTGTAAATTTTGCATAACATTCAAACACATCATAATCATTTTGTTTGTAATTCTTGAATTAATTATGCAAATGATCTCCATATTTACTTAATGACAAATATTATTTTAAAAATTTAAATTTCATATCTACCCTTATTAATTTAGTAGCAATACATCTCCAAAATGATTGAGTATGACCCACTAATTTTTATTAGCAAATTCAACTTTTTAGGGATTAAACATTTTATAATGTTTAAGAAAAATTTTAAATCATTGATCCAGTCGGAAAATTTTTGCAGGTTATACTTCTTATCAAATACTGAAATATAGTTTTTAACATCATAATAATCACATAGTAGATGCCTACAACCATAGTTTATTGAATTTTATTTGAATTGTATCTTTAATCTTTTGATATTTTTTTGTTTGTCATGGTTATTATATCATTTTTCTAGTTAACGTGATGATGCAATTATAAACTATATAAGATATTTTTGGATATAGGATTACTAATGCAAACTAAATAATACAATATGGAAAACCACATAAGATCAAATTTAGGAATTTCTAGATCCAAAAACCATCAATTAAACAATTATTTCCTTTTGATACAATCAGGAAAATATAAAGATCTATGCCAAACGATTAATTAAATTAAATTTAATAAGAAGTTAAAGCCATAAAAAATTACAAGTCTATTAAAATTCACACCATAAAATGAATGTAACAAATTTAAGTAAATTTAATCATGATTGTAACAACCAATGACACTCTTTAGAAGAAAATAAAACAAATAAAGAACTCACTAAAAAAAAAACCCGGTTTTATGGTGGTATAAGGAGATAATTATTCTAGAAAATTGGTAGTTGCTCTTACATTGTGCTTGAAGAACTCAAAGAACTCAACATCCAACTAAACACTAAGAGTTAACGTAAATTTAAATTTTATTAAGCAAATGTCCTTTTATATGCCTTAAATTTTAGAAGGATTTACATGCATACCGCACAATTCTTATGTATTTATATATCTAACACCTAAACTTCAATTTTTATATATATAACACCCTAATTTTCAATATCACTTTAAAAATATCATCATCACTCATTTTTTAAAAGTGAAATGTACATATGAAAGTGTTAGACAAGTAAATATCTAAGTTTAGGTGTTAGATATGTAAATGCATAAGAATTGTGCAATATGCATGCAAAAATCTTCCTAAATTTTATTATTTATGAACTTGATGTTCTCTAAAATCACTTAGATGTTTGTTTAATTTTACAATTGTAAACTCATGTATTTTATAGCACAATGAATCCATGACTATTTTCATTCCTTATTCAGCAACTCTAATACTTTTACCACTCCACTTTAATTTGGATGGTTGGTATTACCGTATCAAATTTGTTTAAGATATTTTTGAACATAGAGTTGCAAAGTCCATTAATAAATATAACAAAATTCTGTTAGATGTGTACAAACAACACGGGTGGAGGACTGAACCGTTAGTGTATAGTTGCTTAAGCTGTATGTTGGTTATAAAAGAAAGGAAATAAAGAAATTGGAAATATAAAACTTATAGAAGTGTCTCTGCCTTGTATATCAGTCAAACCATTATTATAATATATAATTTAAGACTACATATAATGGAGAGAAAGAGTATTCTAGAGATACCATATAACAAAATTATGTTAGATGGGTACAAACAACACATGGGTCGAGGACTGAACCGTTAGTGGATAGTGGCTTTAGCTGTAGATTGGTTATTACTTCCCCTCAAGCTGAGGAATTTTGGTTGAATCGTCAGCTTATCCTTTAAAGCATCAAAGCATGCCTTGGAGATTGGTTTAGTTAAAGCGTGTTGTGTATTTGACCCTGATGTGATGAATCTGCATGTCTTTGGAAAGAATAGGTTGGAGAATAAAGTGATAATCAATCTCTATATGCTTTGTATGTGCATGGAAGATGGAATTTTTGACAATGGATATAACAGAAATGTTGTTACAGTAGATGGGTGTTGGCTGAGAGATGTTGATTTGAAAATCTTTGAGGATATAATTTATGTGATGGCAAAGGTAAGAGACCTGCATTCAGCGCATTCAGCTTTGGTGGAGGACCTTGCTATTTTTGGTTGTTTCTTTCAGTCCAAGAGATGGAGTGTCGCCCAGAGAGGTACAAGAGCCAGAAATAGACTTCCTGTTAGAGGTATCCAAAGCCCAATCGACGTTAGAATATCTATGCTGGTGTAAAGGTGGGAGTATTTCCCAGAGAGGTACAAGAGCCATAAATAGAATTCCTGTCAGAGGTATCCCAAGCCCAATCAACGTTAGAATAGATATGCTGGTGTAAAGGTCCTTGCTGCTTGGAAGACCATAGTTAATGGTACCTTTTAGATATCTGGAAGGTGTTGAAGGTGATGATAATGTAAGGATGAAGGCTGATGCATATGTTGGCACAATGTATTAACTTCAAAGGAGATGTTGGGATGGGTGGTGATTAGATACTGTAGGGAGCTGACCAGTTATCTGTAGTGTTAAGGATTGGAGAATGAGGAGTGAGGTGAAGTGGAAGTAGAGTTACTGGTGGGAAAAGGGGTAAGACTAGGTTGACAGTCTTGCACTCCAACTTTGGTGAGAAGTCTATGGGAATATTGGGATTGAGTGAGGAAAAGGCCCTTGGACCATGAGTGACTTGAATGCCCAGAAAGGTAGATATTTGCCCAAGATTTTTGATACTGAACTTGGTTTGTCGTTTGTGGAGTAGAGCTGAAATGTCATCCACATAGATAAGCAAGTAAATAAGGACACCTTGATGATGGTAGAATAGTACGGAGGGATAGTTTGGTCCTATAGGTCCAACGACAACTGAGAATAGGTTAAGTAGGGGTGGGTGGAGGTACTAGGATCCATGTAGGCTGTTGCTTGAGGGCCTGAAACTCATTTTGCATTGCCTATTGCCAATGCAGATGTTTGCGAGCAACAGTTTAAGAGGTTGTATCAGTTGGAGTAAGGAGGAAATGGTGATGAGAATAAAATTTTTGGTTTCAGTGATTCTGTTTGAGAACTGGTTGTCATATGATGTTATCTAGTTTTGGGAATTGTAGAGCGGTGAAGTAGAGGACTGGGGGTTGGTTTGGTGATTGCAGTTATTCGACAGTAGTGGTGGGAATGGAAGTAGTAGAGACCGAAGTGGGTGCGAAGAGAGTTGATTATTGGTGGTGAGAGTAAGAAGAAGAGGAGAAACATATATGGTTGAAGCAGTTTGGGAAGTGGCTGTTGTAGGATGATGTTTGTTAATGGGAAATGAGTCTTCATTAAAGACGACATGTCTTGAAAGGAAAAGACGATATGTGGTGGCATCCAAGTATTTGTAAATACACATTGGGAAGCTTTTGGTGCTAATTTATGTCTTAGGGATGATGGTAGCTAGGGATAACAAGCACAAGCAAAGGTATGAAGGTGGTCATAGATGGTTTCTTTGAGAAACAAAAAAGCTGATATGGTGATTTTGCAGTGGGAGAGGGGCATCCTGTTGATGAGGTAGACGACAGTGAGAGTTGTTTAAACCCAAAGAGAATAGGGAAGATTGGCTTCAATTAATAGTGTTTTGGTAGTGTCTAGGATATGCTGGTATTTGCTTTCAACAACACCATTTTATGCTGGAGTATAAGGACAAGTAATTTGATGTGTGATGCCAGCAGATTTCAGGAAATCCTGTAGGTTGTTATTGAGGCATTCCCCTCTTCTATCAGTTCTAAAAAATTTTGATTTGAGTTCAGAATTGTGTTTCAAGGTTTTATTTAAGTTGTATGAAGAGTTGGGTGACTTCGGATTTGTGAAACATAGGAAATATCCATGTAAATCGAGAGTAGTCATTAATAAAGCTTAAATAGAGGTGGAAGATGGGAAAGGCAACTGAAGAGTCTTAGTCATAGTACATGATTTGCAAAAAGAAGAAGAGACATGAATACAAAAATGCTTATTTAATTTGTAGATAGGTGCTATTGTGGAGAGATGTGGGTGCCTAAATCAGCGATGCCAAATGTTTATTGAGACATGGATTGTGACCAAGGCTGAGGAGGAAGAAACCAAAGCTTTAGGGAGAGGATAAAGTCCATTCTGACACGGCCCTTAGAGGAGAGTTTGATTTGTTGTTCAATCTTTGATTTGAAAATCAAAAGTATAAAAGGAAACAAGCCAGTTGTTGTGAACAGTGAGATTGTGAATAGAAAGTAAATTATATGAAATATTGGGGACATGAGGTTGTGAAAGATGAAGCTTACGGTTGGGAGTGGGAAGAATGCCTTTGCTAGGGTGAGTTATTGGGAGAGTGGCTCTATTGCCAGTAAGAATACTATTAAAACCTAGGGGTGTCAATTCAGTTGATGGGTTGGGTTCGGATCCGATCCGAAATTGACCCGACCTGAATCTACTTGACTAGAACCTGGCCCAAATATTATACGGGTTGAAAAACCCAACCCGAACCCGATTCGCCTCAAACCCGAGTAACCCCCCGTTTAACCTACTCATCTATTTGGTGAAATATTATATCTAAACTAACACGACCTGTTTTACCTAGTTACCTCCAAAGAGGCAAAATAATGAATTGAACACCAAATACAAGAAATCAATGTAATTTATGAAATTTGTTGATCATTAATGCAAGAAAAATATGAATTAAGTACCTTGAAACTTGAAACTTGAAACTTAAAACTTGGAATAATGTTTTGATATCTCTAAGCGATCATTCTTCTTTCTCCATGTTGAAGCCAACATTCCATCACTAAATCAAGCAAAAGATTTATGAAAGAAATACTGAGCAAAAAAAATGAAGAAACATTAAAGTTTAAACAACACTTTCACAATATCAGTTAAAGTTGAAGAAAATAATCTTCTCTTCAGATATTTACATAGTTCCATTGTTCTATAGATTGCTCTTTTCTTTTTATACCTTGAAATTAATATACTTTTAGACTTCTAGCAAAAATAAAATTTAGTTCATAAAAAAAATCAAAATGAATGTGAAGCCTCACACACAATCCTAATGACATCGACGATAAAATATTAGAAAAAAATAATAAAAACAATTAGAACTCAGAGAATAATTTGGCAGTAATGAAATCCGAACAACAGTCCAAAATTACCTCTTAGGTTGCCTTGAGCCATCCAATTGGGGAGCAAACATGACTATAATATGAATCTAAAATATCAATTTTATATGAGCCAGAGAAAAAGAATCAAAATATGATAAGCATGAAATGAAAACTGAAAGCAGAACTGATCCCAGGTTGCTCAGACCATCCATTAGGAGGTAAGCCAAAAATATCGTTGCAACATCATGAGGTAAAATCATAAAAGGATACAAATCAGATTATTTATCGCATCATAGTCCTCCATGTTTGCCCACCACATCAGTTTACAATCTTAACATAAAAAATATATAAAAATTTAAGCATAGAACCATCAATATAATAGTACGATCACATTATCACATATGAGCATTGTAAGCTAGAAAGTGCAATATTTTCTAAAATAATGTTAAAAAATATAACTGTCATCCATCAAAGTTCTAAATACAATTATAGAAAAATGAGAAGAAATTAATTTGCCATATTAATTGAATTGTTGCTATCTTCCTTATCAATTTGAGTGATGATACTCCTCATAATATTTTTAGTAACCTCTTCAAATTCAGAGTCCAGTAAATCAACAAAAAATGGATGTTTTAAACTTAGAAATGTGCAATTGATGAAACATGTAAAAAATGAATAATTAGAAGTATGTTTCAACCTTGGTCACCATATAACCCATCCTTTGTGCATATTAGTGCCTCAACAATGCCATGTTTTCATGCATTTCGATATTGATCAAGAATTCTTCCACTATTATTAAATGCACTTTCTGAAGTAATAATCAAAATTAGTATACACAAAACATCATGAGTCATCATAGCAACTTCATGAAACTTATATTAGTTATCTCTCCAATAGTGTAAGATATCTAATTGAACTTTTCTGTCAATTCTAAGCTCATCTAAGTAAAGCTTAAGCTCAAACTTTCTTGACATGTTATCTTCATCCTCAAAAGAATCAAAGTCCAAACAAATTACAATAAATGAGATATGATAAATATTAACATAATGAAACATGTAAAATTGAATTGACTTAAAAATTATAAATAATACTTTTAAAAATTGGGATTTAATAATTGTTGAGTTGGATGTTCTTGAAATATCACTACGTGTTGCTCGTGTCTCTCACCTTTGCAACTTCTCTTATGTAGTCACCCCCATATAGTTTGTTTTAACACCACTCAACAAAATTGAACTTATATCTTGGAACAAGGATAATGGCTATTGCAAGTATTACACAAAAATCATACCAATACTTTTCAAACTTTATGAGCATATTTGTTGCCATAGTTCTAATGTACTCATGGCATTTAAACTTTTATGTTTCAATGTTGCATATGCTATAGAGATGCTAAGAAAGTAAATATTTGTAGTAGGATATTTTGTGTCAGAGAAAACATAAGTTATCTCATAAAATGGAGCTATGAAGTTGCATATATTCACCATTTTTCCCACTCATTATTTAAGGGACAATTTTTGTAATTTGAGTTACCTAATTGTAAATGTTGAAAAGTACGCCTCTAATAGATGACACTATCAAATATAATAAAAGTAGAGTTCCATCTAGTAGGAACATCTTGTCTCAATCCCTTCTTTTTATTAAGGTAGCTTTGTCTCACACATTTTAAAAATCTTTGCTTTCTAGCTTGAAAATCTTTTACATATTTAATGCTTTCACGAACCTTTGAGCCTAATCCATCTATCTCATTCAAATCTTATTGAACAATCAAATTTATAATATGCGCACAATATCGAATATGAAAGAATTCCCATTGCAAAGAAGGTCACCTCTTAAATTTAAATGATTACTCAAGAATTCAATAATTACATTGTTAGCAGAAGCATTATTTAAAGTAATACTCAAAATCGTCTTTACAATTTTTCAATCATTTAAGTATGTTTGTATTGCTTCAAATAATGCAAGACCATCAGATGGAGGTAGCATAAAACCAAAGTTCAAATATATATATATATATATATTATTTTGTTATCTCCAAGCTTGATCAATGAAATGTGTAGTCAAGCATATAACTCCATCAGTGTTAAAAGAAGTCTACAAATCAGATGTCAAGAAAACTCGACTAGTTATTTTACTTAACATTGTCTTTATTTATCCCTTCTCTCTTAGAAATATTTTTTTGCAATCATTTCTAACAATGTTTCTTAATACTAGTTGTAAGTCTCGAATAGATAAAGTAAAAGCTCTAAAATCAAGCCATTCAATAGATTGAATTGGTAAATCATGCATGATAATACAAGCTATAAGTAAATAAACTCTGGTAAACTTAACTTCAGTCACAGAAATAGATGTACTAGATTTATTTTGTAGAAATAGTTGTCCTATATCATGTGTTTTCCTCTTCTTACAAGTTTACAAGTGTCATTTTAAATTACTAGTGCCAAACTTACTGTCACATATGGAATTTGCACCACACTTCTTACATTTACATCTTTGTTTTCCATCATTTTCAAGTGATAGTATATCAAAATGCCCCCATACAAACAAAGTCAGTATTCTCTTTTTTCTAGCATGTCTATTAAATGCCTCGTCATCAATTTCTCTAATTTTATTCTCCTCAACTTTTACTTGAATAAAATTCTCGTTCTCTTTAGTGTTAGCAGTATTAATAAATGTATTAAAATTTTCCATCTAAATAAAGAAGTTCACAATGAGCAATTGACAAGTGAATAATCAAATAAATAATATCAATGCTATCAAAACAATGAATAATACATGACCCACCCGGCACCCAACACCATAACACATTAATTTTAAAGCTTTCTTAAAGCTTTTTGTGCATTGTAACAAGCTCATAAGAATAGCATCATATAAAATTATATACTTAAATGCTCATATAATCTTTTATAAGCAAAACACATTAAACATTTGAAAAAATTTGAAGGCTTTAAAACAAATTATTGTGCTCGCCCACCTAATTTTATGTGAAGCATATTTCTGAATTTTTAAACTGCTTAAATTAAAAAGCAAAGATGATAAATAAATTGATTTGTGACTCTTCTCAGTACAGGATAAACATGAATGCTTTCTTCATTACAAATCAATAAAACATGCGCCTTGAAACACAAAAAAAAAAAACAAAAGAAAGGACCAACCGACCTAACTGTTGTAAGGGCCAAACCCAAGTAAAAGAAATATTGTAAGAGTGTATGACATCAAACAAGAAAACGAAATGCTGCAAAGGCTAAACACTTTATTTTCACTTTTAGTTTCAGATTTTCTTAGAAGTTAGAAATAGAGTAGCTTAGTGGCAACCCCAAACAATCAAACAGAAGCAAAGCTGCAAAAACCAAACACATTAGTTTCAGTGTTTTAATAATTGTTGTTAAAAACAATCAAATAGAGAAGCTTTAGTGGCAACCCCAAATGACCAAACACAAGCAACAACAGTTCCTTTCTAAGCCATCAAGTTTAAAAAATTTTCTATATTTTTATGCCATCAAATATTCCAAATAATGAAAGACACATAACCATGACATAAACTCATAAAGCCGTGAATCTTTCATCACTGTGGACGCGTGCGAAGTGCAAACCTGATCAAAGACTTGCAAATGCGAAGCATTGATGGGCCGAAGCCTTACGGCCTAGCCTTAACAATTTACAAATGTGGATGTAAAGGCGTAAAGCCTAGGAACTTCAGCGTCGCGGTCGAGGTGAGCTGATGAGGGATGAGATGACGAGGTGACGAGGTTGAGGTTTGAGAAGCTGAAATGCTGAATAGCGGAATAGGATTAAGTTGTGAATCGTGAGAGTCAGGACTCGGGAAGTTTGGAGGTAAGTTTAAGGCCGCAAATTTAAGAGCCGTCTTAGTCGCGGGTCAATTTCGAGTTGCTTTTGAGTATGCATATCAACCTAAACTTGACCCAAAATCTTAAACGTGTCAATTCTTGAAACTTGAACCAGACTCGAAAAATATTTGGGTCAACCCAAACTCGAATTTTTTGAGTTGGGTTCGAGTCAAGTTATCTTGTCGGGTCAATTTTTGACACACCTATCAGAACCTGTTTATGTTTTCAATTGTTGAAACTAATTAGTACCTGATGTTAGATGAGTAGTGGAGCCAGAGTCAAGATACCAATTAGATTAGTCTATTTGGAAGTTGTGAGTAGAGCTTTAGGAGAAGTTGGAGTAATGTTGCCCAATTTGTACCAGTAATAGAATGCTGAGTGACTCAATTTCCTGTAGATTTGACATAGAATAGTTGTTGGGGGTATTTAGCAATTCCTTTCTTGACTGTTTTGGTTGAAATTTCTTCTTCCTCAAGGAAGGTTTGAGCTATTGTATTGACTGCGAGAAGTTCGATGGTTCTTTTGTCCATGGGCGGTGAAGACGGTTGTGAAGGAATCACTTGGATTTTCTTTGGAACGTTTCGTAGCCAAATGTATTTCTTCATTGCAGAGAATAATAAAGTCATCCACACTAATGAGTGTTACATTAGTTCATATTGTAGTTTTGAATGCTTGATAGGTGTTGAGTAGATTGTTTAGGATATGAAGTATGATGTCTTCATCATCAAGAGATGCTCTTGCAATCGCTATGTTGTCTACCAAAGTTTTTTATTTTAGATAAGTATTGTTGCATTGTTTGGTTCCGATTGTAATATGGTGTAGCTCGTTTGTCAATTGTATGACCCGAGATATGTTGGAAGGTTGTAACCTCTTCTCAATGGTGTGCCATACCTCTAAGAATAAGGTGTGATTCAAGACGTATGGGAAAATGGAAGTAGTTTGAGTGGAGTAAAGAGCTGCTGTGAGATTCTTATCAATGGGCTTCCAAGTGCTATATAAAGGATTGGGAGTGATTTGTCCATATGTAGTAGTAAGAAACTTATTTGGGCATTCGTTGGTTCCATCCAGAAAGCCTTTAATTCGTTGGCTAAGAATAGCTTGAGTATGTGAGATTTCCACAGATGATAGTTATCATTTGAGAGAGAAGTGTTGACAATCGCTTTGACGTTGGCCATTATAAATTTGAGAGGAGGAATTGGGATGTTGTCGATATTGAGATCAGCAAGGTTTTCTTGAATTGAAGAAGTAGCTAAGCTTTCCATGGATGCAGTTGGAGGATGCTCTGATATGAAGAAAGGAAATAAAGAAATGGGAAATATAAAACATGCAGAAGTGCCTCTGCCTTGTATATTTGTCCACTAATCATTACAATATAGAATGTAAAACTATATATAATGAAGAGGAAAGTATTCTAAAGATGCCAAATAACAAAATTCTATTAGATGGGTACAAACAACACACATGGGTGGAGGAATTAATTGTTAGTGGATAGTGGCTTAAGTTGTTGTAAGTTGGTTATTAGATTTTTTGTTGGAATATATAAAATGCAACTTGACCTACTTTCCTCAAATATTTGGTTCTATCATATTGTGATGAATTGTGGGTAATATTAATGATAGATTTATTATATTATATGATAGATATTATTATCATTATATGCTCATAGATA
The DNA here is from genome assembly GCA_021442155.1 of Cymbidium sinense. Taxonomy (NCBI): domain Eukaryota; kingdom Viridiplantae; phylum Streptophyta; class Magnoliopsida; order Asparagales; family Orchidaceae; genus Cymbidium; species Cymbidium sinense. Next base: position 148,816,420 of record CM038217.1, read on the forward strand.
TTTTGAGTGATTACTTGATGATTTAGACTTAACAATATTATCATATTTTGTAATATTTTGGTGGATTTTTTTCAATCGTGATCCCACATAATTAGCGTTAGTATGGACTTTAATTTGTAGGATTTAATATTTTTTATAGAGAATCCTTTATAGGATTTTATTTTAGATAATAATTTTCTATAAATAGCTTGATGGTGAGATTCTTTTAGTTTGTGCATAATTAAACTTATGAGACTTACAATAAATTGATATCAAGATTGGTGAAGATAGATAGATTAATTTTTCAACTAATTTATGGTATTGTTCAATATCAATTTTTATTTTTTCTTCATTTGTGTTTAGTTTTGACCTAATCAGTCATCTTTATTTCTCTCGAAAGATTCATAACATATTTTTGTTGAGAGATAAAAACTCTCTTTTTTGATTGAGCTACTTTTATATCAAAGAAGTATTTGAATTTATTGAATTCTTTGATTTGAAACTCTATAGCGAGTTTTTTTTGAATAATTCCTTTCTTTTATTATTATCACCTATAATAATTATGTCATCAGCATACATGATAGTGCCTAAAAGATTTTTATTAGTAAATTGTTTATGAAGAGCTTATGATTTTCTTGGCTTTGTTTGTATCCCATTTCTTTCATGATTTTTGAAATATATCAAACTACACCAATGAGGATTGTTTAAGACTATGTAGTATCTTTTTTAATATGTATAAATTATTTTTTGGTGAAATAATCATTTAATCTTGGTGGCGGTAAACTTTTTCTCAACATCTCCATATAAAAATTTATTTCAGATCATATTGTTCCATAGACCATCTAATATTAGCAATTAGAGAAATTAAGATGCAAATTGAATTTATTTTAGTAACAGAAGTGAAGGTTTCTTGGAAGTTTATTCCATATGATTGAGTATAACTTTATATTGGTTCCATCTGCTTTATATTTTAATGAGAAAATTCGCTTTCATCCTACAATTTCTAGGTGTATTTTTTCAGAGCATTCACTTCTTCTCTCAGGACTTCCTTTCAATTTTTATTTTTTATGCCTCAAATAAGCTTTGTGGTATTTTAATGATGCTAAAGCTGATATTTGTAAGAAAATTTTATATGTAAGAGAAAATTTGAAATGATGTGTATTGGGTTATGAGGTATGGAGGAGAATATGTGATAATAGGTTGTAATTATTGGAGTTATCTGATAATGGTTTTTCTTCTTAAGCTTGTTGGAGACATTGTATAGGCTTTGTTCTTCTTGTATAGACTTTAAAGGTTTAGTAATACGAATGATGTTTTGTTCTTGTGTTTGTGTAGTTGGGATGTCAAGGGAGAAGATATTATATATTTGTCAAACCTTTTTTCTATTTGGTTGTTGTACCCATGAAGTTAAATTTGAGTGAAGAAATTTTATATTTCATCAAAAGTAATATCTCTTGAAGTGAAGAATTTTTTAGTTGTTGGATGATAAGATTTATTTCTTTTTTGAGTACATGAATATCCTAAAAATTGCACTTACCCTAGGATCAAACTTATGTTTGTGGATGTGAATATATGACACATTTGAAACTTTTTAGAGAAAAAAACAAGGAAAATTTTTGTGAGAAAAATTTGTAAGATAATTCAAAGGGCTTTCAAAATTAATCACTCTTGATGATATTTTATTAATGAGATATGTAGATGTTAGAACAATTCCTCCCCAATAATTTTTAGGAACTTGATTTTGGAACAGAAGAGTCTTGATAATTCTTACTTCTAAGAGGTATCTTTTTCTTCTTCTTTTCTCATCCTATTTTTGGTGGGATGTCATTGCAGAAGGATTGATGAATAATATCTTCTTTATTGTGAAAGGAAAGAAGATATAGTCTGATTAAAATAAATCTTGAATATTATCAAATTTTTTTTTAAAATTTTGATGTTAAATTATTATTTTTATTATAGATATATAGATTGAAAGAATATGATTGACATTGGGTTTTTATTTGTTAGGATAAACTCATGTCATCTATGTACAATTATCAATGAATGTAACATCCTTTAGCTCTATAAATATTAGTGATTTTTTTAATGTTCTTGATTATCAAAGTGAATCATCATGAAATGAGTAGAGGATTTGGATTAACTTTTAGGAAATGAAGCTTTATGATATGATATTTTGGTAATTTCACAAGTCTCATCATACAAATTTTTAATGTTAACAATTATACGAAAGAAACAGATATTGTATGACTTAAAAGAAAGATTCCCTAGTTTATGATGATGGTCACAATTTTTGTCTTTATTTAGGGTAGATATGAATGAACATGATAAGATGTCATTAGCTTTAAGTTTAGCTCATCTTCTTGTCTAGTATGCCCAATCATCTTTCCTGAAGTGTGCTCCTGAAATAAATAATGATTAGTATGGTCTTTTGATGAGATCATGAATAGACAGAAGATTTACTGCTAGGTTGGAAATATATGCCACATTATTGAGTTTAAATGTAGAAGAAATAGGAATATTATCTTGACTTACAATAGTAGTTTGAGAGCAATCAATTTCTTTGATTTTTTATTTTATTTTTTATTGTTGAAACATTTTGTTGGTTTAGGAAATGCCGATAATGTTTGTCATGCGATCGATGGCTCCTGAATTCATTATTCAGGCTTTAGAGGAATTACTTGAGGCATTAAAAGTACAAGACTTAGAGTTTATGCTAATTTCAATTATCAAGACCTGAATGATATTTCAAGAGAAATAAGAAAATTTCATAGTTTGTTCTTCTAATTTAAGCTCTTTTGGTTTAACTATAAGCCTACCCTTTTGATTGATTTTCTTTATTTCCACCATAGCCCTGTAGTTTTCCATGAATTTTTTGAAAATTTTCTTTGATTTACTTGTTTTCCTTTGCTGAAGTGATTGCACCATAAGTTGCTTTTAGGAAAATACTTTTGTCTTTCTTTTTGGGATGTTTGTGGGAACAAGTTCTTTACCTCGGAATTCTGTGGATGTCATGTCCGATGTTTTAGAATTGGGAGCATCAAGCATTATTATCTTTCTTTCTTATTTGGTTCATATGAGTTAGGAGACCTTATTTAAGGAAGGCAGATTCTCTCTACTCAAGATTTGAATATGAACTTGGTTGAATTCATTATTATGTACTGCAAGAAATTCAAACACTAATCTACAAATTATTTGAGAACTACAACATTGTCATTGTATATCACCTTAAGATCTTAGTGGTAATCTAGTGTTATCCTATAAACTTTCATTGCATTGAAATATTCAATGGCAGAGATGTTATTTTGCTTGGTTACTGAGAGTTTTGTCTTATCCTCATATAGATGAAAGCGGTATCTTAAATATCGGAGTTTGTTTGATAGTTTGCAAAATGGCTTTTGTTGTTAATGGGGATATATTTTGTTCATTGATTTTAGGCATCATGGCATTTCATAGCTATAAAATGACCATGGAAAATGCAAGCTTTGGGGTTTTCAAATCTTAAGGAGGATCAACAAAATGTTGAATTTTTTATTTTTTTTTATAGAAAGATATTCACAATCATAGACCATTTTAGGTAGTTTCTTCCATTCAAAACATAGGTTTATAGCTTTTAGAATTTTTTTTTTAGTTTAGTTTTCACTATTCGCGATGCTTGTCTCATTGTAAGGAAAGTCAAAGAAACTCAACATGATAATGAGAAGAATGAAAAAGAGAGAACAAAAAAGGTTGGAAAGAGGACCCTAACCTTACTCTGATAAGCTTGCATTGTTCATTCTCCCAATAAATTTTTATGCACAAAATTACTTGGAACATAAATAAAAACTACTATTTATAAAGAATTTAAAATATAAAATTGCTGTCCGAAACTTCTTATGTTAGCCAGTCGGATGTAGAGCAATACATGTCACTTTTCTTACCATGTAGAGCACATAAATTCGTGTCACTCTTTTCATTTTAAACACATGAATTTGTATCACTCTTCTTTTCATATTAAGCATGTGAATTCATAGCAAATATATATTTTTTATTTAACACTTGTGTCTGTGATCCTTTCATTTTTTTTTAGCAACTCAACTCTAATATTTTTAATAGATAACACATTCCATTCTATATGATGATCATAAACATGTATCCATAAATTTAAAATGCAAACTACTAAATAGAATGTTACAAGTTATTTCAAAAAGTATTTATTTAGCAAATTTGCTCTTCGTTGTGCATAAAATTGTGTTTTTGATGACTGTAAATTTATAGATTTCATCATAGTGAACACAGATTTATGTGATTTGTCTTCAACCAAGCCCAACCTCTATAGGATTCGATCTTCTAACAAATAAGTTACAATCATGATGGATAACATAATAGAACACTCACTATCCTTGAATCCCAAGTACATCTACACATAGAGGCATTTGTTTGTTACGTATTTGGAATCGATGTAAAAGGAATCTGATTGTAAAGTGAATCACAGTGAATTACGAATCTTTCTGATTGTTTGGTTATGTAAAGTAAATACATGAACTATATTTTTTGTTTGGTTGAGCGTATATAAAGTAAAGTAAATACTATGGTGTATACAACTTGAAATATTTGAGGTAAGTGAGATTTTTTCATTAATTGAAATATTAAATTAATAAATTAAATATATATTAAAATATAAATATTTTATAAATAAAATTTACTACTTAATTTAAAAAAAATTATTATATATTTATTTTAAAAGTGAAAAAATTGAACAATATGATGTATCTCTACATAACTTGAACTCATTAAATAAATTTATTTTAAGGATTTCTGTTAGTTAATTTAAAATATTTTTTAAATTTGCTTTCATAGGAAGCTCTATATATATTAAAAATTACCATTAAGTGCGAGATTTAAAAAAGAAATAATGTCTGATTACTGCTACATAACCATTAAGGTCTACATTTGATGCATAATAATTTCATACATCAAACCCTAAATTTATTAAATAATGTTAACAAATTCTATTACATTGAGATCAAAATATTATACATGCATAAACTATATATCTATATTTTTTTTAAAAAAAAGTATATATAAAAATTGACACTAAATAAATTTCTATTTAAAACTTATAAATAATTTAGATAAATTGAAAGTGTGATCCAAGAAATGAGATCTTTAATACACAATATTTAGACACTTTAATCAACTTTAAAGAAACTAAAATAAAGATAACACAATTATGACAACTAAAATAGCGGCGATGATCCGGGAGTTCCGGATCGGTTTCAAGTCAGATCTTAGTTGATCTGAGTCTTTCACAAGATCCTTTGTTGATCTTGCTGAAACAATGCCATGAATGAGGCCCCTCATGCATTTTATGGCATTTTGCTCTTTTGATCGAGTTGAATAAGCCTGATTCACAATGCGAGATAAGACTTCAGCGAAAGTCTTCTTATCAGTAGTTAGCCACACATGTAGAAAAGTATGACAGATTTATCGATAATGATGATGATGAAAGAAATGAACTTGAGAAATTTAGAAATTTACATAAAGACTTATCATGTTTGTTTGCTCCATCATACATACACACACACACACACACACACACACACACACACACACACACACACATATATTTATAAATATCAAAAAAGATTACAAAATCATCCTAACAAATACATCTTAACATTATAGAAGCTGTAAATTTGACAAACTATTGACAATAAAAATCACGTTCGTTAAAGAATAAAGGTAATAAATATGGACCAAACCTCAAGTAATGAATTACTACAGTGTGAGTGATGCTCATTTTCTTTCTGGCATCTATGAGATGAGATCTTCCTTGACTGATTAATGCCTGCAAAAGAATCAACATCGGATCCAGCTGCCTTGCTTAAACTATTAGGTCTAGTGGTTTAGGAGGATGTCCTGTGGGAAGGCTCTGATGCTCTCCTGCTGAATGAAAATACAGTAATAGAGATATGAGTCCATACATTCTTAAGATATAAGAAAGAATTATCCAGAGTCTCATAAGAATCACCCATCTTCTTGAATTGTACAGTTGTAACACTTAAGATGATATTATATATATCAAAATTTAAAGCTAGATGAAATGCAATCATGATAGGATGCATTTCAAATTTCAAGCCTAGAGCTCAGATGCTTTTTTTTATATCATTTTTATAAGATAAAGGTTGCAAAATAGCTTCAATAACAGGAAACAGATAAAAGCTAGCTTAATTAGGCATTGCTCCATAAAATATCTGAAAATAAATAGATACATAAATATACACATACTAATGAATGCATTTTTTCGTGAGCACTCTCAAGTGTAATAGAGTAGATGACAGTAGAGTTACGAAGAACAACGTTGCTACTAAAATCAACATGGAAACAAATCAACTGAAGATCACATGACAAACAAAATATGGAAGAGAAAAAGAATATTCACATGAAATTTTTCAATATAGCAGGCTATGATGCAAATAAAATCTCAAGGAGTGGAGCTTGCGGGGTTAAATAACGTTAAAACTATACACAACAACAACAACAACAACAAGCCTTAATCCCACTAGGTGGGGTCGGCTACATGAATCCTTCGTCTCCATTATGTCCTATTATGTGTCAAATTCTCATCTAATTCAAGTATCTAAGATCATTATTTATACATCTTAACCAAGTCTTTTAGGTCTACCTTTCTTAACATAAGAAATCTAATGCATCTACTCTCCTAATCATCATCCGACGGTAGACGCTTTATGTGGCCAAAAATCTAACCTCTCCATCTTGCTCTGAGCTACTCCAACTTTTTCCCCAACATACTGCATTCTATCTCTAAGAGTAAAGCCACTCATCCACCCAAGCATCCTCATCTCTGTAACACTTAACTTAGTCTTATGCTTTCTCTTTTATTGGCCAACATTCTGCACATAAGTCATTTGTCTTACCACCATCTTATAAAATTTTTCCTTAAGTTTAAGTGGAACTTTTCTATCACATAATAGGATGATCATTCCTCAACTATCCAACTTGAATTCTACTAATAACATCTCCATCTATTTCACCATCATTTTGGACAATGAGCCTAAATATCAATCGCCACTCTTATTAATGACTTGATCACTAAAGTCAACACTATCACTAAAACTTCTACAACTAAAATTACACTCCATATATTCGCTTTAGATCTACTTAAACTAAAACCTTTAGACTCTAAAGTTGACCTCCATAATTCAAGTTTCTTGGACTCCCTCTAGTCTTATCAAGAAGAATGTCAGAAAAGCATACACCAAGGTACATCTTCTTATTGTAAATGCCTCGTAAGAACATCCATAACTAAAGTAAAAGATAAGGGCTTAATGTTGATCCTTGATGTAATCCAAAGAAATAGGAAAATATTTTGTCAATCCTCAGTTTGGACACAAGTACATTATATATAATGACTTGAATATAACCAATATTAACTCTTTTCGTTCTAGAACTCTCCAAAGAACATCTCTTGAGACTTTATCATAAGCTTTCTCTAAATCAATAAATATCATATGTAGATCCTTCTTACTTTCTCTGCTTCTCTATCAACCCTCTTAATAAATGTATAGCATCCATAGTAGATCTACACGGCATGAAACCAAAGCGATTATTAGAAACTTACGTATCACGTAACTATGCTCAATTACTCTCTTAATTTTAATGTATGGCACATTAACTTAATTCCTCTATAATTTGCACTCTTGTGCATCACCTTTATTAAATATAGGAACCAATGACTCTTTCTCCACTCATCGGCATCTTTTAGTCTTTAAAATAACATTAAAAGATTTGTAAGCAAGAAATTCCTTGATCTCCTAAACATTTCCACACATCTATTGGAATATTATCCGGTCCTATGCTTTTCCACATTTCATTTTCTTTAGAGCTTCACTAACTTGATTACTATCTCGATATAAATGAAATTCTCTATTATTGTTTAGGGTATTAAGGTTCTAAAATCAATCGTCTTTCGGATCCTTTGAAAAGTTTATCAAAATATCTCATCCACCTATTTTTCAATATCTTTTATAAAAGCACTTTATTATTTTCATCCTATCTTAATTTGTATCTTTACTTCTCCTATCTCTTTCTTTACCTTATACATACATCTTTCACCTTCTTTGGTCTAATCTATAAATCACTAAAATTTAAATTTTTTCATATATTCTTGAATCTCTACGCCACTTTATATCTTTCTCCAAATTTTACATCTAAACCAAGTTTATATAATCTTCTTATTTTTTCTTTTCTTTATTCTTATTAAAAAAGCTTTTCTTTTGATTCTCCCAATCTTTAGTTTCTTAATTTCACTGATATTTTTTCCCACATAACGCGTTAAGATCTTTATGAACACCCCAAATTCTAATATCAGCTAAAAATATTTTTATTTGTGTCTTTAAGTGTCATAATCTAATCCAGACAATAATTTAGTTTATTTTTTTCTCAGAACCTTTCATCTTAAAATCTAAAACTAATAGTGTTGGTTAAAATTTCACTTGGTATGACCTTCTGATCTTTACAATTTAAACGATCTATTTTTCTTATCGAAAATAATCAATCGTGTTTTACTAGATCCATTTTATAAGTAATAATATGTTCTTTCTTCTTAAAAGTATTAGTATTCTACAAAATCATAAAAAGCAAAATCTAATATAGACCTTCTTCATTAAAAATCCATAACCACCATGAATACTTTCATCTACTTCTTACCAACATGTTTAAATCTCCTCCAATAAATACTTTTCTTCAAGAGGGATGTCTGTATTAATCCCTAATTCATTCCAAAATTTTTTTTCTACTACTTTGAGGGAGATAGACACTTATAACATTGATAATCTTAGTATGATAATCTTTAAAATAATTCTATCTCCATATTAATATTCATTATCCTTCAAACTTTTATCTATAATCACACCTACACCATTTCTAGTTCGACTTTTACGAATACCAAAGTTTAAAACCTAAACTATCAATCTCCTTGGCCTTTCACCAACCCATTTAGTTTCTTGAACACATAAAATATTTATCTTTCTATGAACCATAATATCTATTAATTCCATTAATTTACCAGAGTACCTATATTCCAAGATCCTAACCTAGTTTCATGGACTAACTTTGCCCGCATCCAAAATGTGGGAATCCTTGCTTATTTAACATCGCACCCGATACGCATGGCTTTAGCATTTTTTCATCAAAATACATGCCGCCTTCAGGAGGGCCTTCAAGCACAATGATTTAAAGGATTCATGATTATTTCGACAAATTTTACGGCCACTAACGCAACCCTCCACTTTTTGCATCCGGACTTGGGACCGGCAATGGTAGTGTTACGTTAAAACTATGGAGTCAAAAATTTTCTCCATAATTTTTATAAGATTTATGGAGATCTCCTTTTTATTTCAAATATTGAACTGATTTTTGAAAATATGGTTAAACTTTTCTAGTGGGTTATGAGATTTTTTTTATTTACTTTAAAATATATTGTTAAATATTGTGATTAATTTTAAATTTCCAAACTCATACCTTGCTACAAGTATAGATAAGGAGGGGTTTGACATCCCACGACTATAATAAAAAAGAGCAAATCGAGGAAGAGGGGTTGCTGACAGATAGAACAAAGATAAAAGTTGGTTCTGGATGCTTATAGTGTGAGAGTTTTGGAACTTTTTAAGAAAAAAGAGATGTCTCTAGTTTTGGTACAATTAAAATAAGAAACTTTCAGCCATAGCAATATAAAGCTCTTATTTGAACTATTATAATAGAAAAGGAAGCGGGTAATAATAATGACATCTTTTTCTCAACACCTCTCGTCGTGGTTGCATTTCCTCTCAATCATTAAATGGAGCAGGTGAAGACAAATAGTGACAACCAAAAGCTCTCCATAAGTCTTCAATGCACAAAGGAAAAAAAAAGAAGCAAGACAGGATAAAGTTCTATATTAGCATACCACATGATAATCAAATCTCACTAAAATATATCAAAAATGAAGCACATGGTCGACAAACAAAAAGGTATTCATTTAGAGATTTAGAAAGAAGACATAAAATATAAAATAATGATCCTGCAATAAGCTTGTCCCAACAAATGTGAGACTTCTGCCTCATGTGTCGACACCTCATGTGCATAAAAAAAAAATAAAATGATAACAAAGTTCTTTTAGTATCATCCATTTCAAGACCAAAGAAAAGCAAATTCTCGAATGTTGCCCATTATCTAAAATGATCAATAAGAACAAAATAATATCCGATTTGTTTCGCATTCTTTACGGTGGTTGATATTCCCACCACCAAAACCATCGAAAATGAGAAAAGGCCAGAGATGAACTAACAAGCTCAAATATTTCCGATTCCTTCTATCAGGGGAAGTTAAGCATCATAATCATAAAGAAACATAATTCCAATAAATCCAGTTGAAGCTTTTCATCCGGAAAGAAACACGAAAAGAAATGTCTAAAACAAGATCCAGATCTCCTAGTTACCTATCTCGCCTTGAGAGACCGAGACCGTAACATGTAGTTGGAAAGGGAGGAAAAGGGATGCGAAAGATTATGAGAAACAAATAAGTGGAGAAAGGAAGGAAAAGTGATGTACCTAATCTGATATGGAAGAGTTCGGCAAGGTTACGCAGTGGCTATGAAGCGATCTCACCGTCGCGGTTTGCGCTCTCTCTCACACACGGTATGAAAGATTATAGCGGGGAAGGAGTTCTACGGGGTTGTTAACCGTGACTTGAATTTGCTCGATTTGGGTATTTCGTTTGAGAATACTGGAAAGGAATTTCAAATACCGTAAAATTTTACACGGTAATTAAATTACTGCGTACCAAAGACGGAAAAAGAAGAATTGCGTGTATTTAAATTACATTACACCTACTTTTCACGGAACCAAACAGCCCCATAAATAAATAAGAAGCTCAATAAAATATTTAATGTACAAGGTAATCATCTCTCTCATACCAAGATAATGGCTGCGAGGTGATGGTAGTCATAATTCTTGCTTATGTCATTTGCTAATGTTTTAATCCTATTGCCATCGTGGTCAGAGATAAACTAAAACTCAAAGATCTTCACATCAAGGAACCCTTATTGTGAGGGAATGTTTTCTATGAAACCTTAATCAACGATGAAATGTTGTGGAGGTTCCCCGACCATGAATTTTGGCATGAACAAACCGGGACGAACACTTCCTATATATGGCTGCCTGCATCTGCTTCAACATAGAAGATGTCTGCAACCCTATACCTCTCACGCATTTCTCAATAAACTGATGTTAATCCTCAAATATATGATCACATGCAAGCTGATTGTGGAGGCCATGCCACTGATATTTGCTTGTGGTCGAAATCCTTGGCGTGATGCTCTAAATCCTGATTCCTATTGCAACATAAAATAGGAAGGCCTTAATTCCTTTTCGATTGTAGGTTTGAACTTGGTGGAATGTTGAAGATGCGAACACATTTAGGTGAAGAAGGATCCATAAATAAACTTACACAAGAACAATGATGAAAATGATGACTGTTGGAACTACATGATTGCCACAGGAAGAACTGATCTTTCTTTTAGCATTGGGAACTACTAATCATTGTAAGCTTTATTTTTTCCCCTGAAAGAGATTTCCTGAATGTTTAACTTATCTGTTTTTAAATGGCAGGCAAGAGACTTTGATCCAAATTCTCTCAGGAGCCAATTGCCCAGAGCAGTTTCTTCACTTGAGTGGGCAATATCAGATGGAAAAGGAAGAGTTTATGTTCACTGTACTGCTGGTCTGGGTAGAGCACCTGCAGTTGCCATTGCATACATGTTTTGGTTCTGTGACATGAATGTAAGTTTTTGATTTTTAACTCACGCTGCTTTTCTCTTGAAAAGCGTTCTATTCCTTTATAACAATTGCATTAAACAATATATGAAGTAAATTGTTTCATGGAAAAGGGGACAAGGAAATTGAATACTTTTACAATTCTTGGTAATGGTAACTTCTTGAAAGGTGAATTGTACGTTAGATAGAGAACAAAAAAAGGGAACCAACAGCATTGGAAAAAGCCATGGAAAAGGGGGCATGGGTGGATGAACAAGAATTTGATTTGATTTTTTTTATTATTTTTATTTGTTTGATCGAATCCATTTATTGATTTTCTACATGTCCTTTCAATTAGGGAACTATTAATGGATCAATATGAATTACGTTGAGAGGAGGATGCGTAGGCAGTACGAGTACTTATTTCTTAGATTGCTAAGAGTAGAAGTTGATTTTGCTTGTCAAATTATACCTTCCATAAAAAAATGGGAACTTTTGACCTATCATTTTTGACATGAGTTGCAAAGAAGTCAATTTAAATGTTGGGAAGCAAGTAGGCTCTATATTTTACATCTATTTTTTATCATAAAGGTTTTGTTTGGATTAAAGTGAAGAATATGAAATGAAATCCCAACAATTTATTTATTTTAGGTTATGAATATATAACCATTGATTTAAGATTTTCAATCACATTTTAATTTCCTTCCACTCAAATTTTTAGAATCTAAACACAACCTAAATTATTGTATTGACTTGAAAATGCCCTTGATTTATTGTGATCCTCTTGGATACTCATTCTATCTTTTTGAGCTCTGGTTTGACCTATGGATTTTATTTGCATTTGAAATTATTGAAATGTTTCTATGAACAAGCTTGTTTGAGGAACATCTTCTCATCCTTGTCGATCTATTACCTTTTCACTTAGATCACGGATGATATGAAATCATAGAGGTGGATCAAATGTGCTATGATACCGGTATGATTTGGAATCAGCCCACACGTCATTTCTGTTGTAATATGGTTTTTAATTCAAAATTAATGTTTTGGAGTGCTGTAGAACTGATAGTTTTTTCTAAGCTTTTTCAAGAAGTATGCAAAGATCTAGAGTTTTCATATGAGATCAAAGGCAAAACTTTCTTTGATGATGATAAAGAGAAAAGAGATTTACCATGAAATTGATTATCAAAACTTTAGTTTTATCTATATATATATATATATATATATATATATATATATATATATATATATATATATATATATATATATATATATATATATATATATATATATATATATATATATATATATATATATATATATGCATATGTGTGTATGTGTGCAGGGGCGGAACCCCGTTAGGTTTGCCCACCCTGAAATTTTTTTGCTTGAAGGAGTGAGGGAGTGAAGATAGTTTTGTAAATATAATTTGCCATCCAAAAAAAAAAAATTTTGCCCCTGACTGCCTCGCTCTCCACCCATTGACCCTAACTCGCACTCCCTCTCAGCCTATCTTCCTCACCCCTCACAGCGGAAGCCAATGCTGATGCCGCCGCCTTTATCCTGCTTGCCAGTTGTTAGATTACCTGAAGCCGACGACAGAAGAATCCCACATCACCGCACGGCCTCTCTACTACTTTCCTCCCATTTCTCAATTAGTCTAAATGATAATTTTACAAAATAAAAAAAGTCTGATAAATCCAAACACGCTAACAACAAAGAGAGATGAGCTTAGAACAAATCTTCCCATTAAAAAAAAGAGAACAGATGATCAATCTGTTCCAGGTCTGTCTTTGCAGCAATAAGAGTAAACAAATGACGCTTCCATCAAATCTTATTTTTCTTACTGGGTCCATCGAATACCATAGAGAAATCACTGGAAGCCTAATCAATGAGAACAAGTTCAATGGAAAGCAGAGAAGAGAAATCATTTAGTATAGGCGTTCACGTATGGATTGGGTTCCATCGAATAAGATAAGATCATGGGAAGAGAAATATGTGGAGGAATTGACAAATTTTCGATGAATTCGAGTAGCACCCAATGATGATCTTCTTCCTTATATCAAGCATTTTTTTTAAAATCTTTATTGTTAACAAATAAATTCTATTATATAATTGAATATTTATTTTTCTATATATTGTTGTCATTCAAAAGAAAAACTGCTATTATAAATTTCTTTCTAAAATCAAAGTGCTATATATTTTTCTGTTTGCACTTTTGTGGAGACTAAACTCTTCACTTAGATTACTAAATTTTTATTTGAGATGACTTTTTAAATATTACTCGGTGGAACTTTCGTCATAATCAAATTAAGATATGCAATTTAATTTCAAATGAATTTATTATGCAACATTATAAAAAATACAAACTAAGTTGCAGAGCTTGTAATTAATGTTAAACTTATTGATCATATTGAAATACAAGATTTTATTTTGAATTTTATATTATTTCATTTACATTATAAATTTGCCCACTCTCAAAAAGGAGGCTAGTTCTGCCTCTGTGTGTATGATGTATATATATATATATATATATATATATATATATATATATATATATATATATATATATATATATATATATATTCATTTTCTTGATTTTCCTCCATGTTTTCTTTCTATTTTCTACCCCTGAAAATTAAATTCTAGTAAATAATAATGAGGTAATTCTTTGTTCATGGCCAAACATAGAGGAGAACAACTGGATAATAACTCACTTCTACACTTGCGGGAGGGCTGACTATTTCGATTTTCTTTTTGACCGTTCCTAGATACAAAATCAAAGAGGGAGAGTGGAAGCCTGACTAAACATATGATTCTTCTAGGCATACAAGGCTGGTGGTTTGAAAGTAGAGAGTAGGAGAGATGTTAAATAGGTGAGTAATGCTAATAGAATAGGCTTGTATTCAGTTGATTTCAAAATCTAATTACAAATTATAATTATCCATTTAGCAATCTAATATAAGGACGAGAAATTTAAGTCTTATCTATGTGGATAAGCTTTTAAATAAGGAGAGTCCTTATTTAAATGTTTATCATGTGCACTTGGAAATACTTAAAAGAATATTTTATGAAATTATTCTCTCTTGATTTTGAGAGAGAGAGAGAGAGAGAATTGTGGCATGTTGATTAGAATGTTTTCTCTCTTCATCTTTTTGTGATTGAATCCTTCTTATATGTCTTGATTTGTAGAGTTTGTTTTTGATTTATCCAAAACTTTATTGAATAGTGGCTGCAAGTTTTATTTGTATGATTTGAATTGTAAAATTAATCTTGACTTATTTAAAACTTCTTTGAATAGTGGCGCCCCTATTTGTATGACTTAAATTGTGGAGTTAGTCTTGACTTCATTAAAACTTGAATCATGGATTCATTGTTATTTTAGATGGGAATTCATGCTTGAATCTTTTATTTTGGATCCATTTAGAAGGAATCAAGGTCCCACCTTTATACCATAGGTCCCTAATTTCTTTCTACAAGTTTGTATGAAACCTATTGACCTTGATTTGATAAGGCTAAGCTTTATTTTAGTCACGTACTTAGTTCTGATTGGGCGGAATTTGGATTATTAGACCTCCGGATGAGTCCATCTTCAACATTCTGTTATTTGCGGCTATTTGCAACCAGGAAACTCAATCATGGATTATAAATTGCTTTGCAAAAGAACGAAAAAAAAAAACTGATTGTTTGAGGAAAAAAAAAGTTAACCCTTCTCTGTTTGGAAGTATTATCTTCACCTTGAAAATTGGTATTTACATTGGCTAACCTGTTCTTATGGGCGTTCTCTTTATGATTTCCGTCTTGCTTCTCCTTTCTGCATGCGAAAACTTGGTGCGTCTTTTTCACACTGAAATGCATGCAGTTGGATGCTGCTTATAATAAGCTTACTTCAAAAAGACCTTGTGGACCTAACAAGACAGCAATTCGTGGAGCAACTTACGATCTGGCCAAAAATGATCACTGGAAAGAGCCTTTTGAGAGCCTTCCTGAATATGCATTCAATGACATTGCTGATTGGGAAAGAAAACTTATTCAAGATCGTGTTCGAGAACTTCGTGGAACCTGAAAGAAATGGTAATTTGTACCTTAATCCTTCACTAATTTGAATCAAAATTGCATCTTTTTCATTATATGTTGAAAGCGGTGCGGTCATTCTTGTTATATGAGATGCATAGCTCAGTTCGCCACTGTCATTAAATCACTGTTCTTTCACTTAAACGTTCTATTAAAAGCATTTCCTTGCTTGCACGTTCTTCAAATGGTTTGAATCGAAACAATTAAGCAGTTACAATTATTCCACTCCAAATTTTTTACTTGTATTGGAATTTAAGATGTAGCGGCACCGTTGTCAGCGATTGCTGTTAACTCCCAGAGTCGTTTGATTGGAGCTTTAAACCTGCTCGAACAGTTTTCTGTGAAATATAACGAGAGCTCGGCATAATCAGGTACTACATCTTGGAGTTTCTGCATTTCAGTTAGTTATTTCCTGACCAAATATTTCGAGCATGTATGGAATCCTTTATTTTCATTGCTAGGCGAAAATATTAACTAAGAGGCTGTTTGGGATCACATTTATTTTTTATTTAATTTTTTTTTCAATTATATTTGTTTCTAAATAAAATATATTTGATGGTAATTGTTGCTTTTAAAAATACTCAAAATATCTAAAAACTATTTTGAATTTTTTTAAAATAATATTTTTGTTTTTTAATAAAAATATTTTAAAAAACACATCAAATAAATATATTTTTAAAAAATAACATAAAAAACACAATAAAATTGATCACAAACAGCCCATAAATGTTTACAATTTTATTGGACAATATTCCATAACGTTGATTGGTTTACTTTTCAAATGAGCATTTTATGCTGTCAATTTATATTGCAAGATTTTATTTTACAGATCTATGCTTACTATTGAAGACTTATTTATAAAACTGAGATTTTAAAAATGAATCATGTGTATGTGTACGCCAAGCAAAAAAATAAAAAATAAAAAATGGTTATAATTTCATTGTGATCTTTGAGATTTAGATGGTACTATTATAAATGGATGTAGTTGTATGCTAATTTTGTTAACAAATAAGATTTTAATGTTGTGTATCTATTTATTTTTTATTTTTCTCTGTGAAGAAGTTTGGTTTTACTTTGGTGTACTTGCTACTAACTTTTTTTTTGGAGAAATATATGTGATTATTTTTGTTTTTAGTTTCCCCTTTTTGTTTAATGAAATTGAGGCGTGTTATCATCTTAGTTTTATGAAATGCCAAACAGAAACATATGAAGTGACTCGATTCTTTGAAGGGTATAAGAGCTCTGTGGCCCTTTTTTCTTCCAATCTTCTCTGTTTTGGTAATTGTTGAGTGCCTTTGGTGTGGCAAAAAATAATATTTTGAACTAATTTCAATGCATTATAGTCTTGTTCAAATTTATTTGAACTATATTTGCTGCTCGACCCTTATTTCACTTGTCACTGATCATGTCAAATTATGTTCTTATTTCACCTATCACCGATCATGTCAAATTATGTTAAGAGTGGGGTTGAAGAATGTTTGATTATTAGTAATATTTGAATACCACTAAATTTTTGGTTGAAATGTTATAAAAACTCATCGAACAGATTGGTCATTTTGGTCAATCATGATGGCTCGAATGTTTGATCATTGTAGAATGGCTTATCTATTTCTATCATTTTAGAGGCATCATTTGGTTTAAGTAGAGACATCACTTGGTTCTAGTCATACATAATGCTAGAGGGTTATGGAGAATTGCTTAGAAAGTTTGAGACTAATTATCTCCTTAAGACACTTCATCAGAGCTTTTGAAATGCAGTTTTCTGGTGCTCTCATTCTTCAATTCTTATTAAGAATGGTTAATGATGATGAGATTGACGCACTCAATTGCATGTGTTCAACATTAGAGAGAAGAACACAACTTTTATGATTGCAGAGTTTATTTTAGTGGTTGGGTTGATTTTTTAAGGGTTCTCAAATGATGTTGAGTTCAAGGAGATTATAAATTCAGAGATAATTAAGAGATTTTTTAATGGGGAAAAGAATTTCAAGAACATTGATTTTAAAAATATCTTTATGAAGAACACTAACAAAGATGATCTGTGGAAGCTCGGGTTGTACTTTTTTTTTAGGTGCCCTCTTCCATAGTAAGTGCTATCTTCATGGAAATGATTCTCACGGTCAAAGATACAGATGTATTTTTTTGGACACCCTTATGGTAGGATGTTATGACAGAGTATGTTATGAGGGTTGAAGAGGGACATGATACACTATGATGTACATGAAATAAGGATAAATGTCCTAGCCATGTATACTATAATTGGATATGTAGTATCGCTACAATACTAGGTAAAGAAGCCATCTATATGTGAGCAAGAGATGTGCTGAATTTCTTAGGGAGAGAGTACCAATAATGTTGAGCTAGAAGAGTAGCAAGATGTTCATAAGCAAGAATTTTTTGTCATAGATCAATCGCTTGACATTGAATGCATATATTTGGAGAGAGAGGACTCAGTGGATTAACACTTACCAAATGTACTTGCAAATAAGGAGGTGGTTAATCCATCTATTAAAAATTAATGATCGAGAGCTTTTAGGATTTAAAGAAGAATCTCGAAAGAGTAGGACGTATATGAAGTATTTATTTGAGGATTTTATTGATCTACCAGGGAAGAGGCACATAGCCAAGAATTTGTGCGACATTGATTTTCTCTACTCGATTGATGGACAATAGCCTTTTAAAACTTGATGGTGTGATTGCTTGGTAACTCTAAAGAGAGAGGGATAGGAATAGACAATGGAAGCATGGAGTGGTTCTAGGGGTTGAATAGTATAATTATATGGTTATATAGCGAAGTAAGAATTCTTTTAAATTAAAAGTATTTTATCAATATTTAAATAATCTTTATTCTAATTAGTTTTTTTTGTAGCATATATGGATTCTTTATGTTAATAAAAGAGCAAATTTCACACCATCCAAAGCCTATGACTTTAGCATAATTATATTTGATGATGCATTTGATTACTATTGTAGATTAATAGTCTCTATTTATCTTGCACTTAGGAGAAAAGAATCCTTCATGTGGTTTGATGTGTCATTTATATACCTCATTGGAGATGAGCAAAAGTATTATAAAGTCCTTGGTTGGCACAAAACTCAAATGCTTTCTAATGAACTAGAACACAATTTATTGGATGATATGTGAAATCTCATTTTTCTATAAAATATATAAAGTGGTATGATTGTGATCTATCTTGCACCACATTTTAGACCTTGAAGGGAGTGATGATTTTGTTTTCTGATTGCTTTTACAAGATGCTTGAATAGTTAGACCTATTCGATAAAATGCAAAACTTATGTTTTATAAATCTTCTTGGACATGGAGTAGGGCCAACATAAATGAGATTCAAATGACTATAACAAGGTATTCCTTTTTAACTTGTAGGAGAATTTAACTTAGGTAGTTCATGTATAAATATTTTGATGATTGCTCTACATCATGCTTGATATATTTACTTGTAGATTTATTCTATAGTACTTATCATTTTATTTATAAACATTCATTTGTAACAATTTTTTGGAAATGCATTTGTTCTTAAAAGCTATGTTGCACTCTTATATGTTAAATGCATTGTTTTCTTATATGATATAATATTATATGCAATTGTGTGAAGGTAATTATATAGATGTTATGTAATGAAGTTATGCTTCTCCTTCTGAAGTGGTATATGTATTGGATTATACTTTGTTGGGTTTAGCACTTCTTAAAGCTATGTTAGAATATTATTTGAACCTTATTTGAATCATATGTATGAATCTATCTTGGAATCAGAACACATGGTTCAAATAAATGTTAACAATGCTCGATATTTTTCTCTTGTATCATCTAAATCTTTGATCAAACCCTGTTTGAATTAGTTTTTTTGTCCTAGAAGACTTAATATGGTAGTTCACAATCCATACTTGGAGTATTATAGTCTGAAGAAATTTTTTTGGAGATATTCCTTTAAATAATGAAATAATGGGCATATTTTTCCAATTTTAGGCATTTTTATCCTTGATTGAACTTTAATTAAATCAATTTTGGTCTTTGAGGATTTAATATAGTAATTTGTGATCCACAATGATTGTATTTTAGTATGGATGAAATTTTTGGATATATTTTTCCAAGAAATAAAATAATAGGCATATTTCTTCAATTTTAGGCATTTTGATCATCGTTTGAATCTTGTTTGAATCAATTTTAACCTCAGAGCAACTTATTATGATAATTTGCATTCCATAATTAGTGTATTTTAGTTGGGAGGAAATTTTCAGAAATATTTCTTCAATAAATAAAATTATATATATAATCACTCAAATTTTAGTGGTGCATAAAATTATATCTCAATTATTATTATTATTATTACTATTGCTATTATGATAAAATAAAATGAATTTTAATCCAATCATAATGGTCCTATCCCAAAATATTTAAAGCACAAGATATAGTAAGCCATGTATTAGAGATATTTTGTTGGTATAAGAAATTTAGGAATTTAATTTTTTTTGTATAATTGCTTGTAAGATAAAATTATTTTTTGAAGTATGTTGATGATTGATAATAGTGATGGTGAGTGACAATAGCAGATTAATAGTGATGGCTAGTGAAGTGTGAGTGGTTGATGTTGTAGTTATAGTGATTGTTGTTGTTGGATTGCAATTATCAAAAGTGAGTGTTAAGCTAATATATTTGAAAACCATCTAAATATGTGATTTTAAAAATTCACTAAAAATTGAACTAAAATACAAAATTTAAATTCATGGATGAATTGTAGTGCATTTAATGCTCTTTCATCTAAGATGTTAAAATTAATTTATTATTTTTATTATTTTTATGTTTAATTTAGGAAAATTTATATGCATAACACACAATTTTTATATATTTATATATCTAACATTTTAAATTTGATATTTATAAATATAGTATCTTTCTTATATTTCAATGGATGAATTTTACTTTAAAAAAAGTGTTATTTTTATTATAATAATAAATATTTAGGTATTATATATATATGTAAATATTTATATTTAGATGTTAGATATGTGAATATATATGAATTGTGTGTTATGTATGTAAATACTCCTTTAATTTATTATACATTCAACACATTTAAATAGTGCCAACTTGAGAAAAATGCTAAGGTGATCAAAGAATGACTTTGCGTCTTAATTGTGTTCCTTAGCATCTCATTATTACCCAATTGAAAGGTATTATGAGAGAATAAAGGCTGCCAATACTCTTTTTAATGTTAATTGTTTACACGCCATCATCAATTATTGGCTTACGCTATTCACGCGTCCCACGTTAACAAATTCTTGGTTTTCCTCAACGTGAGCGTTTGTCGGCAAAAGCTAAGAGAGCTATCTTAAAGTCATCGTATTAATTAAGCAAAGTCTAATATGAAATGATATTAATTATTATTATTTTTATTAATTTTTTTTTTTAGAATGGGTATTCACCCAACATATCACCCATTTCATGGGTAGACGTGATTAATCCTAGGCGCCTAACGCCATATTCATCATTCACGCGTCGCTCCACGCATTCATCGTGCTCTGCTTTTGAGAAATCGAATCGAAAGAGATTTTTAAGAACGCCGTTCACCAATCGAACTAAGAGATTGTGGATAATTATTATTATATTTTTTTTTAGTAATGAGGTGTCTACCCCTAATCTCACCCACTATATCATGATGATTTTATTTACTAATCCCCCGCACCCAATCCCGAAGCTCACAAGCGGCTCCTTTTTCTTTTTCACCGTTAAGGTGCATCCCGCTCGGAATCAACGGATTATGAAAGAGTAGTGTTTCGCCTCTCACTAACTGAATTAAGGGTGGTGGGTATCTTATGTTCCACCACAAGTGAGGTCCAATAGCAAAGACTTCAAGTGAGGTCCCATCTGATTGGATGTGCTATTTGAGTGGCAATATCTTTATATTGCTCAAACAGCATAAATGCATATTATGATTAGAAATGTCTTTTTATTATTATTATTATTATTATTATTAATTTTATTGAATTCATAAGTTACATAACCGATGTATTTATTTATTTATTTATTTATTTTATTATTATTATTTTAATGTGAAATTGGGCTATACAAAACTGAAAACGTTTTTTATTTATGTTTTTTTTTTAAAATAATGACAGTGGATAGCTTGACTAGAATTTCATAACAATATCTTTGATGCGATGACGTCATAATGCAAACTAACTGCTAACCGTTCATTAAATTATGATTTATGTGCTCGTCATCTCTAACAAAAAATACTATGGGACTGTTTGATTGACTATATTTAGAGTACAGTATAAATCAAATGCATATATTTTAACTTTTTGAGTGTTTAATTGAAAGTTAAGTAAATTTTCAATATAATATAATATATTTCAAATATATTAGAAATATTATTTTCAGATTTAAAATTGCCTGATGGGAATTTAAATACACCGCCAATATAAATGATGGCACCGCCGGCCACCCACCAAATGGGCCACCATTTGTCGCACCCGCCATGGCCGCCGGGCCAAAACCTTCAGAATATTTTACATTATATTTTTTCAACCAAATAGAAAAAAACAAAATCATGAATTTATAAAACTCTTAACCAAACAACTGTAAAGTAATCATTTTACACTGCATTCCTTTTACACTATATTCTTTTTACACTGCATTCCAAATGCAGGCAACCAAACAACCCTAAATGTTTGAGAAATGTGAAATCATTAATAATAAATGCATTACCAACTCCTTTTACTGTGGGTCGTTGCAGATGATTGAAATAAGACGCATTCAAATGCACGATTTAAACATTTCGGCCGCTGAAAGTAGAAAATTTCAAGCGCGATGTATTTCAAATACACTAAAGTTCATTTTTGGTGATTTAGAATTCGCCTGATTGAATTCCAAATATATCAATGAAAATGCGGCATGCCCGCCGCCTCTGCGCTACGGGCCACCAGCCGCCACCGTATTACTTTACAGTTACCGTGGATAATAAAAGTTTCTTTTTCAAGCACTATTTTGGCGACAAAGCACTAATCTCAAAACAGTCGATGACTCAATAGAGATATTATTGGCAATACCCTAAACTGAAATAAATTGGCTTTATATGGACTATAATAATTGACCCCTTAGGCCAGTCTCCCCTTTTAAAAAGCTCTTATTATGATATATGTCCATTCGTGTGCACTTTATTTCATAAGTATCTGACTTATTAAAATCTTTGCAATTTCTACAAACTTTTTCTTTGTAACTTTTTTAGCTAAATGGTAATGATCTCACATAAATTTAAGCTATCGACCTTTTCAAAATTATTCACATTAATCCGCTCGTAAGAATTTTGATACGTCGTCTCCATTTGACTCGTGGTGTTGGCATGTACAAGATAGTATATTTGGTTCATTGATTAGAAATATTATTAGCAATGATGATTATCAGCAACAACTCATGCCACAGTTGAGTTAACCAGATTGGTTAGGCTAACGTAGGGGTAAGATCATTTGCTAAACTTTTGATTATGAGATAGAGTGATCTGATCGATTCATTATTGATATGATTGAAAAACATTTTGACATATTCTATAAAAACATTAGAATTTATAAAATTTTTTGTGTTGCTTATTTGCTTAATTTTGAACTTTTTATTCATCTAAAAATGGTAAAGCATTGACTACTACTTATAAGCCTCTTCTAGTTCCCCATGGTTATGCCACCTTTACATTAAGGAAAATCGTCTATCTATCCTCATGCATCTCGCTATCCATTGCCAAAAGTTCATGTGATCTTCACATTTAGAAGTAAGACCCTCTTGACTAACTTCGATAACCTCCTTAATCTTCTTTCTTTTCCTTATACATCACCTAAATGTTATCACCTTCATCTTTAGAAAAAGATCGGTTAAATCGAATAAATTGAATAAACCGGATAAATCAATATAATTTGAAAATCAATTATAAATATGCAATTTTGGTTGTAAATGCTTAGCTATTTATATACATTGATAGATTTTTATTTGTCTAAGAAATTTTTAATGTATAATATTTATTAGATCGTGTTTTAATTAATTAGTTTATGAAAAAAAATCAAAATCTTTTATTTCATTTACATGTTATTCGGTTTAATCAAAAATTGAATTAATAAACCAAATTATAGTATACATTAATTAGATGGTTTGATTATTTTGAGTTATTTGATTTAATAAAAATTTTGACCGAACTGATCAATTGGATCGAATACACACTCTTATTCTCAATGTTGCTATGTCCATCATCAGAGTGGTTTCACCTTCACCTTCATGAGGAGGATATTTTAAGCCATCCTAAGCATAGCATTGCTTTATATGTCATATTTAGATTGTATTATCACTGCATCTTAGATTGAATGAAATCACTTCTAAAAAGGGCAATAAGTCATTGAAAATAATATGTGTTGATTTTTATAGTGAGTAGTGCAAGGGTATGGTAACTTTTGGGACATCTTCATATATATGGATTCCTAAGTTAACACATATTAGCATTATATATTTATTATTAGGATATTTTGGTGATGACTACATAAGGTTATAGAGTTGATCGAAAGAGTACTTTAGGTTCATGTCAATTTTTAGAACTATCACTAATATCTAACTCAAGTGGAGAGCAAAACTCATTTGTATTGTCCATCATAAAGGTAGAATATGTCATTGTAGGTAGCTATGTTGCACAATTACTTTAGATTAATCAACAATTCAGGGATTAAATTCTAAATTTTGATCATACCCTAATAAGATGTGATAATACTAGTACTGCAAATTGGTACAAAAATCTTATTTAGAATTCAAGTGAAATGTATAAAAATTCATCATTATTTCATTAAAGATCGATTGAGGAGACAGTAGTGTAAAATTTGCTAGCACTGAAGTTTAGATTACATAAAACTTTTGTAAACATCCATTGACTCTATGATAGCATATATTTGCTCTTCTCAATGTAATGTGCATCCAATGTGACACTTCATCTTTGACCACTTAGAAAACCTAGGGAAGGACTTTGAATGCCATGAATGACTAATTTTTTAAGTTCCAAAAGACATTTGAAAGTATTTATGTGCATCTCTCTTCTATAAATAGTAGCTATTCATTACTTAGCTCCCACTACATTCACATCACTCTCTTAGAGCTTTGGTGAAGATTTAAGATATTAACATTCTTTACATGTTATTTACATTTTCTTCTCTCTTTCTACTTCCCTCACCTCCAGTAGATCATGACTAAGCATGTTAAGAGAACATGGCACATTGTGGTGAATCTTTCATTTTATAGAAAATACCTTAAACCTCGTATCCTACTGTAAATAAAGCCACTCATATATCTATGATACATTATTCTTCCTTCATTCCAAATTAAATTAAATCTCACATCCATAAATTTGAGATTGAAATCACTTTTAAAGATTTAGTAAACTATTTACCCTCTCCTCAAAACAAAAAAAAATATTTGGGCCTTCAAAGAATTTAGAGAACTCTTTAGATTGTCAAGCATCAACTTAACCAATCATACTTTTTTCTTTTAGAGAGAACATCATTAAACTTCACTCTTTATCCCTTAAAGAATTCTATATCCAATGAATTCTCTGTCATTTCATCTTTCAAAAAGCTTATGTCATGTATCAAATCATGTGTTACCAACACTCTTCTTACAAGCAATCCCATAACTCGAGGTTTGGTCACTTAATTGAGTTTATCATCACCTCTAAAATAAATTATTATATATTTATATGCTTTTTGAGTGTTTTTCACAATATTTATATTAATTGTTTGTTTTGAAATCTCTTGATAATGTATGTGTTGTATGCATATTTTGAAAGTTAGGTGTTCTCACATTGTTTATGTTGACATCTCAATTTTATTTTCTACATAAACTCACCTAGTCATTAAGAATTTTTCTAAAATAAAAATATTTTCATAAAAAAATATTTTACTTTTTGCTCAATTCACATCCTCCTCCCCCTTTGGCTTATGTAAACCAATAAATTGGTCCAATTAATCTTAATCAAATTTGATATATTTACTCATAGTGGTTGAATGGCCCATAATAGTTCAATTGGGCTAAATCAGTTGAATTCAATTAGCCTCGAGTCCCCATTTTTTGGGCTTACTTATCCTAAGTAGAACTAATTTGACAATTAGAATATTAACTAAATTTACCATCATAACTACATTAGGTCAATCCAATCTTTGGAAACTATTTCAATTGATGGACCTTAGTTGACTTGATCTCAATTAATTATTAATCAAGCCCAATTTGGCTAAACAATTGACTCAAATTAACTTAATTGAATATATTACACAAAATTAGCCAATTTGATCAAATTGTTCTTCATTAACCCTTCTAATTGACTTGAGTGGACTGGATATGTATTAAATTAATTCAATTGGGCTTATGTAAACCAATTAAATTGTCAGTCTCCATTTTTTGGCCATATTAGGCTAATCAAGTGTCGGATTTCAGCATGTTTGGTATCGTTGGAAAGATAATGAAAAATTCTACAACTTTCATAACTTTCGACTAATCGCGGTGAGTCGTAGTTTTGTAAATGTGACCAAGCCGCAAAATTAAATATATTGTGACAGCTGCTTAATATTGATTATTGAAAGATTTTTTTTTTAATATCAACACTCTCATTATATTCATATAAACAGTTTGAATCTTTATGTAATTAGTTGAATATTTCCTCCATTTGAATTAAACAAAACAAATAATAAACTACATTGGAATTATACAATCGAGTACATGAATGACTAAAGATAATAAATAAAAATAAAGCAAGAGTACATGCCTACTATATAAAAAAGATAACACATCTAGTTATGTTTTGGCTATTTTTATTTGTTATCTTTACATTCACGTATTCGATATAAATAGTTTATTATTTGTTTGTTTTGATTAATTCAAATGCGAGGAAAGATTCAACCTAATTAAATAAAGATTCAAACTCAATTTATATATAATATAATGATATTAAAAAAATCATATATATTCAATAATCAGGCAAAAAAACAGATATATTCAATATATTTAATGTAAGTCACACATTTGTAAAAAACCGCGCCACAGCAAAGATTCGTTAAAGTCAGAATTTTTCATTATCTTTCTAACCATACAAGACGCAAATCCAACAATTTAACCCGACATGATAAAAAAAAAAAAGCGAG
This sequence comes from Cymbidium sinense, assembly GCA_021442155.1. Taxonomy (NCBI): domain Eukaryota; kingdom Viridiplantae; phylum Streptophyta; class Magnoliopsida; order Asparagales; family Orchidaceae; genus Cymbidium; species Cymbidium sinense. Next base: position 148,843,437 of record CM038217.1, read on the forward strand.
CGCCACAATATATTTAATTTTGAACTCGTAAGTCACACATTTACAAAAGCTACACTCATGACGAGATTTATCCACAATACGAAAGTAGAATTTTTCATTATCTTTCCAACCATATCAAGACGCTAAAAATTGACAGATATGGCCAAAAAATGACTTCCAATTTAATTTTTTAAAAAGATATTTCGACCTTTGTACGACTGTCAGCCGTCAAGATGCCTCGCTTTAGTCAATACCATGACCAGCCTATTTTTAAATTTTTTTTAAATTGCCTAATTAGCTAATTAATTTACTAAAGAAGTCTATTATAAAAATTTCTTCTATATATAAATTGGCTCATAAAATGTCATAGCTCCATTTGATTTGACTATGAGCACCGCAAACTTGAATAGAGCCAACTCAAAATTAAAAAGGTACATAAATTAGGTGATGGTCCTCATCTAATTTTGACCAAGATAAGATTAAAATTTAAACATAATTTTTTATTATGTTTCAAATAATGTGAACTGATATGATTTGAATTTATCCATAAATTTAAAATAATAAAAATATCTCACAATAAAGATATGACAAAATAATAAAATATTTAATTGTAATAAAAATATATATAACAAATTAAAATTATTAATTTTGTAAGACCGTTATAATAAATGTAGATAGAGTTAGATATCCAAATCCAATTTGTTTTCCTTTTATCGCTAAGAAATAATCAAAATTATTAAAACAAAAATGGAAAAACAAAATATTACTTTATTTTTGACATTTGAGCACATTTAATCACATATTTATACATATATTACTTGATTAAAAATTTAAACTTTATTCTCAATCTTTAATTAAGATATCTGAAAAAAAACAACTCAACATCTCCTTTTGCCCTATTACGCAAAAAAATTACAATTACAATTTTAAATTGCAATTTATCCATCCAAAAAATTTCAGAGTTATATGCAAATATTTACAGCACCCTCTTCCCAAATCCAAATGAATTCTATTGTCGGATGACCGGATTCAGATGTAAAACCTGGTCGAGCTAGGAAGGTTCCATATAGTACGGCTCCGGTTCATTTTGCCGAACGATACCGCCTACTCAAAACAAGGGACTACCTCCATAATCTCGGCCGTCGTTACCTAGGTCATAGAATCCGGTGTGATCATCGGAATTCCGAACGGCGTCACTGAATTGCTCGTCGACTCGCGGCTTGCTGAGGTTTCTCCAATCTCTTCCATCGATAGTGGTTGCGGCAGCTGCTTTTCTTTTCACTCTGGTCGCCAACCTCTCCTCCAAAACTCACTGCTCAACCTCTCAGCCTCGCTATTCCCTTTCTCTCTCACTCCACCACCATTTCCGGTGATAATCGAAGACTCCACCCACACATACCTATCCTCCTCCACGGTAGCTGCTGCCTCTTTCTCCCTTCTCGCTGACGAACTCCCAAACCTTCCTCCTCCCCTACTCCTCTCCAACACCTCCTCTCCACCGTCCCTAACCACGAACATCTGCCTCGTTGTTGTTGGATTGAAGAACCCTGACAGATCAAATCCCCCCGACATAGATATTATGTCAAATGCATTTAAATCCCTCTCATCATGTTCGCTTTCAATCTTCAAGATCCGATCCTCAATATCCTCTCGAAATCTCATTAATCTCCTCATTTTCTCCTCATCCATCCCCTTCCTAAACCACGGATCATCCAAAATCCCCTCAATCGTAATCCGCGTCGCCGGATTCGTATCCAGCATCCGCGAAATCAGCCCATTTAGCTCCGCCGAGGTCCATCTTGGGCATCGGTATTCTCCCCTGTAAATCTTCCGATACATCGCCATCAGATTCGGATCATTAAAAGGAAGAAACCCCGCATTCATCACAAAGAGAATAATACCGCAAGACCAGATATCTGCCTTACCGCCATCATACTCTTTTTTCAACAAGATCTCCGGCGCAACGTACGCCGGCGTGCCACAGAGCGTCCGGAAAAGGGACTGTCCATCGTATTTAACAGCGGAGAGGCCGAAATCGGAGATTTTCAGGTTATTGGATTCATCAAGAAGGAGGTTTTCGGGCTTAAGATCGCGGTGGAAGACGCCGCGGGAGTGGCAAAAGGAGACCGCGGAGATGAGCTGGTGGAAGAGGCGGCGGGATTGGTTTTCGGGGAGGCGGCCTCGGGATGAGAGGCGAGCGAAGAGTTCACCTCCTTTGCATACCCATGACGAAGTAGATGGTGGAGCGGGAGGCGAGGACTTCTAGGAGACGGATGATGTGGGGATGGTGGAGACGGCGCATGGCGGCGATCTCGCGCTGGATGTTAACGGAGAGGCCTAATCGGAGAGATTTGGACTTGCTTATGATTTTGATGGCGACGCTGTGGCCGGAGCGAGTGTGTCGGGCGTAGTATACTTTGGCAAAGGCTCCTACGCCAAGTAGACGGCCGAGTTCGTAGGTTTGGAAGATAATTTTCGCAGCTGAAGTGGAAGGGGACGGCTGAGCTTCGCCGGGATCGGGCATTGGTTGTTGTGGTAGTTTTCTGATTGGTTCAAGTTGAAGATGGAAGGTATAAGTTTGGTGCATTGGTCTCGCGTGGGACTTTAGATTAAGCGGTGACTATTGCGCAAGCATTTTCATGCCGTGGCGTCGTTGACATCTTTTGCGCGAGGAAACAAATAAATAAATCAACTTTCAATGAATAATTATTTACCCATATATTGATACTCTTGTTTAACCATATAACTTCTAAAATGATTCAATTAATTATTAAAATTTAAAATTTTAAACTAAAACTATAAATTTTATCTCTTTTAATATCCAAAATCCTTCTAAATGTATTATATTCTTAATCCAATTTAAACTTATTTTAAATTCATATTTAAATCGCATTCAAAAAAAAAATGTAATTATCTTTCAAATATATGCTTGGTTGACAAGGTGAGGATTTGTTAAGGGCGTGAGAGCGCAACGGCGGTTGATTAACTCCATCAAAGCATGAGTTCGCACACAGCGACGAACCGCCTTCCGACAGCCATAGAAAAGATAAATAAAACTCCTAACTTATTATATATACGCCAAACACATGCACCGTCTATAAGTTGTCGGCTCGTCTGGATGACCATGAATTGGGCCCTACTGTCACTCAACGGCTGGATCTTTCCTTCTTCCTTATTCAAGTCTCTCTAGAACTAACCTGCTCTACGTGATCTGCAATAATTCCTGCGACTCTTTCTTTGCTATTAAGAGCAATAACGCTTGTAATCCATAGCTTGCCTATCGACCTTTAAAGAAGGCCTTCTGTGAAAATGCCTCAAACACCTACCGTCATTAGCTCAGTTGGCAAGTTGTGAGCGCTAAACTCAAACATTCCTCATCGAAGAAGTATCAGGGAAGCGGGGCCCAAACATAAGAGCAGTTCTGAGATTATTCATATCAAATCAACACGCATAAATGGTCGCCAAGTGAACGCCCCGACATTAAAAAAAAGCTTCTGACAACGTCGTTAAAAGCAGGCAAGAGGAGGAGGTGGCATGACTACTAAATTAATCACAATTAAAGACTGATTATTGATGATTAAATTGAAATTCATCTATTTATTTCTTGATTAGCGAATAATCTTATTTTAATTTTTTAATAATTGGACTGAAAGATTTTAATTGATTAATCATGTTAAACTAAATTAAAAATTGATCAATGAATAGAGTTAATTTGAGAGATGTAATTGATTAGTTTGATGAAGCTAAATTATGAATTTAATAATTTAATTAACTTGAGGGTTAAATCAGGTCAAAATTGACTCATGCTCATCTTGAAGTTACTCGAATCATTGTGGGTTTATAAGGCGTATCATTCTTCAAGCCCATCGATTAATTAGCCATTTGACACAACAAGCCATCAACCAACAATAAACTTAAAGTCCGCCTCAAAAATATGTCTTTATTTCATACATTTTTCAAGTCAACCTCATAAGATATCATTCTTCAAGCTTTTAAATCATAATGATGATTGAAAGTCAAGGTAAATAATTAAGCATGCTTTAGTGCACTCAAATTAGTTGTGTCATAGTCAAAAGCTTGCATAAACCTAATTGTATCTTTATTTTATGAGTGTGAAAAAATTTTGTATAAACTTAATTGCTTTATGATGAGAAGAATAGCTTGCATTCACATCACTTTGCAAATCAATAATATTATGTAAATGAAGATACTCATTTTTGAAAAAAAATTGTGTTGCTGCTAAATTTGAACGGTGTTTATTTTGCTTTGATAAATTGGTTGGCAGATGTTACTAGTTGGAACACTCTCAAAGTTATAGTTATTAGTAATGAATGGTTGTTATTACTATAAGGACAAAACATAAATTGTTGTAGTCATTTGTAAGACTGTTAGTTCAGCTCAAAAATCGAGAATTGCTTAAAAATTGAATCTAAATTTCGATGGGGATCGAATCGACATTCGAGAAGCTATGAACCAAAGATTTGGATCGAACTTTTTCAGTCGATCTCGGCGCACAAATCGATGAACGAGCTCGAGATCAGATCAAATTTATCTATTATTAAAAATATTTAAATTTATATATAATAATTCTAAGTTTATAACAATAAAATTATTTCTGAAATTAAGTGTATATAATTATAACTTGTAATCTTTTAAAATAAATATAATATATTTATAAGTATACATATTATTATTTTTTATTTCATGCACTTAATTTAATTTTAAAATTTTTAATAATTATTTTTATAAATTCACTCGATCAAAATGAGCCAATTTATTCAAATTCGAGCAAAAAAAAAAGTTGGAAATGTTTAATTCGAGTTGGCAAATCAAACGCAAACAAATGAGAGAAATTAGAAATCGAATGGTTCGATTCACGAGCCAATCTCGAGCTACTCGAAAATATTTCGAGCCAATTTCGAGTCAACCTCAAACTGACTCGAAATCAGCTCGTTAATAATCCTAATCATTTGGATACAAACAAACTTAAAATCATAGATCCGCTTCTGAATTCTTCTTAGAGGTTCCTTATTGTTCCCAGCCGACAAAATTGCAGTTATCTCTATCAAAATAAGTTTTAAAATATTTTAATACCTTAAGTATTTGGATAAAAAAATTCATGTAATTATTCTTTTTTAATTAATTCCGACTTTATAAAATTACATGTCAAGTGAACTGTCCATTGAGACAACGAATTGACAGAACATGTTAATTTCAATGAGAATAAGTGTTACTTTTATTTAATTTATTTTAAAATGAATAAAATTGACAATAATAACTAAAGTTTGCTTTATATTAATTTTAAAATAAATCTAATAACATTAAACTTTATTCTGATAAATAGTTTCTGATTATCCTTTTCCATTTATTTTCCTTCGTTATGGTCGGTGCAGTGGTCGGCGGGTCCCACAATTCGTAGACGCGGGCGCTTAGGTTGGAAGAACGCTCCATCCAAATCAACTTTTTGCCAGGGCCGTTAGTTTAGCCAAATATTGATGATCATTTAAAAATTAAATCTAAATTTAGGTCATATCATAATTAAAATTGAATTAAATAAATTGAGTAGTTATACATCAAACATTTGATTGAATCTTTTTTTGAGTCAATCTCTAATTGACAGATCAAATTAATTTGAGTTCAGATCATAATTTATTATTATTTATATATATAATATTTATAAATTTTATAATAATAAAATTATTTCTAAAATTAAACTCACTTTCAACCCTTTTATCTCCTGAATCTGGCGAAGGGTCTTCAGATACTTGATTGGGAGATAGATTCTCAATACTAGCCCTAGTTTTGTGATGTACTAAGTGAATTCTTTTTAGGAATCATCGGATAAAACCTTCCTCCAAATATTGGCGCTCCAAGTCCTTCACTTCAACATCACGACATGACAGCTTCTGGATATGATCCTCGAGCAAGATCAATGATAAGCGGGAGTTCTTAAAGTCTTTCACTGCTTTCAAGGATATGACATTTGCTTTCGCTTCTTACATAATAAGCTCCTTCTCAGAAAGGCGATCATATAATGCTTTCTTCTCCAATTCAAAAGCCTTCTTCTCTGCTGCAAATGCCTTGAGTCTTTTCTCTTTCCGGCGAGTCTCTGCCCTCACCTCAATCAGGTCATCATGAGTACGCTCTACCTTCTAACATTGGAGAGAAAGAGAAGTTGACATGTTCGCTAGCTCAGTTCTACACCTAGTTAGTTGATTCTCCATAGCTATCACTTCTTTAGCCTTGGCACTCATCATTCGCTCGTACTCATCTTGCAAGTAATTTACCTTCACAAATTCAATATTTCACTCATCCAGAGCGACATCCAAATAAGCCATAAGCCCTAATGTTTGGGTTACCTACAATCAAAAAATCACAAATATTACACAAAAAAGTGAGAGAAGGAAAGAAGCAGAAAGAGAAGATAACATACTAAATCGTCTGCTCGTTGACGTCCAGTGCATACATGATTTAATACCTCTTCAGGAATATGAGGCTTCGAGAGACGAATCCTCCCATTATGAGTTGAGATAGCTAAACTCTCAGACGCCAACTAGGGGAGAACATGATCTCCACAATATCCATAATTTTTTGACATAATTATTCCGGCGCATGTCTTCTTTTTCTTTAAAGAATAAGGATTGTTGTCACCATGACTTTGTAATGGACTTTTTAAAAGAATTTTGTGAATATGAGAAGACTTTTCATTACCTTTACTTGATCTCTTCAGTAGAAGAGCATGAGATCTCCCTCTCTGAATGGAAAGGCCAACCTTGAACATTCTATCTTTAATTATATACTTGTCAATGTGACGTAACTCATGTTGCAAGCTTCCTGCATCAGGAATACTGAGAGTTGTTAGGATTTCATTCTCTTCAATTAGTAATGGATCTGGAAGGTCGTTCAATCTTCCTCATCTCTCAAGGACACCACATTCATTTTTCACAAAAAAAGAACCCATTAAACCAACTTCTAGATGGATCTCGTGCTGAAAATTCTATCCAAGTTTTTATACATCGATATGAAATACGTCCCTGAGCATCACATGCGAACCTGCACATTCTGCATAAGTGCTTAATGTTCAAAGTCACACCACGCTCTCTAAAGAAGATGGTAAGACCAACAATGATCACTAGAGCTCGAAATAAAAATTGTGACAAAGCTACACCGCATATTTTAAAAATCTCAATCGATTCAGGAGCTAAAGGGAACCGCAGTCCCACATGAAGAATTATCTCAAAAATAGTAATGTTGACTTATGGAGGAAAATGTGCCCAATCAGACTTTTTGGCAACAAGAGCCACCAACTCATTTGTGAAATGAAATTTCCTATAGAGCACCATTAAAATGTCAGCTGTGATAGTGTATGATATATCATATGTAGTTGTCACGCTATTAATTTTCTTCCAGCCATCATCTATGAAAATGCATAATAAATATGAAATAAAAAAGAGGAAAGAAAGACAAAGGTCTGAGAAATGTATAACTAACTTACCTCAATACTTGGATACATCATTTCCTGACTTTATTACTCAGGGACAGTTTTGGATATAATCTTTCACCTACGATTTGATGAAAAATATATGCATATGTATGAGTTCACAAAACAAGCTATTTCTCTCAAATGATACTCCGAAATTACTTGTCAGATTTTCTGAATTTTTTAAGAACGGTTCCTAATCGATGCTTCTCTGCCACCTTAGCAGTTGTCAACTGCTGAGCTATCCATTAGAGTTTTCAAGAAAATAAATTTTCTACAGGAAAAAGTTGAAACTACGGCGCTCCAAACCCGGCCGGTTGACGAGGACGGACGCCTCTCAGGAAAAATTGAAGCCTCATCAGTATGAAACTATGAGCCATGATCACCTCCAAACTCGGTTGATCCGATGAGGACAGTTGACGTTTCTCTTGAGGGAAAATCGGAGCCTCGCCGTATGAACTACGGGCCTTGATCACTTCCAAATACGGTCGGTTCGATGACAGTAACGCTCTCTCGAGAAAAATAGAGCCTCGTCGTATGAACTACGGGTCTTGATCGCATCCAAACCCAGCCGGTCCGACAAGGATAGTTGACGTCTTTCTCCAAGGAAAACTGGATCCTCGCCGTATGAACTACGAGTCTTAATCAACAAAGCAAATAACCTTTTTTTCAGAAGAAAGTCAGAGCCTTGCTGACAAAAGAAAATTTTTTTATTACCCTCAGCCCCTAAACTTCTGCCGGATAATTTCTTATACATATGGAAGAAAATTATGTCTCACTTGACCCCGGGTTTATAGATCCATTGTATGGGCAAAATGGAAATAAATTTTGAGAAGAAATTTAGAAATATTTAAATAGATTTCAAAATTTTGCACTCAAATATGTCTTTCCTTTTATAGAAGTGAAAAAAAGGAAAGAAAATAATAAATAAAAAAGAACCTAAAATTTTTTTAGCCGACGCGTTTGTGCGATGCGCGTCTCACGACATAGTTTCATACGGATGTTACCGGAGCATCTTGGGGGGTGCGGGCCGACGCATACGACTGTGCTCCCTCGAGCCGTGGGTGCCTGAGCCCACAGACTATGATCCTGACCACGCTTCGTGATTATAGCCCTGTGCACCCATGAAGATATATTCTCTCAAACTATATCTAACACAAAAACTAATTAACCCATAGATTTCATTAACATTAAATAATTTATTATTTTTAATTATTTGTCATGTATTTTTAGATGATATAGGAGATATCATCCAAAAATAGGGGACAACTGATATGACACTAAAAATTTCACTAGTTGAAGCACGAATCTTGATATCAAAAGCAGTGAAGCCCAATTAAATGAAGTGCTTAAAATATAATTAAAACTTTAAGATGTCAATCAGATTCCTAAATAGCTCATAAATATGGAGTGTTTATAGTCAAATTGAGCATCTTGATAAGTCGGATCTATGAAGAGATCTCTTGATTAAAATTGCTTAAATGCTTTACATCGATGATCAAATGAATCATTTTGAGCCGTCCAATGAAGTGCTTTGAATTTTGCACATATTTATAGAAATGTCACTTCTCTAATATATAAATAGCTTATTATTCTTCATATGAGGTGAAATTTAAAGAGAGGAGAGCTAGGCTTAAAAAATCTCAAAGCATAATCATAATACGTCGCTCGGCCGTGCCGTCACTACTGCCAGCCACCACCGCAGTCCCGCCACCATCAACTTCTGTCGCCGGTCTGCGGTCGTCCTCGGACCCCCGTCTCATCGACCACGCCATTGGTCACTTACCACCACCGCCATGACTGCTTAACCATCACCAGGTCATTATCATTGGTCCGCGCCACCGCCACCGTGGCCGTCGCACCATGATGCGATCATTGTTGTGCCATTGCCGTGCCGTCGTCGTCGGTCCACGACTTCTGGTGTTCGTCCACGCGGCCGTCAGCTCATCGGTAGATCGTCGGTCACCGCCGTTTGCCACCACGGTCGCTAGATCATGGGCCGTATTCACCCGTCGCCATTCGCCGCCAAAACTTCTATACAAACTGTACATTTCAATCTTGCGTAAAATTTCTTTATTACGGTCACGGAATCTTCGTTGTCGATTCTCCATATAATTCATTTTCTTGGGCTAGGCTGTGATTTTTTCCTCTTTTTGGATTTTTTACATAAAAATCCAGTTCTGTTCTCTTGGATATCATGTTTGGATTTCTCAAAAAGGCTATGATGTAAAATTTTATTTTACTGCAACTAGTTTTTTTAGCACCCAACAATTATAAATATTATCTTTTTAAAAATCATATATTTCTTTTATTTCATACACTCAATTTAATTTTTAAAATTTTTTAGTAATCATTTTTTATTAAATTTGAGCTAGTTCAATAAAAATGAGCCATCTTCATTCAATTGAGTCAAAAAATAAAAAAAAATTCAATTTGAGCCGACTCTAAATCAATTAGAAAATAAATGGAGATGCCTAGAAATCCAATAATTCTAAGCACAAGTCAATCCCGAACTACTCAAAAATCGAAAATCTTTCGAGCCCCTCGAATATCTTTCAAGCCGAACTTCAGCCGGCTTCGAATAGGCCCGTTAATAGCCATACTAGTCGCTTCTCGCGTGGTGATGCTAGTTTATTTTATGAATATAAAATCATTCTTTGCCCCCAAAAATAAAAATAAAAATCATTCATTTTCTAAACGAACTATATTTCATTTTCAAAACTATTAAAAATTCAATTTGTTTAAATATGGATTTAAAAGATAACCATTACGAAATGGCCAAATCAGACAGGATCATATTAGTCTAGACATTAATCACAATTAATAAGGTGTTTGTTAAAAAAATATGGATTAAAAATTCTTATTAAAATTTAAACAATATTAAATTTATTTTAAAATAAATACAATATAAAATTTAATAAATTAATTAATAATTAGTTTAATTTAAACATTAAGCATTGACTAAAATATTCTGATCAAATTTTTTATCAACATATCCGAAATCTTTATGTTGAGATAAGTTTATATGTTCAATAATATAAATTATTAAATTTTAAGATATCTTAACTAAATTTTATTCAAGAAATCCACATCTAAGTTTTGTTTTTTATTTCAAGTATAAGCACCTTGCAATAAATGACCCGATAAAACAAATATGACACGAACCTAATTACAAAAATCTAAGGGGACCTAAATAAAACACAAGTGTTGAAGCATTTAATATTCAATTTGGGTTCATATTAACCTTAAAACCTGAATAAAACCCATTTGTATTTTAGTTTTAAGTAGGGGTATGCATTTCTTAATTAAACCCGAAAATTCAAACTGATCCAAATTGAAATTTTGAATTTGGATCAATTTTATAATTTTTTTTGGATTTGATAAAAATTCAATTTTCGATTTTAAGTTCGATTTTATATTACTTTAATCTAATTAAATCAAAAATAGTTAAAAGTTTAAATTTTTATTCATTTTTTTAAAAAAAATTCTAAAAAATAATTTTAATGATAAATTTTTATATTATTAATTTAATTTATTAAAAAGTTATTTTATTTTATATGAAATAATTTAATAAAGTGATGTAATTTTTTGATTAATAATTATTATAATAATTTATATTTTCAATTTTTAGTTTTTTTTAAAATCAAACTGAAAACCCAAAAAAATATTTCCACTTGAATCTGCTCGATTTATGTTATTAATTAAACAGATTAATTTTTTTAAATTCTGAATTTAAAACTAAATAATTTAATAAATTTTAAAATCGATCTATTTAAATTGCCCGATTGCACACTCCTAATTTTAAGGAGCATCATCTCGTTGGCTGATCGGCAAGTCTCCTCCGCCTAAACAGTTCCGATGCAGGTTAGTTTGGTTATATTTGACAATAATAAAATTCTACGTAATAAACGGGTCATACTTTGTTTACTTATATATATTACAATAACGACAAAGACAACAATAATATCTGGTTCAACTCTTTATCTACTTATATATATATTTGGCAATAAATGTCCTTTAAAACATAAATATAAAGTATAATTTTATATTTCTATATGCAGGTTGATAAGTATAAGAAAATCAATTTAACATTTTTGGCCTAATTAGATAACTTTCCTTTAATCAATATTTCCACATAAAAATCACTATATTCATCAAATAAGCCCACCACAAATGGTCTGTTAATTGCTTATGCTATAGCTTATGTAGCACAGTTTAAATAATCTTACTAATATAGAAAGCAAGCATACTTTTAACGTGATATTATAATTTATATATTTCAAAAAATAAAAATAATACTATATGATAATTATAAAAATTAAATAAAACACAAACATTATAAAGATATAAGAAATTATGATATTTGATGATAAAAATAACATAAATACGAAATAATCTTATCTGAAACCTTTATCTCTCTTCCTCTCCACATATTATAAGAAAACTAATTATTAATTGGACGATTTACATACATATCACACAATTCTTATATATTTATATATCTAATACCTAAAATTAGATATTTACTTATCTAATATTTTCCTATACTAAAAAGTTGTATTTCACTTTTAAAAAGTGAGTGATGATGATATTTTTGATGTAATATTAAAGATTAAGATATTATATATGTAAAAATTAAAGTTTAGGTATTAGATATATAAATATATAAGAATTATGTGATATATGTAAATCCCCCTAATTAATTCACTAATTAAAAAAGAAAACACATCATCCATAACAGAAACAATTGATACGCCATTAATTTAAACACAGCATTACTCATGCATGAAATTACAAAAAGTATTCATACTAAACATCTTAATCTGCACATTATTTAAAGCAGCACAAACTATTCGTACTGATATATTGGAAAGGTTTATGTGGCACACCAACTTGAAAGTTCCTTAACCCGTTTTGGTACTCAAGACCCAGCCTAAATGATAATTACACAATTTACATATTAACCATTATTCAGAATATATATATATATATAAATATATAATTCGAGTAAATAAAGTCAAGTATCATGGATGGATGAACCTGGCAGAAGAGCTCCTCCGCTATTGGCTTCACCTTGCTTCGAACGGCAGGCGTGGATGGAAGCACAGACATCGTTTGTCTCGAGGAATTTCTCGCCTTTGATCAGAATAGAAGGGCCGTAATGCATTACCAGCCTCTTGCACTGCATCCAGAAAGAAATTTCAGATATTACTGAGCAGATTTATGACTTCAATCAGAGCGAGAGAAAAAAAAAAGTGCTGATCCAACGATCCAGTATTGGGCTTAGCTGATCCTGGTGCAAGATTGATGCAAAGTGATTCGATCGATCCGATCTTGAGCACAAATGCTAGCTCGATTCAATTTCAATTGACTTTTAATCTTATAAAAACAGTACTACAGGTCATAGATGTATATAAGCATTAGCATGAATACAAATGATCAATTTTGAGACATTCACAGCAATAGTGTTGAGAAAGTATAGTTTAGAAGGTGAAAGGAAAAAAAAAAATCACCCTCCTCCATCAAAGAGAATTTTTTAATAGTACCAAAAGGATGGAATGGCATGTTACCTCATGAGAATAGTTCTTCATTTTGTCGCATTTCTTGAAAAGCGCCTGTAATATTCCCAACTGAAGCGGCCATCCAAAAACAAGAATCTCTCATTAGCAACTTCTTAACAAGACAGAAAAAAATGAAGCTAAAAATTAATTCATAGTCCACGTTCTGGAGTAGAGAAGCACATACCTCATAAAAGCGGGGGAAAACAATATTGCAAGTTTGTTTTTATGGTAATTATTTTAATTTAAATTGACTTATATGCAGGGCTACTTTTTTTTTTTTTGGAAGATTTACGCACATATCACATAATTCTTATACATTTACATCTCTAAAATTAGATATTTACTTATTTAATGTTTTTCTATGCTTAAAAAGGTATATTTCACTTTTAAAAAGTGAGTGATGTGATATTTTTGATGTGATATTGAATATTAAGTGTTATATATATAAAAATTGAAGTTTAGATATTAGATATATAAATAGATAAGAATTGTGTGGTATTTATGTAAATCCCCCTTTCTTTTCTCTTTGCTTAAGTTTTAATACTCCTAACACCAGGCTTTGTTTGGATGTAAGGAAAATTAATTAAAAAAACGTCCATAATTTATAAATGACTACTATTCTGAAGCCATGATTTTAATTTCTCAACCTGCCATTTCATTGTAGCCAGGCATCTTGAATTATTCTTGTGCAACGCTTTGTTTAATGTCTGTTGTTGTCATTGCATTTGATTAATTTGAGCGTGAAATAAATTATGATGTTAACAAATATGTTTCAAAAGACTGATGCAGTACTGTGTCCATTATCCCCCACTTTCATCATGTTCAATCAAATTAATTGTGGGATACATTCGGAAATCAACAAAGTGATGTCCAAACGATGACACATAGATGAAACAATACAAAATCAACATAATAAACGTCATAAAAATTCATTGTCATTTTATATTATAAGGCTCTATTTAATGATCTAGCCTAGGCGCGATAGAACCTCTATTTTGGATGCAATGAGAAGGCCGCGTTATGCGTTGTCCAAATCAATAATGGGTATGCAAATTGACTGAACCAAGAGACATTTCGGTGCATTTTTTATAGTGGAGAAATAAATGAAAAACATCACTTAAAAACTGCTTAACACTAAGGGATATAGAGGGGATTAATGCCACAAGTGTCATTAAAAGTAGGATGAGGCGGCCCAGCACATCACATGGCTATAAAGCTCAAACTGGTTATAAAGCACAAATGATTTTCTTGTTGCCTCTAACTTGTGTTTAGGACAAAACCATGTAAAAGTTTTGAATGAATATGGGGAACTCTAAAACGAAATCGTATCAAAATTTTGCTTGCACATCGCTAAATAACTATGGGTGAAATGGAGAAGAAATGGTCTATCATTCCTAATACTAAAATGACAATAAATCCTAAGATGATCCCCAAACTATTTGCATATTGTCAATTTAGTTCACAAGTATCTAATTACAACAATTTAGTACCCAACTATACAAATTTGATCGAAAAGGATTCTTCACGTAGAAATAGTGAATTAAAAATTATCCGAATTTAGTCCCTCAATTATACAAAATTGATCTCAATTTAGTCTTCGATGGATCATTTTGGATCAATTTTATATAGTCGGCGATTACATTAGAGAAATACTAAAGTCTAAGACTTATTGGGCACATGCAAATAGTCTGTGGACTATTTTGCAATTTAGCCCCTAAAATGAAAAAAATGAGAAACGAAAAAATGTGATAAACATGCTTACTTCATTGTTGATGAAAAATGAGTTTTGAAAGAGTATGAACATATTTGATGACGCCAAAAAGAAAGAACAAAGAGGTTTAGAAGGTCTCCAAACAGGATTGAAATGAACAAAACCTGTACTGGAGCCCTTGCAAATTCCAGAAGCAATGAAAGTTCTAAAATTAAAAAAAAAAATGGTTTAAGTTTAGCAAATATAGCAAGCCTAAAGTTCAAACATACAATCCCTCATCCTGAAAATTTAAATCAATCCATCTTTTAAAGCAATTTAAATGACTAATCCATCTTCCAAAATGAATATTCAACTCTTGTGACATCTTAAATATAGGATCAAGATTTCTACACATTTCAAATTCTTGATTCATGGTTTCTTTATGACTTCATGAGTGAATTTTAGTTTAAACTGTTTTCTACTTGGCTCCATGAATGCTTGCATGGTACAGCTAATCCTGACATGCATCATGCTTGTTAATGTAAATCCCAAATCCATGACTTCTCCAAGTTTTTGATGCTGGCTTGATGCTCTCAAATGCTCTACTGAATTTCTAGTTATTTTGTGCATTGCATATGGATCTTGAGATCATCTTGAATCCGAGGTTGGAGTCAACTTGGTAGAGAGAGAAACCTATTGTCAAATATTAAATAGCATGAACCTAGAATTAATTTCCATCGGCTAGAAAGATGTGTAAGTTTCTTACCGAAAGAAATTACATAAAAGCCTGACCAAATAAGACAAATCACTGGAAATTTGTTTAAGAGGCAACAATGATGCAAACTCTTCTACCAAGTTAAAATCATACAAGCACTCTCAAATGACTAATAAACGAGAAAAATAAAAAAGAGTTTGAAAAAAATAAAAATTAAAACAATTGCTCCCCAGACCAAGTTTTTTCTTTTGCTGCACCCAAAGATAAATGTAAGTAAAAAAAAGTCCATGATCAAATTTTTAAAAAAAAGATAGAAAGATAGTGGTGATCACCTGTGCATCAGGATTTCTCAATTTGAGAAGCAATTCTACGACCACCTGATGACAAAGAGTGCATTTATCATCTTTCTTTGCAATAGAAACAGATGATGCCTCACAAAGGCCCACATTTCCACAGAATTCCTCTGGATGGATTTTACCGATTGAAGTAAAGAAAAGAGCTGAATAGTAATCCACCAATATAAGACACTGGAAAAAAAATTAACCAAGACCGTAAGCTAAAGGAACCATTCCAACTTTAGGTCATGCAGAAGTCAGAACATTGGTTTGACTAGAGATATTTATGAGTGATGTTAATCATTGTGTACCTTCAACTCCAGTGAATGCAATTGAGAACATGCATGATGCAGAATATCCAGTATCTCAGATCTAGTCTTGTTTTCATTCAGAAACGTAGTAGCTCGAGCAGTAAAAACTTCACATACAGTGCACAACTGTTCAGGCCCTCCACCATTTCCTTCAGTAATTGAATTCTGACCTGGGAGAGACGTGTACGCCTACTGTTAGTATGATTCAAAGTGATATAAAGACTGATAACTGAAAGTAATAAACAGTTATAATCCCCTCTAATATTGGAAACAACTTTCCCTTATTATTGAGCTTTTAAGGTCAGCCACTGAGTAGGCCAATTTGGAGACGGATGTACCCTTAAATATTTTTTAATCCCTGATAAAATCCCAAGGTTCTATTTAGGTGGCAATGTTTGTTTATAAAACAAAAAGACATTAAACGGACCATGGAATGGAAACCGATAAAATTCTCTCACGATGTACTTTATTGAAGTTTTAAGAAGACGACCACTAATTTAACAAAACCTTTTGAAAAGGCTCCAAGCACAATTTCACCATAGCAATAACAACAAGTTTCTGCAAATATATCGTTCCCAAACAAGTGCTTAGCATCTTCCAAGCTTTCAGCATCGATGACAAGCAAATTTCCACCAGAATCTTCTTAGTTTCCCCATGCACTATTAAGCCAATAGTAAAATCCAGTATCTCCATCAAGTTACCAATATAAACTTTTAACCACTGCACACAGACAATGGATTGGATGGCACTACCAACGTTGTATAAACTATATCCTCCAACAAGACAAGATTAACAAAAAAACTCAAGCATTATTTGTCACACCCGCCGTGACTTCTCCAAGTCAAACAAAGATGTAACATAGACAGATACAACCCAGCTGATTAAAAGATACCACCATACCCACTATAAAACCTTAGGGCCTGTTTGGGATCAATTTTATTTTATATTTTTTGTTTTTTTTATATATTTTTAAAAATAGGTTTATTTAGTGTATTTTTTAAGTATTTTTATTTTTTACTTAAAAAAAAATAACATTATTTTTAAAAACAATCAAAACAACTTTTAGATGTTTTGATCGTTTTTAAAAATAATAATTACCACCAAACATATTTTACTTTAAAATAAAACATAAATAAAATAAAATAATAATATAAACAAAAAAATAAAAAAATAAAAGTGATCTCAAACAGCCCTTAGCTACCACAATAGATTGAGATAATAAACTCAATCACATGAATAACCTAAACATTACATACCACATAACTCCTAAATCATCAAGATCTAAGAATTAACACAATTTAATTGTATTGAAGCATCTCAAAATATTTCATTAATTAATTATAAAACTAAAAAACATCAAAGTTTATGTTCATAATATTAAATTTTCATCATATGTATTATCCAAGCATGGTTTATATCTTATATCAAAATTTACATCAAATATAGAGTAGTAAATTCAAAATATAATCATTACTTAGATTTAACAATATCTTTTCTTCTACTTAAATTAATAGATGCAATAATAATCTAGTGAGCTATAAAGATCAATAAGATAAATAATCATAATACAAAATTCAAATACTTAGGAAATGTAACAACATGGATGCTAATCATGAATTGGACACAAGGATTTTAATCATGATCATAAATTAGTCTAGTGCATTACTAATAATTATTATAAAATGAACTATTTCAATAATTACATGGCATAACAATAAATAAGATTATCTTACTAAAAAAATCTTTAAAAGAATTATTATATATCCAATCATCATACACATTATTCTAGTCAAATATAGTACTGTCAACAAGCTAAATTAATCAAAACATGAAATTAATTTGCTCAATTCATTTATTTCTTAACATAGAATATCAAATATTAGCCTTGAATTTTACGAGCATAGAAGTCTTAAGTTATTAGCCATTATAAAGTAGTGGACTGCATTAGACTCATACTGCATATTATTATATGATCTTAATTAAGCCCATAATCTAGCACCATAAAGGTTAATAAAGCCTAAGTATAACCTAATATTATTTCCATTAAACTATCCCTTGAATCAATATCAAGAGCTTGAAAATCCTTTTTTCTCCATAAAAGCTCATCTTATAAGTCTATTGCTTATAAGTCAATTGTCCCACCTAGGGTGTAAAGCAGCTGAACTTGAGACACCCCGGCCGAGCTTGAGCTTGATTAATTAATCGAGTTCGAATTTAAGCTCGAGTTTTACTCTATGAGTTCGAGTCGGTTCATGAGCCGTCTCATTTAGGATGAAAGAAATAAAATAACTCTAAATAAAATAATTGTTATAGTAAAATGATAAATAAAATGAAAAACCAAAAGAAAATTAATAAGAAATTAAGAAAAAGCTAGTGATAGTGGTATTCTTAATGTGAAATTAAATATTTGAAAATTATTTAGAAAAATATATACAACACTGTTCTTATGTATGAGAAAGGTGCATTTCACTTAAAAGCAAAAAGCTAGTGATAGTGGTATTCTTAATGTGAAATTAAATATTTAAAAATTATTTATGAAAATATTAAAATTTAGGTGTTAAATGTGTGAATATATAGGAATTGTGTGGTATGTATGTAAATCCCCTTTATATTTTAAGTGTATTTTATATTAATATTTTTTTTTTAAATGAGCCGACTCGTAAACTAAAGAATTGAGTCATGGATGTCCTAAGTTTGGATCGTTAATTCATAGAGCTCGACTCACGAATCATTTATCAAACTAAGCCCGAGTCGGCACACGAGTTGACTCACACCCTAAGTCCCAATAAACGGGTCATCATAAACATAACATTATTAACCTATCTCATATAACATGATATATTTTTAAGCCCTTTGCATTTTACATCATAGAATATATAAATATATATATTATTTATCATGAATATACTGATTAACATTATGCATCAATATACAAGTCATAAATACTAATGTACTACTTAAAATAAATCATATAAATAAAAAATTAGAAAATATATAATCCATCAAACATGTAATTTAAAATTATACATAGTCATTTAATCATGAATATTTCTTTTGAATACATTGATTACATGTAATTCTAAATTAGTAATGAAATTTACATATAAATGGCAAAAGCAATTTTACTTTTTGAATTAATTTATATATAAACTAATATACTAATATATGTATGTTTACATAAATACATAAATATATATCAAAATGATCATAGAAAAATCTAGAATTTAAAAAAAATATTTTTAATCATTTTCATAAACAACAACAATAATAAGCTTTTATCCCACTAAGTGGGGCATGAATCCTTCATCTCCAATGTGTCCTATTATGTGTCAAATTCTCATTTAATTCAAGTATTCTAAGATCATTTTTTCATCTTAATGTCGTTCTTTTAGGTCTACTCTACCTTTCTTAACATAACAAATCTGCATCTACTTTCCTAAGGGTCATTGACGGCCGATGCTTTTATGTGGCCAAATCATCTAAGCGACTCTCTCTAATCTTATATCTTTTGGGTACTCCAACTTTTTGAACATACTCATTTATTTTATCTCTAAGAGTAAAACTCATCCACGAGCATTCATCTGAATTAACTTAATCTCATGCTTCTTATTGGTCAACATTAATTTTGAATCATTGCGGTTCTTACCACCATCTTATTAAATTTTCTCTTAAGTTTAAGCGTGCATTTCTACACAAGCGGATGCATTCACTTCAAATTCCAAATTATTTAATAACATCTCCATCTATTTCCGTCATTTTGAACAATAAAGCCTAAATATCAATGCTAAACTCTTTTTAATGACTTGTTACTAATGTCACTACTACTATAACTTCTATGACTAAAATTACACTACATATATATTAGGTTTAGATCTAAAACCTTTAGACTCTAAGGTTGACCTCCATAATTCAAGTTCTCTTGGACTCTCTCTAGTCTTATCAACAAGAAGAATGTCATCGCAAAAGCATACCCGTACACCTTCCCCAATAAAGTAAGAACATTCATAATTAAAGAAAAGATAAGGGCTTAAAGCTGATCCATGATGTAATCAAGAAATAGGAAAATATTTGTCAATCCTCCTTGTGTTTAGACACAAGTAATAACTCTAGTATACATATCCGTAATGACTTGAATATAACCAACTCCTTTCTTTTCTAGAACTCTCCAAAGAACATCTCTTGAAACTTTATCATAAACTTTCTAAATCAATAAATATCATATGTAGATCCTCCTTGCTTTCTCTCTCCATCAAACCTCTTAATGATGTATAACATCCATAATAAATTTACATATGAAACCAAATGATTGTGAAAAATTTTGTATCACATTTAACTATGCTCAATTACTACCATAATTTTAATGTGACACATTAACTTAATTCTATAATTTAACTCTTGTGCATCACCTTTATTCTTAAATATAAGAATAACAAACTCTTTCTCCACTCATCTAATCTTTAAAATAACATTAAAAGAATTGTAAGTCAAGAAATTCCTTCGATCTCTAAACATTTCCACATTGAATATCATCGGTCCTATTTTTTTACATTTCATTTTCTTTAAAGCTTCTCAACTTTAGATTTATTAATCGATGATAAAATAAAATTTTATTTTTGTTTAAGATTATTAGTTAATCATCAATCGTATTTTCATATCATTCATTGAAAAATTTATCAAAATATCTCATCCACTTTTTTTATATCCTTTTTTTAAGAAAAACACTTATGATTTTTATCATTGTCATCTGAAGATCTTTCTTCTCATCTCTTTGGTTAGATAACTTATACATCTCTTCACCTTTTAGTATATATTATATAAATCAAAAAATTTAATTTTTTTTAATCATATATTCTTCTTAAAATCTCTACATGTCATTTTATATTTTCACCATTCCAGTTTTTTGCATCTAAACCAAGTTTTATAACAACACTTCTTATTTTTATCTCTTGAACATTTTGCCACATAAAGCATCGTCTCAGATAATTAGTAGATGCATTAGATTTCTTTATATTAAGAAGGTAGGTACCTAAAAGACTTTGGTTAAGATGTATAAAAATGATCTTGGTATACTTGAATTAAATAAGAATTTGATAAATAATAGGACTGATAGACGAAGGATTCATGTGTAATGGGATTAAGGCTGTTGTTGTTGTTGTTGTTCTTGAACATTTTGACTCCACCACCAACTATTTTTATTAAAAAGAACTTACTTTTGATTCTCCAAGCATATTTTTTACAACTTTCTTAATTTCACTTATTATTTTTTCTCACATAACATTAGCTTACTTATGAACATCCAAAATTCTAAGTTCTTGTAGTTTGCTCTTAAAATATTTTTATTATTGTTCTTTTAAGTCTTCTATAATCAAGACATAATTTGATTTATTTTTTAAATCTTAAAATCTAACTAACATCGATGTTAGACTTAAATTTTTGGAATCGTTCTGATAAATTCAATTTAAATGATATTTAGAAAATATCAATCTGCTTTTCTTAGATTCATTTTCAAAAGTAATATATCATTTTTTTTCTTAAATAAAGCATTTACAAATAATAGGTTAAAGCAAAATCTAATATAGTCTTCTCTTCTTAAATTAATCTCCACTATATTGAATCTTTAAAATCTTTACCATTCTACCAAATATTCATTTAAATCTCCTCCAATAAATATTTTTTCTTGAGTATCTTTCGTAATCCTCTAATTCATTCCAAAATTTTCTTTATTTTCATCCAAACCTACTTGAGAATAAACACTTATAACATTAATAATCTTAATATCAAATAATCTTTAAAATTATACTTATATCTTGCATCTAATATTTATAACATTATCCTTCAAATTTTTTTCTATAAGCACATCTAATTCAACCTACTTGAATCTAAGTTTAAAACCTAAACTATCACTCTCATTCCCTCAACCATTTAGTTTGAACACATAAAATATTTATCTTCCTATAAACCATAATATCTATTAATTTCATTAGTTTACTGTAACGTATATTCCAAGTTTAACATAATTAGTTTAGACTAATTTCTTTTGCATCAATCCATAATGTGAGAACCCTTATTTAACATTGACTTCGAGGCGTCGTCTGACATTTTCACTTTTATTTATATTAAGAATATCTGATAAACTTCGGAGATGCTCTAGTATTAACATAATGATTTAAATGATTCAAGTCATGATTATTTCTACAAATTTTATACTGACTATCGACTGCCTATCGCAACCCTCCACTTTTTATAAGGTGCAAAAATCAAGGATAAAAATTTTAAGAGTTTTTATTTTACCTTTTAAAATTTTGAGCATTACATTGTTAATAGATGAACAAATTGATTTATAGCTCATCCATCAAAAGGAAACAAGCTTGCTGAGTAAGAACAATATTCAATGAACCGGGAATCAAGACAAAGGAATAAGGGAAAATGCATGCCAAAAAATAAGAGGAGCAATCTGGGTGCACATACATACGTTTTTTTTAAATACTTGCAATAATCCTACAAACTTAAAATGAATTAGACTACCCCTACAGAAACTGATAAATGATAAAAAAAAAGAAGCTAAAACTAACTCCTCTCTCTTATCATTCATCTAACAGGAGATAAAATAATTAGATGGAGCAATATTAGTCATGACATGCAGCATAGTAACTACAACCACGGGGCGCTAAGGAAAGGTTCTGCAGTTCAACAGTCATTAATTATATATTCTAGAGAAGCTCAAGAAAACTGTGGCAAGGAGTATACAAAGTACATTGATGAGCTAAAATCAATTTTATAAACAACAACATAAGAGAGAAATCAAACGACTAGCAACATACTCGGTGAGAATTTTTTACAGAATTTTGCAAATGCATTCTGCACTAGCTGCTGAGAATGCACAAATTCGACAAAAATATAGCAAAAGAGAGGGACAGGACTATTTAAGGGATGCTTTATTCATCTCAGAAATAATGCTCAATTGACAAGAGGCATTTAGAACATTTTGACATTTACTTTACTATTTCAAGAAAAATATGCATATAAGATAGCCATTAAAATATGAAAAGTTCAAAAATTAGCTATCATTAAATTAATCTCAATTACCAACATATGTCTAAATAATACTACAGAAGGTTAAATAAATTTAACAACAAAAAAGACACCCAACAATGCTATTTCTGATTGTTTGCCTGAAAAACGGAATCAAACAAATTTTCCATTCATGTTAAAGAGGCTAATATATGATCAAATTAAACCTAATTAATCATGTTGGATACTTTAATTATAGCATCAAATTCATCATACATTTTCATATGACCAATTTGATGTTACGTATCACTTTTTTAGATAGATTTTAAATTATTTTATACTGCACTGAAATATTAAAGTTCTAAGGGTCAAATAAGATCCATTAACACATAACCGATATGGTGGATCTCACAGCTCTTTGTACAACCTATGTGTATTTAAAATTAAGTAAATGACAAAGAGGTTAAATGCTCAATCACGGTGAAATTAATTAAATT
Source organism: Cymbidium sinense (assembly GCA_021442155.1). Classification (NCBI taxonomy): domain Eukaryota; kingdom Viridiplantae; phylum Streptophyta; class Magnoliopsida; order Asparagales; family Orchidaceae; genus Cymbidium; species Cymbidium sinense. The sequence goes on from CM038217.1 coordinate 148,867,016, forward strand.
GATTGATTTGAAAATTAAATGTGCGGTGAAAATATTAAAATTAATTAAATAAAATATCAATCAATTAATGATCGATCCAAAAATTAAAATTAAAATTAATTTTTTAATGAAATTATCATATATCGAAATTGGAAGCCTGACGGCTAAAACTTTGTTCAAAATAAATCGCTTCGTCGCAAATGTTGAAACCTATCAAACGACACCTTCCGTCGAATCGCAAATTATGCGAGTCGATTAATTTAAGTCCGACGGCGCTTTAGACTTGAATTACTTACCGTTCGCGCATTATTTAAACGACTTGAAATTGATCGCGATTCGTTGTATGGCCAACAATAAATTGACACCCATGTTGGGTTTGTCAAAAGTAATAAAATCGCAATTAAAAGCGATTAGACTTAATCCGCTAATTACCTCTTAATCACGTTAATTCCTCCCTACACTTTAATCGGGCTTAGCACCGTTCACGATTGGTGCTAGGCAACCAATCGAGATGTGCCAACTAAGCCCAAAAAAAAAAAGGCGAAAGGGAAAAGTTTCATTCTCGAGGCTCTAAAGCGAGGGTTATCCGTTGACCTCATTTTCGATCCCTCTTCTGCCTCCCTCTCTAAGCTCTCTTTTTGCTCTCGATTCTCCTCTCTCTGAGCTCTGGGTGCCTGTTTGCTCATTCTCCCTCTCTCAGACTCGGCATTTCCTCTCTCTGAAGCTCTGATTTCCTCTAGAACTCTCTGTCGACTCTCCCTCTCTCTGACTCAGGTGCTGTTGCTCTCGACTCTCTCTGGCTGACACCTCTCCTTTGAAGCTCATTTCCTCTGAAACTCTCGTTTCTGCTCTGTCTCCTCTCTCTGGACTCTCACGGCATTCTCCTCTCTCGTTTTTCTGCTCTAAGACTCTCAGATGTGATTTTCTCCTCTGTCGTCGTCCATTGAGCCTGGCCAGAGCAGAGTGGAGTCACCAAGCTCAATCCTAACTGAACTTATCTCTTCCTTTCCCTTTTCAGTTCAGGGTTGTTTCTCTCTAACCTAAGCTTGTTCTTATGCATGAGTTTCTTTGGAAGTTAGGGTTTTTTTGCTAAATATATATCTTATGCTTGGGATTATGCTAAGAGTTTCCTTTAGGGATTTGGGATGATGTATGGCCCAAATCTCTTTTTTTTTTTCCTTTATTCACGGATTTTGTGATGCTTAGCCTACTAAAAATGATTTGGGATGATGTATGGCCCAAATATTGTGTTGTTCTTTTTTTCATGGATCCTTATGTGTTTCCTTTGCTGAAAAATTTCTGGATATGGTAAAAACGAAATTTATGCAAATATTTCTTATCCCTAAAGGCATAAAGTTTGCTGAAATTTCTTTTATCTAGAAGAAATTACATTGTTTTACTAGTAGGTGAGTATGGTGCTTGCTGGAAATTATCTTTATCAAAGGGAATGTTTGCTGAAAATATTTTTTCTCTAAGGGGGAATCAATCATTTTTGTTATTTAATGGCCAAGATACTTGCTGAAAATATTTTTATGAAAGGGGAAAACTATTAGTTTGTTGAAGAGGCATAAAGCATGTTGAAATTTATTTTATGTAAGGGGAAATCAATTAGTTTGCTATCTAAAGATGTGGTGCTTGCTGAAAATTTCTTTTATTTGAGCCGGAAGTTTGAAAATCTGATAAGGAAGGATGTATGGCTTAAATATCATAATATTTGTTGTTCTCCTATGAATTTTATGCTTCTACTTTGCTTCAATTTATTTCATATAAAGGGAATTATATATATATTACCTCTTTCATATGCAAGTTGAAATCGAAATTAAAGGTTGGTTATCTCTTTGTATTATCTATGAGTTTCATTCTTGCGTACTGCATATGTGATCATAATTGGAATCTTTATCAAAGTTTTGCGGTGTCTGACACTACGCACTTTCTTGGCGTGGGTATTTGTCTCTGACCTTGAGAGAGGAATTTGTAAACTTTGATAAGCGAGATAAGGATCTAAAGCGCTATATTATCTTATGCTTACGCTTTTTTGGCGTGGTGAAATATCTTCGGTAGGTATCTCCACACACGCCTCTTTCTTGAGTGGTGGGAAAACCGGCGGCAAGTGGGGATCCGAAATTAGAAAATTTTAAAAAAAAGGGAAAGGTAAAAATGCTTAAGTATTTTTATGTACATATATGTGTTTAACTCACTTTCGACATATGACTATGCAACTATTCACGTACTTAGTTTGATGAATGTTGAATCTTTCTCCCCATTTACAACGTGTATAAAGTGTAATGTGAATAGAATCTGAATGGATCTTATACTTGTGACATGTGTTTGTTGATCGGTTCTAATCTACTCTTAGCGATATCTTTATTACGCTTAAACATAAATACATGTTTAATGTTATCTTTTAATATGTCATTTTCACATTGATCCACACATGATTATAAACATGGCAAAAAAAAATTATATCAAAGGGAAGACATACATGAAATGAAACATTTTGACGTAACGAAAATCTGTACACGTATGCTCAAACATGGGTTTCTCTCTTTCTTATCATTTTAATGATTTATATACATACATGGGACATGGAAGATTTGAAGCAAACAATATGAAATGAATCAAATCTATCATATTCATCCATCATAAAAATATCAAAAATGGAAAATTAAAAGGAAGGGAGAAGGGTAAAACTTACAAATCTTTATGACTTAGCTCTCTTCTGCTTGAGAACTCAAACTGTCAGGAGGGAAAAGAAATGAGAAGTAGGAGGTGTGAGGATTTTATGAAGGAATTCCTCTTTATAGATTTTTCTAGCCTCCTCTTTTTCTTATTTATCATCTTGACATATGGTCTTGTCATAAAATGTCTGTCAATGTTAATCTTTTTGTCACCTGTCTGCATTACATGGACAGATGCTCATACACTCTCAAAATAATTCGTTTTTTTTTTTAGGCTCATTCACATATGGTCATATATAAATCAATTATTTTCGCCTTATCTTTATTTGTTACATAAGGTGATCTTGGGCTCAAATCAAATCTGGCTTTAGGCATTACCTACTTATGATCATATACCCAAATCAATTATTTTAACCCCTTATGCTTTGATTTTGCAGTAGGAGAAGATTAGCAAATCAAATCTTCTGCACTTTAGGCATTACCTTATGATCATATGGGCCAAATCATTATTTTTATTTTCTTATGTTTCGATTTTGTTACATAAGGAGGCGATCTCAAAACAAAATGCCTTAATCCACTTTAAGCTTGCCTACATATGGTCATATATCCAAATCAATTATTTTCTATGTTTCTGATTTTGTTACATAAGGAGGTGATCTTGGAACAAACAATCCACAAATCTTTAAGCTTACATTATATGATTATATGGGCTTTCAAATGATTTATTTTTATATCCTTTCATTGTGATTTAAAAGAGTCATTTGTTAAATGAACTATTTAAGATATTCTCAATCAAATCTTTATATCTATCTTAACCTTTGATCCACTTTCTTGAATAAACTTAAAAAAGCTTCAAATTCATGAGAACAGATCTTATACATCTTTCCGGTTTGGTCCCGGGCCGGATAAAACCCAAAATGCTATATGAAATCTAAACTTGATGACCTGCGTTTAGACATTTAATATACAACATTTTAAAACAGTCTTTGTATGTATGTTGAAGTGTTCAAACAATAGGGACGTATGCGAAGTTAGGTATAAAAAAAAAGAGCAGATCTTACGTCCTTCGGTTTGGTTTTTGGGGTTAACAAAACTCAAAATCAAAATTTTGGCGAAACTTGACATTAGGCATCTTAATCCATGATTTTCAAAAAGATATCCATGCATGTTGTAATTACTAAGTCAAAATATAAAGATTAGATCTTCATAATCCGGTTTGGTCTGGGTCCTTAACAAAACTCAAAAAATCAAAATTTGGCGTGAACTTCAACATTAGGCATCTTAATGTTAAATGCAATTTTCAAACGGTCATATGCATTTGGAGTAATTACTAAGTCAAATATAAAGAATATGATCTTACATAATCCCGGTTTGGTCTTGGAGTCAAGTTAACAAAACCTAAAAAAAATTTGATATTATAAGAATTTCAAATTAATAATATCTGACTAATTAAAAGTATAATTACGATATGAATCAAGCAAACTTCAAAATTCAAATCCTCGGGAAGAAAAGTCCGATCCTCATGTTCAAACTAGTGAATGAGGTTTTGAAGGATTATCTTGATGAATTAGGCGTCCTCTATAAAAGAAAAGCAGTATCTTATCGATTGATATTAACTATGATTGAGAAGGGTAATTATAATTAAAATTTGATGATAAATGATCATATATTCAAATCTAAGATCAATCATAAAAATGATCAAAATTGAAATAACTAAATATAAATAAAACAAAAAAATGAATTATCTAAATTAAAACTTAAAAATAAATAAAATAAATCCACCCTCCATGATTGTATCTGAAATTAAGAAAACTTTTTTGCTCAAAGATTTAAATCATCCTTCACCTTCACTCAAATATTCTAAAGCGTGGGGCGTGGCGCGTCTCGCGTGGTTTTCTTGCTGATATGCATACATAAATGGCTTCGACGAGCTCCACCGGGTGGTTGTGATATCTAAACTAATTACCGCGGCAGTATGTTCCACTTTGCTCTTTTGTGAAATGTAGAATGTATTTGGTTGGGCAAAAAAGCACTATGTTAAGGTTGACTTATATTTGTCCTGACAAACTCCACCCTAGTCTGAGACATGGACGGCGAATGTATTCTTGTAGGATCCTTGATTTTGTTCGACTCTCCTCGACTAAGGGATGACGGCCGGATGCGGAACATGGGATCTTGATGAGCGTCATCGTTCCCCACAAAAGTTTTAACTTAAAATAATAAATTTCATAAGTTCTAAACTCCACTCATCCAATTATATACTCGTTATTTAACGATTCATTATAGCTGTCATCTTTCTCGGATTGGGAGGTGTAATTAAAAGCTTCTAGGAAACCTAAACCGAGATATAAAAGTTTTTACCAAATGAGAACGAAATCTCGGTAGTGTCTTATCTATTCATCGCTCATTATCATTTACACCTAAACAACTCTTTTTTTTTAAAAAGGTGGCGAATCCACAAATGCAAAAAAAAGAGCGAACTTGCAACAAGCCTACTCCTATAGTCATTGGATCAAGCCAAATCACAGCCCTAAAATTGCAACTGCAAAGCTGCCTTTCATCTAAGACTCGTGCATCAATTAAAGATTCTACGACATTGAGCTCTAGTCCTATATAGTCAACTATTAAAGAGTTGACAGTTTTTGGTCCAATGAAATTGAACACCTCCATCATCAATCTTTGGACTGTCAGATTTGATTACCTCTCCTCTATTGTTGATTTTTGGTCAGGCATGAAGTCCCACTTTTCTCTGTTGACCTTAGGTTCAGATAAAGCAATGATCACTTTTTCACCAACTACGCATAATCAAAAGTATGATACACAAATAATTGTCGGATAATTATTAATGAGGTTTTTAAGCGAACCTAAGCTTATCAGTACATCTGATCTCTCTGGTTGATCACCAAAGGAGAATTGGATGCCTTCATTATCCTCTAAAATGTTAGCAGGATAAGCAAGCAAAATAGAAAAAAAAAATATATATATATATATATATATATATATATATATATATATATATATATATATATATATATATTATAATATATTTTGAAATAGTTTAAAAGAATGCTAGTCAAAGGTTGAAGAGTCATTGATTTTTGGTCTGGCTAAATTGAAGATTTCACATCATCTATTTTTGGTCGGACCAGGCTTTGAAGAACATCCCTCTGTCTTTGATCGTTTGTCCAGTACAAGGCCACTCCTCCCTCCATTGATCATTGTTCTAGATACGGGGAGTAATTTGTTTTTGGATGAAAAAACATCATGAAGATTTATAATTTTATCAGACCAAATTTTCACACAGAAAAATGCAACGACAAAAAGAAATTATCAAACCTGAAGCAGATTTCCAGCTGACGAACACTAGAATGAGTAAGAAAATCCCATCTTTCAGATACATTATTTCTGTCAAAAAGTAAAATACCATAAGCAATCCAAAATCATAGAATAGACATCTTAAAAGTACATGATAAACAGCTTTTATTAAGAAAACATAGATGGATCCTACCTGAAGATTTTTGAATTCATTCACATGACTAGAATTTCTACCTTTCACATGCATACTCTTTGAAAACATTGAAATGAACACCAATTTTCAAATATTAAAAACAAATGCTAGAGAGACAGCAAAATTTCAAGTAGAAAAGAGACAGCGTGGTGTCATTAAGATTTGTAACAGAGTAATACTGAAAAAAAATCAACGCAATGGAGCTTCTGTTTTAAATTTTTTTATGGAATTTACACATTCACTTTAGACATTTTACCAAAAAAACTTGAGGTTTCCAACAATAATCCATTTAGAAGAAGTAAGACACCCAAATCAAACTAGACAAACTCAACCCACAGAAATTCTTCACAAAATTCAATGAAATTGGGGTGGTAAATGAAACCTAAAGCCCTCCCAACACCAGTGATCCACGTTTACTTCCTTAAATTAATGATAACTGCAGTTTTCATGTTCAACTCTTTGAATTTAGCAATTTCATTATGTAGTGAATATTATAGCTATTAAAAACTAGCTTCAATTTAAATAATTTAGGAACCAAAAGTTTGAAGCATGTGATATAGATTAAACAATAGGCACTTTACACCTCAACTCATGTGAATAACATATTTTCTTGGTTTTACATGACTCTTTTGAGGGAAATGCAAAAGAAGAAATTCTCAGTTAAATTATGATAAAAATAAACTTAGTTAAATTAGATTTCATAGCTTCTGAAATCAGATGGTACATTCTTTTACATATTTTAATTCTCAATTGGACCTAATAAAAAATGTCATGCCAAAAGATGCAAGTTAAAACAAAGCATGGATATGGTTTATCACTCCCCTTCAAGCATATTTCAAACTTAAATAGCAGAGGTTTCACACACTGAAAGTCCCTTTGATTCAATGTCTCAGTTACGTGCAACAACCCCATATAGAAAGGCAAATTGTAACGAACTCAGTTTTGGTGAATGCCCTACTATATAGAAAACTTTAGTTTTAATTCTAGAAATATTTGTCATCATAGTCAGGCATATAAATATCTAAATTTATATAAAGAGTTGATAAAACCTCTAAAAGTAAGTTGTATAATTCCTGTTGAAGTCCTAGAGGTGTTCTTGATTTCCATCGAAGGACATTGCTAATTGTACAATTTCTGTCAGTATCAAAGGAGCCATTCAGTAAATTAGAACAAATGTTTAAATTTAGGTTTGTGTTATTTGAAATCTCAGTTTAGCCTGACTATTTTGTTTGGTTTAGCCATGGTCTGTCCCACAGGCTGCAGACCTTAGATAATATAGAGGGAGCAATCATTATGGTTTTTGCTGCTGCTAATTATGACCATTGCACTGCATCTGAACATTACACAATGGCAAGGATTCAGCAAGGCCCCAAAAAATAAAGGGAAATGCCAAGACCCTCTATGATTACCTCAAACGCTGCAACATAACTAGTGAGAGCATGGGTTTATGTTCCAACTATCATGCTCAAAAGACCATATATATATATATATATGGTAACTCTGCTATTTGCATGTGGCCAATTCACCTAACAGTATCACATTCCTCTAATTTATTCCATAATTATACAAAATTGATACAATGATCCCTCGAGAACTAAATTGCAATTAGAGCTGTCAAACAAGCTCGTCGTTCGCGAATAACTCGTGTTCGGCTCGTTAAATAACTCGTGTTCGAATCATTCATTAGGCAAGTGAGCGGAACACAAACAACCCTCTGTTCAATCGTGTTCAGCTTATTTTAGCTCAAAATAAAAAATATGTGTGTATGTAGTTTCACAGTAGCAAGCATACCTTGGAAGTCGGAGCTTTTCCCATGTAAAAACGAGGCACATGTTCAAATCCTACAACCTTCATGTTTTTTTCCAATGTTTTTTGTTTATTCAAACACGAGGCAAATACGAGCAAAATTAAGCCAAACATGAAAAGACTATTTTAGCGAACATGGACGATTAGCCAAATATGAATACAAGTTAATATAAATGATCTAAACATGAGCAGCTCAACACTCATCTTGACTATTTTTCGTAATTGCAACAAATTTTGTATCACTATTTCTCATAAAAATCATTTTCAATCAATTTTGTATAGTCAAAACTAAATTGGAGAAATGTGATGCTCCATGACTAAATTTATCACATGCAAATAGTCGGGGAACCACCTAGGGAATTATTTTTATACATATATACTCAAGTCAACTTGTGAGCCGGCTTACTAAATGACTCGTGAGCCGAGCTTAATGAGCTAACAAACTAAGCATGAGCCAGCCATGACTCAACTCATTCGCCAGTTCTTTTAAAAAATATTAATATAAAATATACTTTAAGCATATTAGAAATTAATAATTTAAATATATAGTTGTTTAAAATATTTAATTTTTATATCTTAGTTTTTATTAACTTTCTTCTAATTTCTCATTATTTTTTATTTATTATAATAATTGTTTGAATCAATTTATTTTATCTCCTTCATATTAAATGAGCCGACTTCTGAACTAACTTGAACTCATAAAATAAAACTCAAGCTCGATTAATTAATCAACCTCAATCTCAAACGAGGGGTAACTAGAGCTCGGCTCAATGCGTTTACACCATGGAGGACATCCATATTAGAGAAGATCTCTTGCACATTATGCTCAAGTCATATTACAAATAGATCGACACCTTATTACTTCTACTCGTCTATTCTATCACCATTATAACTCTCATTTTCTTCCCTTTTTTTATCAGCAAGTTGTCAAATGCTATGTCTCCCTCATTGAATATTACCATCTTTGAGTCTCAATCCTTTTCAAAGAACAAGTTAAAGAAAAAGCCAATCATGGGTCTTCCACAATGCATAGAGAGAATCTTCTCATCTTAATTGAAAATAGCAAAGGAATGATGCAAATTAATTAAAGATAATTAGGGAAAAAGAAAACAACTTATTGGTAGAAAGACGTAGGGCAAATAATGAAGATATAAGGAACCCAAGCAATAAATCAACAGGCTATTCAATTAAAAAATATCTCCAAAAGATTGACTGGCTTAATTGTCAACCTAATCTTGGGTTTAGGATGAGGAGTTGGTCAAACAATTAGAAGAGTGGTCGTAGTATGTAGATAATAAAATAGACTGTTTTGCAAGTACATAAAACAAGTTGCAATGCAAAATTGCTTCCTCATTCCTATATATTTAATATGGACATAGAGAAAGAGATTAACTTCATTGGTTGTGCATTCTTGTAACTCTCCTTTTGCTTTGAGTCAATTACAAATTTCTTTTCACTTAACCATATTATCATTTAGTTAAATTTTAAAGTTATTGATGTGAATATTTTCTGAAAATTTTACTTAGGTACATGCATGATTATCATTGTTGTCATTTTCATAAATTAAAATGTTTAATTCATGTATTCATATTGATTTCCACAAAATATATAGTGATTTAATTTGTCATATATTAATTGATGCCTCACCTAGCAAAATTGCTACAATAAAGTTTTTATTAATGATCTGCTTTGTTCTAATATAATTAAATCCTTTTAGCATTCATGTCCAATCTACAGATGTGCAATCACCGCCATGTATTTAGTGTCATTTTGGCTCAATTATTGTTCTTGGAACACATATAGAACATTTTAGGCTTCATGATTTCTAATATAAATCTAGCAAATAATGTGAAAAACAACACAACAATTATTTTGGGGGCTTTAAATCATATTATTTTGATAAATTTTGTTTCAGCACTGTTCTTATTTAAATCCAATCATTCACATGGATTAACGGATTTAAGGGTTTTTCTCTTTCTCTCAAATCTTCAATAGCAAATATCCAAATAGTTTATAAGGATTTAACAAGATCTTAACAGTTGTCATGCCGAACAGTTTTTGTGTTTTAATCATCTTAAGATTTACAGGTTTACTAAATCCAACTTGTAGACAAACCGCCCCAAAAGTAGAACAGTCCCTAAATTTCAACAAACATACAATGGGCATTCTTCGACCAACATCAAATTAACAATAGTTGCTTAAATCCTCAACACATCTACTCATACAATGATCAACCCCAAAAAATAACAAAATTAGCGGATAACCTTGTCATCTGCATCTTTCAAAATTTAACAGGGAAACAGTATACAACACCTAAAGCCGCAGTAAAGAGATCATCCAAATAATAAATTATCGGATACAACAAGTCGCTGCCGAAATGAAACAAATTTGTGAAGAAGTATATTTAAATGGTAATTCAATGTAAAATGAGGTAGATGGAAGCAGAAGGATCGGGTCGAAATGAGAGGATTGTATGAATACCTTGGAACAACGGCAAGACTCGAGTACAAATAAAGTAATGGCGCACCGATGACCCCGGTGTTAGGGTTTAAATCGACAAGCTCTCCTCCATTCATTTCCTTCTGGAGTAGCCTCCTTAATAATTCGCATGGTTCTCCTCGACTAGGTTTAGATTCCTTACGGAAAAGTTGGAAAAAAGGACCAAGGGCGGCAAAATTATTGAAGTTTTCATTATTAACTTTTTTAGTATTTACATTTATAATAATAATACTCTAATGATTAGAGTACGACAAATTTTAGTATTTATATATTTGTTAAAATCACAATAATTTTATAGTATATATATATTAAACATAAAGTCCTTTTTTTCTTTAAATAAATAAAAATAATTTAATCACAACACATTTAATTTACCTATGATCCAAATTTGTTATATTAAACAAAGATTTTATGATTATTTTAGAGATATTGATACCTCATTTTGTAGGAGGCATTCGTGTCATATATTTTTATTTTGACATAAACATTAAAAAATAAAGATATTCTTAATAATTTTAAAATAATAAATAATAATAATAATAAATTGTAATGATATTTATATAAAATGTAAGCCTCAAAATTATGAGATTAAAATCATGAAAATAATTTGATATTCTTTTATACCAAAATGTTTAAAGACATTTGTGTTATGAGTTATTTTCCATGCCATCATCAAAATAATTAGAAATGATATTTAAAAGTCCAATTAATTTATCATTATGTAGAATATAAGTATTCAACAAGACACTTATATGTATAGATTATAATTTTAATATAACACAATAAATTTAAACTTTAATATATTAGATTGCAATCACAAAAAATAAAACATTTGAATGTAAAAAGTTGAGAATCTTATGTATGCTACCTCTCTTCTACTTTGGAGGGCATTTGAATGGAAAAAGTTTTTGGCCATGATTAAATAATTGTAATAACTTAAGCAATCTAAAAAGGTACTTACAAAATAAATTTATAATTGACTTTAGGGATTGTGCTAAAATGCTAGAGAGATCATAATAATGCCTTTGGATGTCCTATATTCACCTCCCTTATTAGGTAATATAAAATATGCATGTGGTACAAAAATATTAAAATTATAGTGAATAATACAATGTAGTCATATAATAAAAATAATATTAAAAAGATTTGTAAGCTAAAAAATTCCTTGATCTCCTAAACATTTTCACACTTCTATTGGAATATTATCAGGTCCTACTATTTTTTCACATTTCATTTTTTAAAACTTCTCTAATTTCAAATTTACACGACGATAAAAAAAATCTCTATTTTTGTTTAGGGTATTAAGGTTGATAAACTCAATCGTATTTTCAGATCTTTCATTGAAAAGTTTATCAAAATATCATATTCATTTTTATAAATAATAATATGCTCATTTATTTTCTTAAATAAAGTAATAACAACTATAAAATCATAAGATAAAGTAAATTCTAATATAGTACTAACTTCTTCATTAGTTACTCCAAATTCATAGCCACCATGAATACTTTTAAAATCTTCTATCACTCTCCCAACATGTTCATTTAAATCTCCTCTGATAAATATTTTTTTTTCTTCAAGACGTATCGTTTGTATTAACCCTCTAATTCATTTTTATGCATTAACACAGTGTTTTAAAAGATTCATGTCATGATTATTTCACAAGTTTTACGTACGTCGACTACTTATCACAACCCTTCACTTTTCACATTAGGACTTGGGACCGATAAAAGATTATTGCTGGTTGTCTTTCAATCTTATTAACAAATTTCAATCTTATTGCAAGCCTCCACGCTGATGTCTTTCAATCTTACTAACAATTTCTTAAAAAAGGATTATTGCTTTTCATTAGGTGCATGAAATCAATGAAACATAAATCCATTATCTTATACCTCTTATCTCATGAATCTATGAAATCTTACATCAATTACTTCTTATTCTTCCTCTTAATTTATTAAATTTATATTATCTTTAAGCATAATAGTAAGAGATGAACCATCATCGACAAATTCAAATCATAACTTTATTAGAATCATATTTAAAGTTTAAATATGATTTAAGCAAGCCTCAAATAACATCAAATCAAATCAAAATAAAATTTAAAAGTTCAAGTTCCAATATATATTTTTATTAGATTCAAATAAATATTATGATTTCTAATAATTATTCTCAACATGTTCAATCGCTTTAAACAATCATTTCGATAGAATATTTGCTCATTTTTAATATTTTTGATTTGTAATTTTTATAAATATGATTGTAAAGCTGTTGTATGAAAATATATATTTTAAATTGTCATGATTATTATAAATATTTTAAAAAATAACATAAACTTTATTACATATATCATATTTTTCATAGATTGGATTCTTATTATGTAGCCATTATTTTAAGATAGAATAACTCAATGACTAGTATTTTTTTATATTGAATAATTTAAAGTAGCCATTATTTTAACTTTTTAATTTTTATCAAAAGAGTTTTTTAAATCTTTAATTGATACTCTTACTAAAATTATATGTATTTATTGAAATTTAAATAAACTATAAAATATCCTGTTGATTAAAAAATTAAGATTATTACAACGAGAAGAAAACTTGCCTCAAACCGATCACATGAATAATTAAATTATGCAAACTTTGAGTTTTTTTTTAAAGGAGAGCTCAAGTACAAAAAATTTAGTGAAGAAATATACAAATAGTTTGGATGTTTTTTTGTCAGATTGATATAGAAGAAATAGGAACCAAAACTTCAGTCGACAGCAGGGTTCAAACTTGTGTTGGGCTCCAAATCTGCGGTGGAGCCCAACAGAGTTCAAGTCTGTCAAATATTGATCTGATATCACAACTCAAATCAAACTCTAATTAAAATATTCGAGCTCGAGTTGGCCCGTCAATCATAAATTAGTCTAATTTTGACTTATTAACTAAAATTTGACTCGATTTTAATCCGTAAACTTGATTTTTACTCATGAACTTTGATAGGGTTCGAATTCCTTGAATTGAGGCTGGTCCGGTTAGGCTTGAGTTTGGTTCAGTGAGTCGACTCACTGAGTGGTCTGAACCCGGCTGAGTTAAGATAATTGGGATGGTTTAGCGGTGCTTCCTTAACCGTTGGATTTGCGCCTTTGTGCTTGGGCGTTGGATCTAATCACTTGGACTGAGTTTCTCTTGAGCTGATGCTTGAACCGTCGGATGGCTTGGCTTCTTTTCTGCCCTTGGATGTGTGTCTTTAATCAAACGGTCTTGATTCCTACGAGAAGTAGTGGATTACACTCGCTGTTTAACGATCGACTTGATCCTTTGCCTCAATTTGTGTTCCTTGAGATTGAATCTGATCCTTTGCTTTGGGTTAAGGTGGCTTTGAGCCGTGGGATGAATCTTCTGGGAGAAGCTAACTTTACTGGCTTTTGTTTCATTTCTTCGACCATTCGTCTCCCCGAGAGGGATGAGAGCGAGGGGGAAAAGGGAAACCCTAGAGTTTCGATCGGTGAGGATGGCATTCCAGATAACCGGAGAAAAGAGGAGCCGAGAAAGAGAAGAAGAGGAAGAACAAGAAGATAAGTTTTATAAAATTGTTGATTACCCTCTGTTTTTCTTTTATCCCCTATTTATACTATTTTCTAACCCTCATCTAATGCTTTCTTGTAAGAGTAACTACTTTTAGTTACAATGGATCGTTTATTCCTGTTGCTTCCTTCTGTCTCTCTAGAATATTAGTTGTTTAGTGGTCGAGCTTATTGATTTCTTGATAGCTTCGTTTCCTCCATTCGTTACAAAATAAAAACTGCTTGATTCTTGAGTTATGATCTAATTTCTTTTATTGTCAACTGCATGGATCATTCTTGATTTCTGCTAGCTTCTGTTGTTTCATTTATTCTGTTAAAATTAACAGAAAATTGTTATATTATTTATTTTAATTCTTGATTCATGGGTTCTGATCTTCATTCTGTTATGGATAACTGCTGCAGGATTTTCTGGAATTATCTATCTTCAGTTGTGCTGTCTTTCTGTGGTGATACTTTGGGATTTTTTGTGCTGTTGCAGCTTGTTGTCATTCTAGTTGATCTTTTGGCTCTGCTTACGGACATGTTGTATTTGTAGTCTGTAATAATTGTAATTATTTTATGCTCACGAAGTATACCGTAATTTTTCTTCTTTGTTGTTTATCCTATCTGGTCTCTGTCTGCTAAGTATTTATAATGTCCGTCATATTATCCCTCCTTACTATCGATTATATATATATGTTGTGATGTCCTTTAGCTAACTTGGAATTTTTCTTTCCTTTTTGCCTCTGTTGTCTATTTGAGGATATGGAGTCATATCATTACTCCCCCCACACACATTGACCTTGTCCCCAAGTCGTGAAAGGTTCCTGGAATTCCTTAATTTCCACCCAAGAATTATCTGCTTTAGATACCTTCCCATTGTATTAAGACTTACGTGATTGGTCTGCCTCTGTATTCTTATCCTCCGATCTAAAATCTTGATGGTTCAAGTGGGATGCCCTTCTAAGAATTGAGTAGGTAATATGGTTGGGTGAATGTTTGAATCTTGTCGAATTGTCAAGTCTAGAGACATGGAAAATATTATGAATCACGCTCGGAAGGTCTACTTTGTAAGCCACGTCCCTACTTTCGTAGAACTTTAAAAGGATCATTGTCTTTCTGCGACTTTGTATAGGGTTTCTTTGACAGCGATATCTATCGTATGGTTGTAATTTAACTAATACTAGATCATTTATTAAATTATTACGTGTTTGTTTGCTATTTGTTGCATTATTACGAGCTTCTTGTAAGTTTTCTTGATTCTTTGTAATCTGATGTCCCTTTGTTGTCGTAATATTTCCACTTCCATATTGGTGGCTGTATTGTCATTATAGGGTATAATTTCAGGTGGTAGTCTGCCATATATTATTTGGAAAGGAGTCATTTTTGTGGTAGTGTTAATGGATGTATTATAGGAAAACTCTGCCCATGGGAGAAATTGTAGCCAATTTCTGGGTGTCTCTAATACAAAACTTCTTAGGTATTGTTCTAGTGTTCTATTTGTTACCTCTGTTTGGCCATCATATTGAGGATGATAAGCACTGCTATGGCTTAATTTTGTTCCACTTAATTTAAATAGTTCTTGCCAAAATTTGCTCATAAAGATAGGATCTCTGTCTGAAACTATTGCTTTTGAAATTCCATGCGGTTAACTATGTCAGAAATGAAAGTTTGAGCTATGTAGGTGGTAAAAAAATAAGTTGGAAGGGTGAGAAATGAGCATACTTTGAAAGTCTATCTACTACTAGTAGTATACTTGATTTGTTTTTGGGTAGACATGATAAAATCCATTGATACTTTCTCCCAAATGGTTGTTGGAATAGGTAAGGGTTGTAAGTAACCTGAGTTTTGAGTATCATATTTGATTTGTTGACATCTTGGACATGTGGCTATGAAGTGTTTTATATCTTGCTTCATCTTTTCCTAGAATTGTTGAGTAATTACAGTCCTCTTAATTCCCCAATGTCCTCTGGTGTTGAATGTAATTCTCTTATAAGTCTATTTCTTATTTCAGAGTCTTTTGATATGACTATTATATTTTTGTAATATATTAATTCATTAGTATATTTGTAATTGGGAAATAATTACGGACTTTGAAATTTATTTATGCAGCTCTAGTTCAGATTGGATTGTGTTTCTTCTTTCTGTTGTAGCAAGGTTGTGAACTAGAGTATAAGCATATAAGGTGTGTTGTGTTGAGCCTTACACATTCTTGTTTCATCAGTATTGTATGCTTTTTTGGATAGGGCATCTGCCTTATTGGTGATCCACGGTTTATATTCAATGGTATAATCAAAGCCGGGAGTTTAATAAGAAATCTTTTTGTTGAGTCCGAATTGTCTATTGCATTAACTCCCATACTCTTTTGATTGTTCTTATAGTAAATTTATTGCTACTGCGATATTGTCTCCATCTTCGCTTCATTATAGCATAAGTTCTCTAGCATATGTTGATGTTTTACGTAGTGTTGGAGATAATTTCTTCTTGAAATAAGCAAGAGGATGATTGTTTTGAACTATCGCTCTATTGTTGTACAAGGCATCTGTTTCCGAGAATAAAGGGTATGGAAAAATTTGGAAAAAAGGATACCATAGCTTTATTTAGGTTGTGTGAATGTGCTTTTGATTCTTGTCCATTAAAATTATTGTTTAGCTAGCATTGATGTGTTAATGGGGATGCAATTCTTTGCATAGTTTTTACAAACTTTACGTAATAGCCAGTTAAACCCAAAACCCCTGCTTGTTTGGTGAATTGGGTAAGAACCATGCTTATCTTGCGAATCTTTTGGGATCCACTTATACCACAATGAGATAAAATGTGACCAAAATACTCAATTTTGTCTTGTGTGAATGAGCATTTAGATGGCTTGATAAACATGTCTTTGTTTGATTTCTAACACTATTTGTAAATGGATTTGATGTTGCTTTAGTCTTTGTATATTAAGATGTCATAAAAAAAACTAATACAAATTTCGAGAGGTTTGAGCTGTATTCATCATAGCTTGGAATGTTGAGGGTGCATTTGTTAATCCAAATGGCATTGCAAGAAATTCATAGTGCCCTTCATGTTCTAAAGGCGGTTTGTAAATATCTTCTTGACCATTCGATTTGATGATATCGATCTTAAATCTAGCTTTGAAAATATTGTGGCTCCATAGTTCATCCATAAGCTCTTACGGGGTGGGAATTGAGAATCTGTCCGGGATTATTATTTTATTTAGAGCTCTATAATCCACACAGAATCTCCAAGTTCCATCCTTTTTCCTGATTAAAAGGGCTGGGGAAGAGAATGGATTGATGCTTTATCTGATTATTCCACTGTCCAACATTTCCTTTATGAGTTTCTCAATTTTAGTTTTCTGGAAATGTGGGTATCTATAACTTTTACTTTGATTGGTTGAGTTCCAGGGGCTAAATTAATATGGTGGTCAATACTCCTTTGGGGAGGTAATGTCTGTGAGGCTTGAAATATATCTTGGTATTGCTGTAATATTGCTTGAATGTTTTCAGGTAGGCTTTGGAACTCACTTGTTATAGCTTCTGCAGAACTTTGGACTTCTGTTATTTGCAGGTAAGAAGCTATTTCATGTTTATTCTGTAATTTGGTGAACTGGTGCAATGTGATGCCTTGAACCTTGGATGATGTTATGTCTCCTTGCGGTACCAAGGTGTCCTTATACTTAAATTTCATTATGAGTTCTATAATTAGTTGTACATTCCCTAATTTCTCACAGCCATTGAATACTATCTACATCACTCCTTGCATTGGTAGTAAGTAACAATCAGTGATGAAGGTGTATCCTTGTAGTTGGATAGGAATATTAGAGCATATTCCTGAACATTTTAAAGTTTTTTTGTTTCCTACTAATACTTTGAAGACTGATGCAGGTGTTATTGTGTGGTCTATAAACTTGGCTAGTTTGGACTGGATAAAGTTGTGGGTTGAGCCACTATCAATCAGTACTTGCACTTTTTTATTTCCAATTATCCCTTGTAGTCTTAGGGTTCTAGGATTTGACTGACCTATGAATGCATTGAAGCTAATTTCTGGAATATCTTCTTATATTGATAGTTTTCTTCTTGATTTTCTTCTTTGCGGGTTGTCCTCCCTCATTGATCACCATGAGGGCAAATAGTTTTGATTCTGAGATGTGGCCCCTATGGAATTTCTCATCACGGTTAAAACATAGTCCTTTTTTCTTCTTTCTTCTAACGTGTTGGTGAGTCTTTGTATTGGAATGGTTGGTTTGATATTAGTATTGTTGTTGTGAATTAGCATTGTTGGTGTAGGGAGGCGAGAGGTTGTTGATATTCTTTGTTGATATTTTATGGGGTACTTGATTGAATATTGTTCTTGCCATAAACACCTCATCTGCTATCTTCCATTAGTTTAGCTAACGAAAGGCTTGTTGAAGAGAATTTGTAGGCTCTTACTTCCTCTTAATATCTTGTTTAAGCCACGATTCAAAATAACTTTGTAGAAATTCAGGTGGAATACCTAAAATTTGGTTAGCTAATTCCTCAAATTGATTGTAGAATTATTGGACTGTGATTTTTTGTTGTAGCTTAGCTTCTCCTCTCAAATCTCTATAGAGGGTCCAAATCTTTGTATGACTTGTTCTTTGAGCGTGTCCATGAATGCAATTGTTTGTTTCATGCATCCATTGATACCTCAAGGCATCCATGTATCTTGAGGCTATTATGAATTTTTGATCCTCTGATAAGCTATAGTACTAAAAAAACTGATCTGCTTTGAACAGCCATCCTCTTGGATTTTCTCCATTAAATCTAGGCATATCTACCTTACAGTGCGGTATTTTGTTGGTGTGTGTGTGATCTATTTGGGGAAGAAAATTCGATTATAAGAAGCATTACACACGGATTGTTCTTTGTTCTTGAGAATTTATTTCCAATTTGGCTTTTATAACCAGAGCCTTCTTGAAACTTCATTCAATATGATAGTAATTGAGACATTTATTCATCGGTTTATTTAGTCTCCACACATTCTTAGTATTTTTGATGTATGTCTTGTGCCTTCGCCATTGTCTAAGTTGTGGTAATCAACGAGCACCAATGATAGGGTTCAAATTCCTTGAATTGAGGCGGTGGGTTAGCTTGAGTTTGGTTGAGTCAACTCCGAAAATTGAAAGTTAAGATAATTGGGATGGTTTAGCGGGTGCTTTCCGAGCCGTTGGATTAGCGCCTTTGTGCTTGGCCGTTGGATCTAATCACTTGGATTGAGTTTCTCTTGAGCTGATGCTTGAACCGTCGGATGGCTTGGATTCTTTTCTGCCCTTGGATGTGTGTCTTTAATCAAACGGTCTTGATTCCTATGGGAAGTAGTGGATTACATGCGCTGTTTAACGGTCGGCTTGATCCTTTGCCTCAATTTGTGTTCCTTAAGATTGAATCTGATCCTTTGCTTTGGGTTAAGGTGGCTTTCGGAGTGGGATGAATCTTGGGGAGAAGCTAACTTTACTCAAGCTTTGTTTTCTTTCTTGACCATTCATTCAGCGCTCGAGAGGGATGAAAAGAGGCGGGGAAAAGGAAACCCTAGGGTTTGATCGGTGAGGATGGATTAGATGAGATGGAGAAAAGAGGAGCCAGAGAAAGAGAAGAAGAGGAAGAAGCCTGAAGAAGATAAGTTTTTATAAAATTGTTGATTACCCTCTGTTTTTCTTTTATCCCCTATTTATACTATTTTCTAACCCTCATCTAATGCTTTCTTGTAAGAGTGACTACTTTCAGTTACAATGGATCGTTTATTCCTGTTGCTTCCTTCTGTCTCTCTGGAATATTAGTTGGTTAGTGGTCGAGCTTATTGATTTCTTGATAGCTTCTGTTGTTTCCTCCATTCTGTTACAAAATAACAGAAAACTGTTATTTTGTTATCTGGTTTCTTGATTCTTGAGTTCTGATCTAATTTCTTTTATTGTCAACTGCATGGATCATTCTTGATTTCTACTTCATTGTTTCATTCATTCTTAAAATTATGAACTGTTATATTGTTTATTTTAATTCTTGATTCATGGGTTCGATCTTCATTACGGTATGGATAACTTCGCAGGTTTTTTTGGAATTATCTATCTTCGGGTTTTGTCTTTACGTGGTGATACTTTGGGATTTTTTTGTCATTACTGACTTGTTGTCATTCTAGTTGATCTTTTGGCTCTAGTGCTATTCTGGACATGTTGTATTTGTAGTCTGTAATAATTGTAATTATTTTATGCTCACGAATTAGTATACATGTAATCTTTTCTTCTTTGTTGTTTATTCTATCTGGTCTCTGTCTGTTAAGTATTTATAATGTCTGGCTGTTATTATCCCTCCTTACTATCCTGATTAATTATATATGTTTATGTTGTGAAGTCCTTTAGCCAACTTGGAATTTTTCTTTCCCTTTTGCCTCTGTTGTCTATTTGAAGATATGGAGTCATATCAAACTTACTTTCAGATCGTGTTCGAATCAATTGGATTGAAGGTGTGTCAAATATGAGTTGAGATTTTTGACCCATTTAATAGTAGGTTATGCTCAGATTAAGTCTATTCGAGTTGGGTTAATTTTGGGTAAGATTCGAACTCGATCCCTCGTCCCGACCCGAATTAACATCTCAATTTTTTACAATTTAATGTTATAAATATATTTCAATTTGTTTTGTTGGGATAGGGTTAGCTACAAGCAGATTCTCAAAATAATAATGACTAGAAAACAATAATATTAAACTTTGCCATCACAAATAATATTTGAAAGCAATAAAGAATTAGAAACAAAGCCTAATTGTCTAGATATCCGATTTTGAGTTTAAAACCGATAGCGTTATATTTTGATTGATTTGTTTTAAATTTTAGTTTTAAAAGTTTTTTATTCGGCTTCAGATAAGTTTTTAAAAAGGGAAAAATATAAAATTATAAAATTTAGATCTTTATGATTATTATTTGATGGCTGAGGAATGAGGATAGATATTTCATGTCCATCATGGTTTAGTTTAATTCGACTTTTCTGGCATAATGCAAAATATTGTTCATTTACATTCAAATTATTAATATTTTTTTATGATTTAAATTTTTTATTCAAAGCAGACTAAAGATCATAATGACATTGACATAGAAGTCAAACAGTTTATCTTTTTACAATTTTTTTTTTATAGCTTTCACTCAAATTTATAGCTTTGGGAATTGCTCTGCTCTTCAAAGCTTTAGGTCATGAGCTCACTCAACTCAATTGCACCACTTTATTGGTAAATGAACGGTTGGTCTCGAATGGAGCTAAGGTTTTTGCTTCCTCTCTGATGGCTCTAAAGTGGCTTCCTCTTTGGGCTCTTGTCGAAGGTTTGTTCTCCTCTCACATTTTGGCTTGGGCTCTTGGTTGCTCTCGGCCTCCATCTAAGTCAAGGCCCTTATTCTTTTAGCTTTCTTCTCCCTCTCCTCTTCTTCTTTTCATGCTCTTTCTTCCCTTCGACTTTCTTGAATATGGATTTTGCGTCCACCTCTTCTTTCCCCATACTTTCTTCTAACCCCATGACCAACTCTATCCTGGGTGCTGCCCCTCCTTCTAGCACGCACCTCTTCCCGCAAACGTCGACTCCCTCCTTTTGAGATTGGAAAGCCCTCCTAAACTCACACCATGACTATTGCAAATCCCTTTCTTTATCCTATATCCTCTCTTCATTCGTTTGTTTTCTGGTAGAGCTTATTCGGTCGAAAATGGGAGTTTTCATTAGATCATGCTATTGGCACCCCTTTTAAAGTTCTCGATTGGCGACAATAAAAAATGGCCCTTTAAAGGCATCTTGATCTGCTCACTCTCGAGAGATTTCTTTTCAAATTATCATGCAAAGAGGATTTCGACCTAGTATGGGATAACAACCATTGCTTCCTCAATAGAAGGCCTTTTATTTTTAAGAAATGGTCATGGGACTTTAGACTAGTTAAAGAAAATTTCTCTAAAATTTTCCTTTGGATCAAACTCCCTAACTTTCCATTATGATCTTTGGAATGAATAAGGCTTCTAAGGTTGCTAGCAAAGTTAGCACTCACTCGCAGTTAATAACCTTACGACATCTAGAGCACGAATCACATTCACTCGGATTTGTGTACAAGTTAGTCCATCATCTCCCCTACCATACACAGTTTCGATCAATCTCAATGTGCTGAAATTCGAGCAAGTTATACTCTAAGATTGGAAGTCCAATGCCTATTAAAAGTGTAATCCATTCTCTCACAATTCAGCAATTGCCCTCTAAATTCGACAGCTCGTCCCCCTGCCAAAGGATGTTGTAGGAGTAGGGGCCCCAGGTTGTGCACTGACATCATCGAGGTTGCTACTAATACTACCAATGAGATTATCCTCTCTCTCTTTCCCTAGGAGACTCTCGATACTCCTTGTATTCAGCCCAGGACCTCTACCTTCCTTAATGATCTAAATCAACTACACCATAGTCCCCTTCCTCCCCATTTGGAAGAAAATGACACTCCTTGAATGAGGCTAGATCAATACTCTCATCACCTCCAACTCTAACTCCACTTACAATATTGCTCGTTTGGCCACCATCTCTCCATCAGGCTACTTCCTTTAAAACCCAAGACCCGTCTCCTTAAAACCCCAGAAGAATATCCAGGACAAGGATATATCTCAATCTCTTTTCAATCTTTCCTTCTTGGCCCATAGGGCTAAGAAAAAAGGAAAAAAAATCATTAATTGTGTTTGATGAGTCTCCCTAAGCTTGGCTACTAGAATGTGAGAGGAATTTTGGCCAAGGGCCAGACTCGTGACTGTATGAGGATCATTAAGGATTCCCTCCTTGATATGTTCTATCTCTTAGAAACTAAACTCAATAGAGACTCAATCCGCAATCCCATCACAAATAAGAAGCTTCTTTTGCTCCCTTTTGAGGAAAGCTATAATAATTTTGACCATAGCTCTAGGGGTCATATTTGGTGAAATAAAATTGATGTTATTTCTTTTCTTTCAATTATCACTTCTTCCCTGCTCATCCACGGGGTTGTCTCGTCTAATTCCCAGTTTTTTATTACTTGGGTGTATGCTTATAATGTTGCTATTAAAGACAAGATCTGGAACACTATTCGACATATATCATCTTCTATTGATTCACCATGGTTGATTTTGGGGGACTTCAACTGTATTCTCTACTCTCATGAGAAGGATGGTGGTAATTTGTTACCCTCTAATCGCTTACATGATTTTAAGGAATGTGTGAATGAAATCGGTTTAATAAAACTCCCTAACTCGTATTATTTTTCACTTGGTTTAACTAAAGGGTTGATAACCCCATTAAAACTAAGATAGAAAGCCATGTGCAACTCTCTTTTGGTTGGTTGTTTTCCCTCTTCTTCCTACAAAGTACCCCCTCCTTTATCATTGAATCATTCTCCGTTGATTATCTCTCTTCATGATCACATCCAGAGGAACCACAGATTTATTTTTCGTAATTACTGGGTGCTTTACCCAAATTTTTAATGCTTGGTCAAAGAGGCTTGGTCTTCATTTGTGAAAGGTGACCCTTCTATGGTGTTATTTAAGAAGCTAAAATTGGTTAAAGAGACTTTTAAGAAACACAAATGGATCCATCTCCTCTTGATCAACAGCTTTCAAGCTTGAGAGAGAATCAGGAGCACTTCTTGAAGCTTTTGGAAAGTGACCCAATGAACTCTTATTACTTTTAAAACACCGATGAAATTTATGCTAGATGCTCGGAGGCTACTGCTGACCTCACTTTTGGGGTGGGGATTCAATCTTTCCATCATAAATCTAGGAGTCTTCTAGACATTAAGAACTCATTAGTCATAGGACACTTCTAATAGCTAAGTGAACACTTAACTTAAACCTAGAGACTTTAGGAGGGTTTGCCATAGGATTAGGATAAGCCTTATGACCCAAGGTGACTCACCCACCTTATGGCCTAAACAAGCTCATGCCTACCTCCTTAGCCAAAACCTAGATTAAATCCAAAGTTAATGAAACTGAATAGAAATCTAAATCAAACTTATTTGAATTGAAATCTAAATCCAATTGAGCTTGGGTTGAGGTAATTAGGTTGATTAACTCAATTAACTATTTTAAGCTCAAAATCACCTAGTCCAAATAAAATTAAATTAAATCAAATTAAACAAAATCAAAACCACATAATTAATACATAAACACAAATTAACTCAAAGATAAATTTAAATGAGGTTCAAAGTGACTAATAGACCATTTGACGTAGAGTTGACCCATATGGGCCCCATTAAGTCAAAAGTCAACAAACTAAAATTGTTGAAATTAAATCACTTAGAAGGCTAAAAATTATCAAATGAATATGCTTAAATATAAAACTAAATAAATCTAAATCAAATAAGATCTCAAATGGATTAATTGGATCATTTAACCCATTAAACTCAATTTAGATTAAAACAGATTCAAATCAAAATTAACATCAAATCAAATGAACCTAATTACTCTAAATAATAATGATCACTTAATCAAATATGATTAAAACTTAAATAGATTTTGGTTGAGTCAAACAAAATATTTAACTCAATTGAACTCAATTTGACCCAGTTGAACTCAAAATTGGTCAAATTCAAATCTAAGCCAAATTAAATCCAAATAATTGATCAAGAACATTTCAAATAATTCATAAAATATATTTGAAATATAATCTAAACATAGAATGACAAATTGAATCATATAAATCAACTTAACTAATTTTGGTCAAAGTTGGTCAAATCTTGGACAAATTTGGGTCAAATTCAAAATTAATCCAAATTGAACAAAATTAATCAATAAAAACCATCATGAATGATCAATTAAACATAATTAAAGAAAATCTAAAGCCAATGAGTCAAATCGGGTTGCTTGAACCCAACTCATTTGGGTCAACATGAGTTGATCCAATCCCAAATTGACCCCAAATTGGATAAAATACTCAAATCATCATGTAAAAAGTTGAATTTAAACCTCTATGACTCGGTGAAATCGAGAGAGAGAGAGAGAATACACAATCTTGCAAAATTCCTCATCCACTTCCTTTGCATTCAATGTCACTGATCTCACAGCTAAAAAGAGGACTTTGAGGAGCTAAATCCAAAGTGCCCAACTAGCAATCAACACCCCAACCATCTCCCTATCACCATTAATAGTGATTTTCAACCACCATTAAGGGAAGGAGAAAAGAGGCATAAAACACATTTGATTTTGGCATTAGAGAGCTCTAGGAACTCCAATAAGCAAGAGCAACCCTTTCCCCACTTTCTTTCGATGGAAAATCATTAAATTCGAGTTGATTCCGGCTAAGTGAGGTGAAGTTTCATGATTACGATGTTCCGAAGTAAGGCAAGAGTTCATATTCATTCCAAAGCTTTATCTCACATCCAAAAGTGTATTCAAATTGTCTCTGTCGCAGAAAATCATCCATGACTAGGTAATTTTCAAATCCCATAGCTAGTCATATGATCTATGATTTATGACGATTCTTACGCGATTTAGAAATTTCCCTTAGATATCCATTACATCTTTCATTTTGAACAATTCAAATGCAAAAATAGAAGTTTTTCGACAAGAATCTCCATGAAATCGAGCCCTAACGAATCCATCCCATTTGTTTCACCCGTTCAGGCGTGGGATTTACAATTTTCCACTATTTGGATGTCGCTGTCGTTTGCTAGGATGAAGACGCCCGACATCCATCCGATCCTGCCTCAATTGGGACGAACGGCTGTGATTTGAAGAGAAATGGCATGATTTTGGCCCTTAGATCACTCTGTTCCAATTGCAGATCGGATGATCCAATTGACGCATTCTCACTCATTTGTTGCATTAGTGCCACACTAACCAATCAAAGGCGCCACGCATGCGTGCAATCATGTTGCATTAGTTGACGATTAAGTAGAAAATTAATTTTTTAATTTATAAATTATTTAAATTATCTAAAACTTCAAAAATTCATAAAAAAATAAAATACTCAATAAAAAATTACAAATAAGGACTCATTGGATTCATCTTCATGAGAGAAATCTAATAAGTGAAAAATTCCTAATTGTTATTAGGTATTTTGAGGTCAACTTAAGTTTTAGTGAAAATAAAATTTTATTAATTAAATTAGAAATATACATAAGATTAATCTGAAATTTTTAGGGATTAAAATTGAAGTTAAAATACACATACCATAAAAATTTTAAATTAAAATAACATCCAGATTTGGAGATATTAAATTTTGAAGCTCAAATTATCTATTTTAATCAAATAAATTAAATAAAAATCCATAAAATCATGAAAATCTTTAAAATAGCTTAAATCACTTCGGTTAACATCTAAGATCACATGATTGATTTTATCACAAATTCTACTTAAATAATTATTGATCAAACCTCAAATCAAAAAAATATCACATAATCTTCAAATAAAATAAAAGTAAACATAACTAAACCAAATTAAGTTAATGACACTCAATTAAATGATTAAATTTTAAATTAAACTTATAATCAAATAAATTAATGAAACTTTAATATAAATCAAATTAATTTGATCAAACCCATACTAAGCATTAAATCTTAATCACTATAACCACTTAATAACTTAAAGTAAACTAAAAATCAAGTTGATTATAAATCCAATTCATCCTAATCACTTAATATTAATCAAATTAAATCAAATAAAACTATGATAAACTTAATCAAATTAATATGTAACTAAATCATGTCTAAATCAATTCATTTGGAATAAGATAACTAATTAACCATTAAATGCATGAACCTACTAACTAAATCAAAGATAAATTCATAATTAAAGCATTAAATAAAATTAAATAAACATAATAAATGAATGAAATCAAATAAAACTCTAATCATAAACAATCAAACTTAATTGAAATAAAAATAAACAATTAATTCACTTAATCTAATCAATCATCAATAACAATATAAAAATCCCTTAATCAAATCAAATTCAAGTAAAACACTTAATTAAATATATTAAATCAAATCTCTCAAATATGGGAAATTAAATCATTAATTTATAATTAAATAAATCTTTAATTAATCTAATAATTTAAAATTGAATTATTCTTAATCACATCTAATTAATTAAACATCCAATTAATGCAAACTTAATGAACTAATCCATCATCTTAATGAACCAAACTAATTTAAATAAATCACATTAAAACAAATTTTTAAATCAAACTCAAATCAAACACTTAGTTAATCTACTAATTAATTTGATTACACCTCTTAAATAAGCTAATTAAGTTAATACAATTACCCATATTAAACCTAAGCTTAATCAAACATAAATTTGAACCTACTTAAATTGCAATTAAGTGTCAATTAAATCTTGAATTAAATCAACTTGGTAAATCTAAATTATCAAATTATTAATTGCAACATTAATCTAAACAAACATGAAATCAAATTAAAAGTTTCAACAAATAAATATCCTAAATCAAATTAAACTCTACTCAACTTGATGAAAAGATTAATCAACCTATCATTAAACATTAATTAAGTTAATCAAATAAATTAATTAGTCAAATCAATTATATAAAGATAAAATTAAATTAAATAATTGTATCAAACCAAAAGAATGATCAATATATAAACTAAATAACCAGGCTTAAGAAATCAATTCCTTAATTGGAATTCAAATAAAAGAGTACATTAAACTTCAAATAAACCATAAGTTAATTGGAATACATTCACTAAACTAAACCAAACTTAAATGAAATAATAGAATTAATGAATTTAAACAACATCAGAATGATATTAATCATATGAAAATAAAATCTTAAATTAAAACCCATGAGAAAGGAACTAGATATTAATTTAAAGGATATTGAATTACCAAAATTTAATTAAATCAAGACATCTAATTCAAAATTAATCAATAAAAGGTACATGAAATTAAACAAATTTAAACTTTCAAATTAAAGGATATTGAATTGTCAAAACTTAATTAAATCAAAACATTTAAGCTAAAATTAATCAATCAGAATACATAAAATTAAATAGACTTAAACTTCATTAGACATTAAGGATATTAAATTATAAAAATTTAATTAAATCAAAATATCTAGTTCAACATTAATCAACCAAAAATATATGAAGATGAAACAAACTCAAATTTTAAAATCTAAATCAAATCAAATAAACATTAATCAAATATAATAAATTACACAAATCCAAATGGGCTAATTAAGATACTTAAGAACTTTAGTTAGACTCTTTAGGAATTAGGATGTAGAATAGGGTGAGTTCCATCCACAAATGGAATTCATTATACTATTCATTCTTGAAAACCTAAATATCACTTTAACCAAATAAAAGTGAAATAAAAATGCAAAATAAATCATGAAATCATTTGAATTGAAACAACCCAAAGCTAAAATTTAAACAAATTCAAACTCTGAATTGAAACTTAAACTAAAGAAGCCTAGTAAAGTCTTGCTACACAAGCATTCTTTTCACACACTAAAATACTAGGTAACCGACCTTAGAATTAGGTTAAGTCGATGTGTTGATTATGGTTGTTGATGTTGTATTTTATTTGTGATGTAATATTTTAGACTGGATGTTAAGGTGTATATTTCTTAGACTGGTTGTTAGACTGTTGATAGTCTAACATTATTTTCTATAGGAGATTGTGCTTAAAGGGGCCACTGTAAAAATAAAATATAAATGTTTTACTTGCTTATGCCCCTATGCATAATTTAAGTTAGGACATGTGGGCTTGGTTACTCATGTGTAGGGTGCTAAGTCCAAATTATGATATAACTACTTGGGATTGAATGTATGTTTAGCTAACCTCTATTTTACAGGTATATTTAGATTTACTTTTTTCTATAAAATATAATTTTGTAATAAGAATTAGGATTAGTGCTATGGGGGAGCAGAATGAGCAGTGGCTATAAGGTTTAGTCCTAGGGTGCCTTGTGATGCCTTGGTGTAATTCAAATCAAAAAGAAGATAAGGAGGATATGAAGAAATGAAGAAAAGAAGACCCTCATAGCATGTATTATTTTATAATCTAGGTTGTATGAGGGTAGGCTCGGCTACCAATCTTTTCTCTTTTTGGGGTATATGGTGGAACCCGACCACACAAGACTTTTATTCTTTTATGCAATTTATACATGTTTGATTGATGTTGTCTTTATATTGCACATTAGAACAACATGATCTTCATAGTTTCTTAATGTTTGATATTTAAATGTGTGGCCTGGATGCGATATGTTATTGACCTCACTTTTTGAGTGAGTTATCAACTTCTCATCATAGATCTATGACTCTTATAGACACTAAGAGCTCCTTAGTCCTAAGACATTTCTAATGATTATGTGAACACTAACTTAAGCTTAGAGACTTAGAAGGACTAGCCATAAAGAAAGGTTATGCCTTAGGGATTTAGGAAAACTTGCCTACCCTATGGCCTAAACCTAATCTATGCTTTCTTCTCAAACCAAATCTCAAATTCAGGTAAAATCCAAACCAAATATTCCAAGTTCATAATCAATTTCATAATCAAATCCAAGCTCAAAATTTCTCCATAAAATCTCATGATTAAATTCCATAGCCTTAACCTTAGCCAAATACAATTCAATTGATTTTCTTAAAGATCAATTCAATCACTCAATTATTTATCAAATCCAAATCCAAACTCAATTAAATTAATGGAACCCAAAATCAAATCCAAGTCTAAATTTTCATCTTAAATAATATGACCTACCTTCATAAACTTAACCAAATCTTAACCCAAATCAACCCAAAATTAATTGATTTACTTATAAATCAATTACTCCTTCATTTATATTCATAAATATGAATGAAACCCACCTTCCAATAACTAAAAATAAATCAAACTAAATTGGTTTCTCTTCTTAGCACTTTTGATCTACATCCACGAGCTTAATAAAATTTGCTTCAAAATCATTCCAAACTCAAGTGATTTTCTCATGAATCATTTATATTTTCATTTACATTCCTAAATATAAATGAAATATAAATCCAAATAGCCAAAACCTAATTTATACTATTTAAGCTAATTTTTTAGACTTAACCAAAATCCACCTAAATCAAGCTAAAATTAATAGATTTTCTCTTGAATCAATCATTCTTCAATCAACTAGCCAAATAAAAATGAAAACTACAACTATCAAACCAAACTCAAGTCAACCTAAGTCAAGCCCAAGTTAATCCTTTGAACTTGAAAATTTCAAATGAGCCAAAATCCATTAGACTCGAAATTGATTGCATTTGGATTTATATTTCAATCCTAGGCTCATCTATAAGTTCAACTAAGCTTAAATCAAGTCAAAACCAAACTAATTGACCCATTTAGGTCCACTTAACCCAAGTGGCTTAAAGAACCCTTTTGAGCCAAGTTCTAATCCAACCTAAATTAGATTGAACCAAGGCCATCCAAGCCTCATATCATGATCAATCACCTCAATTGGGTCAAACCAAGCCAACTTGGTCTCTAACCAAGTCAACCTTTAGCCCAAATGAAACCTAAACTAGCCAAAACTCATCATACATCAAAACTCATCATACATCAAATTAATTAAAACCATTGATCCAAACTAACTCATAATCAATTATTGAACATGATCAAACCCTCAATTGAGATAAACCAAGTTCAATTGGTCATTTGACCTAAGTTAACTCAAATTGGCCTAAAGAATCAAAAAGGGTCAAATCACAATCTAACCCAAATTGATTATAACCAATGACTCAAGTTTATTCAAAATTAATTATTGAACTTGACCAAAGCCATAATTGAGCCCAATTTGACAAATTGGTCAACTTGACCCAACCTAGCCCAAATTAACCTAAAGGGTGAAATTGGCCAAAATCCAAATTAAATCCAAATTGATTCAAACCAAAGACTACATTCATCTTCAATTAGCCAATTGAACATAAATCAACCCATAACCTAAATAAATTTGGCCAATTTTGATCAAATTGATCAGCTTGACCCATTTGATTCCAAATAAGCCAAATTAAATTAAATTGATCACACCAAAAGAATTCAAATCATCATTTGAACATAACCTAAGCTTTAGTTTGGCTTAATTTGACCAATTGGTCAACCTAACTCAACATGACCTAATGTGACCCATATGACCCAAATTGAGCCAAATCCCTTGAAACCAAGCCATGACCATTGGGGCTGATCAAACTGATGACCCACTTGAGATCAGAAAAGTACAAACCAATGGGCCAAACTCAAGATAATCCCTCTTAGAAATGTCATCCCACATGTGATCTTACCCAAAAGAGAGCAAAGTCCGCTCTCTCATCACCTTTAGCAGTCACCCATCACCCAAATAGGGACCTACCTCACTTATTAGCCCACTTTAAGGAGGCTAGGGCTACTCAAATCCCATCATTTGATGGGAAATTTCGGCCATCCACTTGAAAGGAGAAAAGAAAGGTTCAAAACTTGGGATTCTACCATTATTCAGCTCCCAAGAGCTTCCCCAAGCAAAGAACATCCTTCCCCACTTCCTTTGAGCCATTTGGACTGAAAAATATCAAAGTTGCTTGATTGGGTGAGAATCATGTGACAAAGGTTCAAACTTATTGGCTTCATGCTCAGATTCCAAATCATCGGTGAGGTAATTTCCAGGAGCTTTGTTTGTGATAGTTTTTGTTCGATTTCAAGAATTTTTCTTAGATTATCCTTGCATTTTTTATTTTACATCATATCCACGCATTTTGGAGTGATTTTTGGTGAATATCGCTAAAAATCGAGCCTAAAATGATGTTTTTCGTTCAATTTTTTTCACAAAATCCCGTCGTAATAGTGTTTCCATCCATCTCTTCCGCCAGATCACCCGCTAGCCGCCCGATCTCCCATTCAGGAAGACGGACAGCTCAGATCATGCGGTTTTGATCGGCGGATCACATGGCTCAGATCACATGGGTCACGCTGATCGATCTATATTGTCCGATCCATGACGGTCCGGATGATCTACGCGCTCGCGATGCTTCCTTCATTTTCCCACTCGTCCGTGACGTCCGGTAACGCATGCCCGCCTGCTATCAGTTCAATCACCGCGACACACAACATTGCCACATCAACGTTGCGCGGTGCTGACTGGTTTAAGTGGGAAAATGGCCTATTTTTTGATTTTCAAAATTATTTAAATTTCTTGAAGCTTCAAAAATTCATAGAAAATAAAATACTTAGGGAAAAATTATAAATAATGGCTCGTTGGATTCATATTTTTGAGAGCAATTCAACAAACCCAAAATTCCCAAATTTTGCTGAATACTTTGAGCTTAATTTGAGTTTTCATAAAAAAATTAAATTTTATCATTTTTTCTAAAAATATAAATTGGATTGAGTTGAAACTTTCAGAAATTGAAATTGAACTTAAAATACACATTCCATAAGATTTCAAGTTAAAATGACATATGGAGTGGAAGATATTGAATTTGAAGCTCAAATAGTTTATTTTAATAAAATAAATTAATGGACTTTATGAAAATCATCTTAATTGCTGAAAATTTCTAAAAATCATAACAAATCATAGAAAAGTCCAAAAAAAATGCAAATAAATGCTCATTTTGAAGGTATTTAAGAGGAGAATTTAATAAAAATATTTTCAGTTAGTTTTGAATAGTAAATAGAGCTTAATTTGGGTCTAATTAAAAACTTAATTAACTTAATTACTCTCTAATCATTCAAGTAATTAATCCTAAAATTTTAGAGATTATTTAAGAGGATGACCTCTACCTCCTCTAATTTTCTTAGGATTTATTATTTGTTAAATTAAGATAATTGATTAATTAAGCCCTAATTATCTTATTAACTTAATTAAAGAATAATTAAGCATATTAACAGTAACTAATTAACTATTTGGACTCTCTTATTATTGTTGAACAGTAAGGAGACTTAGGGAATTGGATTGGGGTCTTCCTCCCAATCTTTTCCCTAAGTTTCCCTCATTTTCCAACCAAAATACTAATTAATGATTAATTAATTAATTAATGACTTAATTGGCTAAATTGAAACCCAAACCACATTAAATCATGCTTTATCAAATGGATGGCTTATGGAATTAGGTTGGGACCTCTTTCCTAACCTTTTCCCTTTAGCCCATCTCATTTCAAATGATAGTCAATTAACTTTGGAAATTAATTAAGGAGAAAAGAATTAATGGATTAATAACTTGATTAATTAAATTAAAAAATCTAATTAAATCTGATTTCTCTTAATTGATCCATGGGTAGAGCTTTAGGTGTTCAATAACTTAAATAGATTAATGAAATCCTGATAGCTCACATGTGTGAGAAAACATGAAAGTAATTGAGTGAGTTTTTTAAGCCTACTTAATAAATGATTATGAGCTAATTGTATTAGGCCCCTTTCATTTCATAGAAGCATTGATATTTACTTTTTAATTCATTTGCATTATTACTTTAGCTCATAATCATTTAATCAATTATCTTAAGATAATATAGGTAATATTTTAATTAATTGATTTAATTCATGCTTAACTTAATCAATCCATAAAATTAGTCTAATTTGCTTCTTATTAAATCAAATTAACTCACACATATGGAGAATTGGATTAAAATTAGTAAACATTTCTCATATATCTTAAATCAAGTTAAACATAAGGTCAGAAGTGACTTTAAGAAACTTTAGCTTATTTTAAATAAGCTTATTTAATATTATTGTCCTTATGAATTAGTTGGATTGAATGAAATTATGTGCTTATGTTTCTATTTCTTTCCAATCATATTAAAATATTATATGCCACTTGATTCATGCATTCATTTCTTCAAAAATTAATTAAAAATAAATGATTTTCTTTATGTCAAGCTTGCATGTATTGATTTAAATTAATATATGTGTGACTATTATTACTATTAAATCAAAATTTATTTTTCAAATCTTATGAATGAATGATTACATATGTTATAAATACTAGCTATAAATACATAGAAAATGCAAATGATTATAGCTTAAGTGTATGGGGTTAAGCTCTTTTCTTTCATTCATATATTGATTTGTGTAATTAAGAATGTTAATGGGTATTTAGTCTGGACATTTCAGAAATACAAAGCTTTAAGTAGCCCCAAGGAGGTCATTTAATTATCTCACTTTCCTGATTTAACAAGGGCACATACTCCATTCGATTTCATTCTTACATATTTCAATATTGGAATTTAAATATGACTTTACTCCATATGTATATATTTTTTCAACCAAATAAAAATACAACTTTTGCATGGTTCTCTCTCCTTTATTTATGTATATATCCATATGTATTTGAGAAAAGTAAATATTTAGTCTGGACATCTCGGGAATACAAGACTTTAAGTAGCCCCAAGGAGGTCATTTGATCACTTCCTTGATTAACAATGTCATGTACTAGCTTATGTCTCTTATACATGTGTGTGTGTATTTAATTATAGAAGTTAAAACCCCTCTTTATTTTACCAAAATACATGCATATGCAATTGTTTAAATGATAGAATTAATTAATCATGTGATTGGAAGCTCTCTTTCTTACATTCATGTATGCAAACTTACATATGTGTGAATACAAATGGTATTTAGTCTAGACATCCCGAGAATACGAGGCTTTAAGTAGCCCCAAGGAGGTCATTAGATTATCTCACTTCCCTAGTTAAATTTGGCATGTACCTGTTTAATTTCATTCTTATGTATTTTTTATATAAGAATCTAGATAGAGCTTTAAATTAATATGATAAAATAATTCAATCAAAATAAAAAAAAATATAAACTTTAAATATACTTATTCATATTCATCATTTAAGTGTGCCAACACATATTGTATGAATAGATATGTTTAGGATTTAGTCATATGCATGCTACATATGATGAAAATAAATAAATAAACATGTATTATGTGATGGTAATTAATTTAATTAATCTTAAAATGTCTTTCATATTGAATGAGATCATTTAAAGTGAGTCCAAACTTAGGATTAATTAAAATATGTAATAAGTCATTCACCAAAGAGAATTCATTTAATTAATATGCTTTAAAAGTGACTTAAGGTAGGGATAAAAGAGAGTAATCCTCTCTTTCTTTCTCTTTATAACACTTATTTGTTAAGTGTAAGTCAAGAAAAATAAAAGAAAATATTAAGTAAAAAATTCTCAAATTAACTAAATCACTTAAAGTGAAATCAACTTCTTATGATTAAACATCCTTACATACTTAAATAAATGCTAGTTAAGGCATACCACACAAGCCTTAATACACACACTTTAAAATTAAGTCACCACTTCTAGCTTTATGTTAGGGCGGTGTATGGAATGATGTGTGTTTAGTTTTATGATGTATTATTTTAGACTGGATGTTAGGGTGTATGCTTCGTAGACTAGATGATAGGCCGTGATTAGCCTAATCATATTTTATGCAGAAGATTGTGTTTAAAGGGGTGCTTAAATGCTCTCTTTTGCGGGTTGCTTAACCCCTAAGCATAATCTAAATTAGGTCAAGTGGGTTTGGTTACCCATGTGATAAATTATCCATATAACTATTTAGGTTGTATAGTGTGCTTAGCTAACAGTTATTTTTATATGTGTAGTTAGATTTACTTTTTATATTTTTAATGTAATTTTGCATTAGGAATTAAGATTAATGTTATGGGGGATTATGATGAGCAGTGACTAGAATTTTTTGTCCTAGGAGGCCCTATCATGCCTTTGAAGCAAACAAATCTAAATAAAGAAATGAATGAGATATGAAGATAAGAAGACCCCCTATAGCATTTATTCATTTATATAATTTGTAATTATTATTTCATATAACGGGTTGTATAAGGATAGAGCTCGACTACCCATTTCTCTTTTCGGGTTGTGGTTACATCACACCTATTATTGTTTTATTAGATTTATAAAATTGTTTGATGTTTTATTTACAATTGCGCAATATAAATGGCATTCATTCTCCTAGTTTCTTTATGAATAGTGATTTAATGTGTGGCCTAGATCCGTTAGGCTCTTAGAAAAAAAACTTTCTACCCCAACTACAACTCATAACTAAAGTTTTAAAATAATTGATAACCTCACACAAAGCTTAGGCATTAAACTAAGATAATTAAAAAATTTAGCAACCCCTTAGCTGAATGTTGTATGCTTAATATCATGCATCCATATTGCTTCACTCTTACTAAGAGAGGATTTCCATCCTTGCACGATAGGGGAAAACTTGACCTTTGACGGTCTTCTCCGTGGTAAAAATATCTCTTTCTCTCTGATTTAGCTAATAACCTTATTTCAATATGCATTTAGACATATAAAAATCCCATGGCCTTTGTTAAAATGAAGAGTTAAAAATTAAATAAAAATTGATAAAATGTGCATTAGGCTAAGTCATTACTCATATTACTCATGTTTTAGTCTCTTAAGGAGTGGGTTTAAGGACCTTAGTTTCTTTCTAAATAATAACAAATTAATCATCTTGCAAAATCATATGACTTGCTTACATGATTTTAAAGCGATGGAGTTAGTCGCCACTCTGTGCAATTATAAGTCCAAGAATGGTTTACTGTCTCTTGTGGAGGTAAACCATATACTCATTTTTGCTTAGATTTAAGTCATGCTTTAGCTTATGCCAAAACTCATTAGATTTATGATCTGAGATTTTATTTTATTCGGGCTACAAGCATAAATCCTCACCTCTTATGCATTTTCATAATCTTGTATTATGGGATTATAAGCCCTAACAATCTAATAAAATTTAACTCGAATAAATAATCATCCTCAATTTCAAACATATAAAGCCCAATCATAAGATATATTAGAATGATCACTAGATTTTCTAGTATCATAAGTATTCTCTACTCATCTTCTTTTGGCTTCAATAATAAGTCTCTCATTTTTTATCTATCCCATTTGATTTTCTAACATAATCAATTTATTGATAGTCTTATCATTAAAATCTTTGGAGACAAGAATTTCCTACTTTAATCGAGAGTATTCCTAAGAAACTCACCTTCCTTCGGATGTAATTAACTATGAGGCTTGCCCCCATAGAGAACTTTAGAACAAGGTCTAAATAAACCATATTTTATTCATCCATATAAAGTAGGAGAAAAATCTCTAGTATATTCAAAAACTCATTATGCCTTAAAAGTCCTTATTATGTGATTAGGTCCATTGAAGTGTGATGCCTCTATCTTTCAAGATAGTACATCATACCTCAATGTCGTACCCGATTCCTTCAATAAGTACACCCTCAAATTTGTATGGTGTCCCTATATATATATATATATATATATATATATATATATATATATATATATATATATATATATATATATATATATATATATATATATATGCTTAAGATAAAATTAAATTTTCAATCTAACTAATCACTCATAATTAAATTTTTAATAATTCATAACCTCATCATAAAGCTTAAGTGATAAGCAAGATAATTAAAAGATTTAGCAATCCCTTAGTTGTATGTTGTATATTGAATGCCTCACATCATGCATATCATATTCTTTCTTTCTTGAATATGGGAGATCTCCATCCTTGCATGATAGGAGAATGCTTGACCTGTGAGAGCATCTCTTGTGATGGAGAGCACCCGCCTTCTCGCTGATTTAACCAATAATCTTATTCATCATGTATTTAGGCACAAAAAAATCTCAAGCCTTTATCAAAATGAATGAGTCAAAAGTAATAAAAATTAAAAAGATTTTGTATTTGTAGATTAAGTCATATGCTCATACCATTCATGCTCTAGTCTCGTAGGGAGTGGGTTTAGGACTTTAGTTTCTTTCCAATTAAATAATAGTCCAACCATCTTATAATTTCATAAGACCAGACTAAATGGTTTTGAATCATAGGAAGAATTAGTCGAGCCCTGCTATTGTAAGCACAATAATTAGGCGGTTTATCCTCCTTTGTATAGGTAAACCTTATTCTCATATTCGCTTAAATTTAGGTTATGCTTTAGCTTATGGTAGAGCTCCCTAGATTTACGATGTGCAGTTACTATTTCTTTTGGGCTACAAGCATAAATCCTCACCTCTTAGGCATTTTTATAATCTTGTGTTGTTGGATTATAAGTCCTAGTATTCTAATAAAATTTCAACTTAAATGAATAAATCTCTTCAATTTCAAACATATAAAGCCCAACATTTAGAATGCTCACTAGGCTTCCTAGTATCATAAGCATTCCCTACTTATTCTCTTTGACTTCCAAAAATAAGTCTTCTCCTTAAACTTTTCCAATTGATTTTTAAATACAATCAATCCTTTGATAGTCTTGAAATCTATAGAGACCCTAATTGTCTACTTTAATCGAGAGTATTCTTAAGAAATTCATATTCCTTATGATGTAATTAACTATTGGGGCTTGCCTCCATAGGGAATTTAACAAACCCGACTTAATATAAATCTTATTTTACTTTTTCATGTAAAGTATGAGAAAGATCTTTGGTACATTCAAAGACCCATCATACCTTAGGAGTCCTTATTAGGTGATTAGGTCTATTATAGGGTAATGACTTCTATCTTTTGAGACAGTACATCATTCCTTAATGTCATACCCGATCACTTCAATAAGTATCCCTAAGATCTGTGTGGTGTCCCCATATCCAAAACTAAACACCACAATTACCAAAAAGGAGAGCCACAAGGTTAAACAGAGAGCTAAGATCCCTTAACTTTCTCAAGCTAATGATGACCTTAAATTCCTCTACTATTTGATTAAGGAAAGGCGTAATTCTAATATGATTAAAGAACTTCTTGTTGAAAGGGGAGTTCTTATGAATCCCACTGAGATTGCGACTGAGATTTGTCAATATTATTTCTCTCTCTTTAACAAGTCATACTCAGATGTGGACCTTAATTTGGATATCTCAGTGGGCACCATCATCTCCCCCTCTCAGTTTGCTAACTTGGGTGCCCCCATTTCAGATCAAGAAATCATTGCGGCTCTCCATGATATTAATGAGGATAAAACCCGGGGTCCTGATGGCTTTACCTCCAAGTTCTTTATCCATTGTTGAGATATTATAGGGAAGCAATTCCTGTTAGCCGCTCATCATTTCTTCAGAACCCAAAAGCTCACTGAATTCTTCAAGCATGGTATCATTACCTTGATTC
Source organism: Cymbidium sinense (assembly GCA_021442155.1). NCBI lineage: Eukaryota > Viridiplantae > Streptophyta > Magnoliopsida > Asparagales > Orchidaceae > Cymbidium > Cymbidium sinense. The sequence continues at coordinate 148,906,131 of CM038217.1, forward strand.
TAAAGTCAAGCATTCCAATACTTTGGTAGACTATATGCATACTTCCCTCTGCAATACTTACTATAAAGTTATCGCCAAAGTACTTGCGAATAGACTCAAATATGTCCTTCCCTTTATCATCCACCCTACTCAGTCTACATTTATAAAAATAGAGACATAGCTGATAGCATTGCTTTGACCCACAGATTTGCTCAGAGTTTAAGAACAGGAGTTCTTCTAATGCTTTTGGTGTGAAGATTGATCTCAAAAAAGCATTTGATTGTGCTAATCGTAAAGCTTTAATTTTGAGGTTGCTACTAAAAGGCTTTCCTGAGATTTTTATCAGCTGGATGGAAGCTTGCATATATGATATCCCATTATCTATAGTTTTGAATGGTCAAATTGAAGGATACTTTAATTCTTCCAATGGGCTGAGACAAGAGTGTCCTTTATCCCTCCTTCCTCTTCATTATCATCATGGACATTTTCTTTTGTCTCCTGGGAAGAAAAGTTGCAGATTCATACTATAGACCGATTGTCTCAGGTAATTGTTCTATTTATCACATTCTCTTTGCCGACGACACTTGTTGTAAGGGAAGTTAGATCCCCGTTTGCCCTTGCTCTCAAGGAAGTTTTAAGCACCCTCTCCTCTCTTATGGGTTTGGAAGTGAATCATAACAAATCTCAAATTTGTTTCTCCAAAGATTCTAGGGAGGCTAACCAAATTTGTAACATCTTAAATATTGAGAAAGGAGAGTTCCCCTTTAAATATATTGGTCTTCCCTTGGTTGTTGGGTCTCTCAAATCATCTCATTTCTTGGCTCTCCTAGATAAAATGTCCTTCTGGCTGGTGAGGTGGAAGTCTAAATGGCTTTCTTATGGTGGCAGACTAGAGCTCATCCGATCAGCCATCAACAGCTACCTTTCTTACTGGTTGTGAGCGTTAGCTATTCCTAAGTGTATTCTTAAGAAAATTACTTCTATTACTGCTAAATTCTTCTACCACATGAATGTGCTCAAGAAGATGCATCCCATCTCTTGGTCTAAGACTACTCTACCTCGAGGTAAAGGTGGAACCAGGTTGATATCCATTAATATGCTTAATGTGATTTGTAAAATCAAGGTTCTTTGGAAGGTGATTTACCACACTTCCTCACTAGCTTCTTTGCGTTACAATAAATATGGCTTGATTTGGCAGAAGCCCCTCCAATCCTCTACTTTGTGGAGGGAACTCCAATTATGCGCATCTCAGTTTAGAGGGAATTTATCCTATTATGTTGGCAATGGTACATTGATCTCTCTTTTCTTTGATCCCTGGTGCCAAGGGAAATCCATTTTTGAGATTTGAGGTGCTGAATCCCTTGCTCAATTTTTTAAAGAATTCTCCTCTTAGTTTAATTATAATGAACAATGTCTGGTCTGCACTTGAATCATTTATTCAGAGATACCCGACTTGTATACAATCCATCCTTTTTGTCCCTATCTCTTCTAGGCAGGACTCTATCCTTTGGAAGGGTGAGAAGCTTATAAAAAATAAAAAGATTTTGGGAGTCCTATTTGATCAGTGCCCTTTGTGGGTTGATTGAGAGACATTTGGTTCAAAGGATTCGCCATTAACTATGTAGTCTTTTGTTGATGGCTAATCTGGGTGGGCTCAAAACCTCATATGTACTCAATCATAGAGGTCTTGGTCTTATCATTGATTGCAGGCTTTGTCACAATAAGAAGGAATCTTATTCTCACTTATTCTTTGGCTACCCATTTTCCCTGAATCTTATAAGGCCTCTCCTATCTAACAGTAATTATTTCTTATTTCAACATATTCTTTAAACTGTGCTCGTGACCTCCTCCCTTATTGAACACAAAGCCTTGAAGAGACTTTATTTGTTGATTGTTGCAGTGACTGTTTACACTATATGGTGTGAGAAATTATAGATTATTCTAGAATATTAAAAGCTCATGCACTATCATATCCCTTAAAATCAAATCCAAAGTTGCTTCTAAGCTTAGACGCTAGTCCTACAAATCAACCTGGCCTCAATCTGTTCTGGCTACTTTGAATATTTGGAGAAAGTTTGGTGGCACTAATCTTATGGAGAGAACTCTTTTGATGGGTTGATATTTTTTATACAAACTTTGTCTTTGTTCAATAGTATTTGATCATTGCTGGTTCTTCTAGTTTTGGATGCTGCATTGCTTACTGCTGATCTTTTGTTTGGGTTCTTCTATCAAAGTACCTACATTTGGGTTATGGTTTTTCTATGCCCGGATGTGGATGTGTTGGTGCTAGACATGCTGACGACCTTTGCCATTGCTTGTGAGCTTCCTTCCAAGATGGCTTATACATTGCCTCCTTAAAGTTGATCTCTATTTTCCTCGGCTAAGTTTTCACTTTTAGACTGGATCAGGGGATCACACTAACTCCACTCTCCATTTTATTGTGGTCATTTATTATTTTACATTTCATCATTTTTCATGTTGCTCTTTTTTGCTTGGATGATGATGAGACATGTGACTACAGTAGGCCACAATTCCTACATCATTTTCTATAGCATTCTGTCGACTCCTTCCTGGATGACTCTCCTCTACAACCTGGAACTAGGTGTGTCTTTTACATGGTCTCTTATTGCCTGTTTTAATCCCCTTCGATTTTTGGTTTTATGGTTCCACTAGAAGGCATGAGCTATCAACCGTTGGTACGTCGGCTTTTGATCGTTGGATGACCGATCTATTCTTACACTTGTTGTCTCTGTCCTTTTAGGACTTTTGTGTCTCTGAGTCCGAAAGGCTTTGCTCTAGCCTTTACTTATAACAATTTTTTCACTATCTTATTGTTTTCTTATGGTTTTCTTAAGTTTCATAGGTTTTTATTTTGGCCCCTTGGGGTTTTCCCTTCATAATTTCTTGTAACTACTCACTTTGGAATGAAATTGGGCTTTGCCCTCAACTTTTCCAAAACAAAAAAAAAGCTTTAGGTCATTTGATTGAAAGAGTTAGAAAACATATTATAGAATATAATTAATATATTATTTTAGGACAAAATTTAGTTTGAAATTAATTAATATGAATTGTAATTTTATAAAAAATCTTTAAAAGATAAAATAACTATTTATTAAAATATTTTTATTGATGTTAATATATATGCTAGATATTCAACTATAGAGCAAGCCATAAGTGGGGTCCACATTAAATCCATTGGAAGAAGAGCTCACATGCATCCCAAGGCCTTAATAATAATTTAAAAATAATATAGTATGCAATACCCTCTAATTATGTCTCCAATTGTGGTGATGGGGGTGAGGGGATTGGAGAATGCCCTTCCCATAATAATAATAATAATAATAATAATAATAATAATAATAATAATAATAATAATAATAATAATAATAATAATAATAATAATAATAATAATAATAATAATAATAATAATAATAATAGTAATAATAAGAAAAAGTATAAAATTTTAATTTTTTTTAATAAACATTGTAAGATATTTTGGCCTTCTATTTGTTAGTGTAAGATAACATCAATTATTAATTATTGAAATATTTTGATTTTAGAGATGACATTAATATGTGCTTTATTAGTGTTACTAATTAAGTTAATTATTAAAAGGAATGTGTTTGAGGTTGACATTTATTACGATCATTAAAAGAGGAAAATGAATGAGGTGCCATAGAACATTACAAAGCCATAACTCTTTATCATGTGCTATAATGAGGTACATCTTATGGAAGTTCTAAATTCCCAAAAGCATCATAGTAAGTTCTATACAAAAATAAGTTATAAGTGTTTTTAGATTGGTTGAATTGCTAATAAATGCTACTTCAAAGCCTAGGTCAACTCAGAGTGTGGTTGAGAGTTCTCAAGATGTGCAAGAGAGATGGTTCTTAGGTGAAATTCTTAGATCAATCTAAGAAACTTTTTGCAAGGATTAACTTTAAAGGAATTTTTAAGATAAAAAAATTTGAGTGCTTGGTATTAAATTCATTTTCATGTGATTGATATATATAAGACATATATGATTTTGATGAATAACATTTATTTCAAGGATTACATAAATATTCAAAGAAATCACTGCACAATTCCAAATTATCAATTTTAAATTAAAAATGAAACACTCATATGTGCACTCTTAGATCTTGATGACTCAATCTCTTATGAAGAAGCTCTTTCCTAACGAATTGATGAAAATGGATATCATTCAAACATGTTGAAATGAGCTCCATGATAAGACATAAATTTTGAGATTTGTTGATCTTCCATCAAAATCATAGACCCTTGGAAACACTTAGGTCCGAAAAATTAAGCATAAGATCTATGGCATAATTGATAAGTACAAAGCATATTTGGTGAAAAAAGATATACTTGATAAAAACTTATAAAGTGTAAAGATACATTTTCTCTGGTCATGAGAATTCCTTTAATTTACTTAAATTTAGCATTGTAAAATCTTTATCTAAAAGTTCTTAGATGAAATGTAATGTAGTAATTCTTAATAAAGAAATGAAAGATAAAATCTATATGAGTTATTTTATTAACTTTATTGAAAAAGGCTATGAAGGTAGTGTTTATAAGCTTAAGCATTTTGTTTATTAGTTGAAGAAATTATCTAGAAAATACAATCATAGATTTCATTAGACCATCACATTTATAGATTTTGAAATATATAAGTAGATTATTGTTAATATGTTAAGTGATATGATCAGAGCTTTGTGAGTTTATCATAATAAGTTGATGTCATACTACTTATTGAAAATAATTTGGACATGATACTTGGCATTAAGGGGGTTATCTTGCACAATCAAAATAGTTAGCATGTGTGAGGGTAACTCTATGTTGGGCTTAAAAATAATTTAGATTAATAAAAAATCTTGCACATGTCATAAGAGGTTCAAAACTCATATGAAATCCATTGAAAAATGAATACATCCTAAGTCTTGATTATTGTCTCATTATAGAAATGCATTAAGATGTTTAGTGTTCACTAAATTATGTGGATTCCTTGATATACATTTGTAATGGGATTGGTCCATAGATATCAAAGTAATTTAGACATATATCATTGGAAAGTTATGAAGAAAATGCTTCAATGCCTCAAGGGTATTATTGTCCTAGTTCTATTTTAACACAATTACAATGTTGATTATGTGTGGAAAATAAACTTAATCTTAAATTCACCCCTACCCCCACCAACTCGGACACACATGCACACACACACACTCACACCATATATATGCTCACATGTTTCATCATTGAAGCTTAGTATGTAGCATATATTATTCTTATAAGATTTCTTACGTGCCTTTATATCTCCATCAAAGCATAGGAATATGTATTATTATATAGTGTTATTACAATAATAAATGTAGGTGCATATCATCCTAAGTTTTATAGTGTCATGAAGCATGTAAATTCAATATTTCAACTATATTCATGATGTAATTACACAAAAGAAGAATTTTGTTCTATATTATATCTTTAAAATCTTTATTATAACATTTACTAAACCAATAGTTAAAGATATGGTTGGGGGTTGTATGTTGGTTTTGTTTTGCATAAGATTTAATTTTAATCATCAAATGATATTAATATATTGATTGTTTTAGTAAATTAATATTTTAACTTATATGAATGTACTTATTTGTACAAATTGTTAAAAATCTCTTTAGTTTTAACAACTTCCCTCTCATATTAACAATCATATTATTATTTTAATAGCACACAAGATTTTTTAAATATTAGTATATGAGAGTTTATATAATCTCACTTAAGTTTTAATCTATTAAATGTGGAAATAAATTGAGGGAATATGTTAATTTCAAATGTGAACCCTAAGTAGGCACAAGTGGGAGAGACTAAGATGTTATATTCATACTCCTTTATCACATATGGACTAGGACTCATGTGATATTATCGCGCAATTTAGCTTATGTTCTTACTTCACTATAGCATATATTTCATATCACATGTGTTATTATTGGCCTAAGCGAAGAAAGTAGATAAATAAACCTCTATCTCATGACTATGTGATCCCTAAAGAACTTATAATGGTTTCTTACATACCTTTTAGCTTAAAATTTCATCATGAAGTGTAGAATTGATTTTACCATTTTAGCATATTATCCCGTAGTCAAGATTGATGTAGCCTCACAACTCATGATGAGGAAAATAATAATGTCAATGTTGATTGATATATGAGAGTTAGAAAAAATATATATCAAGTACACACGTATTGTGTGACTTATAATCCAAACGATTACTCAAAGATTGATTCTTGTGATAAACATGAGTATACAATATAATAATAATTAAGCATGCTCTAAGCTCTATGCTTGTGAGGGATGATAAATGTTTGAAGTGTAATTGAAATTTTCAGTAACAAGATATTTTAAGAGTGAAACTTTTTCTAGTTTAATGATAGCTTTAGATAAGTGCTCATTGTTTACTTTGTTTTTGAGCGAAGATAGAGTTGACAACACATGCATTTGAGCAAAAAATGATGTATATAATTTAAAAGAAGACATTTAGATTTAAATGCATGATTCTTTCACATGAATAAGGATTGATAATTTAACCCCTCATTCTATATGAAATTTAGTATCTAGCTTTTTTATCTATCAATATAGATTCCTCTCTCTCTCTCTCTCTCTCTCTCTCTCTCTCTCTCTCTTATATATATATATAATTATGATAAATTATGATCTTTTCTATTGAGCTATCATACTACTTTAGTGGGTGACTCTAGGACTACAAAAGAACCGAGCATTCAACAAGCTACTCGTGACTCAGCTATATTAGAGCTCGTTCATGCTCGTTCGATTAACTAATCGAATGAGTTTGAACACTTTGAATATATTTCGACAAAATGAAGTTTGAAGAAACAACCAGTTATGTTCATGTCATTTAAAGCTTGTGAACAAGTTCATTAAAAAGCTCGATTATGACTCGATTATGGCTCATTTATTTCATTAAATCAGCTACTTATTAATAGGCTCGATAAGCCCAATCTGAATTGAACTCGGGAACAAGTTTGAGTCGAGCTTGAACAAGATTTTTTTAAATAAGCTCAAGCTTGAATAGCATTCTAAAAACTCGAATTGAGCTCGAGCTCAATAATGATAAATGAGTTTGAACTCAACTCATACTCAAATGTTCATACTATATGATTTTAATAAGTACATGAGTAAAATTTTCAAGAAGTGCGTTTATAGGATAATAAGATTTGTAAGTCAAGATGAATATTTATATACATTATTTAATAATTTTAAGTAAATTATATTTAATGGAATATGAAAAACTCATAATAATCAATCACTCACTAAGACTCTTATTACGTGGGAGTTTGTGGGCTTCATTGGTCTTAAATTTGCCATTATGGGATGGGCCAAACATGGGCTAAATTTGTCAAACTTTTTATCCACAAACATCTGTACTGTTCACATCTAAAAATTTTTAGAATATTACTTTTTTTTAAAGATAGTTGTAAAGTAACGTAGAGAAAATAATTTTAAAAAAAACTGTTTTGAATGTTAAAGTTATTTTTTTCTTAAAATAATCAAATAACAACGACAGATCTGATTCACAAAATTAATTTTTTATTACAAAATTTTTTAAAAAAATTTATGAAACTAATAGTCAAATACAGTTATAATTATTTTTTAAAAAACAAAAAATTTTATCTCAAATATATCTTTAATTTTGAACACACTTTTATGACAAATAACACACTTTAATAGCTCTGAATTTTAAAATTAACTTTTTACCACAAAGATAATTGTGAATAATTTTTAAATAATAAATTAGTTAAAAAATTACTTCAAATACACTCTTAATTTGTCCCTATTCTAGAAAAATATCATTTAGCCAACTTAAATTAGCTTCTATATTATAGGATCGGTGTTCAGGGCAAACATATATGTACGCACGCAATAATTAAATGCATTCGTGAAGAAAAAAAAAAATTGCTTGATTTTCTAACCTAACACGCAATTAAAGCTGAAGGCAACGAACATTAATTTTGTCTTACCTGACTAATTAAAGTATTCAAACTGCCATTATGGTTACTTGATATTGTTAGACACGTCAAGTGAACTAATGAAATTGCCTATGCAAATTGCTTAATATAAAGTTTAACGTAATCATGTGATTTATTTTCTATTTTTTAGATATTTTAATATTTTTTTATATCAATCTCTCTCTCAAATTTATCAATCAAATTGATTCAAATTAAACATGCCGTTTCAAAAAGAAAATGTAAAATTTCGTACACGATGAATAATTTCATTTTCAAATGACGCGAGGCTTATAAGAAGATCAATCCAATAAAGTTTCAAGATTATCAAATCAAGATCGTTGAATAGTTAAATCATCAAAAACTATTTACGATGAATCAAATGAATATACATCATCCGATAGAGTGTTTTGAGATACAATGACCAAAATATCCTCTCCCATAAGGGACTCATTCTTGTCATGAAGGAGAGGAGGAGCTAAAAGCAAACTTGGGAGAAAGGCGGAAAAGTTTAGAAGTTCAAGTCATTATCACCACCGTTGTTGTCGACGCCGCCGCTTATCATCGCCGACCGCCACCAACAACCATTACCCAACTAGCCAGATACCGTTATAACTTGATTATGGAATTCTATCATTTGATTTCTCATAGAACATTGTAACTTATCGGAAAACTTAAACTTTGTATTCCAAAACAGATATATATAGACTGAATTGACCTATGGTTTTTCCCATCTTTCTGAGTTTTTTACATTGAGTTTCTTTTTTTTTTTTTATTTGTGTGTGTGTTAGATTTCCATACAAGCTAAGCCGTGGAGTTTTATTCTGCCACAACCAATTTTCTAACATACCACAGTTTGATGTCATATGTGAGAAATATTCCATTTACATCTTCATAATGGTTGACAATCTAACATAAAGTTAAGAGCAACACCATCTATATGATGAAGAAAATCTTACTTAAGAGTAATATATATGAAAAATGAAGAAACATCAAATGATGATCATTCAATTCTTATCAAAAATTGAGAGGCAACCTTTGATTTTAAAAGATCATCCAAATCAATATATTAGATATCTAATTGGTTATCAGTTTAAGAAGGAAGCCCATGATATGAAGTAATTTCAACAAAAAAGAAAGAGAGATAGTTTTACAAATTGTGATTCTTCAATCATACTCATGAAGAAATAAAGCAATGATCAAGGAACAACTTTGGCTACAATCTCAAACGGATATTTTGATTTGACCTCTTTCACACAAGTTAACGTTATTGAGTAATACTCTGATAAATAATCTCGAAAGAATCAAAATGTTTAATCTCTTCCACACAGGTTAACGTCATTAAATAACACTTTGTTAAAATAGTCTCGGATGAGAGTTAAAACTATTGATCTTTTCTACATAGGTTAAATGTCACCAAGTAACACTCTGACAAATACCTCGGATATGCCAAAAATTATTTATGAATTCCTCCCCTGGAAGGCAAGCCCCTGAGGAAGCCTCGATGGAAAGCTAGTAGTGGATAAGGTCCTCACTAGAATGACTCCAAAAGAGCAAGTGGTTGACGGGAATCCAGGCGAAAGCTCGTAATGTACATGTACTTCAAAATCTAAGACAATACTCGTAAGATACGTATATCAAAATCTAAGTTAAAAGCTCAAAAGTGCAGGTATATCAAAAATCTCATAAGATAAAAGCCTCATAATGTACATATACATTAAAACCCTTAGAAAGCAAAAACCTCATAAGGTAAATGCATATTAAAATCTTCAGAAGACAAAAGTTTCAGAAGGTACATGTACATCAAAAATCTCATAAGGTATATAATGTACATTAAAAATCTCAAAAGGCAAAAACCTCAGAAGGTGCAAGTATATCAAAAATATCAGAAGACAAAAGCCTTAGAAGGTACAAGTACATCAAAATCTCAGAAGCCAAAAGCCTTCGAAGGTACATGTACATCAAAAATCTCAAAAGGCAAAAGCCTCAGAAGATATACGTACATTAAAAATTTGAGAAGCCAAAAGCCTCAGAAGGTATAAGTTATTTTCAAACCTCGAGATCGAGAAAATTGAACTACTCGACACGCCATCATCATAAAGGTCGGTTCAAACCCCAGACTGGGAGAACTGAATCTGGATGGGTCACACCGCCATATAGTCGAGAGGATTCCAATATTTAGAAAAAAAATAAAATAAACTTGGAAGAACAAGCTGAATTGGATGCACATATAACCAGTCAAACTCCGAGATCGGGAGAACCTGGGGCGAGAGGGGCCCTACAATTATACAAGTCGATGGAGGCTACCAAAGAAAAGAAAGAAATATGCGAGTTTTTCCTTACCCTTTGGGAGGTATTTATACTTGAAAATTGACTCTTCATCTTATTTTAAAAAATAATAAAAATAAAAGAAGAGAACTCTTCATATTTTAATATATATATATATATATATATATATATATATATATATATATATATATATATAAAGAAAGAGAAAATTATTCATATTGTAAATAAATAAACTCTTCACTTTCCTCATTAAAAAAAAATTCTTAATATTCTTCATTAAAAAAAGTCGTTATATTCTTAATTAAAAAAAATCTTGAACATCTCTCTCTCTCTCTCTCCTCTTTCCCTCTTTCTCTCCCTCTCTCTCTCTCTCTCTCTCTCTCTCTCTCTAACAAAAAAAATTATGGCCGAGGACCCCCTCATTTTCAAATCAAAGGCCTCCAAAAAATAATAAATAAAATAAATATATATATATATATATATATATATATATATATATATATATATATATATATATATATATATATATTGAAAATCATATAGAATAAAAGTTTACTCCTTAACTTTGTTGTGTAATCCAGCGCACACATAGATTTACATGGAAAAACTCTTGAATGGGAAAAATCATGGGGCCTAGCCTTGAACTTCCACTATATGAAAGAAATGAAAAATGTGTGTGTGTGTGTGTATAGACAAAAAGAGAAAATTTAAAAAAAATGAAAAGAAATGAAAAAAAAAAATAAAAAATGCTTTGCCTCACTACCATGAGTGTCCTGAGCGGGCCCTAAGCCGCACCCAGCACCTGACCACGCCCCTGCACTCCGTGATCATAATCTTGTGCGCCTATGAAGATCTATTCTCTCAAACTATATGGTTAATAAACCCGCAAATTCTATTAATAATTTATTATTTTTAATTATTTAGCATATATTTTTGGAAGATAAAGATAATGTCATCCAAAATATAAATCAGATGACGGCCAAAAATCCCACTCAATGAAGCAAAAGAAAAACTATTCGAGGTCAAGTACTTAAAATATCATTAAAAATTTTAGGATATCAATTAAAACCCTAAATAGTTTCTAAATATGAAGTGTGTATAATCAAATCGAGCGTCTTGACGAGCCAGATCTCAAAAGCCCAAGATCTCTTGACGACTTTGAACATTCAAATATTTAAAATACATCGAGATGATTAAGGAAGTATTTTGAGCCATCCAGATGGAGTTTTGGTTTTGCATGTATTCACGTAAAGCCATCCCTCTAATCATAAATCTTATTCTTCACATGAGGAGCCAAGCTAAAAGAGAAGAGTTCTAAAGCTTGAAAATCCTCTAAGCATAATCGTTACCACTGACGGTAATACCATCATCGTAACCACCATCGCCAGCCGCCACCGCCAATCCTCATCATCATCAACCACCGTCGCTGATCGTCACCGTCAACCACCGTTGCTGGTCATCACCATTAACCACCGTCGACGATCATCACTGCCGACCACCATCGCCGGTCATCGCCGTCGATCATCATCGCCGGTCATCCCCGCCGAGTACCGTCGTCAATCGCCACCGCCGACCATCGCTGGCCATCTTCACCGGTCATCACCATTGCCGACCGTCACTGTCGGTCGCTGACCCCCGATGTTCACCATCATCAACTGCCACTAACAACTGTTACAACCTAACAACGGCTACATAGCTATTGTTGCCTGATTCTGGGATTCTCATTGTCAGCCATTCTCATATACAATTCTGTAATCCCGTTATCGGGAAAACTTTGTACTCTGAAATAGATACATAGTGGAAGATTTTTACTAGGCTATGTCCCGTGATTTTTCCCTCTATTCAGGAGTTTTTCCATGTAAAAATTCTGGAGTTTTCTTATTCATTCTTCAAAGATCTGTGTATGTGTTGGATTTCATAACAAAGCTAAGGTGTAAACTTTTATTCTACCGTAACTGATTTTCTAGCAGGCAACATATATATTGATATATCCCTCTAAAATTTATAAATCAAGTATGGATTTCAATTTAAAATATATATTCAATCAAATTAAATGACTTAGTGAGATGAGTCCAACAACACTAAGATCGAGTCAAATCGAGCCCAAATGAGCTCAAATCAAGCTCGAAAGTTACATATTAAACTTCGAGACACTAATTGAATGGTTAAATGACTTCCAATTTTAATATGCTTATAGTCGAATCGAGCAGCTCGACGAATCCAACGAGCCTAAGATCACTCAAATCGAAGGTCATTTGAATAGTCAAATAACCAAAAAAATTATCTATGATCAAATGAATAAATATGAACCGTGTGATGGAGTGTTTTGAGATTTTGGCTATAATGATCAAAATACCTCTCTTAGAATTCTATAAATAAGATCACATTCTTGTCATGAGGGGAGGAAGGAGCTAGAAGCGAACTTGGGAGAAAGCCGAACTAGAACAAGTTCATCATCAATTTATCGCCGACGCCATTGCCACGCCAACCGCCACCAACAATAGTATACTACCACGATAGTCGTTGTAACTGATTCTAGAATTTTCATTATCAGAATTTTTCAAATACAATCTTGTAACCCCGTTGTATAGAAGACTTAAACTCTATACTTCAAAGCAGATATATAGTGGAGCATTTTTACTGGACTAAGCCCCATGATTTTTTGGCCCTCTTTTTGGGTTTTTTCATGTAAAAATTCAGGAGTTTCCTATTCTCTTTTCAACTATCTGCGTGCATGTTAGATTTTTCAATGAAGTTATGGTGTGAATTTTTATTCTACTGCAACTAATTTTCTAGCATGCAACAGTTTGACACCGTCTGTGGGAAAGAGATTCTCATTACTTCATCATGTCAAACAACTAAGTTTCCCAACAAGATCGAAACTACCAGCTAGGTGGAGCACTTCATACTTTTGAGGAGCACATGCAAAGAATGAAGATTCATCAGACTTTGATTCTTCACCTTTTGTTAGAAACTAGGAGGCAACTCTTAATCTCAGAAGATTGCCCAAATTAATATTCTAGATATCTAATTGATTATTAGTTCGAGAAGCAAGCCAATGATAGTCAATGATGGGAAGTAATTTAAACATTGAAAAAAGAGCTTTGCAAATCATGATTCTTAAATCAAACTCATGAAAAAGGCAAAAATCAAGGACCAGCTCTAACAAATAACCTCAGATAAATTGTAACTTTGTACCTACTCCACACAAGTTAACGTCATCGAGTAATACTCTGAAACATAATCTTGGAAGAATCAAAATATTTAACTTCTTTCACACAGGTTAACATTATACTTTAATAAAATAATCTCGGATAAGAATTAAAACTATTAACTTTTTCCATGCATGTTAAATGTCACCGAATAACACTCCGACAAATAACCTTGGATATATCATAATTTTGTATCTACTCCACACAGATTAACGTCATTGAGTAATACTCAGACAAATAATCTCAGAAGAATCAAAATATTTAACCTCTTCCATACAGGTTAACGTCATACTTTGACAAACAACTTCTGATGAGTTAAAACTATTGACTTCTTCAACACGTTAAATGTCACCGAGAAATACTGACAAACAACCTCGATAGGTCAAAATCTTTATTCTCCTCGGAAGGCACAGGAAGCCTCGACAAAGCTAAGAATGGACAAAGTCCTCACTAGAAAGACTCAAAGAGAGCAAGTGGTTGACATGGTCTCCACTCATCGAAAACCTCAAAAGTCAAAAGCTTCAGAAGATACAGGTATATCAAAAATCTCATAAGACAAATGTCTCAAAAGGTACAAGTATATCAAAAATCTCAGTAGGCAAAAGCCTCAAAAGGTACAAGTACTTCAAAAACCTTAGTAGGCAAAAGCCTTAGAAAGTACATGTACATCAAGAATCTCAGAAGACAAAAGTTTGAGAAGATATATGTATATCAAAAACTTCAAAAGACAAAAGCCTTAGAAGATACAGGTATATCAAAAACCTCAGTAGGCAAAAGTGCAAGAAGGTACATGTACATCAAAATCTCAAGAGAAAAGCCTCGTATACATGTATATGAAAAAATCTCGAAGTAGTACATAAAAATCTTAGAAGGCAAAAGTCTCAGATTGCACAAGAATATCAAAAATCTCAGAAGGCAAAAGCCTCATAAGGTACATGTACATCAAAAATCTCAGAAGACAAAAGCCTGAAAAGGCACAGGTACCCCGACGGAGGAGAGTAAGCTCGTTGCAATCTTTTAGGAGGAATATCCACCAAATCATTTGGAAAATAAAACTTCTTCCTGAAGATTATCAAAGTAACACTGTTGATAGTTAGTGTTTCATCGTCGGATCTCGCAGTCCCCTAATGCTTCTACAACCCATCATCTTGTATCTTTAAACATTGGGATATTTCCTGAAGTATGCGCACCCATGAAGATACTATATATTTTTCAAGCTTGAAAGCACACTGGAGCCTAAATTCGGGATGCGCGCAGCCTAACCAGGTCAGTTGAAAACCCCGAGATTGGGGAGAACTAGAGCTTGCGAAGGGAGTCGACACCGTTATACAGGTTAGTAGAGGTTACCAAAGAGAAGAAAGCGAAGCACTGAGCTTGAATTCTGGATGCTACGCTAACCAGACAATTGGAAATCCGATATCTGGAGAACTGGAACCTGGAGACACCGTTATACAAGTGGAGACTACAAGAGAAGAAAGTGAAGCACACCTGACGGGATGCGCTAACCAGAGTAGGAAATCCCAAGATAGAGAACTAGAGCCTACGATGGGGGTGGGGAGAGAGTCGTCCACACATACAAGTCGCTGGAGGCTACCAAAGAGAAGAAAGTGGAAGCACGCTTGGAGCATGAATGGATCGTGCAACTGTGTCATGGAAACTCGAGATCGAGATAATGAGTCACGAGGGGTCGACTATACAGTCGGGATGTTACCAAAAAGAAGAAAGAAGAAGCACATTGTATCTGAATTGATATGCGCGCTAATTAGTTAAAACCTAGATCGGAGAGAAGAGTCTGGGGTCGACCATTATCTGTCGGAGCTACCAAAAAAAGTAAGGAAAGTAAGGTAATAAAATTTTCATTACCCTTGAGTATTTATACTAGATAAAATGACTCTTCAAATTTTTTAAAAATAAACTCTTTATATTCTTTTAAAAATAATAATAAAAAAAACTCTTGCACACACACACACACACACACACACACATATAAACTCTTCATCTTTCTTAAAAGAGAGAGAAGAGAAAATTATTGATATTTTAAATTAAAACACTCTTAGAATTTTTTCATTTTAAAAAACTCTTTATATTCTTCATTAAAAAAATAGTTCTTTCCATCTCCTCTCTCTCTCAAGCCAAAGAAAAAAAAATTTAAAAGAAATTATGGGGCCCATGAACCCCTCTCATTCAAGCCAAATGCAACCCATAAAAAAAGGGAAATTGGGACTGAGGACCCCTCTCTTTAAAAAGCAAATACATATATATAAAATAAATAAATATTAATAACTAATTAATAAATAAATTTGATAGATAAAATATATATAATTACAAATCATAATAATTTTTACCTAAAGTGATTTTATATATTTTTGGATGAAATTAGTTTTTTTCATCCTAAAATAGGGGGGTAAATGATATATTTCTCTAAAATTTATAATCAATCAGGGATTTCAAGTTAAAGCATATATTCAATCAAATTAAATGATTCAGTGAGATGAGTCCAACAACACTAAAATCAGGTCAAATCGAGCCCAAATAAGCTCAAATCAAGTTCAAAAGTTACATATGAAACTTCGAGACACTAATTGAATGGTCAAATGACTTCCAAATTTGACATGCTTATAGTCGAATTGAGCGGCTTGACGAGACGAATCCAATGAGCCTAAAGATCACTCAGATCAGAAATTCAATTACACCAAAAAAATATCTATGATCAAATGAATCAATACGACCATCTAATGAAATGTTTTGAGATTTTAGCTATAATGACCAAAATACCCCTCTTATAATCCTATAAATAAGACCTCATTCTTGTCATGAGAGGAGGAAGGAGCTAGAAGCGAACTTGGGAGAAAGCTGAGAGAGAACTAAAAGTTCAAGTCATTATCACCATCGTCGCCGAAGCCGCCATTACCGCCGCCGACCGTCACTAACAACCGATACCAACATGCCAGATAACTTGTAACTGTCAAATTTTCATTATTAGGATTTCTCACATACAATCTTGTAATCCCGTTATCGGGAAAACTTAAACTCTGTACTCCAAAGCAGATATATAGTGAAGCATTTTTATTTTTACTGGGCTAGGCCTCGTGATTTTTTTCACCTCTTTCTAGAGTTTTTTCACGTAAAAATTATGGAGCTTTCTTTTTTCTTTTCAATTATTTGTATCCTGAATTCGGCATGCGCGTTGCCTAACTAGGTTAGTTAGAAACCTAGAGATCGGAGAGAACTGAAGTCTGCGAGGGGTTCATCACCATTATACAGGTCAGTGGAGGCTACCTCAAAAAAGAAAGTAAGGAAAGTAAGGTACAAAATTTTCATTACCCCTTGAGGGGTATTTATACTAGATAAAATGACTCTTCAAATTTTTTAAAAAATAAACTCTTTATATTCTTTTAAAAAATAATAATAAAAAAAAAACTCTTTGCACACACACACACACACACACACACACACATATAAACTCTTCATCTTTCTTAAAAGAGAGAGAGAGAAGAGAAAATTATTGATATTTTAAATTAAAAACACTCTTAGAATTTTTCATTTTAAAAAACTCTTTATATTCTTCATTAAAAAAATAGTTCTTTCCATCTCCTCTTCTCTCTCTCTCTCTCTCAAAAAGAAAAAAATTTAAAAGAAATTATGGGGCCCATGAACCCCTCTCATTCAAGCCAAATGCAACCCATAAAAAAAGGGAAATTGGGACTGAGGACCCCTCTTTAAAAGCAAATACATATATATAAAATAAATAAATATTAATAACTAATTAATAAATAAATTTGATAGATAAAATATATATAATTACAAATCATAATAATTTTTACCTAAAGTGATTTTATATATTTTTGGATGAAATTAGTTTTTTCATCCTAAAATAGGGGGGTAAATGATATATTTCTCTAAAATTTATAATCAATCAGGGATTTCAAGTTAAAGATATATTCAATCAAATTAAATGATTCAAATGAGAAAATAACAACTAAAATCAGTCAATCGAGCCCAATAAGTTCAAATCAAGTTCAAAAGTTATTTAAACTAGACACTAATGAATGAAATGACTTCCAAATGGACGCTTATAAGAATTGCTGACGAAATCCAATGAGCCTAAAGATCACTCAGATTGAAGGTCATTTGAATGGTCAAATTACCAAAAAAATATCTATGATCAAATGAATCAATACGACCATCTAATGAAATGTTTTGAGATTTTAGCTATAATGACCAAAATACCCCTCTTATAATCCTATAAATAAGACCTCATTCAGATGAGGAAGGAGCTGTTTAACTTGGAAAGCGAGAGAAGTTCAAGTCACATCACCATCGTTGAAGCCGTATTACCGCCGCCGATCATTAACAATTACGTCAACACCGATATGCAGAATCGATCAAATTTTCATTATTAGGATTTCTCACATACTTAATCCGTTATCGGAAAACTTAAACTCAGATCTAAAGTATATAAAAGATTTTTATTTTACTGCTAGTGTGATTTTTTTTCACCTCTTTCTAGAGTTTTTTCACGTAAAAATTATGGAGCTTTCTTTTTTCTTTTCAATTATTTGTATCTGAATTGCATTGCTAACTAGTTAAGAAACCAGATCAGAGAATCAAGTCTGGGGTTCATCACCATTATCGAATGCTACCTCAAAAAAGAAAGTAAGGAAAGTAAGGTACAAAATTTTCATTACCCCTTGAGGGGTATTTATACTAGAAAAAATGACTCTTTAAATTATTTAAAAAATTAAAAATCAAACTCTTCATATTCTTTTAAAAAATAATAATAAAAAAAAACTCTTGCACACACACACACACACACACACACACATAAACTCTTCATCTTTCTTAAAGAGAGAGAGAGAAAGAGAAAATTATTGATATTTTAAATTAAAACACTCTTAGAATTTTTCATTTTAAAAAACTCTTTATATTCTTCATTAAAAAAATAGTTCTTTCCATCTCCTCTTCTCTCTCTCTCTCTCTCAAGCCAAAGAAAAAAAAATTTAAAAGAAATTATGGGGCCCATGAACCCCTCTCATTCAAGCCAAATGCAACCCATAAAAAAAGGGAAATTGGGACTGAGGACCCTCTCTTTAAAAGCAAATACATATATATAAAATAAATAAATATTAATAACTAATTAATAAATAAATTTGATAGATAAAATATATATAATTACAAATCATAATAATTTACCTAAAGTGATTTTATATATTTTGGATGAAATTAGTTTTTCATTAAAATAAAATGATATATTTCTCTAAAATTTATAATCAATCGGATTTCAAGTTAAAGATATATTCAATCAAATTAAATGATTCAAAATGAGATTAACAACACTAAAAAAATAAATCGAAAAAAGTTTCAAATCAAGTCAAAAGTTATACTTAAACTTGATTAATGAATGGAATGACAAATTTTACTTATAGAATTGAAGGCGACACGAAGAATCAATGAGCCTAAAGATCACTCATTGAAGGTCATTTACCAAATTACCAAAAAATATCTATGATCAAATGAATCAATACCACCATCTAATGAAATGTTTTGAGATTTTATTATAATGACCAAAAAATACCCTCTTATAATCCTAAATAAGACCTCATTCTTGTCACAGAGGAGGAAGGAGTTTTAACTTGGGAGAAAGCGAGAGAACCAAAAGTTCAAGTCATTATCACCATCGTCATGCCGAAGCATTAGCCGAGGAAACAAGCTCTACCAACGCCCGCATAAGTTGTATCGGTCAAATTTTCATTATGGATTTCACATACATCTTGTAATGTTATGGAAAACTTAAACTCAGACTCCAGCGGATATATGAAGCATTTTATTTTACCCATGATTTTTTCTTTCTAGAGTTTTTTCACGTAAAAATTATGGAGCTTTCTTTTTTCTTTTCAATTATTTGTGTGCGTGTTGGATTGAGCCCAAAAGTTACATATGAAAACTTTGCAATAATGACTAGATGATCAACTGACTTCCAAATTTGATGTGTTTATAGGAATTGAAGCAGATCAATCAATGCTAAGATCATTTAAATCAAGATGGATCAAAATCACCAAAAAACTATTTATGATCAAATGAATTGATATACATCGTCTGATAGAGTGTTTGAGATTTTGATTACACCAAAATATCTCGAATTTATAAATAAGACCATTCTTGTGGGGGAGGAGGGCTAAATAACTTGAGAGAGATAAAAGTCAAGTCATTATCATATAGCCGATAATGCCGCCATGTATGAAAATAACAGCTAATACTGTGATACTCAGAATTGATTAATTTATGTCGATTTCTCACATACAATATGTAATCGTTATCTAAAACTTTAATTTTATACTCCAAAATAGATATATACAAGATTTTTTTACTGGCTGATGATTTTTTCCCTATTCCCGGGTTTTTTTTTACGTAGAAATTAAGTTCTTATTCTCTTTAACTATTGTGATGATTTTCATATGTTTAAGACGTTTTTATTCTATGATTGATTTTCTACATATTAACATATATATATATATATATATATATATATATATATATATATATATATATATATATATATATATATATATATATGTTATATTATGCATAAATAAAACTATTAATAAGTTATAACTATAAATTATTTTTCATATTAGTTTTAGATATTTGACATGATATAAATGATATGAAGAAATTTTTCTAATTGTTTAAAAAATCAATATTTTTAAGTCGAGATGCTAAATTAATTATTGATGTTATATTGGAAAAATTTTTAAAATAGGCATATTATTAATTAATTAGAATTTAATCAAAATTTTTTTTTTTAAAAATATTTTAATGTCATATGACGAAAAATATGATAAGTCGTCGTCTGTCAAACCAGATGGTTTTTTTTTTCTGCTTTGGATAGGAGAGAGAGAGAGAGAGAGAGAGAGAGAGAGAGATTTTTTCTGCTTTCGGTAGGAGAGAGAGAGAGAGAGAGAGAACGGGGTTTTATTAATTTTTTAATTAATATAATTATTTAAAATATATAATTTAAAAATATTTTTTATAAAATATTTAATAACTAAATATTTATATATTTAGTTATTAATTTATTTATTTATATATATATAATTAAATATATAATTTAAACATATTTTTAATTATATATATAAATTTAGAAATTTATTTAATAATTTTTATTAATTAATATAATTATTTAAAATATATAATTTTTATTAATATTTGTTAATATATAATTTAAAAAATATTTAAAATATATAAATAAATAATTTTTAATAAATAACAAAGAAATAAATAAATTATATAAATATTTTATAAATTATAAAATAAAGTAATTATATATATTTATAAATTTATTTAGTTATTTATATATTTAAATTATATAAATATTTAAGTTATATAAATAATTTTAAAATATTTAAAATATATAAATAAATAATTAGTTATTTATATATTTATATATTTTATTTATTTAGTTATTTATTTAAAATATATAATTAGTTAAATAAATAAAAAATTTTAAATTATATAAATATTTAGTTATTTATATATTTATAAAATATTTAGTTATTTATATTTTTATTTATTTATTATATAAAGTGAATAAATTATATAAATAAATATATAAATAACTAAATATATAATAACTAAATAAATTTATAAATATATATAATTAATACTTTATTTATATAATTTATAAAATATTTATATAATTTATTTATTTATTTATTAAAAATTATTTATTTATATATTTTTTTTTAAATTATATATTAACCAAAAATTAATAAAAATTATATATTTTAAATAATTATATTAATTAATAAAAAATTATTTAATAAATTTCTAAATTTATATATATAATTAAAATTATTTTTAAATTAAATATTTAATTATATATATAATAAATAAATTAATAACTAAATATATAAATATTTAGTTATTAAATATTTTATAAATATTTTAAATTATATATTTTAAATATTTTAAATAATTATATTAATTAAAAATTAATAAAACCCCGTTCTCTCTGTCTCTCTCCTACCTAAAGCAGAAAAAAAATCTCTCTCTCTCTCTCTCCTACCGAAAGTAGAAAATAAAATAGAAAAGTGCCGTTTGATTTGACGACGTATTGTCGATTTTGACGATGTGCCTATTTTCATAAAAAAAAATTTTGATTCCTAAATTACTAATTAAGATTAATAATGTGACTATTTTAAAAAAATTTTTTGTTATATTTTATTGAGAATTATTTTGTCCTATTATTATATTTCATTCCCAAATATTCAAAAAGGTACAAATCCAATTCATTCTTTTGACCTTTTTATTCAAATTTTCATCTACCACGTGCCAACTTGGCTGAGTTAATACCGGTGTAACTGACAACTTAAAAAAAATAATATATCTTAATTAGTTCTTAGTTGAATTAAACATCTTTGTCAACTCTTTAAGGATAGATATATATATATATATATATATATATATATATATATATATATATATATATATATCATATAATTTTTATATATTTATATATCTAATATCTAAAATTAGATATTTATTTATCTAATATTTTTATATGCTTAAAAATATGCATTTCAGATAATATTTTTGATATAATATTAAAGATTAGGATATTATCTATGTAAAAATTAAAATTTGAATATCAAATATATAAATATATAAGAATTATATGATATGTATATAAATCTCTCTAAATTTTAATATTTAAATGGAAATTTAAAGAGTTGTGAATAGAGGAAATTTAATTTATAAATAATTAAAATTTAAATGAAATATATGAAATTGAAAAAAATGGTTAATTTATTTATGAAAAGTTTCAAAAATTTGATGATATTTATATGTATAACTTGAGTCATGAAAAAATTAAAGGCAAAAGTCGTGCCAACCCAGCTTTGACAGAGAATTAATACAAGCAATCTATCTGTAATACACTCATACACCGGCAGTGTTTGTAAGGTCATTTCAAACTTATTGTTTTATTTATTTATAATGGTAATCAACTCAAAGAATTTAAATATGATTTGAGTTTTTAAATATATTTAATCGCATAAAATCTCCTGAATATTTACCAAAATAGATATTATATTTTAAGAAAATAATTAATAGACTCATGAGACCCACATTCCTTCAATATTAATACTAATAGCTTGCCTTTTAAAGCACTCTTTCCCTTCATGTGTCATCTTCCAACCCTCCGTTCTCTTTCTTCCCCTTCCCACTCTCTTATGAATGTCCAATACAAGGTAAGAGGTTCATATCTCAGCAACAAAAAGAAATATCAATATCCTCATTCATATTAAAGCTCAGTTAAGACCTTGTATTAATATTATTATGATCAGCAGGAAGAAGATTGAAGATAGAGGAAAGAAGATCACAGAAGAAACAGAAGCTGAGATCGTCTCCATCGCCACTATCGCCAATACAAAACAACACGTACTGAACACTTCAACGCCCTGCGCCGCCTGCAAGCTTCTACGCAGGCGGTGTGTGTTGGAGTGCCCTTTCTTCCCCTACTTCTCTCCCAACGAGCCCCAAAAGTTTGCAGCCATACACAAGGTCTTCGGTGCTAGCAATGTCTCCAAGATGCTAATGGTAATCACTGTGCTTTTAGACCTTAATATAATTTGATCCGCATGTATTAATTTATGGGAGAAAACTGTTTTGCTATTATTTATTTAACAAGTTAATAAAGTCGAAGAGGATA